>CP126892.1:62792500-63392500 GCA_030440675.1 Furcifer pardalis | reverse complement strand
TCCTATGTTCAGGTAAATGGAACCCAAGGTGGAGGAGGGCATGGCTATGTATTCATGGTAAGTAATTCCTAACATCTAACACCTCAACAAGAACATTTGAAATTGCTCTTTCTGTAAGCCTGAATGCAGGGACTTTTTATGGTTTATCTTATATAACCCACTCTCTAAGATCTTTCATTTGAAAAGGGTAAAATGCTTGCAATCAAAGCAAATAACTCTCCTTTCTTTTCTCTGATGTCTACATTTTTAACTAAATATTCACCTGTCGCTGAAAGATACTTTAATTCATGTACTGTTGAAGAATGATGGCTAGACACTCAATTTTTGTTCCAATACTCTATTATTTTCAGAATATTTCACATACCACATATTTCTCCTTCACCTTTGACTTCCACTGTTTTTCCTCCAAGCAAGTATTGTTGTGTCATACTGATCCCTACTATAACCACAGTTCAGCTAATACACAATCTTCTTGAATTTCTTCTTATTGTTATTTGTGTTTCAAGTGCATAGATGCCAGTAAGGACAAACTGCAGTTTGAGTTTTCATCCATTCCACTTTAGTTTTCTTTCTTTTGTTCTTAATGAGAAGTACGTTTGATGGGTGGCTGAGGTATGAAACAAAAGAATGGTGGTTGGGGAAAGGAGCTAAAGAGCTTGTCTAAGAGTTTCACTGTTAGGAAAGGAACATGGAGGAGAAGCATTCTGAACACAGGAACCATATAAAAAGAAGTTTCTCCACTCCCACTGGTGGCAGTTCTCCATTTATTTATTTATTAGTTCAAATTTATATTGCCATGGCTGCTTTTCACTTAAAGAACTACTAGAGGAAAGTAACATGCAATTACAGAATACGATTTGGCTTTAAAATCATTGGGAAATCCAAACTTTGGAGAAAAAACTGTTTAGAAGTTGCAAGCCTGGTATTTGCAATCCTCCAAATAAAAAGTGATATCCCACAAAAGACTCACAATTTTTCATGATTCAAACCTACATTCTATGACATTATATGCATCATTATCTCAACACCATGAGAACCACATGAACTGGATCTAAATACAAAATGTCTTAGTAAGTTGCTATTGAAGGCCACAGCCTTATGTTAAATACACACTGAATTACCATGTATTTGAAAGGTAACATAACAGTGGATGCAATTGGATGCACCACTCTTAGCTTATCTCTACCAATGACTAACTCTAGGCAAAGTACCAAAATATTTGCAAATCATTCCAAGATGAAACCAGTATTTATTTCTGGCTATATATTCCTTTGATGTTTTCCCCTAACAAAGAAATGAAAAGAATTACTTTATGTTCCACTAGTAAGATACACTGATTTAGAAAACAGAATAATTATGCTAAAACACATGGCAGCACATAAAGATACCCACAAAGCCTACTGTTATATAAAAACACCTAAAACAATACTATTATGCATGAAGTTAGGCTGATCTTTTGAAGAACTGATACAGCTGTTTATATGATCTCTATAAGGAAAACAGAAAAACAATAATCACTTCCTTATAGAGTTTGTTTGTAATTTGTGGATATAGGTAAATTGGCTGTTGATTTGCTAGAATGAACAGGTTGACTGAGAGCAAAGTAGCAAATGGGTGCCAGCTATGATCCTTACAACTACCTCATGATGAAAGGAAATGCCTCTAAAATCCATTATTTTCACTGGCTATTTTCCCAAACCCAAGAAAAAGACAAGATTCAGCATGCACATTAAAGAATGTTTAGGACACAATACTGAGTAGAGGGATGGGATGGATTTGTATAGATTAGATAAAATTTGTTAGGATTAGGATTAGACCAATTAAATGGCTGTATGAAAGATACGTAGGGATCTTTAGGGTGGAGATTATTGTAATTATAATTGCATGCTAGATGGGCTGCTATGGATAATAATATATAGATGAGTGATGGCAAACCTCAGCACTCCAGTTGTTTTTGGACTTCAAATCACAGAAGCCCAAGTCCCTGTAAATCCACATGCGCAGTAAACCCATTTGTGTGGATGCACAGGGACTTGGGCTTCTGGGAATTGAAGTCCAAGAACAGCTGGAGTGCCAAGGTTTGCCATCACTGATATAGTGAATTGGTTGCTTGTATTTTATACAAATACTAAAACATTTTACTTTTTAAACTCTTACAGTTTTAATCATCATTGTCCTATTTTTGTAAAATAACAATTCCAAACTCTTGCAACGTTTTCTACATTAACAAAAAGCCTTTTTCTACATTAACATTTCTTTATTTTCTTGTATCAGCCATTATATAAACACACTCATTAGCTACTCTGCCTCAGCACAATAAGAGAGGAGGAAAGGAGGGAAATGTATCTTTTGGAACATTTTGGTTTAAGAACCGGTAATGGCTGCACTACGTAAGGGTTTGAGTTTCAGCAAAAGTCTTTAATAAAGAACTGTGTCAGAACGAGGTGGAAATTTCCCACCTAAATGCAATAGTTTACTGATTTGTGCCAAGATTTCATAAGTGTGTGGAAACAACATTGTGAAGGAGCATAGTAAGTACAGTATCAGACTGGTGGCTAGCAATTCAGATCCAAGAACAGATGTCCCTGGATGGCAACCCACTGAAAGTGGCTTAGGATAACAATTATATCTTTGATCTGTGTAATTTGATCCTCAACTTTAATTACAGCTTATGGCAATAATGATTATTATTATTTGAATTAAGGCATTTGTTTACCAATACAGTAATACCTCAGATAACGTTTACCTCGGATAACGCTAAAATTGCATAACGTTAAGTAATCTGGGGAGGAGAATTGGATCGAATAAAGTTAAGGTCCTATGCGATGGATCGGATAACAACCGCTAAAGCCTGTGCAGTTACAATGTATCTCTATGGAGCTTTAACGTTATCCGATCCATCCCATAGGATTTTAACATGCATCGGATAACACTAAAAATCAGATAACACCAAGACTTGTGGAACCAAGTCTTAGCGTTATCCGAGGTATTACTGTAACTCAATTTCCTTCTTATGCTAGATTTTATTAGTGACTAAAACAAGCATATATTGCTTCATTTATTATACTGTACCTTTCCTCAATAATTAGTAGAAAGAATTCCAAATCTTCTGATTCCAAATTGAATGTTTTCTGCTACTTCTTGAGACTTGGAAATTCTAAGATGTATTATTTAAAAGAAAATCTTAACACTTCTTACTCTAACCTTGAGTTGCTGGGCCCATCAGTTTGGGGTGGGAACAAGTTATCTCCACTAACCTTCTTTGAGAGAAAAGGCAGGTGAACAGCATTCTTTCTTTGGCTGTTGTTCAATAAATAAATGCAAGGCATTAACACCAAGAAGTAGTTCAAGAAACTGTAACCCTTCCTGCTTCTTTTCCCCATGGCACAAAAAGGTGTATCGAAGGATGCAGGTTTCAGCTGATACTTGGCACTATGTCTCTGACCTCTAAAATCTTAGCTGAAAAGTTTGACCTATACACCACATTTTTCTTCCAAGAAAGGACTGGGAATTTCAATACATGTTCAGTCTCTTAAAGTATTATTGCTCACTCAGTGCTCATCAGGGGATAGCACCATGGACACCCTTGTGAACATCACTAATTTAATTGTCAAAGTCTGTTCAAAGAGCTACACAAACTTTAGCCACAAATGATATCTCAGAGTAAAGACATTCTTCTGTCAATGCCATGCAGAGAGGAATACCATTTCTGGGAAGGCATCTGATTAAACTTAAAAATAACACATGTTCTCTTTCAAAACCATTGCTTTCAAATATAAGCTTTTGGTGAAACTATGGAATACTCAAAATGTATGTAATAGTCTAAATCATATTTTATTAATATACTGAAATTTATTTCATTAATCAACTGTTTTATGTAGGCTTTCTCAACATTTTTGCGCCAGACCACGCTCCCCCAGACAGCTGAGCGTGCCGGTCACATGGTTCCTCCCACCCGGAAGCAGAAGTAAAACACATTCCATGCATCCACAGAACACATTTCTTCATTCTGCGCATGCATGGAGCACATTTTTCTTCCATTTGGGAGCAGCAAGGATGTTGGAGCCCGGATGAAATGGCATTGGGTTGCAGGTCTGGCCCACGGGCTTTAGGTTGAGAAAGCCTTGTTTAAGGCAAAGAAAAGATGAATTTTTTAAAGAATGCAGTTTTAGCACAAACGCTGTGCAACCAACTAATATGCATCTTAAACTGAAAGGAAAAAATATTTGTGTCATCACTTGCAAACTCGTTTCATGAAAAATATGGTGTTAAAACAGAGTACAAAAGTGAAATAGATTATTAGGAAACATTGGCATTTAACACCATTTAGTAACTCTTCATGTGTTTGATTGAGTGCCAGCTACCTAGAACCATCTGTTGTGTAAAACTGTTGAGCACTCTTCTATTAAATAATTATAGTTGCAAGCAAGATGTGAATCCTAGTGGATTTTTAAAAAAAACAGGTCAACGTAAGTATGTTACACAATTTTCAGAATCTTAATCTAAATTTAAAGAAATTGTCAGGGAGACATAAAGAAAGAATCAGTTAAAATAATGAAATAGAAAAGTTGAGTGACTAGACGAAAGTAAAGCTGCAGAGCAAAGCATGAATTCAGGATTTTTTTCTCTTGAGCCCCCTACCCAATAAGATATGGATTATTGTTCCCCATACTCTTCACTTTTAAGTGAACAGACTAGATACCTGGCACAAAATAAATGTATTTTATACCCAAGAACAAGTGAACATTTAAAAATCTACCTATGGTAAATATTAACATGAAAGTTCACATGCTCATGAACTAACATTCTGAATGGTGGTAATCACTGCTATATTTGTGTTGGCAGGCAATCTGAACAAACATCTGGTGACCTGATCAGGATAGAATCCAGAGTTTAGATAAGACAGGAGAAGTAGCTCATTATAGGCCACTATATACAGTACAAGACACACTCCATTTTTCAGTGTATTTTAAGGGGGTGAAGTGGGTCTTATATGCCAGCAAATATGGTATTTATTGTTTGAGATATTTTATATACTACTTCTTAATTCCAAAGAAGGCTAGTGTACAACAAAATAGCCTTCTAAAGCAAGCTCATAAGATAAATTTTACTATCAACATGGTGTGCTCCTGTTCTAGAATGTTTCTTCCAGAATACTGGACTCCACCCCATTTTCTTCCTCTTTCAGTGAGCAAAGTCCTGTTTGTGTAATTATGCCAGCATAAACTAGATCCAGGTGATGGAAATAACCAATTTAAATAAACTGAAAGCTTCCTACCGTCTGTCACTTATCCATTATATGTCCTAGCCAAATGGAAATGCCACTACTAAGAAACATCAATAACAAAATACAGAACCATCACTTGGAATTGTCAACTTGACAAATATCCTACTGATGTCCTAGAATATTTAGAATGTCACATCAGCACTGAAGAAATGTTAGCCACTAATCGCACTTGTAAGCTAAACACCAAATGTCAAAATTATCAGTAAATAATTCTTGGAATTATATTTGGACAACTCTATTAGTAGACTCAAGAACCTTATAGCAAATGACAATTCTGAGGGCTGAAGTGAAGAACATAACTGTGTCCTCTCATTCCATATATAAAACCAACTCAACTGACAGACATTTTCAACACTGAAAGCAAACTGTCTTCTACTATACATGAAGGCAACAGCTAGCTTGTGAGTGCAGAGTCACATAATACACCGCTCTCTCCTCCAACACTTTGCTTCCATGTCTGCTTACTGCTGCCTGACACTGCCTGACATGGCCCATGCAGTGGTGGCAGTATACATATTCTCCTTTTTTGACTTCTCTACCAAATATGCCGATGTATTCCAGAACTTCAGAAGCAAAGTAGTGGCAAAAGGGGGGGGGGGGGAGAGATAGAAATTCATGTTTATTCTTTGAACAACAAAGTGGAAGACAGGGGTGACAAAACTTTTCAGGCCATGGGCCGTTCACGTGGTTGAGTGGGCTGGTCATGTGGTTCCTCCCAATGGAAACAGAAGTTAAACACACTTGCACATGCACAAAATGCTGCCGTAAACACACACGTGGCTGTCATAAACGTGCTTTCAACAGTTGCAGGTGTTTTATGGGTGTGTTTTATTTCTGCTTCCAGGCATGGTGAGGGCGCTGTAGAGTGATTGGGTGCTGTTGACTGGCGCTAGCCCACAGGCCATAGTTTGGACACCCCTAGTGTAAGATAATGCCCAATGAATGCATCTAACAATTAGGCACATAATCTCACACATTTTTAAATATATTAATTTAAACTATAAAAACCACATAAAATGTTTCAAGGACATACCTGCAGTAGAAGGAGTAAGATGAAGTCCATACAGAATGAAACAGAAAGAATAATAATAAACCAAGCTGTTTTCTGACATTAACCAGACCACCAAACCAGCAATTTCTTTCTCTACACTGAGTTAGACAGCTTTTTCAAATGTAGGTTTAATTAAAATCCATCTTTATCTAGATCCCCCTAGACTGAACACTGGGTGATCACTCTCCATCACTGTAAATTAATGAGGTAATTAGTATTGTGCATTTTAGAAAATTAAAAGAGGACAGCTGTTTTAACAAGAATTTACAGTTAAGTTATATTTGCTGCTATTCATATTCTCTTCTGAGGTGATACCAAGTATAAAGGAAGTAAAAATAATCATGCATTGAACATCCTGGAAAAGTTAAAAACAATATGGAGGTTAAGTATATGAACTGCAATTAGTCATGACAGCTATACATAACCTCTGTGTTCAGGGGAATAAACTGAAAGTATACAATTTTAGGAAGATCAGATTTTCTTCATTTGGTAGAAGAGTAGTACTTAACATGAAGATTTTACCTAAGATTTTTTTAAACTTAGGATTTCACCTAGAAAGATATATGAGGAAGAATGGAAGACTGGCAAATTATGATTAATACATTTCGTAATGAAGATAAAAGAAGCTAGGGTTTAAAATGGTTAAAATTTCTAAACGAGGAAGACTAGGTCTCCCTAATATTAAGTTACAGTATATATTATCATCATTGGCTGCTACTCCTATCTGAGTGTACATTTTTCTTGGAAGTCATTTTCACAGTTGATGGATGTGTCTCTGGTGAAACATGAAACCACATGAATTACACTGAATAGATGGTGGAGAGCCTAGTTGAGTTTGATGAAATTTCTGTGTTTGTTGCTTAGCCTCTTCATGTCTGCGGTGTTCTCCTTCTAAGTGATCAGTAGCAGCAGAGATGGTTTGGTGCCAAAGTGGGTGATCTATGGCCAGTGGTGGAATTCAGAATTTTTTACTACTCTGTGGGCGTGGTATGGTGGGCATGACCAGGGGGAAAGCCCTGTGTTGCACCTGAATTAGGACTATTTTATTTCAAAACTTGGATGGGCGAGGTCAGCCACAATTTCTGCTACCGGTTCTGGCAAACTGGGCCGAACCTGCTGAATCCCACTACTGACTACAGCTGCTGCCTCCCAGGTTTGTGGGTTTATACTTGACATGCCCTATCCATATAAGACAATGGCCTATGATGGAAGCTTCAATGCTATTTACATGTGTCTTCTTGAGAACTGCGATGTCGGTGACATAGTCATCCCACTTGATGTTCAAGATGGACCTTAGCTTCTGCTGGTGAAAGCACTCAAGCTTTTTAATGTCTTAGTGATAGAAGGTCCATGTTTCACAGCCATACAACAATATTGAGGTAACAGCAGCTTGGTATACCATGAACTTTGTATGAATTGTTAAATCTTTGTTCATGAAGACCCAGTGTAATAGATGACCAAAGGCAGAATGGGCAGCGCAATATTCTTCACCATCCTGTTTACAGGTGCAGTTTTTAGACAGGATGCTACCAAGGTAAGAAAAATGGTCTACCTGTTCCATTGTCAAATCTGAGATGGTAATACTGAACTCTGGAAGGGCTGTCCTTGGGGCAGGTTGTGCAAGTACCTTGGTTTTCTGAGCATTTATGGTGAGGCCAAAATGATCACATGCATTCTTGAAACAGGTGATTGACTGCTGCAGCTTCTCAGGTGTGAGAGCAGGTGATGCAATATCATAGGCATATTGCACTTCTGTCATCCTGTTAACAGTGGTTAGTCTTAGGCAGCATAGTCTAGTCAAATTAAAGAGTCCTTGGTCGAAGTGGTATTTAATCTCTATGCCTGTGTTGTTATTAGATGTTTCATACTGCATGGCAGCCAAGTAAAGGTCAAAAAGGGTTGGAGCAAGCACACAATCCTGCTTCAATCCATGAGTGATTGGGAACGCATCTGATATGCTGTTTTGATGGAAAACCCTCCCAGACATGCCATCATGAAGCACCTGGACCAGATGTGCAACACGCTCATGGCAACAATATTACAACATATATTATATATCAGTGGTGGTGAACCTTTTAGAGACTGAGTGCCCAAACTGCAACCCAAAACTCACTTATTTATTGCAAAGTGCCAACACAGCAACAGGGGAGGAAGGAAATGTTCCCATTGGGCTGCTGGGCAGAGGGAAGGGGCAAACTCTGTGCTGGGGGGAGGGAGGAAGTGCTCCCATTGGGCTGCTGGGCAGAGGGGTGGAGCAAACTCTGTGCTGGAGTGACTGCATGGGAGCCCACAGAGAGGGCTCCAAGGACCAAGTGCCACCTCTGGCACGAGTGCCATAGGTTCGCCATCACTGTTATATATTATACAGCAAACCAAATTAGATATTCATTTGATATTATATCTCAGTATCACAGTTTAACATGTTAAAGAATTGAATCACAAGATTGACAAGAATTTGATGGGAATTCTGAGAATATTTTTACAGAATATTACA
The DNA here is from genome assembly GCA_030440675.1 of Furcifer pardalis. NCBI lineage: Eukaryota > Metazoa > Chordata > Lepidosauria > Squamata > Chamaeleonidae > Furcifer > Furcifer pardalis. The sequence continues at coordinate 63,383,668 of CP126892.1, read as the reverse complement.
AGAGATTTGCAAAAATAATTTGACACACACACCCTTTTAAATGCTTTTAGTTTGGAATCAGTATGGGGCAGGGGAAATTAATCCATCAATTTCACACGACATTCAGTGGCATAATTGGAGAGGTTTACAGGAAATTTGAAAATAAATTCTGAGAATTTACTAAGGAAAAAAACAGGCTTTGGGGATAAAAGGTGGGTTAAAAATGATGAATAAGGAACAAATAAAAGAAGTTTAGGAATGGAATTAATATCTTGGTTTAGCCAAATTTAATTAGAGCAATGAACTAACAATTGGATTAATAGAAATGGTTCAAATTATGAGATTTGGAAAATAGTATTATAGAAGGAAAATGTAGATTAAAATAAGATAATATGGAGAAACTGTATCAAACAGATTTATTATTATTATTGTATTGCAGCAGGAGTCAGAAAAAAGGTAGTTTATGAGGGGTGGGAATTTGAGAATATAATGAAATGGCTGTTTGTGGGGGAGGGGAGAGCAGGAGGCTAGAGGAGCCCAGTTTGAGACCTCTCAGGGATTTTATTACTATTTCGACCCTAAACCAAGACAAACATCTTCAATCATGACGAAAAAGCGTTTGAGAAGATCCCCAACAGGTCATAAATCAATAGATAAACAGAAAGAGCAGAAACAGATGAAGTTAGACAACTTTCTCTGCATTCCTCTGGAGACTTACCCGTGGGAACTTCAGAAACAGCTTTGAAAACGGTGAGTTCTGCGACTATCACTACTGAAAACAGATTCCAGCCTATAGAGATAAACTCCCCAGTAACTCCTGCTGAGATATTAGGGGACACAGCCTCCTTAGCTGCCCTGGACCCTAAGTCAAAGAGTCTTCGTCAGGCTGAGAGAAGAGGAATTGAGAAAACCCATTCCCCTCTGCTTGCACCTTCTCTGAATAATAATCCAACTAGAGGAGGTCAGTGTTCTCCAGCTGTCTCTGAACCGGGTAATCTGGAGAGAGTCTGTGCTTTAACTGGCAAAACACTTAATCTTATCTTAGACAGACTTACTCTTATTGACAACAAGATTCAGGATCTCAAAGACATTTTTCTTCCGTTTGCAGTTAGAGGGTTGGAAAGTGGAAATTTGCTGACTAACGCTGGCCATAGTACTTCTCGGGGGAAAGCTTTCCCATCCCCATCCCCCCACAGATCCTTGATCCTGCAAAGAAATAAGATCCTTTTACAAGTACCTTATCAGATTCTCTCTGGCTGGAACTCAGCAAGGCAAATTGTTAATTCTTTAGCACACCTGCTTAGTATTTCAGCTGATAGGGTGAAGGTCAAAGATTTTTTCTACTTGCCTTCAGTCCGATATTGCAGAAGAATTTTAATATCATTTGCAACACAGTCATGTGTAAGGGAGATTTACAGGCAAAGAGGAAAACTCTGCAGCCACAATGTTGAACTACAAAGAGTTTTCTCAGTCAGCACTCAAACTCCCCTTCTCCCTCCAAGTTTCTGGTCTGCCTCCAAGAAAGATGTTCCTGTGAGGAAAACAATCTCACAAACTGGGAATCTGTCAGCATCGCAACTAAATGACTTAACTCAGGCTAACTCCCTTTCTCCTCCCTGTGTGGAGTTGGATAAAAAATGGGATGAGATCAGGGAATTTCTAAGAGAAGCAAAAGATGAATTATCACAAATTTTCTCAGGATCTCCTTCCCCTCCTGGCAGAAATTGTATCCATGCGGAACACCAACAGCCAGATATCCAAAACTTGATATACTTCGATTCTCCCATTGCTAGGCATCTCTCTAAGGGAGCAACTCATAAAAGCCCCAGGAGATGTCTACCTATTTATTGCAGCAGTTCCCTCACAGATATTGTCAATAATGATGACGATGAAGAGGATGAAGAGCTCCCATCTCAGATGATAAGTACAGAAGTAATAAAAGTTCGGACTGTTCCATTCCAAGAGAAACAGCAGATATACCCCTGTAGCCCACAACAAACTCCCAGGCCAATACGTCCACCTGGCAGTGAGTCACATTTTGATGGAATAAATGACCTGCTAGATTTAAATACTTCAAATACTCATAATCATCTCTAGCTCTGACAAATGACCAGAGCCCTCTACTTATAATGGAGACACAGACAGATAGCCAGCCAACTGCCTCCTCAGCATGCAGTTATTAACAACATAGAGGCATCAGTCGCACAGCCTTTTCTAACAAGTGTGCAGGTACCCACCAATTGATGGGACACTGACCAGCATAACCCCTAAATTAGGATCTTAACCTGGAATGTCTGTGGATGGCGGGAGAAGAGCTCTGGAAAAAAAATTTTTTTTTTAAAGTTTTAACATTAAGTTTTAAGATGATTATATTTTGACTTGTAAGCCGCTCAGAGTCGGGCCTCCCCGATTGGAGCGGGGTATTAAATACGAGTATTAAATTAAATTAAATTAAATTAAAATTCAACACGACTGAGGTGGCTTTAATTCAGGAAACGTGGGCAACCACAGATATTGTCCTTAACGGATTTGCAGTCCATTCCCTGCTAGCAATTAGAGAGTCCTCAAGGGGGGCTTGCGATTTTGGTGGCAAGCTCACTCAGGGCCACTTCCGATACCATCTCTTCTTTGGATCAACTAGCTTTGACAGTCCGGATTTCCTTTGGAAAAATTACTCTTATTGTGGTCTGTGTTTATTTTCCACCTCTGACAAGATTGAGCCAAGTTAAAGAGCACTGGGCCAAGTTTGAGGATTATATTGCTGATCTCCTACTGGCTTTTCCTACTGTGTACCTCCTGATTGGGGGGGGGGGGGACTTTAATGCTAGAATGGACCCAGACGACACAACGCTATATGCACATCACCGCACTTTGTATTTGTATTTGGGCGGCTTACAGAAGAAACAGTTACAATTACATACCATATTCCATAGCATAAAAATAATTACAGATAAGTTACAAATATCACATATATCTACAATAGCAATTGCAATTACAAAACATCAAAACATCCTAAGGAATAAAGCAAAAATACTATAATATAAATAATTACAGAATCAAAATTCAATAAGCAACAATAAAAAAGCAATAACCCAAAAATTCAAAATATCAGTCCTGTTTACACAAAGATTACAAAAGAAGAAAACTAAACAATATCAGGACATCGTAAAAAGCATATCAAGACTATTACAAGACAATACATTGAAAATCTCGAAACCCACCCTCTCAGCCCTAGGAGTCCGTTGGGGGCGGAGGCAGGTCTTAAAGCCTCCCGCCCCGAGCAACACCTGTGCGCGGTCTCTCCGGGCCGGACGGACAAGTGCCCTCCTTCCCCTGAACTATCCATGCCTAGCTATCATCGGATGTTCAAAGACCAGAAGTCGAACCATGCAGGTTTCTGCCTGGCTCAGATGACACGTGCATTAAATCTCCAGGTCCTTAATGGAGTAACCCCAGGGGACTCCCCAGCAGAGTTTACATACTGGGCCAGAGCCGGACAGAGTACCATTGACTATATGATAGTGTCTAATAATCTGCTCAAGTGGATAGATCGGCTTGAGGTTACTCCATGCGTGGACAGCGATCATTTTCCACTCTGTCTACTTCTGAGGTCATTTGGCTACCTTCTGCACTTAAGAGAGAGGCATAACTTGGAACTAACTCAGAGGGCACAGGGCTGTGGTGTGAAATGGTCTCAAGCCCTGGATGGCAGGATGAAGACACTCCTGGACTCTGAACAGTACCAGCAAAGGGCCACTGCTATTATTTCAGAGGCGGACCCAAAAGGGCTTTTAGCTCATTATGATGAACTTGTTGCAGACCTGAATAAACATCTCACCTTCAAATCTGATAGGTCACAGCAAAATAACCCTCGGTCTAAGCCCTGGCTTGACAATGAATGCATTTTAGCCAAACAAAGACTGATCACTCAATTTAAAGCTTACAAGGAAAGTCCCAATCCTCTCTTGCCACAAGCTCTTTTGGAAGCAAAAAAGCGTTATAAGAAGTTGATAGCCAAGAAAAAAAATGAGGACGCCAAGTTAACATGGAAGCGTCTCATACAAGCAGTCAAAGGAGGCCATTCTACAATATTTTGGCATATCACGGCAGGCCTCTCAGCAGTAAGATCACCATATATTGAATGCAGCATTCCACCTGAGACATGGGAAAATCATTTTCGGTCTTTATACAGTGAAACTGAACCCCCTGTTCCCATAGAGGTTAAGTGGGAGGAATTGCCCCCCTGGCCACCAGTATCAGAGAAAGAAATCAAGGATCTGATTGCCCAACTCAAGCCTGGTAAGGCAGCAGGTATTGACTGTATCCCCCCAGAATTAATTAAAAACAACGCTGGTTGGTGGGCACCTATTCTAGCTTCTCTATTTACTTTTATAGCTAGGACGGGTTGTGTACCCCAGAACTGGAGGATGGCAGTTATTGTCCCTATTTTTAAGAAAGGACAAAGAAATGATCCATCTAACTATAGACCTATAAGTCTTCTTAGTGTGGTCAGCAAACTCTACACTAGACATCTTTACTGGAAGCTAAAAGACTGGGTCGACCAGGAAGCTATTTTGGCCGAGGAACAGGCTGGGTTCAGGACAGGAAGATCAGTCATGGACAATTGCCTGATCCTACAACACCTTCGTGAGAAGTATCCGAGTTCACTGTATGCCGCCTTTATAGACTTAAGATTTGCTTTTGATTCCATTTCACGGACCAAACTGTGGGAGAAACTAAAAGCCACCTCAATTGATCACCGCCTTTTGGCCTTGATCTCTGTGGTGCATGAGAACTCAGCTTTGAAGGTGCGCTGCTCCCCATAGGGTCACTTGTCTTCTGCAGTTGCCACCCAGAAAGGTGTGAGACAAGGATGTATATTGGCCCCACTTCTGTTTAATTTCTATATTAATGACTTGGTCAATCATTTGGCAAATCCAGACTTCCATCCTCCAAAGTTAGGAAAGAGGCATATTAATTCACTGTTTTATGCTGACGATACCCTCATTATGGGAAGATCACCGGTAGGCCTTAGACTGGCACTCAGAGCATTAGTTGCCTATTGCACGGAAAACCATCTAGTTATCAATTATGCCAAAACCAAGATCATGGTCTTTGGCAGGAAACCCAAACTTTACAATTGGGAAATCGAGGGGCATCCTATTCAGCAGGTCCCCAGCTTTAATTATTTGGGGGTTCTTTTCCATGCCTCAGGCTCTAGGAAAACCCATATTGACCATGTAGTTCAGAATGCGCAGAGGAGTGCATCAGCAATTCTTAGGTTCTACTGGAGCAGGGGAGGGCGTTATGTACCAGCAGCCATTAAATTGTATGAAGCTAAATCACTCGCCCAGCTCACATTTGGTGCGCAGCTAGGACCCTTAGCCAGTTATCAGCAGATGGAGAGAGTTCAGTCAAAGTTTCTTAGAGCTGCTCTCTCGACCCCCCGCTGCGTTTCCAATGCCAGATTAAGGCTGGAGACGGGCTTAGTGAAGGTAGAGGCAAGGTGCTGGATGCTGATAATTTCATATTGGCTTAACATACACAATTCCCAGGGCACATTGGTGTTTCTTACACTTCAAGATTCATTTCGCTCTTCCTGGAAATGTAATATACGTAATAAATTGGCTTCTTTGGGCTTGTGTCCGGCTACCCTGCTTGCAATGGAAGCACAAGCCAGGGAGCTAGTGAAACAGAGAATAAGGGACACTGAACGGCAGGAAGATGTGGCCAAGTCTCCTGGTTTCTTTTGCAATGTTTCCATTAGGTACCAGCTTGTCCCCGCAGCTTATCTGCAGCAATTAGATCTCCCAAACCTAGGCTGACATTCACCCAGGCCCGCTGTGGATGCCTGCCTTCAGCTGTCCTTGAGGGCAGATATAACGGGATACCCTATTCAGAATGATTATGTCCATGTGGAGATGGGGATGTTGAATCGATTGAGCATGTTCTCCTTTTCTGCTCATTCTATAGGGATGCCCGTGCAGAATTAATAATCCCCTTGCTGCGCCAATGCACAGGAAAATTGCCGGCCCAACAAGCTTCCTTCCTACTCCAGGACAGTAGTATTGCTATCACGCGCAAAGTGGCGGGATTTTGTGCACAGGCTCGTAGGATACGTCGGCTGCTGACTAGGAAGTTTAGTGTGGCTCTATAGTTTCTCTTCAGCTTAGAAACAGAGATGAGCACTGACCCCTAGAGTCGGATACGACTGGCTTTCGAGCAAGGGAAACCTTTACCTTTATATAGTTTATTGAGATTGCTCCTGCACTGAGCAGCTGACCTACACTACTTATTATGTTATCTCTTCACCCTTGTCATTATCGGTCTGGCCATAAATTACTGAGTTTTAGTAAACTACAACTCTATTAGAGAGTATTTTATATCCTTGTAATGAGGCTATCCCTCTTTTTCTTGTAAATATTAGTATTGCATTTTATTTTCGTGACACTAGGTTTTAGTAATTATTGAGGGATTTTAGTAATATTGTTTTTTAGATAGGCACCTTGCTGTTTTATGTCGATTCCCAGTAGGTTTTTAGTATAGTATCATAGTTTCCTTTTATTACCCGTGTTCAGACTAGTTAGGATGTGGTATTATGTTTTTGTGTGTTATGCTGGTCATGGACTGTAAACAAATTGAATTTGAATTTGAATTTAAGTCACTAAATATTTCTATTTTTACTGATAGTACAATTTTTTATTAATATTAATTGTCTCAGCATTTTTACACGTTGTAATTTTAGTAGATATTACATTTTACATCACATCCTTCTATATCATATTTTTAATATAATTGCATATACTGTAATGTGATTTTAGCTGAATCCTACTGCTTGAGTCTGATTAGAGCATTCAAAAATCTCCTTTGTAGTCCTGCAATAGTTTGGTCAACCATGTTTTGGATGCTTTGTTTTTTATGCTGGTCTTTGACTGTAACAATAAATTGATTGATTGATAATGAAATGTCAATAGGCATGGTTCTATATCTGAAAATAGTTACTGTATTATATTCTTTGAATTTGCACAATATATTTGAATTTGCCGAGATATTTTTGTTCTACAGTGAAGTGGCTTAAATCCTATTACTTTGTTGTACACATGCAGAAGGCATGATTTAGCTGGCAATTAATGAGTTTCAGGAACTCTGCTGACACAGAGAGAGCTGCCTCTTTGGCAGTAAACAGAGATGAGCACTGTCCCTTAGAGTCAGACACGACTGGCTTTCAAGCAAGGGAGACCTTTACTGAAAGTGTGTGCCCAAACCAAGACAGTTTATTTATCTCACATCTTACGATTCTAGCAGATCAGCTGAAAACCTCTGCCCAGTACATGTCAATAATTCTATTTTTCCACTATGAGGTGCAAATTTTTTATAAAGCCATTTTACAAAGCTATATGACATTTACCAGAATGAAAATAATATTTTAGAAGCCTGACCTACAGAAGGTGGCAAAGAATCAAAACAGTAAGTGTCAAAAGAAAGGCTAGAAGGTTTTTCAACACAAATTGTTACAATAATTTTCGTTTGTTTGGATTGAAGACAAAACTCAATGTATTAATATAATGTAATAAAATATTCCAGATGGCAAAAATGCATTTGGATATATGCAGTTGCTGAGATATTTTTGTTCCTTATTCATCAATGTTATTTTAAAGCTGAAGATTATATTTCATAGAAGTGAAAAGAGAATAAACCAGAAAAGGATTTTGTCTCTAGCTACAAGAGAGAGGAGAAACCTAGAGGAGATTTCCCTAGGCCTAAATTTCCATTCCCCTTGAATTCGCAAGGGTTTTAGGTTGGTTTCTAGAAAAAGGTGCTTGAGCTATTTTAAAAATGACATGGGACAACTAAGAAAAAGTGGATGAGTGGGAAATAAAAGGATTTAAAAATTGGCCAGAGGTTGGAAAAGGTACTTTTTTGGACGACAACTCATAGCTCTGGATTTCATCAGCACTCGGTAAAGTAAAAAGAAAAGGATTTCCAATCTTTTCTGAAAGTAAACAACAATTAAATATAATTCAAAATATTAATTAATTAATTGTGTGCTATCACGCTTATCCTTTTATAGAGAAGCTTTCCTCCTCATGATGTGTTCAAAGTGTAACAGCCTCAGAAGTCATCCAGATGGACATTAAGTCATTATCTTAATAAACAACAGATTTGAGGGCACAGTTTTTGACTGTCATCAGGGGTTTCTACTATTTAATAAACTATAGTTCAATTAGTTCAAGACTGGTAACATGAGCTCTTTTGCACTAGTTGAAACCACTAAACACTGTTCAAGGGAAGACCTTCAAAGAGCATATGACAGTAGTTTATTTGGGAGTTAATCAAGTCATGTATTATTTGTCCACTGTTCTATTTTTTAAAGATGTGTTTGAGTGTGAACCGAACTTGATTCAAACAATATAAAAATATATTGCATCAAATCTTTGAGCTGGAAAATTAAAACCAAAATAAACAAACCACAGAGTAGCTGCTGGATACAATTTGATAAGCAGTTCTTCTTTAAATTTATTAGCATAAACAATAAGAAATTCAAAATCTAGCTCAATAAGCTGTATTTTTTACATGAGATATATAAAAATGTTAAATCTGTTGACAGATGGATTGTAGAAATAAGAATTGCAATATAGAAACAATTACCCTGCAATTTTACTATCCTTTCTCTTAGAACTCATATTTCAGCTTTCAGAACCACCCAGTCCTTACATTAATAAAACACTATGTTCAGTACAGACTTCCGGAGAAATTGTTTTATTCTTCTCCATATTACCTAAAACTATTCCATACGCTGCCAGAAACCATTAACAGAAAAGTGACACATAATCTGAGCTCCTGTTCTTTCTTTGATAATTGAAACCCTACTTCAACAAGAATAGCATAAAAAATGATATGTGGAACACCTAAGAATGGAAGGAATGACAAGAAGCAAAAGCAACCCAAGAAAAAGATCAATCATTAGCACACTGCAATATATTAGCAAAAGAAACACCAAGGAACTTACCGTGTCTTGAGATTTATCCTTGACATCATAGACTGTTAGTTTTATTTTAGTCTCCTCATAGATAGGGTAATCCGGTGGAAACGTCACACCAGTCAGAAACAGTGGGTCTCTTGTTCCCTGCATACCACAAGCACATAACTCCAATTTAGCAAGGTAGCAGCTGTGTTACATGCTGCATTCAGTTATGGCACAATAACTATTGGATTTCAAAAGGTAGAATTTCTCACAAAGTAAAAACAGATTTGGATTGCCAACAACCAAAGACCTAAACATAAAATGCAGTATCTCTTAAACTAAAGAGAGATGTTTCAGGACACAAATGATAAGTTCATGATCACTAACCATTCCAGGCAACTGTGTCATCATATAGTGGCAGCCCTCTAATTAGGAACAGGAATGCATTCATTAATTCATAATCACAGCCACATACATGTGCATGAGTGTCATGTCAGTAGTCACAGGCTAGAATTCTTGCACACAAACTAAAAATATGGGATGCATTAGGCAGAGGCAGAAATAATCTGCATGAGAACTAGAGACTGGAGTTTCCAAGTACAGTATCCTTTTCCATTTTTATAGACAGACTTTCTTGTTTTCCTCCCGTTGCACATCTCTTGATTGTTCAGTTGTTGTCAGAGCTCAGAAAATTTACTTTCTTGGACTATAGTTCCCAGAAAACCTCAGTCAGAATGGTCAAAACATCCTTGGTTATAGTCCAAACAAGTAACTTTTTCAAAGTTCTAAAACAGGGAACTAATCATATATTGTATAAAAATCAATTTAGTTTTATTATTAACTAAGGGTCAGTGATGCCTTGCCAATAGAAAAAAAATGCAATTAAAGCCAGAGCTTAATTTTGGTTTAGCCCGAAATCCCAGACAATTTCACGAAAACGAGCGATTCAAGTTGCATCTAAACAGTCTGTTGCAACATTTTTGGCAGTCTCTACTGAGCCATCCTGGGTTACAGGCTGCTGGAGTATTGGTATTAGAAGCCAGACGATCACTCAAGAAGCCATGCAGTATCATGTGGCCTACTTTAATCCTTAAAAACAGAGTTTGATGCAGTTGTGTGGAGAAAAATTAGCTTATCCCATATGACACACATATACTGAAACCTCAAGATAATGGTAATGGAAAAATCAAAATATAACATTGATTGGAACACAGCAGGAAAGTACTTGGTGAAGTCACAGCATGTTTCCTTCGATGCAATAAATTAAGCCTCTAAAATGTTATCAGCATAAAATGAAACATGCAATTTTTTATGAAACACAAAAACAATTATCACTGAACATAGATCAGGGAAAGAGATTTGTCTTCACAAAAGTTCCTTATTTGAAATTGCTTTTACTCTTCTTCAAATCAAAGGGCTACCCCAGAGCATTTTCTAATTTGTACATCTGAAAACCCAAACAACCTCTCATGTGTCCTGAAAAGGAAAACTTACACAGACAGTACTGCAGCTGTTTCCACTGGCTAAATGCCAATAACTTCTTTATTCTGTTGTTTAATAAAAGAGGAAAGAAAACCACATTTGGTGACTAAGAGCAAAAGAACAAAATAAAAGTGCTCACCTCTACAATTTCTGTACTTGTGTATCTTGTTGAATTCTGCTCCCCTGGATGCACCACCGTGATTTGCACAAATGTATTCAGTTTTCGATCTCGAGCAGGAGTCACCAAATCTTTACATGCTGGAAATGGTACAGGAAAGGGAAAGGAAGGGGGGGGGGGACTCTATAAAAACGAGTCACAGCGAATGTACCGTTTCATAGCAAGACAGATTGAACTATGTTTCTGACTTAAATCCCTAGAGACGTGAACTGATCTAGCAGAGGAAGTTCCTTGGAAGTACCTTACAGAAATAGGAAGTCACATGTTTTAAACCTAAACTGAGTTTTCATTTCCATTAACCATCTATGTACTTCAGGCAAGGCTTCCCTATGGAGCTTCTTCAACTCTTCCGTGTAAATATGAGCAAGCATGCTTACACACGCATGTTTTATGTTCTCTCTCTCACTCACTCTCTCTCTCTCACACACACCCTTATATATTATTTGAATACAATCATTCAGTCATGTATCAGCTCAGATAATTTGCCATGAAATCGTTCTCAGACAGCCCAGATTATTTATATTTTATTTAACAAACTATATGGCATTAGACTGTTCCGGGAAAGTTAAATTAAAATGCTGCCACTGGCTATGTTGATTTATATGCTCCAGTGAAACATTATAAAAATGTCTTGCTAGGGCTAATCACAGGAGGAAGATTCCATTTTAAAAGAAATAGCAAGTATCTGTGGTAGCTGAGTCTTGGCAATTCCCTGCCATGTAATAGTAATACTATACAGTTATAAACACCCCTCCTCCTTTTTTGGTCAGGTTCCATGTTTCTCTCTCTCTTAATATACTGTTCCTGTTGAAAGGGAAGTCATATCAATTGCAGAGTCCCCTGAGTTTATGCTATGCCAGATTCTTGGAATATATTTTTTCTGCATAAGCGCTAATTGTAACAGTTCTACCTCTTTGCAGCAGCAGCTAACACTGCTCTACAAAAAAATCTAATACTGTTAAGAACCTAGAAAAAAAACCAGCACTATGAAAAAGGGCTATATCACTGACAATTTATCTTGCTCCCTCTGCTATGCATCAAATAGGAATTCTGTTTTGTAATAATTAAGAGTTAAGACTTCCTCCTAGACTTGTAATTTCAATTTTACAATTAACATGAAATTGATTGGTTTGATCACTCTTAAGTAGTATCACAGCTGAATACTTCTTCTTCTTCTGGGTCTAGGCCAAACGTGAAACTGCCAAAATGAAGCCACCTTTGGTGAATTCATTCCATAGTTCCTTTCACCTGACCTAGTGTGAGAAAGATTAGCTAACACAAGGTTGCAATTGCCCAGTATATTCCTGATTGTAGTTTAAAAAAAATCACATAATCTTCGAGGAGGCTCTTTCTAATAAATGTTTTAAAAGCTCCCACAACCCTACCCCATTAAGTAAGAAGGAATAGAAGCAAAGGTAGCAATTATTTTTCCTTGATAAAAGGGAAAACAGCCAGTGAGTAGATTTTTAGAAGTTAAGTATTAACAGTATTACTATTACACTTTTGCCTGTTCTCAGAGCTGTTAAAGGTAACATTCTTACCTGCAACAAGGTATTTTACTGCTAATGAAGCCATAGTCCTGTTTCTTTGAGGACAATGCAATGGTTATTCCACGTTTAGTTGGGAAAGTAGCAAGTAACAAATTTAAGACATTAATTGTTAGTTGGTGTGGGATAGAGTTTTGCCCCTCAATAGGGAGGCTCCTACACCTTCTTCACTTTCCTGAATTATAATGCTGCCTGCTAGTTTTTCCTATTATTGTTATATAACAACACACAATCCATTGATTCTCACTCAATACCATTTTTGTTACAACCTAAAAATACTTTCCAAAATATGTCAAGCTTTGTAATGTACTTTGTAATTATAATGTTTTACTTCTTAGTATAAACTTGTCTGCTGTATATATTCTGTAAAAAAGTATAAAGCAAAGGTCTATAGAATTTTTTAAAAAGGTCTCTTTATATTTATGCTTCAGTTTCTGTCAGATCATAAAGTACTATGGCAAGTATTCAAGTATAAACAAAATCATTCAACCTTTATTTCTCATAATGATAAATCACTATATGTCTTGAACTGCAGCCAGATTTTACTAATTTGATTTTATTTTCATTTAAAATTCCATAGTCTAGTTAAGAATATTAAGCAAGAATGACTTTCCACAATGTGATTATTCTGCATCATCATAACAAATCTGCTGAGCAGTAAATGTAAATATTCTTGGCTACTAAAACTATTGCCACCTTGAAACTCCATGTTACGGCAAAATATAAATTCAAATAAACAAAGACAATGATTAAATGAGCACTTAGAGTGCTCTTTCAAGCTTCCGTGGATCATTTGTATTTTACTGGTACTGATGTGCTCCAACGTTCCCTCAGCAATCTTTTTAAAACCCTGTCAGAGGGTAATGTTTTTCAAGATTGCTGGGAAAATGGCTTTCCAAATGCCTCTGGAGTCTTGGGATGTCATGTAACTCAAGCATCAGCCTTCAAAGCTGATTCCTTTGTCAATAATCAGTTGGCTAACAGACCTGTCAGTATACCAGACATTTTCAATTTAGTTTCCCTTCTTCTTTACAGTGGGAGAGAAAGTGTAACACACACACCCTTTCTGATCCATCCCAGCACTGAATTGGCAAGGAGGGGAAATATTTATTTTCCTTTGATTACCAATGAAATGAATACCCAGCATTTTGGGGGCAAAATACTAATTAACTTGTGAACTGCCCAGAGAGTGCACTAAGTGCTATGGGGCGGTATATAAGTATGATTGATGATGATAAACAATAAAAGCTACAGTTGTCAGCTGTTGTTTCCATTGGAGATCAAAGGGTAAAGGTGAAATCTGGACTTGCTCAAAGTGTGAGGAAATCAACTGAGTTTTGGGATAACTCTCCATGGACAGAATTCTACTGCATTTTAGAATCTCACAAGGTCAAATAAGGAACCAATTCTGCATGTCTGACCATCCAGTCACTACATCTTCCTGAATTTACCAGGCAGTAAACAATAACATGCCTCACCTCAAGATGAGGTTTTTAGGTAGTGTTTATGTTTTATTGTCATTTTTTAAAATTACTTGTGAACCGCCCTGAGTCACTTCGGTGAGAAGGACGGTGGAGAAATACCAATAAATAAATAAATAAATAAATAAATAGAACAATTTGCAACAGAAGGAAACTGTTTGCCTTTATGTTTGTAATATTTGCTGTAAGAATGTGGCTCGCATGTTTTGTTTTTTACTAGCAGCCAGCTTTTGTGTGTGTACTGGTTATACAGGCATCACCGTAGTCATAATTAAGGTCTTTCTCAAAGGAAGAGATATAAACTTATTAATAGAAATGCAAAAAGAAAAAGATCCAAACAAACTACCATGTGAGCAGAATGTCTGTATAAAAGCATTTTGTCATGCCCCGTTCAGCCTTTAGGCAATACCTTGTGGAATGAGCTACAATAAAACAAAATTTAAAAAAAATACCAAAAAAGAAGTAGAACAAAAAGAGTCTCCTTGATAAGAGCTAGACTTACATGGATACTGAGAAATATTTGACAAGCCAAAAAGAGAACCCTGGTGGGCATGATATATCTAATGATATATATATATCTAATGATATATATATCATTAGAAAAGGGTAAATGTAAAGGTCGCCTTTGCTCAAAAGCCAGTTGTATCCGACTTTAGGGTTCAGTGCTCATCTCTGCTTACAACCAAAGAGCCAGCGCTGTCTGCATCTGCAGATATTTCCATGGATATGTGGCAGGCATGACTATTCACTGAAGTGCACAGAATGCTGTTTGTCTTGCCACTGAAGTGGTAACAATTTATCTACTTGAAATTTCTTGCTTTCAAACTGCTAGGCTGGCAGGAGCCAGGACAAAGACAGAAGCTCACTCCGTCATGCAGCACTCGGGTCTCGAACTGCTGACTTTCCATTCATCAAGTTCAATGTCTTAACCACTAAGCCACCACAGTCACTTAAATATATCATTACTACCATGTTTCCCCAAAAATAAGACACTGTCTTATATTTTTTAAAACTACAAAATATGCACGAGGTCTTATTTTCAGGGGATGTCTTATTTTTCCATGACGAAGAATACAGTACACATTTATTGCTGATACAGGGGATTGCCAGGGCAAGATTTAGGTGAGAGCCTTATTTTCAGGGGGGCCTATATGAGGAGGTCCTATTTTCGGGGAAACTGGGTATTCTGTATAAGTTGCCAAGTCCAGAAAATAGCAGAAATTGGAATTTTAGGAAGCCACACAACAAATCAAGCGAAGCTGTTAGTCTAAACTGAGCACAGATTCAGATGCACAGATGAATTAATGTTGTGATCCAGCCTTCATCAGACTTTGAAGATGACCTGGATCAGGAGGCACTTCCTATGCCCAGCCCAGTTCTGCCTCCCCAGCCTGCATCTCAACCTGAACTCTACCCTGCAGCTGAACCTGAGGATGTCTTGAACCAGTAACCTCAGACTGCTTCTGGCCCAAATCTGACTTCTCAGGCAAATGACCTGTCAGATCAGAGATCTGATTCTGACAGCAATCAGCCCTCAGCCAAGGAATGGTGCTGAAAAGATCTGCAGCTGAGATGTAAAAAGGCCAGAGCTCGTTATCAGAGGAGGCTACGAGCTGATACCAATTAGCTGGGAGACTTCTTAAGCAAGCTTGTCTCACCAGACAAGCGTCGGTACAATTTTCCTCCGTGCAAAGATTGACACCCTGCTTGACTTCGGATACCTCTTGTGATTGCCTACTGTGACTCTGACTTCTCTGCCAATCCTGACAACATCCCCAGACATCCTTTGGACTAGACACGTGCTTGAACTATTGGACCTCAGCTTACTCTTTAGATTTTGCTATTTGGATTCTCCTTGAACAGACTGCTGCCAGGACTCTCTGTGTAGCGGCACTGTGTGGCAACCCTGCCTGCTGCGTTAAGTCAGCACAATTAAAAAAGTCACCATCCAGAAAGACAAGACAACTCTGGGACAGTTAAAGCCCAAAACAAGTAAAAAAAATATGCATTCATGCATTCATAGTAAGTTCTCCCTGGAACACTTTTGAACTATGATTTCATGTTTTTGCAATATGTCATGTACATTCAGATGGATGGTTCCTTTCCTTCTATACTTGTAATAATTTTTTATGTATCCTTCCTGTTAGTTTTAAACTAGGGATTTTTTTTGGTGGGGAAGCTTTCCAGGCCTTTAACACATTGGGAGAAACAGAAGATAGCAAAAATTCCCATCTCATCCCTCTAAAACAGTGGTTCCCAAATTTGGGGCCCATGCCCCACAGAGGGACTTCAATTCCCAGAAGCCTAAGTCAGTGCATTGGCTGATCAGTGCTTTGGAGAATTCAACAAAGCCCTCAGGATCCCAAAGTTTAGCAGCAGATTGGTAACACCTTACATAGTCTTAATTCTACAACATCTGAACCTTGATTTTATATTAAAATTGGTAATATTTTGTGATTGTCAGCCGTCTGCCCATTCAGTCATTTCCTCGTATGTGAAAGGTAATAAAGATAGCCCAAAACTGTTCTCTCATTAACTGACCTAGAATGTCAAGCAAAAACTCTTCCCATGTCTGATAAAAACCATCAAGATACTAATCATCATCTACAAAATCAATGGCTTATTTGAGCCCTGAATGTCATTCGCAAAAAGATGAGAGTGTATTTCTGGTCCTAGCAACCTGTGTGGAATGTCATATTTTGTTTGAATCTCTTCAAAGGTCAAACAACACTTATTTGTTTATTGTAAAATACTGACACTGCTTAAAATGTTTCATCTCTATGTTAGCACCCAAGGTCAAGAATATTTTATTTCTATGTTAGCATCCAAGTTTGTTTCCATTGTAATGAATACATAACATACTTTCAAACAGGTTTTTGTCAACGAGCATATGTTCTGGAATATAAAGAATATATAGCACATTGTTAAAATATCACTATGCTTGAACTTAAGTACTCAGTACAAAAATTAGAACATTTCTGCTTCAGCACTAGATATGTCAATCTTTGCTTGTCTTTGCACTACAGGAAAAAGAATCACAAATGTTTTTCCTCATTGTCAATCACGCGAGATATGTTGTAGCACTTTGTAAGAGAAGAGAAGGAAAACAAGAACAATCTATTTGGCACAAATTAAGCAAGAGTGCAAACAGCACTTTAACACAAATGATGACAGCGACGATGACGGAATGCTGTCAAGTCAATTCTGGTTTATGGTCACCTTTTTCAGGATTTTCTAGGTAGAGTACTCAGAAGTGGTTTACTATTTCCTTCACCCTTGGACTGTGCAGTTTGACCAAGACCACACAGCTGACTCTTCTTCCCAGTGGGTAATCAAACTCTAAACCTCTGGCTCTGCAGATAGATACCTACCTAAGCTACTGATCTATCTAGCCAGCTCAATTCAAACTATAGTTTTTCACAAACTGCATAAAATTGTGGTAGTTGCTCTTATGGTTACGCACTAGACAGGCACCAGAGAAATTGTTTGTCTTTTTTGAACAATCAGCCAGCCCTTGTGGATACTCTGGCTGTGTGTGTGTGTGCCTGCATATGTGCATGTATGCTTTGCTTTTCAAGCTGAAGTGACATCACTTTAACACAGAGACAATTTGAACAAATTACAGTGACATTAAAGATAACAAAGCACTCTTTGTCTGTCTTCTGCCTGGCTGTGATTCTTTTTGAGAGGAGCTTATATTCTCAAAAATGTTTGTATCATTTTCCTATCCATTCCATTTATAATCACACACTCTGGAAAAGGATTTCAGCTAGAGATGGGAAAGTCTAGCTCAAATTGTTTAGGAATAATTCACCTTGGAGTAACCAAACTCTGTGGGGATTACTCCTAAGTATTCACATATAATATTGGTATGGCAATTCTAGACTTTCATTTAGTATGTGATGAATATGAACTACCACAATTTTAAAATGGCATACCAATCCAGCATACATTTTATTATACATATGATGTAACAATAACTAGGCTTACATTATATGTCCATAAAGAATATTCAATCTTGCACTCATTTATTTTATTAGAATATCTCTAACTCTCATATTTCATGGTTGGGTCCAATCAACATAAAAGTTTAATGCAAAAATATGAAAACCACAGCAAAAACTAATATGAGATCAGCAATATTGAATCAAAACCAAGTCTACAGAAAGTATGATGGAAAAGCTTGGATAAATAGCTATGTTTTAAGTTAGCACTATAATGAGTCTAGTGGCAGTGTATGTCCCAAGGAAGGACATGTCATAACGGACAGCAAAACAAAGAAGGTCATAGCCAAATAATGTACCTTAATGCAGTGAAGGTGAGATGCACATAGAAGACCCTTCTTTGCGAATCTTAATACTTGGGACAGGTGAATATGGGAGAAGCTTGCAACACTTCACATGGTTTCTAAATGGAACCTCTAACACCGTCTAGATACTGTGTTCTGCACTAACTGGTATGCCTGTGACATCCTCAGAAGCAGACTCTCATAGAGCACATTGAATTTGCAGTATTTTGTGCCTGCAATACCAATACTGTACATAGTTTAAAATTACTATGATTTGATCATTGATTGCTATTCATTTGAACTGTAGCAATCAGGACCCTCTTATTCATTTCTGAATTGCCTCCAGATCATCAGAAGGTTGACTAGTACTCATTCTACCAAAATGCCTACAGAACTGTAACTTCCAGTATTAAACAGTGCTGGAGAGAATCTTGCTGCTTTTTAATATACATAGAAGAGAAATTGTGGAAGCAGCATGCATATTTAACAAAGTGCTTGTTATATACTAGGCACATGACTAGTATATGACCAGACATACAACAGAAACACAACCAGCATCTTGTTAGTTAGCTTCATACACTTCCACAATTACCATTCGTCACATGGTATAAAGCAGGGGCACCCAAACTATGGCCTGAGGGCCCAATTAGGCCCCTGCATATCATTAATGCGACCCACAGTGAGTACCCGGGCTCATAGTGGACCACCTGCCCCCACCGCCTGATGTCAGCAGCGGCGTCAGCAGCAATTGTGCTTTGTCCCAGCTGCTCCAAGCAGCCTCTGGCTCGGCCCCATCCCCTCTGCAGCCTTTACCAAAGCTGATAGCCATGTTATGAAAATCTTCAGAGCTTCCTCTGTTTAAAATCTGTGTGCTAGGAGAGCCCCCTGGCATGTCCGGGATGATGTCACCACAGCGCGCTAGGTTTACCCTTCCAGCACTGCGGATTTTGAAACAGAGAAGGCTCCGAAGATTTTCCTAACACGGTGATCGACTTTGGCAAAGGCTGCAGAGGGGATGGGACTGAGGAAGAGGCTGCTTGGAGCAGCCAAGACAAAGCACGATTGCCGCCGCTGCTAACATCAAAACTGTCAGCAGCGGGAGCAGCCCGCCTCCAGGCCCCGCAGCTCTGTGTCAGGGGCAGGCCTGCCCCCCCCCCCAAAAAAAAGTTTGGCCACCACTGGTATAAAGCAACAGGATACTACTGGCCATTAAGTACAAACCAAGAGAATGTGCTACATCACATAAAGCAAAAATTATAGAAGGTTTATAAGGCCATAATCTGTGAACGACGTGATCCAAAATGACAGGGAAACATACCATTAGAGAAATCAACATCTAGTAAGATGACATTTCTGTCAAATTAAGTGCCCTGGACTTTTTGCTTTATTTTGTTTAACTGAAAGTTGTTGTTGTTATGTGCTCTCTCGGCAGTTCACAAGGTAATTATGCGAACTACAGTTATGAACAATTGGTTAAAAGCTCGTGCTATCATATAAATTAAGAAATTCACATAAGTAACAGCTCTACTTTCTCTTTGATACAGACAACAATATAGTGATAAACTGTGTGGAAATCTTTGTTGCTTTGGAACCAGTCATTGGTTAATGACAGGAAAGACACAGTGCAACCCGCTTATTTAAAAGTATCAAAAAATTCATAGATAACAAAAACAGTACAAACAATAGCAAGATTTATCAAGAATGATAAATCTGACTTGGCTGCATGCATGTTTCACTGACCCACTACAGGGAAACAGCTATGGCAGTTAAAAGAAAAAGAGTGAAGAAGACAGATGAAGATACAATCATGTGGGAGTTTCTCAGACAGCTCAGAATTGTTCCACCAGGCCAGAGGAATGCAACTACATCTAGAAGCTGTTGTTGCCATTGTCATTAATTCTTGCGGAAGACTGTGCATCCTATATTTCAGCACACTCTATTAAATTTTCATTTTCAATGCATTCTCTTCTCTCTTTCTCAATTTCATGGAGATTTTTAGGAGCAGTTGTTATGTGCCACCAAGTCACAACTGACATAATGATCATAATAGGGTTTTAAAGAAAATAAAGTATTTCAAGAGCATTTTTATCAATTCCATGTGACTTTTCCATGGCAGAACTGGGGAAACAAACTGAGGTCTCCTGTGTCCTAGTCCACTGTTCTATCTACTTGGCACCCTTTTGGAGCAGAGAGGGCATTTACTGAAAATGCTATTAAAGTAATTATTGCTTCTTTTGAAATGTTGGAAGCCACTGTCTTCAGGAATGCCAATGAAACAGTAGGATGAACATTTTATGACTGAATTATTTAAATAATGCCTCCAGTATGCAAGGCACTTCACAGATGAAAGACTCCATGCCCAAGGAAGTTACAATATGAACTGGACACAGAAAAACAACAAAGTAGAAATGTGAAGGCAGAGAAAAGGCGGCAAAAATGTGTGATTGTTCCAGTTATGTAGGCTTGTTTACATACTTAACTGCAGAAAAGCATGGCTACTAGGAGGGTGACTTAAAGGACAACAGGAAAACAGTGAGAAAGTTAGAATTCAGGAAGGAGAAAGGTGACAAGCACTAGTGTTATTCCAGACAATTCCATGCTTACAGGGCAGCAAGAGAAAAATGAGGAAACCTTTTGATAGAGGAATAGTCAAATACTTGTCATGGAGCTAAAGAAGGAAAGATGACAGGCAAAAATGTATCTGGATACACTGGTACCTTGGATAACATTTACATCAGATAATGCTAAAATCGGATAATGTTGGGGAATTTGAGGCAAACATTTGCATCACACAACATTAAGATAATGTTGTGCAATGCAAATGTTTCTCTCAAGTTCCCTAGCATTATCTGACGTTTATCTGACGCTATCCCATGCTTCAATCGGCACTTGGGTTGGGGGTTGAATGGGTGAGCGTGCCTGTTCTTCTCCCCAACCCAAGTGGTGATTGCTGGCACTGCGTGGTTGTTTGGGGGAAAACCGTGTGGGTGCATCGACCTCTCCCAAAACATACCCGCAGTCCCAGCAATCGATCTCTGGGACTGTGGGGGTGTTTGGGGGAGACCGTGCGAGTGCACGGACCTCTCCCAAAACACCCCTGTATTCCCAGCGATCCATCGCTAGCACTGCGGGGGTGTTTGGGTTTGTGGGTGCAGGGGGGGGGGAGTTCCCAGTTGGCTGCCCAGCCATGCCACCACTGCGGGCACAGGGATAGGGTGGCTGGGCAGCTGAACAGGGACTCCCCGGTCGGCTGTCCAGCCACCTCATCCCTGCGCCCGCAGTAGCGGTGTAGCTGGGAAGCCTAACAGGGACTCCCAAGTCAGCTTCTCAGCCACCCTGCCCCTGCGCTGCCATCGGCGTTTGGGTTGAGGGCAGGAATGGGTACACATGGCGGTTCCCCCACCCACCCACTCAAACACCGATCACAGCATGCGACCCAGCCAGCGTCTGGCTCGATCCGCCTGCCTCTTTGGAAAGGGCAGTGGGGACCCCCGCTGCCCTTTCCAATGAGTCAGGCAGATTGCCCCCCTGTTCCCTTTCCTCTTCAGAAAGGGAACAGGGGGTTGTTTTTAACGTTGTGCAATGTATGCATCACACAATGTTAAAAACCAGATAATGATGAGACTTGTGGAACCTAGTCTCATCGTTATCCGAGGTACTTGTGTATAAGATTAGGGAGACTAGAGAGGCAAAGCCATTAAGGACTTTAAGACAAGGACAAAGAACGTGCACTGTACCTAGAACTGTACAGAATGCAAGTGTAAGGGTTCAAAAAACAGTTATCATATAACTGGACCAATGAGAGATGTGAATGATTTTGACATCAGAGTACCGATTAGGATATGGATCAGACTTCTTGCAAGGATACTGAGAGGAGGAGCATATTTTAGCAATATTGTAACAGCAGCAAAACGCCACTTGGTGACAACTGACAGAGAGAGGGAGAGAAATAACCGCAAAATGTCTTATGTGCCTGCTCAATAAGACAATTAAAAGGAAACACATGAGGAGAGGAGAACTTGGAGATCAGGTAAGAAGGCTGGTTTTCAGCATGGAACATTCAAATTGAAATATCAGGGGCAAGATGGAAAGGAACAGCCTAGAAGTGGAAATGGTATCATCTGCATATAGGTGGTTCAAAGACATAGGTTTTGATAAGATCACCCATAGAGAGCAAATAGAATGAACACAGGAAAGGGACAAGGGACTGCAACATAGAGAGTAAATACAATACTATTCTGATACAAATCTGATATACTTAATTATAGATACATTTACATATGGACAGTTTAAGAAATGGTAAAAACATTATACTGATTGGCCTATCATCATTTTAGAGCAGTGTTTCTCAACCTTTCATTTTTGGACTTCAATCAGAAGAAGCCTAAGTCAATTCCCCAAAGTACTGATCAGCCAGTGTACTGACTTAAGCTTCTGGGAATTGAAGTTCCCCTGTGAGACATGGCCCCCACATTGGGAACCTCTGATCTAGATTATCACATCAGAAGAACGGTGATAAAACACTGTTTCTTAAGGTTAAAAATGCCAACAGGGCTCTTTCAGCTGTTACATAGCTTTTCAAGCTCAGACATTCACAGGCTCATCACCAAACTGTTTAGCCATAGCTACTCAGAAGAAATACCTCAAAATGTATTTTTACTTTTAAATGTCAGTAAAACAAACTAGTTTTTTCCTCTCTTTTGGATTTAAAAGAGAAGTGTCCTTGGCTGCTTTTTAAATAAAGATTGACCTATTTTTAAAGTACAGTACTGTACAGTCTTTCTAACTAGTTCAGGCTAAAATTATTCAGCAGAAAAGCAAAAGCATCTGTCAAAACAAGAGAAAAGGTTGGAAATAACTGGTTGTTTAGCATCTACATAACCCTATTTAGGAAACAGAAACAAACCAAGTATCTTCCGTGTGCTTTTATAGCCTCTATAATTTTCAGGTTATCTTCCTATGTGTGTATTATGTGTATATTAGAACCAAATAATGGTTCTACCAGTTCTACTGTCCCAGTGATTTTGCACAGCCAAACAGAGATTTGAACTCAGATCTCCTGAGGCCTAGCATGTCACTCTATCTATTACAGAAGTCTGAGTATCAAAATCCCATGTCCCACTGTAGAACTTACTTGGGAGGGGGGATGCATATTTTAAAAATATCAATTTAATCAATTAAATTAGTAGTAAAGTATACATCTTTGTGTCTTAAAATAAGTGGGGCTGTGGCAGGGTTACAACTCCCATCAGCCACTAATCATGCTGGCTGGAACTAATGAGCATTTGAGCTCAATTACATCTGGAGTGCCGAAGATTTCCTTAACCTTGGTTCATGGACTACAAAGCTCATTGTTCCTCATAATGTCCTATATAACACACCACAAAGCTCACAATAATGTGCTGATTACACTGCAGAACAATGATTTCGCTACTGAGAAGAACACATGTGATTTACATGATATCGAGTGTGCTGATTACAAATCTGAATTCAGAATTTTCCTATCACATAAATATTTTAAGTTATAGGCATACTATAGCTGTTCAAATGGTCAGTCATTGGGTATTGTATTTTTACATGGTAACATTATAACAGTTGCAGCTACCATTATGCCTGCTACTGCCTGAGCTGAATCATGTCCCCTGGTGGCATACAAGTTTCAGCAGCGGCCGGGCATGTTTGGGCAAGTCAGTGAGCTGACATCAGAAATGGGTATATAAGGGGAGATGGACCAAGGGCTTGTCTCTAGTGTGAAACCATCTTATTGGATAGTACAGCCAGGACATATTGAGTCTGTTTTGAGCTAAAGATGAGTAGGTGCAACTGTGTTAATAAACCAGACAATCGTGTCTATACGGGTAACTGACTTAAGATCCTGGCATCCTAGGAAGAATCAGACTTCAGATTTTTTGATTCAGTGCACTTGATTTAGTATAGAACAAATGGATTAGACTAAGTAGCAGACAATATTTTTTGTGTGACGCTGTATTATTAACAGTGGGAATGTCTCCATTTTTGAAATCCTGCCTGTTGTATCTAAACTGATTTTTTAGTTTTTAGTTTTTTCTGAGCTTTAGTCTAGCCTTCAACCCACATTGCCTTTTACAACCTCATACAACACAATCACTTGCTTTTCTAGAAAAATGTAAAGCAAATAGATGTAAGAGCAGTGGTGGGATTCAAAAATTTTTTTACTCATACTCTGTGAGCATGGTATGGTGGGTGTGGCCAGGGGACAGCCCTGCGTTATTTCAAAACTTGGATGGGTGGGGGCAGCCAGAATTTCTGCTGCCGGTTCTGGTGAAGTGGGGTGAACCTGCTGAATCCCACCACTGCGTTAAGATACTTGATAATAAATGATTAGAGATAAGGTTTGGAAAAGTTACTTTTTGGACAACAAATCCCTGAGGCTAGAGGCCTTGCTCCTTGGGACTTTGGGGAACTGTCAAAAAAATAACTTTTCCAAGTAGCCAGATCTTTCTGAAAATATAGGAATGCAAGGGTGGTTATATATATATATATATATATATATATATATATATATATATATATATATATATATATATATATATATATATATATATATATATATATATATATATATATATATATATATATATATATATATATATATATATATATATATATATATATATATTTAAAATTATGCTTTTCTTATGAAATGAAGACATGTTCAGCTAATTAGTATGCTTGATTAATTCAACATTTTAAAAGATAACCCATGCACCTGAAAAAAAAATCTTGTACCAATTAGTAAGATACACTTTCCCAGAAAGACATTCTGTTTCAAAAAGTAAAGATAAAGAAGTTGCTGTACCTAGAAATTAAAATCTTATCTATAAATAATTCTTATATAAATGTACTAATTATTTCAGCATTAAATATCCTATCCTTTACAGAGGTCTATATATTATTAAAGTTAGAATCTGTTAGTTCTCTAGCTCAAGTGTGGAAGACTTTTTAATGTTAGTATGAAGCAGCTCAAGTCTATATTCTTCTCCAGAAATTTGGCAATTACAGTTTTGTTGTTCAGTCGCACAGTCGATTCCGACCCTCTGCGACCCCATGGACCATTGCCCGCCAGGCACTCCTGTTCTCCACCATCCCCCTCAACTCACTGAGCTCTGTGCCCATTGTCTCCACAATACCATCTAACCATCTCATCTTGGGCCGTCCCCTTCTTCTTTTGCCCTCGACCCTTCCAAGCATCAAGGCTTTCTCAAGTGAATCCTCTCTTCTCATTTGATGTCCAAAGTACTTTAGCTTCATCTTTACAATTTGACTTTCTAAGGAGCATTCCGGGTTTATTTCTTCTAAGATTGACCTATTTGTTCTCCTCGCTGTCCAGGGGACTCTCAAAACTCTCCTCCAACACCACATCTCAAAGGCATCTATTCTTCTGCGCTCAGCTTTCCTAATGGTCCAGCTCTCACAACCATACATTGCCACTGGGAATACCATTGCTTTGACAATACACATTTTTGTTTTCAATATGATGTCTCTACTTTTCATTATGCTCCCCAGGTTTCTCATTGCTTGCCTCCCAAGAATCAATCGCCTTTTTATTTCATGGCTGCAATCCCCATCTGCAGTGAGTTTTGATCCCAAGAAAGTAAAATCTGTCACGGCTTCTACTTCTTCCCCATTTATTTTCCATGGACTGATAGGGCCTGTTGCCATTATCTTGGTTTTCTTGATATTGAGTCTCAAGCCAGCCTTTTCACTTTCTTCTTTCAACCTAATCAGGAGCTTCTTTAGGTCCTCCTCACTTTCAGCCATTAGGGTGATATCATAATACCTCATATAACATTAGTATCGAATAACACTAAAATCGCATAACATTAAGCAATCTGGGGGGAAGAATTGCATCGGATAACATTAAGATCCTATGGGATGCATCAGATAACAACCACTAAAGCCTGTGTGGTTACAATGTATCTCTATGGCTCCCATAGGATTTTAACATGCATCAGATAACACTAAAAATCGTATAACATCAAGACTTGTGGAACCAGGTTTTAGTGTTATATGAGGTTTGACTGTATTTACAAGGCCAATCTAGCAAAATATTTTTAAAGTAGATAACTTATTTTCCTGACTTTCTAAAGGTAGGTTCTTTAAACATAGTTAAAAATATTAATCCTAAACAAAATGGAAAGTTGTACCTTACCAAGACTGAATTCAAACGTTGGTTCACTGAGAGTCTTCTTCGGGCCTGTTGGTAAAAGAGTACTGAATTAAAGTATATAATACCCACCCATAGGGACTGCGGTGGCTCAAGTGGTTAAGACATTGAACTCAACAACTGGAAGGTGGGAGTGCGATTCCCAAGTACTGCATGACAGAGTGAGCTCCAATCTCTGTCCCAGCTCCTGCCTACCTAACAGTTTGAAAGCAAGAAATTGCAAGTAGATAAATAAGGACCACTTTGGTGGGATGGGAAACAGTGTTCCATGCACTCCAGTGTCTAGGCATGCCTGCCACATGTCCACACAAATGTCTGCAGATACAGACAGCACTGGCTCTTTGAATGTAAACAGATGAGCACTGCACCCTAGAGTCGGATATGACTGGCTTTCGAACAAGGGTGACCTTTACATTACCTACCCACCCATATGAAAATATTGAAATGAAAAGTATTGCATCAAAGGTGTACAATTAAGAAGCTTACCGATTCCTCCAAATTTAAAGAACATTTTGTTAAGCTTATGCACAGCTTCTTTAAATTATATCAATAACAAAGTCACTTCAGCCTACTGGATACAGAGCAGAGAGGATAGTTCTTTAGACTAAGCCACCCATGGTTAACCAATGGTGCTGATTTCCTTAACTCTTCTTCTTTATTAAATCACATGGTTCTCTTCAATGTTTGAAATGATTTATAAAGTTGAGCGTAGATATAAAAGGTGGTCTATCTCCCAGGCTAGTTCAAAAGGAAAATATTTATATATTTGTTGCATTTAATATGAAAAATCTTTCTCCATGTGTTGTGTGATACAGTGGTGAGAGTGTTGGACTGGAACTTGGGAGATGCAGGTCATAGTCCCCAGTGGACTATGAAAGTCACTGGGTGAATGTAGACCAGTTGCACAGTCTTAGCTTGATGCGCCTCAAGGTGTCATCAGAATAAAGAAGGACATATGTAAACCTTAACTGAGTGGATGAAAAGCAATGTAACTAATAATTTGAACAATTAGAAATCAATGCAATATTATTTATACATGGCATTTTATAAAGACAACTATGACCACCTAAAAAACTGACAGCTCCTATGATCTGCTCCTTCACAAGAAGCAACTTAATGGTGAGTTAGCAATAGACAAGTCATGAAAAACACACTTTAATTACTATATTAACATGACTGTCCTCAAGGTAAACCTTACTAAGCATTTAGTCCACTTAGAATAGGCTGCTCACAGAAAAGTACCTCCTCCTTAATTGAAAGGATTAAGATTCAATGTACAGCAAGCTTACTTGTAAGCTTGGGCTCTCCTAGGCTGTCTGCCTGAGCAGATGGGAGAAATTGCTGTACTTCATTTGCTGTTCTCTCTTCCTTGATTTCCATGATTAGTCTCTGGAGCTGCTGGATTTTATGGCACAAACCTTCAGAATTTGCTTCTCCAAGTGCCACTGCCCAGGATTCACAATCAGATCTTGATTCAGCTTCAAGGTAAAGATCTGGTTCTCCACTCTGAAACTCTGCACTCAGAAAACATTAATAAACAATCATTAGTTCAGCAATTAATAGATGTTTCTTTCAAGATCCAAGACAAGATGTTTGCATAATACCAGTTGTCACATAGCTTTCTTCTGTAGCAGGAAAACATATGAATTCAAGCGATCGTTGCTTTTTATTCACTGCTGCACAAAAGTTATTATTGCATGGCTGATCCCAAAGCAATTAATGCAGCCAAAAACTAGGTGGCAGCATCATTAAATAAAATGGGAAATTGTCAGTTGGAACATATTTGGCAGCTCAGCAAGTAGTTTTCAGTGCTGCTAACTTAAGTAAGAATTTGATTAAGCAGAAGCAACAGGCAGAATTCTACGACATGAACTGGTGGGATTCATTAGAGCAAAACATGTTCATTATTCCTTTCACTAGAACTGTCCTTTTTTATTCTGTTGCCAATTCTTGTCAGAATACTGTTCTTCGGTGTCTGGCAATAATTTGGAATGACACATCTCCTTCATGATGTACCAACAGGTTGTAGAGAGATGCTTCTGACCTCATTTCTTCCCATGAGCCTGCTTGTTAGAGTGTTCAAAAATGTCTAATTATCTATTTCTCAACCTGTATGCATGTGCCAAAAAGAATCAAAATCTCTTGGATTCTGCAAAAAATAATAATGTTAATAATAATAATAATAATATTTTTAAAAAATAAGTACCAACAAGGGTTACTCATTTAACTGAATTCATGAAGGAAAGAGTATCCTTTAGGAATTTTAAATTCTACCATGTAGACACTTTTATTTAGTTGCAAATTCAGTGTGACATTTTGCACAATATAAATGATTGGGCATGAACAATGGAAGAAGTAGGGGGAATCAATGCTGCTTTAACAGAAGACATCAACAGATTTAACTACATAGCACAAAGAATAAGACAGGTTTTTAAGCTAAATGCTGACTATCCTACCTATACGTCATTCCACAACACTGTTTCCTTAGAGGAAGGATTTCCCCTTTGGATTACAGCAATGGAAGAAAGTGTTACTCTTACTTTTTACCACCTGCAATTCCCATAGTTATCACCCCTGGGGTTGCTGTTTGCATTTTAAAACATGCCCATAAATATAAAGATGAATTTAATATTACATCAAGTTTGGGTGTGACAAACATAGAAATAACATCAGTGGCTTTCCCTGCAACATGCAGAGTTATATCTGATAAATGGAAATCCCATAAGAAGGACAGCTGCACTGTTGAGACCTTCTAAGCAGAATGTTGGACAAGTCCAAATGTTGAGCTGAGAACCATATTTTCTATTTACACAGATCATTAATAATTATTATATACAATTATCATGATAGTATCCTCACATCATTCTCTCTGCTGTTCTCTCTTCCTTTATTTCCTTTTCTTTGATCCACACTGATTATTTTGCTACATTGGTTTCCTTCTTTGGTTTAATGTTTTTCTTCAATAACTCAGAAAAAAATTGTTTCCTTCAAACAAATATAAATTGTATTTCCCTCTTTTGTGTACCTTCAGCTTCTAAATATTTCTCTGTATTTTTGCCTTATGCTGAAAGACATTCTACTGTAGTTAAGTGCTGACCTTTATATTAAATCTCACAACCTGAAGTAAATGTATCTTGCCATGTAACCTTCCATATCAGCAGTGTGCTAGATTAAAGATTCATAATTCCATTACTTTCATGGAGTAAAGATTCAGATCCCACATATAGTTCAGTGTAATTAAAATCAAAATACAGTAATACCTCGGATAACGTTTACCTCAGATAACGCTAAAATCGCATAACGTTGAGTAATCTGGGGAGGAGAATTAGATCGAATAACGTTAAGGTCATATGGAATGGATCGAATAACAACCGCTAAAGCCTGTGCGGTTACAATATATCTCTATGGAGCTTTAACGTTATCCGATACATCCCATAGGATTTTAACATGCATCAGATAACACTAAAAATCGGATAACACCAAGACTTGTGGAAACAAGTCTTAGCGTTATCCGAGGTATTACTGTATAATCATTTAAAATCTAAGCTTCTTGTTGCTTGTTTGTTTGATATATCCTAGAATACTGATTGCAGGCACATAGCAAAATTCAAGCATATGCTTATGCCTAAATAGCCAGAATACACTAGGACTGTTTTCATTGTCCACAAGAGGTCAATGAAATAAGCACAATAGACAAATTAAAACTGGGTGTTTAAACGTCATTTGTCACAAATCATCAGACACAATATGGAGTTTTATGGTTTTGGTTTAAATTTTAGAACAGGGTTCCTCAAACTTGGCCCTCCAGATGTTCTTAGACTTCAATTCCCAGAAGCCCTGATCAGTAGATGTACTGACTTGGGCTTCTGGTAATTGAAGTCCAAGAACACCTGGAGAGCCAAGTTTGAGGAATCCTGTTCTAGAAGATAGCAGGCTAATTAAAAAGATTTAATTAATAAAACAATTAGTGGACTTGTAAGAGAAGATCATCAACTCAATTAAACTGAAAAACATGGTAGAGTCAAGGTATATTGAAACTGCAAGAGAAAGCAAGCTAAAATGAGCCACACATGCAATAAATAAAGAGAAAATATATGTTTCAAAATGTATTTTGTCTTACAATATTCCTACTACTAGAAGGACCTATGGAGGATGTATTGGGAGGGACTGCAAAGCTCAAACGATCAAAAATTGCAAGCAAATATTCATTAGCCAATTGTTCCAAATGCTAACACTTGATGTTCACATCCCCAAGCCTTCCATGGACTGGGGCGAGGAAGGATCAAAGAGCCCTTTTAAAGATGCCATCATTGTACAGTGTGGTATCTGCTGCAATTATACTACACTAATACCCCGTATAACGTTATGACTTGGTTCCACAAGTCATGACGTTATCCGGTTTTTAACGTTGTGCGATACATGCATCGAACAACTCTTTAAAAAAAGCCCTGACTTCAGGGACAAACTGAGCAGGCAGTGGGGTGCCTTTAAAGCTACCCCCACCACTGTGACTGCAGTAGGGGGAAAAGTGCCTTCCCCCCCCCCACGCTACTTTAGCCTTCCCTCTGCTTATTTTCTCTCCCGACTAATAGCTGATCAGAGCCTTTTTTTTTAAACTAGGGAAGGGGGGGGGGAGAGAAATGTTGTTTCTATAGAGAAGTAAAGGAGGCCAAAGCTGCTCTCCCTGTCACTTTGCTCCTTCCCCACCCCCACCCCCACCCCCACCAGCTTGGGGACTCCCCACAGCCACCCCACTGCCTGCTCGGACACATAGAATACACCCCCCAACTCTGCTTACCTAACTTCATGAGAAAAAAGGAAGGGGAAAAATTCAGCGATGTGATTGGATCTCTATGTCAGCAGAGAAAATAAGCAGAGGGAAGCCTAGGGGGAAAGGCAGGCAGGAGCTGGGGGGGGGGGGTTTGGGTAGATGTTCTACCCAATCCAACTCCCCCCCCCATACACTTGTTCCGGATAACGTGAAAAATCGCTTATTCATCGCGTTATTCAGTACAAGATTTTTCTGGAAATCTTATAACGTTATGCGGTTTTCACGCTATTCGGTACTCGCGTTATACGGGGTATTACTGTACTTTTGCTGCAGAATTATTTACAGTTATACTTCTTACCCTTGAGTCAAGGCTTCTAGAGGCTTCCCCCAGCTCTGGTAGGATCGTTCACATTTACCTTACATACCCTCAACTTCACAGGCACATCTCTGAGGCAGCTGAGGTCACAAAGTCCGCCCTGGATAGTCTTCCATTCAGTCCTGTCAAATGCCCTGACCCTAAGTACCAGCTGTTCTTGGTGGACCTGTGGTCCTTCACCAGTTACTAGAGTCTCATGAATTGGTATGGCTGCTGTCACCACCAGAATTGGGTCGAGGTTGTGTGTAGAAATAGGGCCTCAAATAACTTAGGCGTTCACTCCCATATATATATACTTACTATCATCTCATACCTCTACAAGGGTGTGAAAATCACAAACACTTCAAGCTGTCAATCCTATTTTATAGAACCACTCTGCTTTCTAACAACTTTATAAATGACTTGTTTTTAAATGACAACTGGTGACTTTTCAAATGAGTAAAGCTAGCGGGTGTACTTTGAATTTTAAAAACTCTAATTCTGAATTGCTATCATAGCAATGAAAAATGCTTCAGAATATAATTGAACCTTTGCCTAAAATATAAAGCACTATCATGGCTGACAAGCATATGTTTCAACAAAGGTAAAACAGAAGCTTTGATAAAGCAATTGCATTTACAGGTTATGTTTAATACAGTCTTTGGGAGCTCTGCGTTCACAAAGTTGTCTGAGTCCACATTCAATCTAGAAGAGATGAAATCATTCCTCATTTACTGCTGATGCAGCTCCAAAGTCAGTTTTCAGTCAAATTTAAAGTACTGAATTAACAGACCCAAGTCCTTCCTCAAAATAACTTACAGTAAAACACCGGATAACGCTAAAACTTGGTTCCACAAGTCTTGGTGTTATCCGATTTTTAGTGTTATCCGATCCATGTTAAAATCCTATGGGATGGATCGGATAACGTTAAAGCTCCATAGAGATACATTGTAACCGCACAGGCTTTAGCGGTTGTTATCCGATCCATCCCATAGGACCTTAATCTCCTCCCCAGATTACTTAACGTTATGCAATTTTAGCATTATCCGATCCAATCATTATCCTGTGTTTTACTGTACTTATTCCCCACAACACTGAAATGTTATAGAATTGAAACTTACTAAAGCCATTAAATAACAACAGAGTGGTGAGTCATAAACAAGTTCCTTGATTACGATCACTTTGAATGCTCCAGGTTCTTCCTACAGCAGTGTTTCCCAACCTTTGGTTTTTGGACTCCAATTCCCAGAAGCCCAAGTCAATTCCCCAAAGCACTGATCAGCCAATGTACTGACTTAGACTTCTGGGAATTGAAGCCCTCCTGTGGGGCGAGTGTCCCACGTTGGGAACCACTGTCCTACAGGAAAAGATGACCAGTAAGTAAAAGTGAGACAGTACCCTTCCTCATGCTTAGACTATCTCAGCTAATGGAAACACCTTACAGACAAAATGTAATTATTTTTTATTGTATGTAAATATAATTTTTCTTTCATGACTGCAAATGGCTGCCAGTTCCATGGAGCTGGCCTTGAGGACATCAACTAAAACCTTTTTCTATAGCAGGGGTTCTCAACCTTTTTAAGCCAGGGGCCAGGTCACGCTACCTCAGACAATTTTGGGGGCCAGATAGCCCTTTTGGCTTCCTCCACCACACGCCACTTCCTGGTGTGGAGGAGGCAGTGGAGGGCACATAAAATGATGCCGCAGGCTGCATCTGGCCCCTGGGCCACAGGTTGAGAACCCCTGTTCTATAGGGGGAAATCCCACCCAGTGTTGACAGTGAAGATTACCTCTTGCCTCCCTATCAACAATACTGGAAAGCAGTGGACATTTAATCTTACCAGCACAGCAACGCTACATGCAGTGAAAATATGAGCAAATAAGGACCTGGATGCACAGCTGAAGAGGAAGATATTATTTGGGGTGCACAGAAAGAGCCTCCTCAAATACTGTGGTATTTTTGAACCACAATTGGGTTTACCCTGGTAATGGCAATCTTGTGTTGCTGGCTAATCTTTCTCACACTAGGTCAGGTGAAAGGAACTGCAGAATAAACTCAACAAAGGTTGCATTTATTTTTGGCAAAACAATTGCAGGAAGGCTATACCTTTATTGGGTTAATCAAAAAATGTGCGAGCTTTCAAGCTTTTGCACAATGATTTTTTTTTAGTGATCCAATAAAAGTATTGCCTTCTTCCTGCAATTGTTTTGTATTTTATATGTGGATCACACAGGTGTCTTTGTTCATTTTGGCAGTTTTAAGTCTGGCCTTGACATGGAAGAAGAAGACTATATCATTTGAGTAGTACTGCTGTTGTATAGATATGTTTCTCTATTGTTATATCCAGTAGCTTGTATATGATTTTCAATAAGAAGGTGTATTTTAAAAGCATAGCTTTTGTTGCTTTTGCGTAACTCTATTCTCAATTTGTGACTTGAGATTGTGAGTGCTTGATCTGGTACTGCACTATTTCATGATATTTATATCTGAATATTTTGCAATGAGCCATATCAGGATCTGAACTAAATCCAGTTACTGTGGCTACATATGCATAAGACAGATTTTTCTACCGTACTGCTTTGTCAAACTGATACTCTTGATAATTGTTTTGTTGTTGTTCAGTCGCATAGTCGAATCCAACCCTTTGCGATAATTGTAATTTTTCCTAAACAATGTAACTAATGAAGAAGGACAGGTCTTGATGATCTACCCATAAAACTGTTACAACACTGATACAGTGAAAGGGAGGGTAATAATTCCTATGCTTGAGAGGATTTAGCAAAACATAATAAAGGAAAATACAGAATCCTTTGCCATTTTCCTCTCATTATACTGAACATTTGGGGTGGTGGTGATTATTATTTATTTTTATTCATTTTGTTTTATTAGAGATGTCAGTTTTATTTCTGTTCCTTTTATATATTTCACTACATAGTCTTTCTTCATAATTGTTCAGAAAACCACCCCGCTTTGAAAATTTTGATAACTTTCATATGCACGTAGTTATTACCGTACCTCTGCTATGTCACAGAGCTCTAAGGAGACTTTCCAAGCAATTTCTCTATTATTACAGAATTGGTGAAAAAAAGCAAAGAGGTGCAGACACATTCTTTATTATGTGGATCAGGATAAGTGTCATTTTTCTCTGTGTGTTTGTGGGGGGAAGGATAGAGATTAATAATAATTTATTTTAAAGGCAAATCAATGTCTTTTACTGAACATTTACCCTTTGTGGGGTCAAGGATAAAGTCAATTTTCTATTCTCTGCCATCCTATATTTCTAATCTTAATTAACACAGTCCAACAGCAACTGTCTTCTGTTTAGACCTCCTCCTTTCTTTTTTCCTTACATTTTTGACTTAAATGTCAAATTTGTGGTTAATGAACCTTTAGAAACCATCACCACAGGTAGAGGGATGTTTCTGTGTCTGAAAGAGAGGAAGCAATAGAATATATGAGTGAGACTACCTTCTTAGAGAGGAACTGCGGTGGCTTAGTGGTTAAGATACTGAACTTGATGACTGGAAGGTTGACAGGTCAGCAGTTCAAGACCTGAGTGCTGCATGACAGAATGAGCTCCCGTCTCTGTCCCAGCTCCTGCCAACCTAGCAGTTCAAAAGCAAGAAATTGCAAGGAGATAAAGAGGGTACCACTTCAGTGGGAAGGTAAATAGTGTTCTGTGTCTAGGCATGCCTTGCCTATGCCCATGGAAACCTCTCCAGACACAGACAGCACTGGCTCTTTGACTATAAACAGAGATGAGCACTGAACTCTTAAAAGTCAGGTATGACTGGCTTTCGAGCAACGGCAACCTTTACCTTACCTTCTTCACTGGGTATATGAGTGGTGATTTGTGTATACAAATATGCCCACCAGAGTCTGACCATGAATGTACATAAATGCCTATCTTTATGTGAGAGTGAAAAGGAGATATTATAAGTGAAACAGAAAGTATCCCTAACTTTGTCTGCATATGCCTGAACATGTGTGACATGTTTGCAAATGTCAGGCTCTGCAGACCCTGTCCTCTACCCTAACAAACAAAACAGGCACCAGCTTCAAGATGAATCATCTATCAAAAATGGTCATCCCACCCAATCAGTGATGGGATGTAACAGGTTCTCACCAGTTCTCCAGAACCGGTAGTAACTTTTCCCAGTGTCCTGGAGAACCGGTTGCAGCTTTTGGGGGGAACCACCTTCGGAGCTTACCATTTCACTGGTTCCTCCACTGCACATGCGCGCCAAGCACTTCGTGTGCATGCACGCCTACAGTGCTTGGCGTGTATGCACGGCCTCCTTGCTGTTCTCCTAAGAGGGGAGAAGAGAAGCTGCTAACCTGAAGCTCCCTATAGCCTGCTCCCCTAGATATCCTAGAGAACTGGTTAGGCAAACACTTAGTACCTAACTTCTTAAACTGTTGAAAAGTGCCAAAATGAAGCCATCTTGTGGTGAGTTCATTCTGTAGTTCCTTCCATCTGACCTAGTGTGAGAAAGATTAGGCAGAATAAGCTTTAAGCTCTGGTTTAAAAGCTCTGGTTGATTTGTGTTGTGGGTGTGGGTGTGTTTGGGTGTGGGTGTGTATTTTAATGTATTATTTATTTATTTATTTATTTATTTAATTTATTTACAAGTTTGTGTTGTGGGTTGGTGGGTAGATGGGTTGAGAGGTGTGTGTGTGCGCGTGCTTATTTTTATTTTATTTTTAATTTGTTTTCTTTGGCCCCGCCCACAACATCATGATGTCATGACATTGGCTCCACCCATGATGTTAGCTCCGCCCAGACTGTGATGCTGTCATGGTGGGGTAGTAAAAATTTTGACATCCCACCACTGCACCCAATGCCTCATTCACTGAATCTTACAGGAAGGTCCATACTAGTAATTCCCAACCTGCACCCCATAGAAGATAAGGTACATGGTCCACAGCAGACCACACCAAATGATCAATATGGTCCAAATCTGCAGAGATGAAATGTATGAACCAGCTGCAGAGGGAGAAGGTTACAGGATCAGAAACCTTCACTCTTGTTTTTTGAAATATATTTCATGTTAATTGGCAGTTATATTTATATCATGAAAAGGTTTGCAGATAGCAACAAGGCATTAAGTCAGGAGTGGCCAAACTATGGCCCGTAACATTCTTACCACTCCCGGAAGTGGATGGGGACATGCCCACCAATGAGTGTGCATGCCCAGAACCACTTTCCAGAATAGCATGGACATGTTTGCACACACGTAGAGACATCTGGAACCATTTGTGCATGTGCAGGAACGTCTGGAACCACTTCCGTGAGTGGCATGGGCATGTTTCTGCATGAGTTGGGTCCAGAACCACTTCCAGGAGTGGCACAGATTCAGTTGTGCATGCACAGGGTCGTCCATGACACTCCTGGAAGTGGTTCCAGACACGCGTGTGCAAACGCACCCACTTCTAGGAGCATGGTCAGGCCCGCTCAGCTGTTCTGGGAGCATGGTCAAGCCCCCAGCACAAAATGTTTGGGAACCCATGCATTAAGTAGAGGATGAGATGGGGCTTACCCCAGGTACCCTAAATTATTATTATGTCATTTCTGACTTGAGGAAATCTTTCCAAGTACCTTTTAGGTATATAGTACTCAAAAATGGGTTTCAGCCCCTCTTCTAGCACCACTGTGGTGCTCAAATTTTTATAAGCTTAATTTCCCCCCAAGAGGCACAGTGGGACATCATACTCCTGACTTTTGTTCTGCACTAAGCTTCACAATGGTAAAGGGCCTACTGCAGGTAGAAATCTTGTGATGTACTTGTAAGTGAACAAAATAAATTAAAAACAATTGTTTAACATTTTTTCATATGTAACTTTGTCTCCCATCAGGCATGTCAAAACATATGTTATACTAATAATATTTTAAGTGGCTTGATTATATGGTGTTCTGCAAAAGTTTAAAATGATGCTTCAGTGATGATGTAATATCTCATATAAAGGAAAAGGTCAGAATTGCTGTACAGAGTGTGCTGTAATCATTCTGTTTTATCCATCTTCCCCACTCCCACCCCCTCTTACCACAGGCAATCTACTAAGGCCAAGAAGATGGAGTATCTATTTTTCTAAGTTTTAATGAAAGAGTAGTTTCCACATTTGTGGGTGAGGAGAGGAGGGAACTCACAAAAATTTGGAAATATTCACCTATAAGCTATTTCAAAAACTAGATCTTATGCATATCATAAAACAAAACAAAATAAAAAACACTGTAGCACTTTAAAGACTAACTGCTATATTTTTATTGTTAGCTTTTGTGGATCAAGTCCACTTCTTCAGACAAGGAGTGAAACTTACAATCATGGTTTTTATACAACAAAATCAGGGGTCAAAGGGAGCAGGATATGTTCAAGCAAAATGACAGACAAGAAGCAAGCACAACAATACAGCTTCCCACAGCCATCAGCAACAATAGATTATTCAAATTAGCTCTAAATGTCTCCCTTTCAATATCAAAGGGTCTGAGAAAGCCCATTCTGGTCTCTGATCAACCTTTGACCTCCAAACAAAAACACTGTACCTGGTTACTTCCTGTTTTGCTAAAAGGAATTGGAAGGAAGGTTGTAATATAATATATAAAATTTCTAGCAGCATATAGCAATCTGTGTATCAAATTTGATAATGCCCCAGAAACCCTTTGCTAATATTTAATGCCTTGCAATGGGTTTCTAACAAATGGATGTATTTGATTTCTGCTGTCACCCTTTCAATCCTAGTTTTGTAATTTCTCTGTTCCAGAATTGTAACTTTCAGGTCTTCAATAGAGTGTCCAGTTAGACTGAAGTGGTTTGAGACAGGTTTCTCTGTGTTGCCATTCCGGATATCTGATTTGTGTCCATTAATTCTTTTGTGTAAAGATTGTCCTGTTTGTCCTACATAAAGCACAGATGGACATTTTTGGCAAGAGATAGCATAAATCACATTAGCAGAAGCACAAGTAAAACTGCCTTTAATGTTGTGTGTGGTGCCGTTGGGTCCAGTAATACTGTTTCCAAAGTGAATGTGGGGGCATAGTTGACATCTGGATTTGCAGCAGGGTCTAATTCCCATCTCTTCTTCACTTCTGTGTAGTCTGTTGTGTGTCAATAGTTGTTTGAGATTGGGGGGTTGTCTATAAGCGAGTAGGGATCTGTCACAAAGGGCTTTGGAAAACGATGGGTACTGTAGTTTGAGAAATGCATTTTGTAAGTCCTTGAACTTGGCATCCCTGTTGTGTGGGTCTGAGCAGATGCGATTGTACCTGAGGGTTTGGCTGAAGACAATGGATTTTATTGTGTCTTCTGGATGGAAGCTGGAGGCATGCAGGTAGGTACATCTGTCTGTGGTTTTGCAATATAGTGCGGTACTAAGATGTCCATTTTGTAGTTTCACAGTGGTGTCCAGGAAATGGACCAAACTGAGTTTGATATTTGAATGAAAATTATTGAAGTCTTGGTGGAATTTCTCCAGGGTTTGTTTTCCATGCATCCAGATCAAGAATATGTCATCAATGTATCTCAAATAGACAAGTTAAGAAAATGTTTATTTCGTTTTGTTTTCTGATATGCCTGAACCATAGATCTTATGCAGATATACTTATGCAGTAAGCGTATAGCTGGCTTAATTAGTGTAATGGTCCATAGCAATAGCACATCAAACCAAAACACCCTCTTCTTAGATTCTCAAGAATTCCTTTAAAAAGGATGTACGCAATGTCACTTCTGTATAAAAGGGAATCTACTGTAATTTTGTAGATCTTACTTTGCAAGAGTGTTTACTGTTCTGCTCCTTCCCTCTCTTACTCATTAGAGAGCAAAGTGCCATTATATACAAAACTCACCTCATGGTCTTCCTGGGATTAAGTCTTTGTTAACAAATGTTTATCTTCATATTTTTGTCAAAGTGGTAAGAGATCCAGATTTGCACCCAAATATCCTACATGAGAACCCTACTCCTACAATTGGCCAAGGCCAGTGATGGCCAAACTTAGCACTCTAGGTGTTCTTGGACTTCAACTCCCAGAAGCCCTGATCAGCAGGAGTGCCAAGGTTAGCCATCACTGGACTAGGCTGTGCAGAATCTGGGGGGAGGCAAGTAGTATGTGTCAGGTTTTTTTTTAATAGAGATAGTTCATTCCTCTTGTCTTCTCTCCCTATGTACTATTCTTCCAGCTGTGGCACAAAATTATCCACGCCTTTGTGAAGACAGTCTTATGATTCTTTGGCAGTCAACACCGTTTCCTCCCTTCTAATGTCAGGACTGAACTGTCTGACTATTTCAACTTTTCTTTTTCTCCTGCTTTTCCTTGCAGAATTGTTGAGAGAAATAAAATTCTGCAGAGAAATGGTTGCACTGCATTACACGTGATACTGTGGGGTAAGATGGGACATGCAGGAAATCTCCTAACTGGGAAATATGTGAACTGCTCTCTTACTTTACTTCTGACCCAGAGCTTCCAAGCAGAATTGCTGCTGCTGCTGTCACTGCCGCCATGAGATCCTAAGGATACTTTCTTTCTTTTTTTAAATTTTTTTAGGTATATAAAACAAAACAATATAAGTGTACATAAAAGCAATATAAAACATATGAAAACAATAGTACATTCATCAATACTACAGTAAAATCATCACCCTTAATGTAAATATAAGTAAAAATCACTCAAGCTAAATCAACAGGGTATAAGTACATGTTCATACAATGGTATTATTTTTCCTCCTGAATTACTAATACATATTGTTTGCCTACCCTACTGCATTTCACTCTTTTATTATCACCCATGTACTATATACATTGTCCGGGGAATTGTAAATCCTCGTATCTTCCAAAAATCATTTTGTTCCGGTGCAGGGACCATGCCTTTCTTCTTAACCAGCACATAATCAATAAATGGTTTCCAAATTCCCCAGAATTTTTTACCTTGTATTTTGCCCTTTCTAACATTTAATTCCCAAGTAAGCTTTTCATTAAGTGCTAAATCCCACATTTCTTTATACCAGTCCTGCATTCTTAACTTTTCATTATTTTTTGCTATACACTGTCGGGCCGCTGACAACATCACAGCCATCAATTCCTTATTGTCATTGCTCATTTTATATTTTTCAACCTCCATTAACAAGATTGTATCCGACCCCAATTTGAGCTGCATATCCAATATAGTCTTAATTTCATCTTCTATTATTCCCCCCCCCCAAAATTTTAAACACTCACAACTCCACCACATGTGCTCATATGTTCCCCTTGCGTGTTTACATCTCCAACATTTGTCACTCAACCTGTTATACATCTGATGCAGCCCCGTTGGGGTCCTATACCATCTCCATATTAACTTATAATTATGTTCTTTCACTCTGACGGACATAGTTCTCATAATCCTTCTCCTCCACATTTTCTGCCAGTTTTCTTCTGTGATTATCCCATTCAATTCTCGCCCCCAACTATTTCTCAAAACTTCTTGCATTTTCCCACAATTATTCAGAATTTTATAAATTTTACTTACTATCCCTTTAATTCCTATGTCACCCTTTCTTAATTTAGCCAGTAGTGTCTCAAATTTCGTGGGCTCCCTTGTCTAACCCCCTTTCCAATAAAAACCTCTTATTCCAGTTGTTCATCTGGAGAATCTTAAACCAACCCATTTCCAATTGCAAATAAAGCTCTTTTCTTTTTTCTCTATCTCTACAAGATTTGACCCAGTCTTTCAGTAGTAGGACCCCATTTTCTATCAAGAGAGATCCTAAGGATACTTTCAGGTTACTCAAAAGAAGACCTGACTATGTCAGACTAACCAATGACTCAGAAGTCTAATTTCCACAGCTTCCAATTATCCGTAATTGCAGTGTATCCCCCCAAAAATGTTATGTCTCCCTTTATGAATTGAGGAAATTCCTTATTAATTTTTAATGTTTCCCATCTTTGGTAATATACCTTCCAGATGGAAAACTGAATGTCCAGAAGAGATCTCTCTTTCTTGATATCTATTTAGCAAGCAAAGTATTTTGTTTAGTTATAGGAGTACACACATGGTTTATCAATCTAAAATTCCAATACAAAACGTCATGAGCTCTTAGGTGAGCATGGATAAAACAGAATAAAGCAAATTAGATCTTCAAAACCAATCAAAGCAGATAATATAATGTCTCTTATAACACAAGGGACACTTAGCCTTAAAAATAGTCCAAAAACAATGCTTCAGAAGAGTTGTAACCTTTTAAATAACAAAGCATTTAAAACTCAAGTCACTTAAAATATATATCTTAAGAACTCATGCTTCCATATATATTAAGAAAGGTGATAATTGTCAGTTGCCTATCAACTGGGAAAGTATGAAAACCAAAACCAGC
Source organism: Furcifer pardalis (assembly GCA_030440675.1). NCBI lineage: Eukaryota > Metazoa > Chordata > Lepidosauria > Squamata > Chamaeleonidae > Furcifer > Furcifer pardalis. The sequence goes on along the minus strand of CP126892.1, from coordinate 63,342,075 downwards.
ATAATACCACGAAATATCACACAGATTGTGTAAGGCTTACCAGCAATAGGTCAAAATTATATCTCCCCCTCCAATATCAAACTAGAGTTCTATATATATGTTGCCTGATCAGATTACAATTTCTTATCAAATGATATCATACACAAGTGTTTTCTGTTATTCCATTACTGTCAAATTGGCATACTGACATCGGCTCAATAGAACAGATTTATATGGTTATCTTCCAATCATCGAATACTGTACTTCTTTTCTACTCACAGCTGGCCGGATCACATCACCAGACTGTGTACTTTATCAGAGGCTTCTTCTTCTTATAAGAAGAAAAGTTTCACCCTTGGCACACAAATGGCACCTGTGCCATTTCTTAAGCATAAAGAAGCTTTGTTTTTACAGGTCAAGGTCCTACTCATGCCATAATTTCTGGTCTGCAATTCCACTTCTTGACCAGTATATGCACATCCTCCAACTCCACAGATACCGTGTTTCCCCCAAAATAAGACACTGTCTTATATTTTTTAAAACTCCAAAATATGCACGAGGTCTTATTTTCAGGGGGTGTCTTATTTTTCCATGACGAAGAATATAATACACATTTATTGCTGATACAGCGGATTGCCAGGGCAAGATTTAGGTGAGTGCCTTATTTTCAGGGGTGGCCTTTTATTTCCGAGGTGGGGAAAAATGGGGGGGGGGGTGCCTTACTATATGAGGAGGTCCTATATTTGGGGAAACAGGGTAGAATTTCAATGTCTTCTTCCTGTTTCACGCCTTTCAACTGCCTTTTGCCTTTCAGGGTTTGACACTTACACTGGCAGAGTCTTGCTGACTGTGAGCCAGCTAGCAACAGGGGCAGAACTGCTGGAAAATAGGAATTTTTTTTGCTTCTTATTTACTAGCTGAGGTCATGAATTGGGGCTTTCTTATGTGTCTCACTGCAAATGGGGACTTTTCTGCCCCTGAAGTATTCCCTCACTCCAACCAGATCCCTGTCAGGCTTGCCATATGCTTTCAGCTGTTTCTAACAGCTGTCTTCCCTGCTTCCTTCACTGAAAGGGTAGGATTCATTCTTGAAGAGGAGGGAGACTGACCCATGGCTGTCTAGCAGAGACATCCTACACAAATCTGTGTTTCAGTTTCCTCAGGCTCTGTCTAGTTCAGGGCACCGGCGTCATGAACTGGGAAATCTCTTCATGCTAGGCACAGACTCACTGCCGTGTTTTCTCCTGTGCTGATAAAGAGGCCAATGGCTACGGGCAGATGAGTCCCTTTAGGTGGGGTGATGGTCCCCTCCATGGAAGAAATGACACTGGAAACCATCCTATTGGGCCAAATGGCAAAATGAGCAGAGGAGGAACTCTGATTCCTAGTTGTCATGAAGGTGGAAGATGCCATGCCAGATGGACTGGCTGTGAAGGCGCACTTTGATAAAATCACCAGGGCTGTGGCAGTCCATTGAAGTCCCGGTCTTAAATCCTGCATGTCTCATTTCATATGCACCACAGGAGATGGCTCCATGGATAATAGTATGTGGGTCACTTCATGCCAAGCTGGGATCCACCTTAAACGAATTCACGCCACTGGCATTTTTCCTGCTTCAGGAGAAAATGCATTATCAGATATGAGTTGCAGCTGCAGCCACCGACTACCTTTTCCAACATTGTTTTCCCCAGAAAATCCTGCCTTCTCCAGACATGCCCAAAATAGGGCAGGTTCAGCTCCATCATTTTTGCATCCAGGTATAATTCAGCCTTGTTTGTCTTTCTGGCAGTCCAGGATATTTACAAAGCTCTCCTCCACCACCATATTTTATAAATCAATAGACTTGATGATCTTTTATAATTCCTTCATTGCCTCCCTTCTGAGTCTCAGACTTCTAATTTCTTCCCTGCAGTCTACACTTGGATTGACAATGGAAGCAAAGTGTAAATTTTTTTCATTATTTCAATTTCTTCATTATCATGCCAGATTTTTGTAGTTCATCCAGTCACTATTTCTGCCTTCTGACACTTTCTTCTTTCACTTTTATTAAAAGTCATTTGAAAATATATAGGAGAGTAGAAAGAGAAGTAACCGATTACGCAACTGCTGTCACTGTTCCTTTTCCTGCAGTGATGCATTTGTTTGCTTTTAAGAAAGACTCTCTCTAGACCTCCTTTTCTTCCATCCTTGAGTCTTTTGCTGTGGTTGGACTCCACATCACACTTGGGATGCTTCCTCCCTCTTCCTTCTCTCAATCGCCTCTAACTACCATAGACTATCTGGAGGAGGTCCTTCCCTTTACCCTACCCTTCTATTCAGCTTTCAATTGTCAAGGCTCAGTGAGACAGAGCATGGGGAGAAGCTGATCTTATACAAAGAGAGTGGCGAGAGCATATGCACAGCCTGAGCAAATGATAGCAGCTCAGAGCATGACAAAAGCAGCATGATTCTCAGTGTCTCCATTTGCAACTATGGAAAGTACTTTTTGTTTTGGAGTAAAAGCAGAAGTGTAAGGAGGGAATCAAATTAAATATAATCATTTGTAGTTCTTCAGATGATAATAGTAATGTCGTGTTAGAGATTACTCTGAGTTGGAAAGATTTTTCCTGGAGAAACTCCACTCAGGGGATGCCCGAATGAGGCTCTTTCCATGTACCCAGGTGCAGCGCTCAAGTATCAAAACCTGACCTTTCAGTCTCCAAGCACAGCATCTAAAACACTAAGCCACCAAAGAAGCAGCTGTTCTTCAGATAATAAATGTCTTAGCCCTTATTTTCCTTCTGAATGATGCTTGCCCTCTTTTTTTAGTACTGCATCAATGACCATCTTACTTTTTCAACCCATGATTCCTGCTTATACAGTTGTACCTCGCTTAAAGAGCATAATGCATTCCACAGGATTGCTCTTTAAGCGAGTTTGCTCTTTAAGCGAAATACCATTGTAAGTGACCAATTGTGGGGGGGATTGTGAACCCCGATTTATTTGTTAAGCAAGTTTTTGGTGGGTTCTATTTGTTAAGCGAAGCAAACATTCAGAGAAAATTCTGCTCTTTAAGCGAGTTACTCTTTAAGCGAAGCGCTCTTTATGCGAGGTTTGACTGTATATAGGCATGTAATGAACCAAACACATTACATCCAATTCAAAAATACTGAATTACAATTATTACAATCTTGTATAAATTCAGCTTTGATCATTGTTCTTTAGCTAGCTAGTAGGTTATATTTTGCTTAAGCAACTAAAAAGGAAATAATATCTGGAGATACCAAAAAGAAAGTAGAAAGAATTTTAAGCTAAGTAGAAACATGTTGGGTGGCAGAGTAAATTCAGTGTGTTGATTCTTACTTACTGAGCACTACAGAGACATCTGCTTTATTGCTAAACTCCACAATGCAGCACCGCTCCAGGATTACTAACTCAGAGGCTTCAGAATCCTGTAAAGAGACAAAAATAGAAAAAGGATTCAGCTTCAGGAATCATTCCATTCATTCACATTATCTCATGGTACAGGAGAAGATGAGGTCTGGTGGCCAAACTCACAGTGTAATGGGACAAACGAAGATCAGAGAAACTCAATCAAATAACTATGATTAAGCAAGATCACATTTTTTTTTCTGTAAGAGAGGTACAGTATGTCAGTTTGTCACCAAATACAACAAAATAGGAAGCTTTATTCTTCATGAATGCATGATTGTTATTAGCTGGTAAGCGCTGTTAAACAATGAGGGTCAATTCTGTCTAATGCTTCAAGCAACTTGATCCTGGTGATGATATATGTAAAGAACACAGGGTACACTTGCAAAAAGAACCCACTGTACATTCCCCAATTCCCCAACATTTTGTCCTTCCTTTTTGAAAAGAAAAATAAATTTGACACCAATAACACTACTCTTTGTGGCAATAAAGGAAAGACTATAAGTAGTTTTTTTGCTTTGTTACTTAAAACTAAATTAGCATTTATAACTATAGTCTCATATGAGCAACCTCAATAAAAGAAGCATTCACAACCACCAGATTTTCTATAGACAAAGACAGCCGTGTAATCCATACACAAAATAAATGCAGGAGGAAGGTGATACATATATAGGATCACTTAAAAATCACTTAAAAATCAAACACTGTGTGAGCTTTCGTGATTCAAGATCACTTCTTAAGGCATACAGATTTTCTATATTTCTGTATCATTAACTTTTTGCTACAATCATATTTCAGCAGCTTGATAACTTACAGAATTTATATGCATTATTGAGAAACAACATGCCTTTGTATTATATGACAAAATCATTTTAGAATTCCTATTCTTTTCATTTGAGTGACTCATAGGTGATTTTCATTGCTGATGAACTGCAGATAGATCTAAATGGCACCCAGGTTCTAATAGAGATTGTGAGTTAGTGCCCTAATGTAATGCTTTATTAAAATAATCAAAATTTATTTTGAACTATTTCTAAGTGCAAGAAATCTGTTTAACTTCACAATCATGCTTTAAAAATGGACCTGAATTGTAACTTAGCTGTGAGTTTCTTCAAGACAGAGCAATCTATTACTTTCCTATCTATTTAAGCCAGCTATTAATCCATCTTTTCAGTACAATTTAAGATGCTTTTATCAGCAAATCATATTTCTTAGAGCATCAAAATTAAAGTGGCTATTATTTAAGAAACATTAAACATTTTAAAGTAAAGAGAAATCAATACATCTGCATGTTAAGGATGGGAAAATACCTCACTGTTGTAAATTGCCGCCATCAACATTCTACTGAGTGGTTTATAGTATAATGACAAATGTTAAAGAATAAGCAAAAATGGTATTTCAAAGAAAGAAGACTAATAACTTAAATGGATTTTATTTATGTTCTGTAAAATATGAGAATATTAGACCTAAACTTGATTGTTAATCTCAAATAAAGTAAAACTACTGATTCAATGGAAGTTACCATCTACATTAACTTAGAAAGTCAATGCTATTCTATTGATCTAATATTACCAAGAGGGAATGACATCTTGATTCAGCCTTTAAATTCTTCATTAAATTCCTTTTTCCAAGTCATCACTTATACATATTTTAAATTACATAAAGCAGGCTGCATCATAAAAGTAAAGTGAGCTATTCCAAAAGCAGATCTGAATATTCAAATGGGAGATGTGACTAATAGAGGTTTTTCAAGAAAATGCTGTGTAAATCAAAACAACTGCATACCTTCCTCCAAACCAGGCTGAAGCATGGGATTTACATAAGCTTTTTCTGGGAGTCTTCCTAGCAACAACGTTCTGTCTGTCTTGTTGTCAAAGGATAGCTAACACAATGAGGATGAGCACCCACATCTCCTTTATGACACATAAGACAAGGACTCAGAGACAATCTACTTTCCGGCACTGCATATCTGACCCAAATTCTCTTATTCCAGTGGTCACCTCAGGAGAAAAAAGCAGGAGTATTCTTAAGTGACTAAGAGGAACAAGAAACATAAATCAATGTCACTGATTTCCATCTGTCACCCCTATTATGTATTACTCATTAATACAACATGAAAAGAAAATGATTACAGCTTCAGCAGTTGAGTGACTCCACATTCCTAACCCCCAGATGACTGATTCTGTGTGCCTGATCCTGATCTCTTAAAGAAGTCCACAAGCTTGCAGCCCCTATCCCCAGTTGAAGGGAGCTCTTGGCCCGCCTCACAAAAGGCAAGATGTCCTCCTATTCTAAATGAATGCTGCAACTTAAAGGCATAAGTCCAGATATAGGCTGTTACATGAAGAGCTCAGCTGCTGGAAAAGACTCCTCAGAGTAAGAGGCATTCTTGAGGCAAAGATGTTCTTCCCAGTCAATTTCCTATAGCCATGATGGCAAACCATGGCACTCCAGATGTTCTTGGACTTCAGTTCCCAGAAGCCCAAGCACCCTGTGAATCCACACAAATGGGTTTACTGCCATTCATCCGGCCCGTGCTGCCCTGATCGCTCCTGGACAGACATGTTTTACTTCCGCTTCATGGAGCAACAAGGGCAGCATGGGCCAGATGAATCGCAGTAAACCCATTTGTATGGATTCACAGGGTGCTTGGGCTTCTGGGAATTGAAGTTGAAGAACATCTGGAGTGCCAAGGTTCACCATCACGGTCCTATAGTGTCTTTCCCTCAGGACATTTGCCCACATCACATGTTCCTCTCAAACAGCGCAACTCCAAGTGCCGACCCTGAGAGTGGCAAGGAAAGCCACCACGACTCAGTGGAAGAACCAACTTAGTGGAACTCCCTTACAGTTGAACTGCGCCAGGTCCCATCTGTGCCTATGTTTAAAAAGCAGTTGAAATTGTTTCTTTTTAAAGAGTCCTTTGAAAATATTTTGCCAACAGCTGAGCATTAGGTATTTTATTCTGTCTCTCTCCGTTGTCAATAGGGTTTTTGTATTTTTAAATGTGTTTTTAATATGTTTTTAATAAGTGAGTTTTGTGTTGCTAAAATAGGAAAACCTCATAGATGGGTGGGGTATAAATAAAATAAAATAAAAAATAGTTGAACTCCCCTACCAGCCAGCCAAATGCCTACAGTTGAGCTCAGAGTAGAGTTTCAGCAGCCCCTGATATATAAAGCTCAGTTTGGAACTGCGTTTTTTACAGTGGCTCTTTTGTGAGCAGTTGTTGCCTGCTATATACCCTGATCCTTACTATGTATAATTCTTTGATCTGACTTCACTGTACTTCTTAGACACTCCCTGTGTTTCTGTGGAGACTGTTTTGGCTTTTAGACTATTGTTGAAATGTGACTTTGGATCTTCCTGATTTGTTTGCCTTTGGACCGAGACTTTGGCTGTTCAATCCTCTGCACTGCCTGAGCTCTGATTTTGCAATTCCCTAGTTTTGCATCTCCACTGACTAAGGGTGTTATCAGAATTTATTCCAGATGCATGATATAACCTTACTAACAGTAAAATTTAAAAATTTGCCATTGGGATTAAATTTCTAAAACATGTATTTTGTTTGGGTAAGTCTCAAATATTGTTACATTTGCTACTGATCTCAGGTTTTAGGGAAGAGCAAACTATAACTCCAAACATAAAAGCACACATTAAGTTAAAAAAGTGCTTCCATCTACCAGGCAAACCCATATATCTCCCAAACACATTTTTCTACCAGTCATTTCCAACAGGATTAATACTGCTATGGCATGTTAGGTTTTCCTCTTGCAGTCTAAAATAAAAGAGCAGGAAAGCTAGCACGGATGTTGACTATAGTCAAAGAAATCCAAAATGTCAGAAATATTTTCTAACTTCTCATCTGCCTTGAAAAATAATGTAAAAAATGTTCTAAAGTAAAAAAGGTAGAGCTTTCTCAAGAGACTTTTATAGAAGCGTTTGATGTCATTGGGAGAAAACCTTTACCCAGAGCTACTTCAAATGTCTATGCAGCTTACTTACCAAGTGTCTCTTCAGGATTTTTCTCACAGTAGATGAACAGAATCTTCTACATAGCCTCAAATGTTATTTTTGAAAACCTTAATGAATATACATCCCTATTTCATCATATTTTGCAATAAATATTTTGAGGAAGAACTATACACATCCAAATAAAATCTGCTGGGAAATGACACTAATTGATACACAAGGGAAACCAGCACACACTGCCAGGAGAGCTGAAGAACAGCACTAGTTTAATTAATCACTCCAGACAACGAACTACTTAATTTTTGATTTTATATATCCATGCAAAATGTTAAGCCCATTTAGAAGAGTACAGTAATACCCCGCATAATGTTAAAGCTTGGTTCCACAAGCTTTAATGCTATGTGGTTTTAAACGTTGTGTGATACATTTATTGCACAACATTAAACCAAAGCCCACAGTGGCCGCTTTGAGTTGAGAAGGGCCTGGGGAACCCAGCACCAACCAGGCCAGCAGCTTCTAGGCACCACCACCCGCCCTCGAAGTCAAAGCAGCCACCTTGGGCTTGCCCTCCAATGGCCGCTTTAACTTGAGAAGGGCCAGAGAGTGCACCTAGAAGCTGCCCTGGCTGGTACTGGGTTCCCCCCAGCCCTTCCCAACTCAAAGCGACCCAATCCCCGAACGGATTCCCTTCTTGTTTGGAAAGGGAACCGGGCATCGGAGCATCCGATTCCCGGTTCCTTTTCCGAAGAGGCAGGCAAGACCAGCTCGTCCGCCTTTTCGGGAAAAAAACCGGGGGATCAGATGCTTGGGTCTATGGAGGCATCTCCACAGACCCAATCCCCAAAGCCCACAGGGCTGGTCTCCACCTGGGAAGGCACTTCCCAGGTGGAGAGCAGCCCTGCGGTCTTTGAGGTAGAGATCGCTGGAGGAAATCTGGGGGGAAACACAATGCATCACACAACTGTGATGTGAGCCACCCTGAGTCGGGTTTAGAAACCTGAGTGGGCGGCATACACATGCAAAAATTAAATTAAATCATTAATTTAATGTTGTGCAATGCAAATTTTTCCTCAGATTTCCTAACGTTATCCGGTTTTAATGTTGTACGGTGCACATGTTATTCGGGGTATTACTGTATAAGGAATGCTTTGTGCATCTTGGTAAAGGGAAGAACTTTCATTTCCTCACTTAAATATGCAGACAGCTTCTTGATTTTACAACAGGGACAAATGTTAATCATAGGAACCTGAAGTTAAAATAGATTTCATTATAGACATATTTCTGAAGATAGAATTGCCATTTGCAGGTTTTTAATGTCCAATATGAGTTAATTTTGTCTAGAAGGCCCTCTTTACCTAACAGCCTCACTCTCTTGTAGAATTCAAGAATGTTGCAGGACTGTATTAGCTGGTCACACTCAAATTAGTGTACTTCCTTGTCCATGTCCCATAACATCAACAAGTCTAATTTGTTATCTTATCCTTATTTTACCTTGGATACCTATGGAGTTGTTATTCAGCGATGAGTTCACACATTGGTAGACATCTCTGCAATATCATTCCGCACATACAGTGGACTTGAGAAATAAAGTCCATTTGTATTTGGATTTTTAGCCCTTTGGATATCACATCACCCACTGGCTAGGTGGACCATGACATGTGCCCTTAATTTACAAAATGCAAAGCCAGAAGACTTTTGCAAAGAGACATAACCACTTCATGTTGTATGACAAAACTATAAACACTGGATAAGTATTATATTAATCTTAGCCATGTCTACATTAGTAAAAAAAGTCCTACATCAGTTTTACCAGGTTCACAATCGATTCAAAGGTCAAAGAATACATGATGAATAACTGAAGCACAGATTAATTTGCTGAAATGCAGATATTTTACATATTACTAATTCCTCTTCCAAATCCAATCTTCTAATTTTTAACATCCAGTTTTTCAGTCACTGAAATGTGAATCTGGCTTCTCATATTATTAGATTGCTGGTGAGAGCACTTCAACTTGATAAAAATAACAAACACGGATGCTTATCAATTTCTCCTTTTGTGGGGTAGGGATAAAATCATGCAGTGAACTTTGATATCAAATACCAGTGGAGCTGAGACTTTCTTCTCATTCTCATCCTGCAGCTTTTCATGATGTTCAAAAACTCAAAAGCTCAAGAGCAGCAAGAGCAAAGATACTATATGATCTGAACCAATTGAGTTCGCTCTGTCATTTCAAATGCCTCCAAATACACATATTCAAGTGAACATCTGGAAAATAACTCCAAAGCATCAAGACTGCCATTCTGGCAAGCAGTTGCATGCCTACTATCTTAGGTAGTGTGACTTTATTACACATGCTTTCTACTGTTGTTTGCCATCAAGTTGCTTCTGACTTACGGCAATCTTAAGTGTTTTGGAAGTATGTGAGACAGTCAAGGAATATTTTACAATTGCCACCCTTCCACTCAATTTCCATAGTCAAGAAGAAATTTGAACTCAAGTCTCATTATGTTTTACTCCAACCCTCTTTCCACTAACACCAAAATATACCAGTTCCTAAAGTGACTGCCAGGAAATCTCACGTAGCTGATTCCCTGTATTGTGTTTTGCCTTGAGCAAATAAAGGTGGAAAAATCCACTGGAAAAACAGAGTGTTCTCAACTCCAGGTGGTCCACTGAAATCAACTTGTATTAGTTGCAGCAATCTGAAGATTCACTACTACTTGATCACTTTCAATGACTTTGCTTAAACGAGATAATCTTCTTCCTTCAGAATCATGGACAAATGTTCATGTTTTGAAATAGACCACAAATAACTGACATATTATTGGGAATCTCAATGGAAAGTAGAACATTAAATAAGGACCACCAGTAGTTATAGCTGCAAGACAGAGGAAGTTGTTTACTCCAGCACCAATAAAGTTTCTGCAGACTGGAGCTTTGCAGTTCAGAAATCAGATTCAACAAAAGCCATCACAGCAATGCTATCATCTGCTTCCCACAACCAATCCCTAGCTGACTGGTCCCTGGGATCAGATTTATTTATTTGTTTGTTTGTTTAAATTTATATTGCCGATTATGATGATGATGATCATACTAGCCGGCACAAGCCCTGGCTACTCCTGGTTCTGATCATCTGGACAGTAATATGAAGTTACACTGAAAAGTAGAAAGCAGACCCTTCAGATGCACATAAAATGGCTGAACAGGTGGTCTTTATGTCCTTTAAAGCTCTTGACAGCTTGGTGCTTGATACCTAAAAGAACATTTTATCTCATATATACCTTCTACCTATATTTTATGACTTCAAAAATCCCTACTCCAACAACTCTGCTTAATACATGAAGAACCTCTTAGGAGAATGTGTTTGCAGTAGAAACAATCCAGCAGGTTCACCTGTTGCCATATTTATAATTACAGTGGAGCCTTTCTAGGCTAGAGGCATTTTCATAGAGCAGCAATGGCAAACCTTGGCACTCCAGATGTTCTTGAACTTCTATTCCCAAAAAACCCTGATCAGCAGGAGTGCTGACTTAGGCTTCTGATAACTGAAGTCCAAGAACATATGGAGTGCCAAGTTTCGCCATCACTGTCATAGAGTTTGGATCTCTTAATTTTTACATGTACCTTTACCCTGAGCTTGATATGAATTTTGCTTTCTGTAGCTATGTTTGTTTTACTTTAGGATTTTTTAAATGTTTGCATTAGAAGTATGTTCTAGCTATTTATTGTAAGTTTCTCAGGAAACTCTATGGTACAGGATTGCATTCAAGATCATAAATAAATAATCACTTAAGTATTTTTTTACTTTCTGTTTCTAATAATCCAGAAAAGGCTTCTTTGAGAGGTGATTGCACCAAAAGGTTCCACACAGCTAGCTCTTTTAACATTCCTCTGGGCTGCTAAAATCAAAGGGAATTTGGGATTAAGACTGGAGGTCGCCCTAGATTCCTTCTTCCACTATTTGCAGACATCATCCTAATGCCTCACAAAAATAAAACAGCAAGAACTTTTACGAGGACACAGCATTAGAAGTGGCTCCAGCTGTCAGTGCTTATTCAGATGAATAGTTTAGTGCTTTCATCGAATGGGTCACAAATTCACAAAGATAAACAAACAGCCTTGCTATGCATAAATCATTTGGTGCCACTCTGATTTTCTTTCATTAGCAGGCATAAAAAGGTAGCACTGTTCCCTTGAGAAGTCTCCCTGATAGATTTTAAAAGACCATTGTTGTAGCTTTTTAATAACCACATCTGCTTAGTTCCCTAAAGAAACATAAATTATCAAGATGACCACAGATAAGATGACAGGTATACGTGTTACTGCTGGCTCCTTGACGCTTAACACTTGCAATATAATCTTATAATTTTGATAACTTTATAACCTTATAAGTGTGTTATGATTTCTAAGCAAAAGTTATTGGAAAACATCCACCAGCCAGCAGCTGTTCTGCATACATCTGCTATGTTCCCTATATTTTAGTACCAATTTTTTTTTAATAGACTAATGTGAATCTTTTAATTCTTTCAAAATATTGCACTCGGTTAAGCCTATTCTAGCTACTATAATTACAACAAATAAGATCATTTCATAGATTAACAAATTATTCAACTAACAAATTATTGGAATTAATAAACATTTCAATTAGAATTGGTTTTACTATTAGTTCCCATAATTATATGTTTATTTCTAAGACATTTACAAAAATGTATTTTTCTAAAAACTTTCAATATTATCTAATATTATCGAATCAGGTCAGCCCAAACATATAGAACAGAGCAGTTTTCTGTGTTCCTAGATAGCAATAGCAATAACATTTATATACCGTACAAGGTAATTGGCATTTTTGCACCCCACATTTTGTATTGTTGATCTGTTATATTGTATTGTATTCAATTTTATGTTGTAAGCCGCCCTGAGTTGGTTTTCACCAAGTAGGGCGGCATATAAATCGAAATAATAATAATAATAATAATAATAATAATAATAATAATAATAATAATAATAATAATAATAATAATAATAATAATAATAATGATGATGATGATGATGATGATGATGATGATGATGATGATGATGATGATGATGATGATGATGGGTACTCATTTTACTAATCTCAGAAAGATGGAAGTGTTTTAGGAGAAAATTCCAAATTAAACAGCAGTTACTGGAAACAAAGGTTACTGGTAACAAAAGGCATGATATGGTAATAGATATAATATGGACAGCAACACTTTTGCATGGTTTGAGTTTCATGTTATCAGTTGTGCAGGAATAAACGATGTGGAACAGCTGTTAATACTGAGGTCTGATACACTTTTAATGAGCAAACATTAGCTAGATATTAACTAATAATACATGCTAATTATTAGCTAATAATACAATTAGCTAATAATACAAAAGGGGACTGCAGCGGCTCAAATGGTTAAGATGCTGAACTCGATAACTGGAAGGTCAATTCCCAAGTATTGCATGATGGAGTGAGTTCCCATCCCTGTTCCAGCTCCTGCCAACCTAGCAGTTCGACAGCAAGAAATTGCAAGTAGATAAATAGGGGCCACTTCGGTGGGAAGGAAAACAACATTCTGAGCATTCCGGTGTCTAGGCAGTCCACAGAAACGTCTGCAGACACAGACAGCACTGGCTCTTTGGCTATAAACAGAGATGAGCACTGAACCAAGTCGGATACGACTGGCATTCGAGCAAGGACAAACTTTACTTTTACCTTATATGCTAAAAAGATACACAAAGCCCAAAATAAACAAACCATACAACACAAAGCACACATAATTATTATAGTCTCAGATAATCTATGTAACACCAAAACTATGCTCAAAGGTTTAGGTCATTTGGTAGAATGAACATTTACTAAGATATTTCAGAGCATCCAACAGTAGCTCGTAAACTCTAGCTACTAGGACTTTTTAGTGCCCCGGTATAAATTACCATCCAATTTTCAAGTCAAAGATAACATTAATGAGACTATAAACTAAGATGCGTATTAAACAGGAACCATAGATTTTAGTGCTTCATTACAAAGAAAATGTATTAAAGGGATGGATCTAGTGAGAAATATTTTACAAGTACCATCCCTGTGACTATTTCTACAAGTCTTTGGTCCAAAGCCAGGAGAACAATTAATCTTATTTGTAGGCTGGTCTTCTGACATAAAAACTTCAAAAGATATTGGGCATGTTTCCCAAAAGATAACTTATATATGGTTTTGAAATGCCACTGTGCTCCTGCTTGTCCACATTTGTGAAACTTAGGCTGGGCAATAACTTATCTGCAACTGTTCAGTTGACTGTTTTGCTTCGAACATTTTTACAGTATGATTTAGAGCCTTTTTATTTTGAATGTGGATTAAAATGGGCTATCATTTCTTAAAGGCTTTTCTTTCATGGAACATTCTTTGTGTTTGCATGAAGGTCATTATTGTGTGGCAGTTCCTAAATCTCTGCTAAAAGCAACCGTATGAAATGTAGAAAAAACTTTCATGTATATAATACATATACTGTTCAGTATAGGATAGGAAACACTGGTATAGACCCTTACCAGAAAAGAATGCAATGGCAAAACTTCTACTTGTGAGGCAAGAATCCAAGATAAAGAAGGGGAGTCATGCTATTGGTGTCAAATCACCACCAAACAAAAAAATGCTACCTCCCCTATTTTACCTCCAGCTTCAATCTCTATGTAAATAGATTGTAAACTAGCTGAGAATAATAATTTAGCAACTAACAGTTTTATATTCCTTATCTAACTTCAAAATACAGTAAAATCTCGGCTAACACTAAAACTTGGTTCCACAAGTCTAAGTGTTATCTGATTTTTAATGTTATCCGATGCATGAATAGGATAACGTTAAAATCCTATGGGATGCATTGGGTAACGTTAAAAATCCATAGAGAAACATTGTAACTATCCCAGGCTTTAGAGAACATTGTCCGATGCATTCCATAGGATTTAACGTTATGCAATGCTTTTTTTCCCAGATTGCTTAACATTATGCAGTTTTAGCGTTATCTGATGCAAACATTATCTGACGTATTACTGTACAATAAAACCTCGGTTTATGAAAATATTGTGTTCCATGGCACCTTTCGTACTACGAAAAATTCATAATGTGAAATGCAGTTTCCTATAGGAATGCACTGAAAAATAATAATCCGTTCTGGAAGTCAGAAAAAAATAAAATAAAACTGTATTTTTTCCTGTTCCAAACTCTTTATAAAGTGCACTTTGGAATTTTTTTGCAACGTTTTTGCCACTTTATAAAGAGATTTGAACAGATAAAAGATGTTTCCCCAATTTTTTTCTGACCTCTGGAAGGAACTGGTTTTCAATGAATTCCTATGCATTTTCGGCACTTCTGACAGCAGCCTCTAGTGGCCAGCTCTTGTAATGTTCCAGACTCATCCCCAACATTCAGCTGTTTGCTTCCCACCATCACCCAGAAGTGGAAAAAAAAAACCATGTTTTAGCTGACGAAATGCAATGGAAACATGGAAAATGTCCCCACACCCCCTGTTGCCATGAAAAGCAGCAGAGGCTGCAAATGCACACAAAAAATAGTACAATTATATCCCCCCTCCCGCCAATGCCAAAAATGTAAGATCTGGGTCAACCATGCTTCCAGCCAGCTCAGCTTAGTTTCGGGGGCAGGTCATGGCAGGAAAAACTTGGGAAACCCTGATATAAACCCTCCCAGACACAATGCACCCTGGGGAAACATGTTTGCTGTGCAAAAAAATAATAATCTGTAAACCAAGGCATTATTTGCAATGGATTTTCTTTCGTACACCAAACCATTCATAAACTGAGGTACCACTGTATCTTATTACAGAACATGGGTGGTCCCTCAGAAAGATATCTCTACAAAAATATAAACCATCCTTGAAAGACATCTGTTAGTTTACTTCAGGGGTTCTCAACCTACAGCCTGCAGCACCATTTCATGTGGGCAGTGGCAGTGGCACCAGAAGCATTACGTCAGCCGTAAATGCACCTGTGGCTGTTATAAACACATTTCTGATACATGTTTTACAGCAGCGTTTATGGTGGGGGGAATCACCAGTCCAGCCCGTTCAGCTGTCTGAGGGAGCATGGTCCGGCCCACACTTTTAAAAGGTTGAGAACCCCTGTTTACTTGGACGGCAAAACTTTGGAATAGGTCAGCCCACCTGGGGTTACCCAGGGGTCTCCAAAGTAACAGGGCAAGCTCCAGACTAGAGACTGTAACTCAACCCAGGGATGCACCAATGAACCTTGTGCTGGAAGCTTCTAGAGTGGCAATAAAGTCTTTTTGTCACCATACCTATGGTAGCCAATGTGGTGGAAGCCTACCCCATCCTTCATCCTTGGGTGAGATAGTGGGGCACACACCCAATCACCCAACTTCTGATACAAAATATTAAAGACAATAAATACTTCCCAATAATTTAGTTGACAACTTATGTGATACTGCAACTTAACCACTCTGTCACAGGGGTTCTTAACTCGTTTTTAACACTGCTACCCATTTGGGGGACCATGATGCAATAAAATAAGAGGGTGAATGTTTTAAAGAAGGAAATAAACATTTGTGATTGAGTAATAGGCTTTCTTGGGTCTACAAACTTTCTTTGAGATTCTGCTATAGTATGAACTGGAACCCTGCAAGCTTATATCTGATTTTTGTGTCACCTAACTTTCATTAGTTCTCCTGCTTAGCTCTTGGTGCCTCTAAAAAATTAAGTGCTACAAGATCATTCACCCTACTTCTGCATTCTTTCAGTCATAGTCTTTAAACAAGGGAAGTCCCTTCTACTCACCAAGACAGGTCATAAAACTTCTATATTTAAGGGCAGCCTGGGTTCAAACTTCTGCTCAGCCATAAAAGCTCAGTTGGAGTGTGGAACAGGTAAAAACAATCCTTAAATATCTCATTTACCCCGAAGTCCTATTAATATATCCGTAAGTTGATTCCCACATTACAGCAAACAATAACAAATAAACTTTGACACAACAGTTTCTGCTATAGCAGCCAATTTTTCAAAGACAAACCAGAGAGATCAAGTCATAGGACTTTCGCCAAAGGCAGTAAGGATAGCCTCTGGGCAATAATCCTCAATTACATTAAAATTCACTATCAATTAAAATAAAAAATACAGTCCTTCACAGATGTCTATCTTCAACTCAATTCCCAAAGTCTCTCAAATTCAGTTCCAGCTCAATGATCTGTCGTCGTCGTCCCCCACCCAATTTCTGCCTCCCCATGTAACTCCACAGCAAACTGACCCTATATTCCTTGTGTACATCTTAAGAGGAAAACTAAAAAAAAAAAAGTAACAAGAATTAAATTGAAAAGTTAATAGCTAAGCAGCAAGTTTATATTGTTGAGATAAATTAAACCGAATGGCACATTCTACCACTGAAAAACTGAATGCTAAGCAATAAAAATTGATCTACTGAACTCCACAGCAAAAAAGCTCCAGGGCTCTATGAAACCGGTATGACATTCTAGACTCCACAATAGTATGAACTGGGACGCTCCAGCTGTGGGAATTATGTTGCCCTAGTCAACTCACTAGGAGGTGAACACATTCAACAATTGTTATTCAATCGGCACTATAAATGAACACACAAACATTAACCCAGTAAAATCTTTTACTGCACACTGAGGTATTTTTTAATAGCACCTTTTAGGTTTAATTTTGTTTGCACAGAATTTAGTGTCCAGGATTTGGACAAACAGATTAAATTTCAAATTCACTATTATACATCAATCAACACAAGAGAAAGAAGGAGACAAGAGATCACAAAGAAAGAAGCAGTGTGGATATGTTTTTAAAAAGTTTGGAGACGTTATTCTTGAAATAAGACTTATTGCTTCTCTAGCCCAGGGTTTCTCACACTTGGCTCTCCAGATGTTATTGGACTTCAATTCCCAGAAGCCCTGGTCAGCAAGTGTACTGACTTGGGCTTCTGGTAAAGCCAAGTTTGAGGAACCCTGTTCTAGCTTAACTCTCCCTGTGTAACAGTGACTCTTCAAAGTCTAAAGGCAAAGCATCTTCTACATGTTAATTGAACCAGTGCACACTTAATTTCTATTTATTTATTTAATTGGATTTCTATTGCCGCCCCCTTCGCCAAAGTGACTCTGGGTAGCTCACAATCCCCATAAAAACATTCAAATACCTGTATAAAACATTCCCCATAATCATAAAATCACAAAAACATTTAATGTTTGAAAACCATTAAAATGCCCTCCCAGCCACAATAAGTTAAAAAACTGAAACTAATAACCCGAACAGCGTTTATATATGCCAGCAGCAGTACCCCACACCTGCTGTGCCAGCCAGGTTTTTAGACCTTTCTGAAGGTCAGTAGCTCTGCCTGGAGGCACAACTCGGTCAGCAGAAGGTTCCACAGGGCTGGAACAGATGCTGAAAAGGCCATCCTTCTAGTGTTAGAGAGGCGAGCCTCTCTAGCCAATGGGACCATTAGGGAGCCCCTCCAGTCTACTCTAGTGGGACGGGCAGATGTCCTTGGGGTAACAGGGTCTCTTAATAAAGTCTCTATTGATAAAGTGTCTGATACATAGTGCAGAATGTCACTTAATTTTTTATGGATGATTTAGAACCAATTGTAATTAACAATTGGAAGTGACTACATTCCAAGAAGATGGAAACTGTTCTCGTACATTTCTTTGGTCATACAGTAATACCTCATATAACATTAGTATCAAATAACACTAAAATCGCATAACATTAAGGAATCTGGGGAGAATAATTGCATTAGATAACATTAAGATCCTATGGGATGCTTCAGATAACAACCGCTAAAGCCTGTGTGGTTACAATGTATCTCTATGGATCCCATAGAGGATCAGATAACACTAAAAATCATATAACACCAAGACTTGTGGAACCAGGTTTTAGTGTTATATGAGGTTTTACTGTACTTTCACTTCCTTAAGTGCTAGATATTTTCAACTATTTACAGCAGAGACTATTTCTCTGCACAACTCTCTTCCATAACAAGAAGAAAAAATTGTTTTAAAATAACAGTTACTGTTTAATTTATTATAATTCAGATCTCTAGCAATGGTGCAAATTTCAGTTCCTCAGAGTTTGGGATTTAGTTTTTCTGCTCAACTCTCTTATCAAAAGACTGACTTCTAGTAATGCTCTGATACTCAGGCTTTTACAGCACTTCAGTGCTTGCAGGTGGGAATCTTTCATGGGGAATTCAAACATGAAATATACAAAAATTGGTCAACTTCCAACACTAGATGGAAATATCTGTCTCTCTCAACAAAATTTAAACCCACAAGATTCCCAGGAATATCCACGAATGCAATTCTACATATTTTTGTACCCAGTTCACAGCCACAATCTAAGAAAAAAAAAGTATGACTGCTGCAATGTAATTAGTTTTTTAAAATTTAGATTTATTTGTGTCAATCTTTATAAACAATGAAACATAAGTACTTAGTTTATGATAAAAACCAGTAGGGTCAGCAACATGTCCTCACATTTGCTTTGATGTGACCTTTCTGTGCGCGCTAAATGTTACAATGGGAGCATCCTTCAAAATTGCATTAGAGATTAATTTAATGAGGAGAATGCCCATTAAGGCAATTTACACATTGGATGGGTCAATTGAGTTGACAGAGTGAGATATCCGGAGAAAAGAAAATGGGATAGTTCCTTCATAACATTTCAGGAAAGATTTTATGCTGTATATTTTTAAATGGTTTGTATTCTATTGCTCTAAGGTATATTTGGTACAGTATACTTTCTAATCACTGTTACTCTATCCAGAAAATACAGTCCTGTGCAAACAAAATAAATGTAAGACTACTTAAGGATGGTAGAGGATAGGGGTGCCTGGTGTGTGGTGGTCCATGTGGTTGCGAAGGGTCGGAATCAACTGTGTGACTGAACAACAACAACAACAACAACAACAACTTAAGTCCATGTAATTCTGTTCCTTCTTCGTTTTAAAACAACTACAGTAATACCTTGGATAGCGTTTATCTTGGATAACGCTAAAAATCGCATAACATTAAGTAATCTGGGGAGGAGAATTGGATCGAATAACGTTAAGGTCCTATGGGATGTATCGGATAACAACCGCTCAAGCCTGTGCGGTTACAATGTATCTCTATGGAGCTTTAACGTTATTCGATCCATCCCATAGGATTTTAACATGCATCGGATAACACTAAAAATCGGATAACACCAAGACGTATAAAACCAAGTCTTAGCATTATCCGAGGTATTACTGTATTGAAAGTCTGGTTTATACATCTTAACTATCCAATTCAATGATTGTCCTACAAAAATTTGTAACCTGGAACCTAGATTAGATAGGCTAACAGTGTTCTTTCTTCTTTGTTTATTTTCCCCATTTGCATTTTTTAAAATATGTCTCTGTTCCTCTCACACTCAGTAGAGAGTATAGAGCAGGGGTGACCAACCTTGGCACTCCAGCTGTTCTTGGAGTTCAATTCCCAGAAGCCCTGATCAGCAGGTGTACTGACTTGGGCTTCTGGTAATCGAAGTCCAAGAACAGCTGGAGTCCCAAGGTTGGCCACCAGGGGTATAGAGTAATGTGCTCTCCTTCACCCACTTCATAACTTTCCATGCACTGAGTAAAAAAAAAAAAACACCAGAGGCTGACTGGACTTGTGAAAATTAATGTAGCAAGAAAGGTAAGAGGAGTTCAGCTCACAGTAGCCGCATGATGATCCTTTTCTTCTGTTGTTCTTCAGTCGCACAGTCGATTCCGACCCTCCACGACCCCATGGACCACTGTCCGCCAGGCACTCCTATCCTCCACCATCCCCCTCAACTCGCTCAGCTCTGTGCCCATTAGCTCTACAATACCATCTAGCCATCTCATCTTGGGCCGTCCCCATCTTCTTTTGCCCTCGACCCTTCCAAGCATCAATGCTTTCTCAAGTGAATCCTTTCTTCTAAAAATACATTATTATAACAAGAATTTAGAAGAGTGCTTCCCAACCTTGGTTTTTGGACTTGAATTCCCAGAAGCCTAAGTCAATCCCCCAAAGCACTGATCAGCCAATGTACTGACTTAGGCTTCTGGGAATTGAAATCTCCCTGTGGATGGGTGGGAAACACTGATTTAGAAGTATAAAACTTTAGAAGCAGTCCCACTTGGTATGAGAATGAAGATGAGAATAAAGAATCACAGCTGCTCTTATTATGTTTAATTTTGCTGAAATGCAACATTTTAAACGGTGTCAACAAGGTATTGACTTGTGACAACTATATCTAGATGATGCTGTAAAAATATTGTTCATAGGCAAGATAAGTATGAATAAATGGTTTTGAATTACAGTCTTTCCAAATACTAAAAACCTCTGCATGCAAACTCAATTTCCTGCTTCAGCAAGCAATTGGACTAGATAACATTTCAGATCCCTTCTAACTCACTGGCAGAATTCCAATGGAATATATATTCACCGTCGACAAATCTGGTGCTATCAGTAGAATCATGGACAATTGATCTCCCTTCCTTACTGCAGCTGCTGTGTTTGCCATAAGCTACTCTGGAGGGCAAGAAAAGAGCATTTTTTCCATGCTGCAGCACTAGTTTTGTATTTGTGATTCTACATCCTTGAAAAGGCAGCATACCAGAGGAAAGAATGGTAGATAATAAAATGTCTCCTTTACAGCTAATGTTAAAAAGGTGTTTCAACCTCAAAAGGGGGTTATTGACCATGGCCCTAATTACCTTAATTAGCATCTTCCAGCAATGGCACTTACAGAAGCACGTTAGGAATCATTTCCCAATAGAAATGATTAAGAAACAGTACAGGCTATGTCAAAGTATATTTTTGACAAACCACTGTTTCTATGTTCAAACATCAGTAAACATAGAACAAACTCATCTTATCAGTTCTATCTCAGCAGAATGACCAGTTTGTTAATCAAGGGATATCTTTAAGGGAGCTATTAATATCTGCCTTATTAAGGATCTTCTGGTTCAAAGTTTTAAAGTGGTTGATATCTTACTCTTCTATGTCTGCTTCCTCAGCCAGAATACTATACTTATGATCCACTTCAAGGCACTACACTTTCAGTATGACATAATAATTATATTTTAAGCACAGCAGTCACTAACTTTGACTTGATTACAGTCAAACCTCGCATAAAGAGCACTTCGCTTAAAGAGTAACTCGTTTAAAGAGCAGAATTTTCTCTGAATGTTCACTTCACTTAACAAATAAAACCAACCAAAAACTCACTTAACAAATAAATCGGGGTTCACAATCCTCCCCACTAGAAATCACAATTAGTCCCTTTCAATTGTGTTTCGCTTAAAGAGCAATCCTGTGGAAAACATTATGCTCTTTAAGCGAGGTACCACTGTACAGTAATACCTCGGATAACGCTAAGACTTGGTTCCACTAGTCTTGGTGTTATCCGATTTTTAGTGTTATCTGATGCATGTTAAAATCCTATGGGATGGATCGGATAACGTTAAAGTACCATAGAGATACATTGTAACCGCACAGGCTTTAGCGGTTGTTATCCGATCCATCCCATAGGACATTAACGTTATTTGATCCAATTCTCCTCCCCAGATTACTCAACGTTATGCGATTTTGGCTTTATCTGAGGTAAATGTTATCCAAGGTATTACTGTATTAGTATTGCCTTCTCTACTTAAAAAAGCTACAACCAATCTTAATGCCAATGGTAATTACAGTACAGCAAAGAACTGTACTGTTATGGAGAGAAATAATGGTACCATACTGGAGCCACTTCAGCCAAATGAGCCTTGCCACTGGGAGTGGGTTCCATGAAGTTGTATTTGTAATAGTACCCAGGCCACATATTAACATATGGACTGAATAAAGCCAGTGCTTTAAAACATAATATTTTGACCCTGTGAAAAGAAAATCTAGACTTTAAAGCAGGGGTTCCCAACATTTTTATGCCATGGGCCTGACCATGCCCTCGGACAGCTGAGTGGGCCTGACCATGCCCCCGGAAGTGAAAGTGGGCACATTTACAGCCGTCGAAAATGCAACCACTTCTGCATTTACGATAGCCACAGGTGCATTTATACATGCACGGGTGTGTTTTACAGCTGATGTAAATGCGTCCGCTTGCATTCCCAGGTGCGGTGGTGTCAGTGACAGGCAGATGAAATGGTACTGTGGGCCGAGGCTGGCCAGCAGGCCGTAGGTTGGGAACTCCTGCTTTAAAGCCAAATGGTTTCTTCTTCAAACCTTTCTACCGCAGTCTTTTACTGACTAAAAACTTTCCTTATATTTCTTTAAATTCCTGATTGAATTGTATACTCCCACAGTCCCTTAATTAATATTATCAAAACAGCTCCTGTCTCAATAGCTGGAGACATTTGGAAAACTATTACCAGAAACATTAGATATTAGTTTATCAGAAGATAACTGGATATTGAAACAGTTATCACTCTATCCAATTTCACATTGAGTATTTTGTAGCAAAGTACTTTATAGCATGCACAACTGTGCTTGAAACAATGTACATTTAAACAATTTCATTAAGCATAACTGACATTTGTTTTGTTTTTCTAAATGAAATTCTCACAAACCAGCCAAGAATATTTGGCAGAAACAGATGAGCACAAGCTCTTTAGTGTGGCTAATTTGTCAGATTGAAGCTATATGTCTCCCTCAAGGAATTATTTTGGTACAGTAAATGTTGCACTTTTACTGCAACATTTAATACAGTCTCCATAGCTCTGCTAGCTAAGAGATACTGGAAGTTGTAGTCCCAAAAAGAACTTTTTTCCAATCTCTGGTCAGGTTTGTAGAGGAGGTTGGGGTGGTGGAAGGCTTCTGGACTTTTCAAAAAAGTCATCTATATCTCTGATTTACCCTTATCTTTTTTATTTTTAAATTCTTTTAGGAGGATTTATTATTTTTGTAAAGAACAATTACTCTTTCCCAGTGGAAGTGGGGGTTGGGGGAGATAAAATCTGTGTGTCTATCCATATCTGACTTTATTTATATCATACATATGCACACACAAGGACTCAAATATAGATTTTCTAACCTTAAAATTATATTTCAGCTGCATTCAAAGTACAGTAAAACCTTGGATAACACTAAAACTTGGTTCCACGAGTCTTAGTGTTATCCGATTTTTAGTGTTATGCGATGCATGTTAAAATCCTATGGGATGCGTCGGATAACGTTAAAACTCCATAGAGATACATTGTAACTGGCACAAGCTTTAGCGAATGTTATTGGATGCATCCCATAGGATCTTAACGTTATCCGATGCAGGTTTTTTCCCAGATTGCTTATCGTTATGCGGTTTTAGCGTTATATGATGCAAACGTTATCTGAGGTATTACTGTACTAGTTATAACCTATGAAAGTCCAGTATGACTGAAAGAATGAATCTTCCAATATGAGTCTCCATGGGTTTCAAGATCCTTGACAGGAGCCTTCTCTTGGGCATGTCAGATCAAGACAAATCCTTATTATCCTTCCACCAGCAGGCAAAGACCACTTTTTAAAAAATAAAAGAGGATTTGGGCAACTGAGTGGCTGACAGAGGAAGGGACATTTAGCAGATAGTGCTGTCCTTGTTTGTCATGTGATTTAAAAATGTTTTTAATTTCCTGTGCTACTTTGTTCAGTTCTATTTCAATATTATTATTCACAATGTTTTTACTTATATTTGTCTTTTAATCTTGTTATGAGCCATCTTAAATCCTATTACAGTATGTAGAGAAAATTTGGATCAGAATAAGAAAGAGCACTGGTGGTGCAGTGTTTAAATTGTTGTACTGCAGGCAAAACCTTGTGTGTCCAATCCTGA
The DNA here is from genome assembly GCA_030440675.1 of Furcifer pardalis. Taxonomy (NCBI): domain Eukaryota; kingdom Metazoa; phylum Chordata; class Lepidosauria; order Squamata; family Chamaeleonidae; genus Furcifer; species Furcifer pardalis. Next base: position 63,317,880 of record CP126892.1, on the reverse strand, counting down.
CAGGATCAAGGTAGACTCAGCCTTTCATCTTCCTTTTTTTAACATGTAAATTTATACTCATCATCCAAATGTTTATTTAATTCTCCATTCTTAACCATTTTTTAAATATCCATACCTATTTTCATTACCTGTTCTCTCACTATACCATAGAACATTAAGAAAAAATACCAAAGAAAAAAGAAACACAAATTCATAACATACACCCCTGTGATATATACATTGCTCAGGAGATTGTGGTGTGTTACAGTCACCTCTTACTTTCCCCAAAAACTCAGCTGTTCAGGTACTGGCTTACCCCCCTTCATCTTTAGTCAATGCATATTCCACAAATGTTTGCCATATATCCCAAAATTTATTTTCAACAATAATGTCTTACTTTTTATTCAGCTCCCATGTTAACTTATCGTTCAATGCAGTCTCTCACATTTTCTTATACTAATCTTCAATTTTTAATAACACATCACTATTCCAATTTCTTGCAATACATTGTCTACCATTTGCTAATATTATAGATAGTAACTCTTACTCTTTTTTGTTCTTATCTATGCTCATGTTATCCATATCTGTCAACAGAGCGGTACCCAACCCATCTAATGCTTATCCCCATTATTTTTGAAGTTTCTTGCTCAATCTTTATCCAAAAATTTTTAACCGCATTACAACTCCACCACATATGTTCATAAGTACCTAGTGTACTTTTACACTCTAACAGACATAGTTCTCATAATCCTTCTCTTCCATTTATTTTTCCAATCTATTTCTGTAATTTTTATATTCAACACTTGTTCCCAAATTTTTCTCAATGTTTTTTGTGGTCTACCTTCTTGATTTAATATCTTATATATCTTATTCACCAAACCCTTAGTTCCCATTTCTTCCTTTCTTATCTTTAATACCAATTCCTCAAATTCAGCCCTAACCCTTTCTAAACTGGTTTCCTCAAATATTTACTATTCCACTTATTTACCAACACAATCTGAAACCAGTTTAGTCACATGTGTGTATATCTCTCTCTCTTTTTCCTCTCTATCTTGACAGATCCTTATCCAGTCCTTCAGCAGGAACACATCTTTATGAGGTTGGTAAAATGCTAATTAACATGTGAACTGCCTAGAGAATGCACTAAGCACTATGGAGAGTATATACTGTAAGTGTGCTATTGCTAATAAATAAATAAATATTTTATACATAAGGTCAAAAATACTCTTATTTAAAATAATACTAGTTATGTACAAATAATTTTATAGCTATGTATTTTCTAAATGTAATAGTTCCAGAAGTGTATTTCCAGCTAATGTATTTCCAGAGGAATACATTGTTTAATAATGACTCTGTAATAATAAAAATGCTAAGAAAGTCATTCAAATTCAATTGAAATCACCAGCTCATTAGATATTACTCTTTAACAAATAATAATAGTAATGAATTTATCTTAAGATCAAAATTTATCTTTTCTACTTCACAAGAGAAAAAACAATGACATCTGAGCACACATTATTCATTAAATTGTAATATCCATTTTTTCCCTTCTTCTTCCGTGTCTAGGCCAGACGTGAAACTGCCAAACTGAAGGCACCTTTTGGTGAGTTCATTCTGCAGTTCCTTTTGTCTGAGCTAATGTGAGAAAGATTAGCTGGCAACACAAGGTTGCTGTTACTAGGGTACGCCCAAATGTAGTTCAAAAATACCACAATCTTCAAGGAGGCACTTTCTGTGTTCCCTCTAATATCAATTTATAATACAGTGGTGCCTCGCTTAAAGAGCATAATGCGTTCCACAGGATTGCTCTTTAAGCGAGTTTGCTCTTTAAGTGAAACACAATTGTAAATGACCAATTGTGGGGGGTACTGCAATCCCCAATTTATTTGTTAAGTGAGTTTTTGGTTGGTTTTATTTCTTAAGCGAAGTGAACATTCAGAGAAAATTCTGCTCTTTAAGCGAGTTATTCTTTAAGCGAGGTGCTCTTTCTGTGAGGTTTGACTGTACATGATACAAACTAATGACGATTCACCATAAATAATCCAAAACAATTAGAGAATCTCATCCAGATCCAAAAAGCCAATTTATTCATGGAGTAAATGGAATAAATCCATAATTCCTTCTATGGTTCTTGCATTGATTTAACCTATATCGAGAAAAACCCAAGGAAAGAACAAAGGCATGTGTGGAAATAAATGGGTGAAGAGGCAAATGCCATTTCAGGTTGTATTAACAAGAAAAACATTCCCTAAATTAGGAAACAATAGTAGTACAGTAAAACTCCACTTACATATGCCTCGAGTTGCATAAAATTTGACTTACATAATGATTTTTGCACTAAAAGCATGTCCTGATTTACATAAATGTCCTGATTTACATAACATAATTTCCAATGGGTTTGCTTTGAGTTACATAAAAAATTCATTTTCCCTATGGGCTTTGTTGGTGTAAATGGTTAGCAGAGTGGTGTGCAGTGGCCAGCTAGAGGTGCGCAGCTGGCAAGGTTGGCCCCTTGTGGAAAAAACAGGCAGACAGGTCTTGGTGCAAAAAGGAACTCAACAGAAGTTTATTCAGGAAGTAAAAGGTGCAAGTATATACAGTGCACCTGAATCACAAAGCAGAAATGTTTTCTTCGGCTGCTCAGTTGATTTTACTGAGACAGGTCAGTTGTGCTGTATATAATTGAATATAGTTCAGTCCAGTATGGTAAATGCAAGCTGTAATTATAGACAAAGCCAAGAGTTCAACAGCTTGTGTCCTTCTGGTACAGACTTAACCCAAGTAGTCTTTCTTTGTTCAACATGCACTGATGGCATAGCAGGCAAAAGCCATCATTAGGTTCAGTCCTCAAAGCAGGTTCTGGAATGCACAGGAATCTTTGTCCAGACTGTTAGCAGAGGACTCTCGGTCAAGTTCAATACTGTAGTTCAAACAAGTTCAGCATATGAGCTGGCCGCAGCATATGAGCTGGCATCAGTGGGGTGAAGCAGCATTGAAGCTAAGCTTTGGAGTGCAGCTCTGCCAAGCCCCCAAAAGTTTGCAATCCTGCTCTCATCTATATACACTGGGCCACGGAACACACCAGGGTAAAGTCCCAACACCAGTGTGTTCCTGCAGAAGGGCCTTAAAGGCACCACAGTCACAATATGCCTTGCAACCAGTTAGGGTGTAAGGCGAAGACCCTAACAGGTTTGCTTTGAGTTGCTTAAAAAATTCATTTTTCCTATGAGGTTGCTTTGATTTACATAAATATCATTTTCCTATGGGTTTGCCTTGAGTTAAGTAAAAAAATCATTTTTCCTATGGATTTGCTTCAAGTTATGTAAAAATACAATTTACGTAAAAGCCTACGGAACAGACTTTTTATGTAAGTAGGAGTTTTACTGAACTCTAGTCTACATGAACTAGTCTTCTTCTGAGATGCTTTATTGAAATCTAAGCTCCATAGTTCAAGGAGGATTATGACAACCTGGAGAGTACTCCACAGACAGCTGTGAAAATGACAAAACGTCTAGAAAAGAACACCACCTTAGGGGTAATGGAGGAAATTCATATGATTATTCCTGAGAGGAAATAAGACCAACTGGCAAGGTTTGGTTTATTGTCATATATTTAAATTTATTTCCACCAGAAGGTATAAACCAGTTAATCATGCTGTTCACTGAAGTTGTAAAAGTTAAACTATGGGAAGCATCAGGATTTCACCCAATATGTATCACGGACATACAATATATAAAAACAATTATCTATATATGGGGTCATGCCAGGTTGCAAGAAAACATCTTGCCAGGGCCGTAGCCAGAGGAGGGAGGCAATAACCTCCTGGGATAACAGCCCACCTTCCCAACCCACCACAGGATGCCAATATTATACAGTAATACCCACAATGCTAAAACTGGATAACGTTGGGGAATTTGAGGCAAACATTTGCACCACACAATGTTAAGATAAAGTTGTGCGGTGCAAATGTTTACCTTAAATTCCCTAACATTGATCTCTGCGCCAAAGCCTGCAGGGCTGGAGACCAGTCCTGCGTGCTTTGGGACAGAGATTTCTGCTCAGAGAGACCGTTTCTGCTCTGAGCATGCAATCACTGGCTAGGTTGGGGAGAGAACCAGCGCATGCGCACGTTCTCTCCCCAACCCAGCCAGCGATCGCATGCTGCAATCACTGGCTGGTTTGGGGAGAAAACATGTGCGCACACCTCCCCAACCCAACCGTAGATCCCAGCATGTGATCGCTGACTGGGTTGGGGAGAAAATGTGTGCGTGCGTGTCCCCAACCCAACTGGTGATCCCAGCATGCGATTGCCGGCTGGGTTGGGGAGAAAATGTGCATGCACATCTCCCCAACCCAACCAGAGATCCCAGCCAATCCTCTCTTCCTCTTGTGTTCCAATCCTCCCCCCCCCCCAAAGCTCATTCCCAGCCAAACCGCAGGGGTTGGGAGTGAGTTGTGGGGGTGAACTGAAGCCCAAGAGCCATGTTCAGAGTGCCGGTTTGGTTGTTGGGAGAGCGTCCACACCCACGCTCCCCCCAACCAAACCTCAGAGCGCCACTTTGGTTGGGGGGAGACTGAGCATGTGCCCTCACCCCAACCAAACTGGTGCTTGGCTTGATCCACCTGCTTCTTTGGAAAGGGCAGTGGGAATTCCACGCATGTAATCCTGGCTGCCCTTTCCAAAGAGTCAGATGGATTGCCGCCCCCGCCACCCCACCCCACCCCCAATTCCCTTTCCTCTTTGGAAAGGGAACTGGGCTTTTTTTTAATGTTGTGCAATCAATGCATCCCACACCGTTAAAAACCTGATAACCCTAAGACTTGTGGAACCAACTCTTAAGTGTCATCCAAAGTATTAGTGTACGTGTGTGTGTGACATTGTTGCCCCTCCTGAAAAATTTTTCATGCCCCCCTCCCCCAATCTAGAATCCTAGCTATGTCCCTGCATCTTGCCAGCAGCATGCCATCAAGTCCATTCTGATAATGGTGACCCTTTCCACAGTTTTGTAGCAAGAGTACTCAGAAGTGCTTCGCCTTCTTCTGGGCATACCCTGGTACTGTGCAGCTTGCTGGTTCTACTCATGGGAGGTATAATGTGGAACTGAACTCCCAAAATGTGTCTCCACAGCCAAATAATGGTAGCATCATGGAAGAAGGTTACCCTTGCTCGAAAGCCAGCTGTATCTGACTCTAGGGTTCAGGGCTCATCTCTGTTTATAGCCAAAGAGCCAGCACTGTCTATGTTGCAGACATTTCTGTACGTCCCACCAGAGAGGACCAGAGAGGCTCTCTAGTTGTTCCATCAGCCAGAGAGGCGTATCTCTCTGGCACCAGAAAGAGGGGCTTCTCTGTGTCTGCTCTGGCCCTATGGAACCTCCTGCCAACTGAACTGTGTCTCCAAACAGAGCTGCTGCCCTTTAGGAAGGGTGTAAAAACATGGCTGGTGGGCAGGTATGGGGTACAGGCTGCTCAATGACCCCAGCTCGCTGGTTGGTTTGAGCCCCCTCCCCTCCCTTAATCTTTTAATCTTCTAGACTTAGTTATAATCTGATCTGTCATTGTAATTTGTTGATCTTTTTTTTTAAATAAATTTTAAATCTTTTATAATTTTTATATTTGAAGTTTTTAGGGAATGTTTTGATTTCTTTGTTCTTATGTTTAATGATATGTACACCGTCCTGAGTCGCCCTGGTGAGGAGGGTGGTATATAAAGACTAAATAAATAAATAAATAAATGCCTCAACACCAGAGTGCACAGAACACTGTCTACCTTCCCACCAAAGTAATACCTATTTATATACAATGGTACCTCATACAACGATTTTAACGTTGCTGTACAAAAAAGTTGCTATATGATGCACGCATTGTACTGTATAGCGATTTTCCCTATGGAATTCATCATACAATGAATATCTCTATGGGAAAAATCGTACAACAACAAAAAATCATTATACGATTTTTCCCATAGAGTTGTATTGCATCGTATAACAATTTTAGTTTTTATATGGGGCACAATGTTTTTTCAACATTGTTGTTGCACAATTTAATTGCTGTATGAGGCATTCATTATACAGGGTTCTAATGTACTTGCAATATCTTGCTTTCAAACTACTAGGTTGGCAAGAGCTGGGACAGAGACGGGAGCTCATTCCATCATGCAGTACTCGGGCCTTGAACTCCAATCTTCCAGTCTTCAAGTTCAGCGTCTTAACCACTAAGCTAACACAGTTTCCAGATTAAGTATAAATGGTGCTTATTCTGTCAGCAAAGTCTTCAAACAGAGCACTGTTCTAGCATACCAACTGACTTGTCAGTTGCATAGTCGAAGTAATTAATGTCTGAATGTTTCTACAATGGCTTTGATTTTTCAGATGACAGAGGAAGACATGGTTAAATCAATACATTTTAAATCACTGTTTTGCTAAAATAATTTCCTGTCAAGTAAAGACTTTTGTTTGGAAAGATTTGTGTATGTTTTACTTTGTGACTGATTATTAGTTGACAATGACTGACTGATGCTGAACAGTATTAAGGATGTTCATTATGTGGAAATATTTAATAGCTTTCTGTTCTGCATCTGCAAAAAATAATGCCTTGTATGAAACACAAGGTCCAAGACTGCAAACCTGTGGACATGTGGAAGAAGATTCTCTGCAACCCAGTAGGACCTGCTGCTAAGCAATCATGGAGAAGGTTTTTATGTAAATGCTGTCAAAAAGCATTTGAATACTGTGATGCTTAGCCTTAGACATCTCTGTAAAACAGGGGTGCCCAAACTTTTCAGGCCATGGGCCAGTCACATGGTTCAGTGGGCCGGTCATGTGGTTCAACAGGCCAGTCATGTGGTTCCTCCTACCAGAAGTGGAAGTAAAATGTGCCTTGCAATCTGTTTTGCAACAGGATGAGATAGATTTTTAGGCTGCCATTTTATCTGATTAAACCAGCGGTGCCCAAACTATGGCTCATGGGCCGGATCTGAGCCCCAGCACCAATTCCAAATCCAATCCATAACAATGCAACTGAGATCTAACATCCTGTAGTGATTAGATGGTCAAATAAGGATTCAGGATAGGTAAGCCCAGAGTCGGGTTTACCTGATTGGGGCGGGATAACAAATGTGAGTAAATAAGTAAAATAAATAAATAAGTTAAAGGTCGCCCTTGCTCAAAAGCCAATCAAGAAACAAAAGCCAGTGCTGTCTGCGTCTGCAGACGTTTCTGTAGACATGTGGCAGCATGACTAGACACTGGAGTGTACAGAATGGTGTTACCTCCCAACCAAAGTGGTATCTATTTATGTACTTGCAATTTCTTGGCTTTCGAACTGCTAAGTTGGCAGGAGCTGGGACAGAGATAGGAACTCACTCCATCATGCATTACTTGGGTCTCAAACTGGTGACCTGCCGACCTTCCAGTCAGCAAGTTCAAGGTCTTAACCACTAAGCCACCACAGTCCCAATACTGTACCTTGTATCCAGCAATGGCCTTCAGCATATATCCCTTGAAAACCCATTAGGATCACCATAAGTCAGACACAACTTCATACTACATAACACACACATTTCCATAGATATAGATATTTTTATTATTTTATTTTCACATTATTAAGAATTATCTAGGAAAGCTGAGCACAGAAGAATAGATGCCTTTGAGATGTGGTGTTGGAGGAGAGTTTTGAGAATCCCCTGGACTGCGAGGAGAGCAAATAGGTCAATCTTAGAAGAAATTAATCCTGACTGTTCCTTAGAAGGTCAAATAGTGAAGATGAAGCTAATGTACTTTGGACATCAAATGAGAAGAGAGGATTCGCTTGAGAAAGCCTTGATGCTGGGAAGGGTGGAGGGCAAAAGAAGAAGGGGGCAGCAAAAAATGAGATGGCTAGATTGGGTTGTATTGTAGACACTATGGGCACAAAGCTGAGCAAGTTGAGGAGGATGGTGGAGGACAGAAGTGCCTGGCGGACAGTGGTCCATGGGGTCGCAAAGGATCAGAATCGACTGTGCAACTGAACAACAAACAAAATTTTATAGAAATCTTCAGTGTGGTTTGCACAGTTTCACTACAGTATTATGTAATACAACAGAAATATTAGAGTTGACAAAAAATATGTGTATCTGCCTTATTCCTATTGCTGAATTAAAATTGTCCTAATGTACTTCTCATTAAACTCTACGGGGAAGTTTCTCAATGAATTATTCCATCCCCAATGTTTTCTCCAATGAGATTAATTTGACAATTGCTTCTCTTCAGATGATGTTGCCTGTCTTGGCAGCCACTAAGCAGAGTATAAACTGGGCACATAGTAGATTGAAGAATACGCTTGTAGAGAAATAAACATGTTGGCTTGAAATGCATTCATAATATTCCTAACAGGCACAAAAGAAAATGAGATAAGCTTGCTTATAGATACAAAATACATTTATCACTTTTCTTTAATATCAGAGAATGCTTTCAAATAAACCATTTATACAGCAATAACTGTATATTAGATTTATGTTGCTTATTTCGAAGGAAGTCCCATGCTTAAGATTGTGATCTTTAAAAAGTCTAATTGTATTATCACGACAACAGTTCAGGCATCACAGGTCTCCATTTATCCTCTTTTTCAAAAATATTTTAATCCTTTATTTATCCAGTAAACAAAAAATGTAATTATGAATTTGAATACCTTGATCCACAGGAATGAGTTTAAAACTATAGAAATACTTAACAAATGTAAGAGTAACAGGGATTTAACATGGACTTAAATCCAGGACCATAGCCAGGATTCTAGATGTGGGTGGTTGAATAGTTTTTCAGGTTAGGCAACAATCATATATAAATAAGCAGCCAGGAGTTTGAGGGTGGGCAAACTGCTAGCTCAGGGTGGGCAAAACCCGCCCTGGGCACCTCCTGGTTACGGCCCTGCTTCAATCTCATAGGTATTTACATAAATTACAATCTGTTTGTCACAGAATTTATAGTCTATTGTAATAAGATACTATTAAAAATACAAATGTAAACCTTTTTTCAACAGTAATAACTGATAGTGAAAGCTACTGAATGGGAACTGAAAATCATTCTGGAATAATTGCAACCTAATACATAGATGTATTCTTATAAACTTGCAGAAAAAATGCCTTTCCTTAAAATCAATATTTATATGCTAGGGAATAATTTTAATAGAGGCTATTTCATCTGCCCTTGAAAACCCTTCAGCATTCAGTGGATTAATCCAGATTGCATTTTCTCTTCTTGTTCCATGTGCAATGCAACCAGATAAATATTTTGTAATATACTGCACATGTTTGACTGTTTCATAATTTAATCTTGAAATCACAAACTATGGCTAAGTTATTTTTTTTTTAATAACAGTGGAAAACAAATGTTTTACTCATCTGGAGAACTGTTTCTTCTTCAACTGGTTCCTTCTGTCAATTTAACATATTTTGGGTTATTGAGACATTTTTCCATAAAGAATATTTAGTTCAGATAGTTTGGACATACTGTAGTAGAAAAGCATTTTAGGAATAAAACGTTGAATTTATCATTGCTTAACCTTGCACTAAGAGAATAATGGCAGGGTTTCAAACAACTGACTCGTTTAGAGGACAAATCTAAACTGTACAAGAAATCCAAATGGAACAAACTTGAGTCCTGCATTTCAAGGATACGTAAGCTACCTGACTCAAAAGACTGACCTTCACTACTGCTCTAAAGCCATACATAAAAATGATCCACAAGATACCACACAATTATTTTTTCCGCTGTTAGTTTGCTATTAGTAATGCAAATATGTTTCTTATTTGGTCTTTACATTCATCATGTTGTTTAAATTATATTTTGACACTACAATGGTCTTAGTGTTCTTTTTCAGCTTACATCTAAGGATAGTAATAATTCATGATCAGTATTTCACTGTACTCCTGGTCTTGTTTTGACAGAAAGAATACAGCTTCCATCTACTGCTTCTGATTATATAGTCTTTGATTTTTTTTATAGTGACCATCCAGTAATATCCAAATGTACAATCATCTGTGATTGCTTGAAAAATGTATTTGCAATAAGCAGAGTATTGGCCTAGCAGTAGTATTTACCACTGCCATCTTCTATATGCAGTAATAACAAATGTTAGCCTGTCATTATTGCTGTTCCCTCTGTCACTGTCATCTTCAATTACCACAGCTGCTCAGTAGCTGCCACTCCCATCACAAATGGAACTATCCATTCTCATCTGATAATGTTGTCCTTATCCTTGAAGAGGGTGGATGGATCTTAGTCCTGTCTTGGCTGTACCCATTCTGCTTTGGGTGACCCAACTAGGAGTCTGGCTCATAAAGGAGGCTGGCCCCAACAGAACCACTTCTATCCCCACTAACATAAGGTGTGTAAACAAAAAGGGGGCTTACTGAAAAATCACTCTAGTATGGGAGGGTGTCTGGCCAGACATCCTGCTACGGTAATGAAGCAGACCATACAGTCAGTGACTCAACACCAAGTGTTGGGCGGCAGTAAATAACTTGAGTCCCTAAGGAGGACAACAGCTATGGGTGGTTGAGCCCCTGTAGGTGGGGTGATGGCCCCTCTCAGTGGAGGAAATGCCACTGGAAACCATCATATTGGGCCTAACAGCAAAATCAGCAGAGGAGGAACCACTTCACTATTCTGATTCCCAATGGTCATGAACACAGAAGAGTTCATGTCAGATGGCCTGGCTGTGAAGGTACACCTTGTTAATATCCTCAAGGCAGTGGAAGTCCATTGAAGTCCCAGTGTTATATCCTTCATGTCTCATTTAATATGTGCCATAAGAATCAGCTCCGTGTTCACAGTATGTGGGTCAATTCATGGCAAGCTGATATCCACCTTAAACAAACTCACGTCAAAGGCATTTTTCCTGTTTGTCATTCAACTGTAGAAATGATTTCCAGGGTGGGAAATGTGTACTTGGATACGAGTAGCAGCTGACAAGTGTCTCTGGCACGTGCAGAGCATAGCGTTCAACTCCCAGAGTAATGTGGGATAACTTATTTGTACAAGCTTTGCTAGTAAGAAAATAGAGATCTGCATTGTGATTAGGTGGCTTGAACATAATTAGTATGGATATCTCCTTGCACAAGCAACTCAATTTCCAGAATTTCAGATCTTTGGTAATGCCAGTTGCTGGCTAGGGATTTTTAGTTTTGAAATCCAAAACAACTGAAGGGCTAAAGCAGGGATCCTTAACCTGTGGCCTATGGGCCAGATGTAGCCCACGACACCATTTCATATGCCCCCACCGCCTCCACCCACCAGGAAATGCTGTGTGGTGGAGGAAGGGCAAAATGGCCGTCTAGCACCCAAAGCTGTCAGAGGAAGCATTACCCCGCCCCTGTCTTAAAATGGTTAAGAACCCCTGGGTAAAGGTTGACAAGCACTGTAGTAGGTAGCCCAGTCACAGCACTGGCAAGGAGTGCTTTTGAACCATTATGGTTGGTGCATCACTTCCATAAGAATCTGTATCTGGCCACCTTCCATAAGAAGCTTCAAACCCTGGACACTTCCATGTCAGATCACAGTAATGTGTTTTATGGGGTTGGATTATTTCAGAAAATTGTTCAGAAACTTCAACCAATCCAGAACAGAGCTATAAAGCTGTTGATCTAAGAGGTTACAGCTTCAGTACAATACCAGCTACTCATTTCCAGTTTGTTAATGAACAAAGTTTGAAGCCCTAGTCTTGATCTCCAAAGTCCTAAATAGCCTTCAATCAGAATTTCTGACCAATTCTTAAAGTCTTGTAATGATGCTCTGGCGTGGGTAAGCATGAAAGACAAGAAGATTTTGATGTAGGGACCAGGACTCCATCTCCCAAGCAAGCAGTTGACGCAATAATTCTTTGACTTTTAGTAAATACAGATTATTTTAGAAACCTTTTCTTCCTTTAAAGCTGGCTTCAGACTCAATATCAAGAAAACCAAGATAATGGCAACAGGCCCTATCAGTCCCTGGAAAATAGATGGGGAAGAAGTAGAAGCAGTGACAGATTTTACTTTCCTAGGATCAAAGCTCACTGCAGATGGTGATTCTAGCCATGAAATAAAAAGGCGACTGATTCTTGGGTGGCAAGCGATGAGAAACCTGGGGAGCATAGTGAAAAGTAGAGACATTAAATTGCAAACAAAGATTCGCATAGTCAAAGCAAAGGTATTCCCTGTGGCAATGTATGGGTGTGAGAGCTGGACCATTAGGAAACCTGAGCGTAGAAGAATAGACGCCTTTGAGATGTGGTGTTGGAGAAGGGTTTTGAGAGTCCCCTGGACAGCGAGGAGAACAAATAGGTCAATCTTAGAAGAAATCAACCCTGACTGCTCCTTAGAAGGTCAAATAATAAAGATGAAGCTAAAGTACTTTGGACATCAAATGAGAAGAGAGGATTCACTTGAGAGAGCCTTGATGCTTGGAAAGGTCGAGGGCAAAAGAAGAAGGGGGTGGCCAAAAATGAGATGGCTAGATGATATTGTGGAGACAATGGGCACAGAGCTGAGCGAGTTGAGGGGGATGGTGGAGGACAGGAGTGCCTGGCGGACAGTGGTCCATGGGGTCGCAGAGGGTCGGAATCGACTGTGCGACTGAACAAAAAAAAATCTTTTCTTCCTTTAATTTATATTTATCTAATAGAATAATCATGTTATATTCAGGCAACCTTGAGAATTAGTCAAATTTTAGTATGTTCAGTCTATATAAGGAACATTTTTACTCCTACTACAGTAAAACACCGGATAACGATTGGATAATGCTAAAATCGCACAACGTTAAGTAATCTGGGGAGGAGAATTGGCTCGAATAACATTAAGGTCCTATGGGATAGATCGGATAACAACCGCTAAAGCCTGTGCGGTTACAATGTATCTCTATGGAGCTTTAACGTTATCCGATCCATCCCATAGGATTTTAACATGGATTGGATAACACTAAAAATCGGATAACACCAAGACTTGTGGAACCAAGTTTTAGCGTTATCCAGTGTTTTACTGTATTAGCTTTATTTTGTCCGATGCTGTTTTCTGTGATTTTCCACTTTTTTAAATCCCTCATGAAAGCTTATCTTTTGTATCATGACCACAGTTCAGCACTTCCCATTTGTAAAATTACACAGGGACTAAAAAGAGGCAACGTCTGCATTTGTTGTTCAGTCGCACAACTGATTCCGACCCTTTGCGACCTTATGGACCACTGCCCACCAGGCACCTCTGTCTTTCACCTTCCTCCTCAGCCTGCCCGTCTGCATGCAAATATGAAAAGTCCAGATTTACAATCATTTGCAATGTATGGCTTGGAACAAGGAACTGATTCTCAGACTTATATATTTGACAGAATTATTACAGCATTAAAATGAGATATTACAATACAGGATACAAGCATGAGAAGTGAGATAAAGAAAGAGCAGTATGTCTCAATGTACACACACAGAGAGGGAAAGAAACAACATTAGTTTTAAATTTTGAATCTGCCACTTTGAACAGAAAACATTTATATTAAGAGCACCCTGCCAACAAAAGTCCACATAGATAAAGCAATGGTGTTCCCAGTAGTGATGTATGGCTGTGAAACCATAAGGAAGGCTGAGTGCAGAAGAATAGATACTTTTGAACTGTGGGGCTGGAGGAGACTCTTGAGAGTCCCCTGGACTGCAAAGAGATCAAATCAGTCAATCCTAAAAGAAATAAATCCTGACTTCGCCTTGGAAGGACAAATACTGAAGCTGAAGCTCAAGTACTTTGGCCACCAAATGAGAAGAGAGGACTCACTGGAGAAGGCCCTTATGCTAGGAAAGATTGAAGGCAAAAGGAGAAGGGGACTGCAGAGGACGAAATGGCTAGATGGCATCATTGACCAGGTCCATGTAGATCTGGGTGGACTACAGAGGATGGCAGACAATAGAGAAGCCTGGCGTGCCTGGGATTGCAAAGGGTCGGACTCAACTGTGAGACTGAACAACAACAACAACAACAACAACAGCAACAGCAACAGCAACAGCAACAACAACAACAACAACAACAACAACAACAAAGGCCCTCTGTACTAATACACTTTGTCATTACAAAACCAGAAGGTAACGCAACATTTTGTGATTTCAGATGTTTAGGTCGGATCAGATCTCCTGGTCATGTTCCCAGAAAACTGATTTCAGAGGAGACAGGGGGAATCCTATTATAAACACAATCTTTCCTTTGAGGAGATTTTATTTCAACATTCATATTTGCATTGGTAGACAAGTATAGAATCACTATATTGATAATTAGTTGTGCTAACTTAATAATCCAGTAAATATACAGAAAAGCCAGTACTACACCATATGCTTGGTATATGTGAATACATGAAAATAAATTAAAAAATAAGCTGTTGGAAATGAAAATACATTAAGCGTTAAAAGTGACTGAACTGCTGCCAACAGCAGCCAATCCCTACAACAAAAAATTCCCAACCCAAATCTAAGTGTGCTTTTTTTAATTATGGAAGCTATAAAATCATATATTAAGAAAGATGCCGTTTCAAATATTTTACATTGCTATTTTATGATATGCTGAATTCAACTTATAATGGAAGTGGCCTCTGCTTGTGTTCTTCGGAAAGAGAGAATGACATTAAGTATAATCCACCTTTCCTAAAATATTCTTATTTAAAACAGACTTTCCCACACAATCATTATTTAGAGACAACATTCAGGTTGAGCTAAAGATACTATGATACCCAAGGCAAAAGAGAAGATGACACCTTCTGCCCTCTATGCTCAAATGCAGAACAGACTAGCATTTGAACTCTGGTGAGAGGACTCACTTGAGGGCAGCAGGATCATTTAGGAGTGCACTGGCTTCTAACATCTTGAATCTGTGCCCTTCTCACCTTCTTAGTGATAGACCCAGGATACACAGAAAGAGCCTCCGGGAAGATTGTGGTATTTTTGAACCATAATCGGGCGTACCCTGTGTTGCCGGGTAATCTTTCTCACACTAGGTCAGGCGAAAGGAACTGCAGAATGAACTCACCAAAAGGTGCCTTCAGCTTGGCAGTTTCACTTCTGGCCTAGGCATGGAAGAAGTAGTAGTGGACCCAATTCATAATAAACACTATGACAATAGTCATGTGTTGTCCTCTCATTCACCTCTTGGGAACATGAAAGGAGCCTCATTCAGGCATCCCCTGAGCAGAGTTTCTCCCACAAAAATCCTTTCAACTCAGAATAATGTCAGAATAATTTCTGACATGAAGTTGTTGTTGTTGTTGTTGTTGTTGTTGTTGTTGTTGTTGTTGTTAGCACTGGAGCATTACATGTGGTTGATATTAGGGGACAGCAGTTTGAGTCTTTTTGTTGTTTCTGGTCGACTTCCTGGCCATTCTGTTTGAAGATACAAATCATCCAGGACTACCTATGTTGAAGGACACAACAGGCATTCAACATAATCTGTTCTAAAGTAGCCTGCTAACTCAGGCAACATATAACTGCTTAACGTATGGTAGAAGACACTATCGCTTCTCCTGCAAGGTTGTGTACTTGAAAGGGGGACATGACATGATCTTGTCATCAGCTTTAAGCAGTAAAATGTTTTGTGCCAGATCTGACTATGGTTGGCAAGCCTCTCAATGCCAAAACTACAGATCACAAGCTATGAAAGACACTTCAGAGACTCAAGTATATCTTGAAATGCAATACAGTTGTACCTCACTTAAAGAGCATAATGCGTTCCACAGGATTGCTCTTTAAGCAAGTTTGCTCTTTAAGCGAAACACCATTGTAAGTGACCAATGGGGGGGGGGGATTGCGAACCCTGATTTATTTGTTAAGCAAGTTTTTGGTTGGTTTTATTTGTTAAGCAAAGTGAACATTCAGAGAAAATTCTGCTCTTTAAGCGAGTTACTCTTTAAGTGAGGCGCTCTTTATGCGAGGTTTGACTGTACTTAAATAAAAGTCAGAATAAATGAAAGACAGACATGGGTCATTGTAGCATATACCCAGTTTATGTTTGTGTTTAAACAGAAGGAAAACATTCCTTTTTCACTTACATGAGACAAGAAATGATTTTTTAAATAAAGGTGTTATGCGAAATTATGTAATATATAAATTATCTCAAAGAGTTACACAAACAATCACAATAAATCAACAAAGTTGGGAGTGAGGTTTCCCCAAGAGTAGTAAAGGTCCCATTTTAGCACTGTGGACAGTTTGTTTTTTGAGTGAGAATATCAGATAAACACAGAAGGAAGCCTTCCAAAATAAAGTACAGTAACACCCCGATTTACGAATGCCCCTATTTATGAATAATTCAACTTATGAATTGGTTCTGCACTGAAATCCATGCCTCGAGTTACAAACACACCCTGATTTACGAATTAATTCTTTTTCCTCTGTGTTGCCTCGAGTGAAGCAAAAAATGCCATTTCCCCTATAGGTTTATATTTTATACACATACAGCCTTTTGGAGCCCTGTAGGTGGCAGTAGAGTGCTTAGAGAGTAGTTCTTTGTCTGGAGTTTCAGTACCAAAATAGCTGCCAGTTGCTGTTTCTTGCTGGATTTTTGAGTTTTCTGCCCATTTTCAAAGCTTCTTTAAGGTAAGGAACAGCATTTTTGCTTATGCATGCTTTCCTTTCAATGCTGCTGTTGTTTTTGTGTGGTTTGATTGGTTTTTGGAGGGTTGGGGGAACTTTTTTATTTTTGAAGGGTTGGCTAGGGGCTTTTTCTTTACCCCTATGGGGATTCCTCGAGTTATGAACAAATTCAAGTTATGAACAAGGCCATGGAACTGATTTTATTAATAACTCGAGGTTTTACTGTACATGTGCTTTTGGACTTAACATGTCATCCTGCCCATTCTTACTCAATTTCTCATTCAGCTTTGCTACAGGCAGAATGAGAGACAGGAGAAGTTACTTTGTTCGAGTATAATTCCCAGAATCCTACAGTCTGTATCACCCTCCCCATGCTGGCTGTGCAAATCTGAAAGCTTTGCTCAAAAACTTTTCCCACCTCTGTACAGAACATGGGAGACCAGACTAAGAAATTACCTATTCCAGTTTACCACAATGAAACAAAAAGTAAAAAGTAAACTTACTAGCTAGTTAATGATGATTTCCAAATGTACTGATTATGTTACTTACTAATTCAAGGAAACAAACCCAAAACATTGATGGCAAAATGAATCAGAGGAAGCTGAAATCAGGCAAACTTTGAGCTTTCATCACTGATTGAGCTCCCTTCTACATCTGAGATAATAAAATCAACTGTTTTCACTTTTTATGTTACCTACCATGAAGTTGGACACAACCTAGAGCAGTGGTGGTAAACCTATGGCACGCGTGCCACAGGTGGCACTTGGACCCCTCTCTGTGGGTACTTGTGCAGTCATCCGAGCACAGAGTTTGCCCTGCCCCTCTGCCCAGCAGCCCAATGGGAGTGTTTCCTTCCTCGGTTTGGGTGCTCAGTCTCTAAAACGTTCACCGTCACTGACCCAGAGCAACCCTAACAAGACTTACAAGGTAACTGAGATGTTTAAGGACTGGTTCTACAGTTCCATCTCTTATGGTCAAGTGGGAATCTGAACCCAAGTCTCTGAGATATAGTCTGTCTCTTTGTCCACGAAATCACATTACTTTTCATCAAATCTAGACTCATTCTTTCTTTTGCATACTGTACACTGAATGTCAAATAAATATGCTTTCATGTCTTTACTTTCATTGTTACTGCTTCTTGACACATGGTAGCTCAAGTAAGGCAGATGTTTCTAACAGACAAATCAGTCAAATGGACACTGGGATGGGAAATTTATCTCTTGCTTTCAAAAATTCAGAAGGCAAAAACAAATTTAAGTAAATGATAACCTATGTAAACTTTCAATGGTTAAAGAAAATCATATTTGACATTACTAATTATTGTCCAAAGGCATACCACAATTCAAGGACCAGCTCTGGTACTGACTTCAGTGTTGGATTTAATCACATAATTGATGGAATGGCATTGATGCCAGCTGAGATTCCCCAGGTACTAACTGACCCACCCAATTTATCACCTGTGAATATTTTACAGACTACAAAGAATAAGAGTAGATGCTTAAGTCCCAAGCTTTGAGCAAGAACTTCACAAACGAAAATGAAGGTGGGTCTGCTGTTCAAGAACACATCTGTGGTTGCATTCATACAAAATGGTACACTAATGTTCCAAAAAATCCTGCTTTGCCATAAACAAGTTGCATGGTGGCATGCCTAGCACTTTCACTTGGCTCCTCCCACCATAACATGACTAAAAATCATACTTTGATATCTGAAATACAGATCTCAGTTTGATGCACCCAAACAAGCCAGTATACAATATAAATTTGAACAAATAAATAAATAAATGCCAAGGACAAATTTTATGAACCTGGCTTACAAGTAAAGGTAAAGGTTTCCCTTGCTTGAAAGCCAGTCCTATCTGACTCTAGGGTTGTGCTCATCTCTGTTTCAAAGCCAAAGAGCCAGCACTGTCTGCTTCCGCAGATGTTTCCGTGGTCATGTGGGAGGCATGACTAGACACCAGAGTGCACGGAACACTGTTTACCTGCCCACCGAAATGATCCCCATTTATCTACTTGCAATGTCTTGCTTTTGAACGGCTAGGTTGGCAAGAGCTGGGACATTCCATCTTGCAGTACTCAGGAATCGAACTGACCTCCCGCCTTCCAGTCAGTGTCTTAGCCACTGCAGTCCTCTGGCTTACAAAGCGAACAACAAAACAGGACCTGATGCTCATCTGTCATGTTAGGCTTTTGATTTTGGTTAATTTAGCTGTTTACACCAGAATTTGGAGCCTCAGAAGAGCGAGCAAGTTACTTTCAGCATACAACTCATCCATAATAAACCTGGATTTTTTCAGAATACAGGCTTATTGTTTTGCATACAAATTGTACATCACTACTGCCCAGCTTCTCATTCCATAACATATCAATCATGATCATTCACTGCTGCAAATACTTTTTGGCTTACATTTCTTTTCTTATGCTCCTTTTGATTTAAAATTATTTTTCTATCACTTGCTTTTCAGTGGAATCTTTTGAAATATGCTTAGAATTGACATTCTCCACCCCACCAAACCCCACCCAATTAAAGATTCTCCTTCAACTAAGCTTGTAAACACATTTATCCTCATCATGACAGCACAGAGTTTGATTATTTCCTCAACAAATTATTAAGCAAATAGCAGTGTAACCCAAATGCTTCACCTGCTCACATACTATAATATGCTTCTTCTTTCATGTCAAACCCTAGACTGCCAAAATGAAGCCACTTTCTTTGTTTTATCATTGCCCAAACCCAAGTCCTCATCTGTGAATGTCTCTGGCAACAATTGGCAGACCAGTAAATGAACCAGATTCTGTATCTCTCCACATTCACACTGTGCATTGGTGTCCAACAGCAACCCCATTCCAGCATGTTAGCCTTGCATTTAGGGACTCCAACCCTCAGCCAATTCAGAGTCCTCCAAATGATGTTGAGGAAGTTGAGATCCTCAGCTAATATCCTTAATTAATGTTGTTCCTTGTCTAGTGACCTCCTTCCTCCATCTTCTAATTTGGTTTTGCTCTTGTGTACCCTCAAAAATGTTTGTTCTTGCCATAAAGCTCTTCCTGGATCTGAGCCAATGGGCATGAGGCTCATATCCATTCAGAGAGTGTTGATAGTCATTACCTAGCTTAGTTCTCTCAGTGTCCACTGCTACATCTCTCCTTATCTTAGGTGGAGCGATTCCAACAAGAGGGTATAACTTCTTAACTGGTGTAGGTTTGATAAAATATGCTATAATATGCTAATGAGGTGCTTGATGTTAAATGTGTATGTGCATCTCTGTGTGTTTTAAAAGTCTAAAGATAAGTCTGGTTTGGTATGGTTTTGTTCTCTATTGCTAAATATGAGTATAGAAGTATGACCTCCCCCCTGATTTGCTAGCAGTAAAACCATATGAAGAGTGCAGATTTCTTCATCGATGCACTTATTCTGTAACCTAAAAGTCATATGACTGTCATTACTGTGAATCAAGTCCATGTTTATTCTGAAAAGGAACATTATGCTGAACCGCAGGGTGCTTTTAGATTGTCAGATGCATGCAGGGGTGCTCTCCCAAGAGGTTGTAGCCGAAAGAGAACTATCGGTCATCCCCTGTATCTGTAGGCTCAATATCCACAGTTTCAGTTATCCATGGATCTAAAAATATTCATTTTTAAAAATCCCTGAAATACATTTTATATACCAGTACATATGGTGCATTATCAGTACTGGCCACTAGAGGTCACTGTCTGCCATGTGATGCTTACAAAGAATGGAGACAGACATTTCAGTAGCTCTCATGTGGAAGGCTGGAGGCATTTGAAACCTCTCCTCCACCTCTATGACTATGTGTTAAATATGGGGTTTTGCTGTTTTCTGTGGTTGTAGATAACCACAGGTCTCAGGACGTATCCCTCATGGTTGGAGAGGGGGTCTGTACTGCAATAGCAGTATGTTAGAGTATTGCAGCACTTTTCTAAGTACTGTACACTACATGCCTGTTTGTCCCACAGTGTAATAAAACAACAAATGAGAAAAACACAATGTGTACAGCAGACGCCTGACCTGCTTTTGTACAAAAAAATGTGGGGAAAGGAGAATAAAAGGCCTGGCATTCTGGCAAAAAGAATACTAATATTTACATATTGAACATTTTTAGAAGCTCCATCTATCAGATTAACTGATTGCCCATAGGCATGGAAAGGAAAAGAGAATGTTTTAGAATCCATTTGAAGCACCACCAGAAGATGCAGGTATCTTTTTTCAAATGGAACTAACTGAT
Source organism: Furcifer pardalis (assembly GCA_030440675.1). Classification (NCBI taxonomy): domain Eukaryota; kingdom Metazoa; phylum Chordata; class Lepidosauria; order Squamata; family Chamaeleonidae; genus Furcifer; species Furcifer pardalis. The sequence goes on along the minus strand of CP126892.1, from coordinate 63,297,086 downwards.
TTGCAAGTCAGTGATTATGTCTAAGACATTTACAAAGAAAATAGTCTGTTAGATTTCTATTCTGGTTTACTGATATATTTATCAACCTAAAGAAATTTGCTGCAGGCATGTTCAGTCTTTGGCACCACATACATCTGTGAACAATTTCTAAGATGAAAATGTGAAATCCAAGCATAGGTCCAGAGTTGCAGATGAACATTTACATGACATTTTAAAGGTGTATGTAACAAACCTTGACTTGGACACACTAATGTGTCTAACAAAAAAACAAACAGCCACAATAATCACACTGTCTAGGTAAGCATGCATAGCAAGATAAAAAGATTCCACGGTGAAATATTGTTCCCAAATGGAATGCATTCAAGTTATTTCTTCATTGACTTTTGAATGCAGTAGAACACCGCTTAATGAAAAAGCTCAATTCCATGGAACTCTTCGCTATGCGGATCAAATGGGTGATACCCCGCTTAACAAAGAGAATTTTTTTGTTATACGGGGTTTTAGTTAACTAGGGCATGGCCCGTTTAACAAAAACCCCATATAACGAAGAAAAAAATTCATTATGCAGGCTATCACGATTGCCGTATGAATGCTTCGTTGTACAAAATTTTCATTATATGAAGCATTCGTTATGTGGGGTTCCACTCTTTCCTTTTGCTCTAAATCAGTAGGATAACAATTTTCTTACCTTTTGAATTACAATAAGGCAATCTTTAGACATTGAGCATTCTAAAGCAGCCTCCATTATCCAGAAGTTTGAGGACCACCGATGTAGAAGTTTTGAATAGAAGGATTCTGCAATACTTACTGCTGAAGAATTTAATTTCATTCTCTAAAGAAATGATCCATTAGCTATACTGAGTTAATCTATAATACTGCTGACAACTTCTTTTTTTTAATCACATTTTCCTCCTCAGCAGAATTTTCCAAATTGGTCTTACATTAACTTTAGCAGCAGTTGTAATGTCTCTTTTTCTCTCATTTTCTCTCTCTTTCACACACCCATTAGATGAGATTTTTCACTACAGAAATATCATTTAACAAAATAGAAGCTAGCAAAGAATGTCTTATAATAAACTAGTAGAGGAACTTACAATAGGAAATAAGTTGTGAACAAATGCAAGATTTGATGCTTGTGATAAAACATGAAGGCCATTTTTGCTATAGGTTTTTGAGCAAATGGTATGCTTTCAAAAAACTTTTAAAAAGAGAGAAGGATTAGGGAATGAAAAATCCAAATAAGTAGCAAACAATTTGCTGCTGCTTCTTCCGTGTCTAGGCCAGAGGTGAAACTGCCAAAAGGAATCCACCCATTTGATGAGTTCATTCTGCAGCTCCTTTTACCTGGCCTGGGAGGCCATTGTTCCTCCCTTTGATATTGGCTGCAATTTGAAGGCTTTACCTCTCAAGACACCATTTGGAGAGTAGGGAGGTGCTCTGCATAGATGGGGAGATGTTAGCATCACAATGGTAAGATAAAACTGGGGAGCGAAGCCATTAGGCATGAGTGGTAGGGTAAGCAGCCCTGAAGACTCCCCCTTTTTTCCTAGATCTAGAACATTCCAAACAAGAGTGCACAAAACCCCATGTGTGTGACTGGCATATGACGAAGAATTTATCAAAACAAAGTTATCTATTTAAAATACATTATGGGCCAAATAATGAAATAAGGATTAGTTTTCAGTTATGTAACATGTGGTTGTATATTTGAACAATGTTTTAATTTTTTTAATGTTTGTATTTATCTATATTTTTGGTACAGGAACTCTGTTAATCAATTCACAAAGTCATGCTCTTCCAGAGGTTTCTGTAAATTTATTGAACTTTTTTTTCTATCTGAGACATATTATCAGAGACTTGGTTTTATAGTTCACAAACTGTGAATGTTTCTGCAGAGATCACATGTCTCTTCTTCACAGCAAAAATGTTATAAAAACATATAGACTTAAGAAAAAGACTTTAATCCTCCTGCTACTTTGCAAATCTATGCACTCAGATTCAACTTCTTACCTCTTAAGTACTAAATTTCCAAAAATTCAGTGAATAGAAGATTGTTGGGAGTAGAATAGATGTACATAAGAAGCTAAGCATGAGGGGGTAGGTGAAAGGAGCAAAAATGAAAGTGACATGTTTTGAGCCTTTATAAGTCCTTATTTTTTTAAAAAAAACACAAGATTTAGATCTGTTGTTACTGTCTAGCTACTGTTGATGCTAGGAATTAGTGGATTCCTCCTAGCATAAGCACTGAGGGGGAAAGGAACAATAGTTGGAATGGAGTATTCCACACACAGTTAGTTTATAAACAAAAGGATAACAGCATTAAATGTCTATGTCAGAGGCACTGGAATACTATAGCTAACCATGTCCATCTACTAAGGAACTGCTTGGCCAGTCCCAAATATTCTGCTACCAGATGCAAAAGACAAAATTAACTCTTGCCTTGGACTATTCCACATCGCCAGCTAATCCAGTACAGCAGTGGTTCCCAACAAGGGGTACACAGCCCACTAGTGGACTTCAATTCCCAGAAGCCTAAGTCAGTACATTGGCTGATCAGTGCTTTGGGGAAATGACTTAGGCTTATGGGAATTGAAGTCCAAAAACCAGCATTTGGGAAACACTGCAGTACAGTAATACCCTGGATAATGTTATGACTTGGTTCCGCAAGTCATGATGTTATCCGATTTTTAGCGTTGTCCAATGCATGCATCGAACAACACTAAAAAAAAAAGCCCTCACTTCAGGGACAAACCGCTTTAAAGGCAGACAGGGAAACCTCCCTGCCTTTAAAGCCACCCTCCACCGCTGTGACTGCAGTAGGATCGGGGAAAGCCGACTCTACTGCAGTCTTCCCTCCATGCTTACCTTCTCTTGCTGCACGCTCCGAGCCAGGCTTCACCAGCTGATCGCTCGAGGCTTGTGTTTTTGAAACTACAGGGAAGGGGGAAAGAGAGACATGTGATTGGTTCTCTAGAGAACCAATCACATTTCTCTCTTTCCCCCTCCCTGTTGTTTCAATGCAGGAAGGGAAAGGAAAAAACACAAGCCTAGCGTCTTTAAACTACAGGGAGAGAGAGGCTTTTTACCCCTTCCTGTATTCAAGCCTCTCTCTCCCTGTAGAGGAAAAAAAGACGCGAGGTTTGTGTTTTTTTCGTTCCTTTCCTGCATTGAAACTACAGGGAGGGGGAAAGAGAGAGAGGTGATTGGTTCTCTAGAAAACCAATCACATCTCTCTATTTCCCCCTTCCCTGTAGTTTAAAAAACACAAGCCTCGAGCGATCAACTGGTGAAACCTGGCTCGGAGAGTGCAGCAAGAGAAGGTAAGCAGGAGGGAAGACTGTAGTAGAGTTGGCTTTCCCCGATCCTACTGCAGTCACAGCGGTGGGGGGTGGGGGTGGGGTGGGGAGTCCCCAAACTGCTGGGGGGGGGAGGAGGGAAGTGGCAGGGAGAGGAGCTTTGGCCTCCTTTACTTCTTTATTATGATGCATTGGATAACGCTAAAAAGAACGTTCTCCGGTGCAAATCTTTCTCCCAAATTTGTCGTCGTTATGTGGTTTTAGCGTTATCCGGTACAATCGTTATCTAGGGTATAACTGTATTTAGGTATTCACTGGTTACTTCAGAAGTGGCAAGAGGACACATTTGAGGGCCCGCAGAAAAGACAAACAGCAAGCCACATGGCACATATAGCTCTCTGTCCTTCAACCTCCCTTTGTGATTCCTTGTGGATATTTAAAGGGGACTGCAGTGGCTCAAATATTTAAGATGTTGAACTCGACAACTGGAAGGTCAGAGTTCGATTCCCAAGTACTACACAATGGATATTTATAACATAAAACAATGCCTCATTCTGCCTAATAGTAAGGAATGAGCTAAAATAGCCTTATCAGACTTCCAACTATTGTTGCCTTTAGTGTAGTAGTGGACAAATTGGTAGATTGCAACTCTCATTTTTCTAGCCACTGCTGAAGAATGCTGGGATTTGTAGTTCAGCAATACCTGGAGGTCCACACTTTGCCCATCCTACTTTCATGAGGGGAACTGACAGAAAAAGCCACATACTGTAATACCTTGGATAATGCTAAGTCTTGGTTCCACAAGTCTTGGTGTTATCCAATTTTTAGTGTTATCCGATGCATGTTAAAATCCTATGGGATGGATCAGATGTTAAAGCTCCATAGAGATACATTGTAACCGCACAGGCTTTAGCAGTTGTTATCCGATCCATCCCATAGGACCTTAATGTTATTCAAGCCAATTCTCCTCCCCAGATTACTTAACATTATGCGATTTTAGCGTTAACCGAGGTAAACGTTATCCGAGGTATTACTGTACATGGAATGTTTCTGAAACTCAGAGCATAAAATAATCAGGGATTAACACTGATTTGAATCAAAATCAGCAAATTACTCTATTTGGGCTTCTTTTCAGACACCTGCACATTGAAAGCCTTTCAAAGTACCCTCTGCATCACAACATCTACTGGCAACCCTTGGGTACACATTGGCATTTGCACTTCAAAGCTTTGAGAAAATAATCTATATAACACTCTTTAATGCCAAAGCTTAGTTTCTGCCATTCTACCTGCGGGCAGTGCTTCCATCTGGTAAAGCATATTATACCTCTATTCAGGATAAAGTTGGCTGGTTCAGTTAAGATGTTTCTATGCTGTAAGGGAGTGTGGAGTGTGGTGGTGAACTAGCCAGATACAAGACACAGCAAGCAAACTCGTAGATTAAGTCTATGTACAGAAGCTTTTCTAGTTAGGGATATTTTAAAAAGAGATACCACCAGAAAGGAGCTAATTTTAAACTGTGTTTTTGAAAAAAGCTGATCCAAATCCTCTTTCTTCATCCAAATCATGTCTCTTACTAGCAGAAAAGTTTTCCAGACTTTGGCCAAATTAAAATATATGGGCCTGAGGAGATATGTCCAATAATTAATATTTTTCTTTAGGCAACAAGCACTTGCTTCAGATAAAAACAGCTTGAAATTGTTACTTTTTTGAAGTACAATTATTCATACTGGGTAGGTCTGTGGGAGTTTGATTCAAAAAGTAACTTGTCTTGAATCCTATGTAAAAGATTTATATTTTTAGTTTGATATTACAATACAATATGCCATGACTCTTCTATCTCAGTATTTTAAAAGCTACTCGAAATTTGAAATTTTTATTTTAACATATTTTAAAAATTACCTGCACTTCCAAGGGGTCTTTAAAAATGCGGACAGAGGCAGAGAAACTTATAGAATAGCAGGGTACTTCCTATACCATAAATGTGTGTCAATATTATGGCAGGTCAAAGAGGAAAATTCTAAAGATGGATATTATTAATTAAGTCCTTCCTCCAGAAACTGTAACCTTGTATTGCAAGCCAAAATCTGACAGCAGAAATTGCTTAATGTCATCTAATAAGTACAACAGTTCCATTAGACAAAACCAGCTTCATGGCTATTATAAGCAAGTGATATCTGAAAATGAACTCTGGCTTTTACAATTTTCTGAAGTTTGCTGCCCAGAGCAAATTTCCTTTTCTCAGCCATCAAGTAAAACAGTAACTGACAAAGAGTCTTGGGTTATATAAACTCACACCTTTGGTTCCATAGAGATAAATGGAAGACATACAATATACAATACAAATTAATTTCACTAGACCTGAGTCAGTAACACTGAAGCAGTTTTATTGGTGGACTTATAGTGACAGGATTCCTCAAACCTACACCATTTGAGAAAATATACCCTCTTGTTGGTATCGCTTCACCTAATATCAGGAGAGAAGTAGCAAGGGACACTGAGAGAACTAAGCAAGAGAACGACCTTCAACACCCTCTGAACGGATATGAGGCTCAAGTTCACCGGCTCAGATTCAGGAAGAGCTTTATGGCAAGAACAAATATTCTTGAGGGTACACAAGAGCAAACACAAATTAGAAGATGGAAGAAGGAGCTCACTAGACAAGGAACAACAATAAAGGAGGATATAGCTGAGGATATCAACTTCTTCTGTGTCACTTGGAGGACCCTGAATAGGCTGAGGGTAGGAGTCTCTAAATGCAAGACCAACATGCTCAAGTGGGGGCAGCTGGCGGACAACAACACACTATGTGAATGTGGAGAGATACAGAATCCAGCTCATTTACTAGTCTGCTAATTGCTACCAGAGGCATGCACTGATGAGGACTTGGGTATGGGCAATGACAAGGCCAATAAAGTGGCTTCATTTTGGCAGTCCAGGGTTTGATCAATAAAGAAGAAGAACTGGTGGATTACATGTAGTGCAGTATATATATATTCGCTTTATATTATGGGGCCATTAGACAAACCAGCATTACTACATTTCACATCAAACACTAATCTAATTAAAACATAATAATTCTAAAAATTATATAATCTGCACAAAGCTTTTTTCACTTTCTCCTTACCTGTACTCACTGTAGTCTTACTGCATCCTGCTGTAACAATCTCATATGTTATCCCAGAGAACCATTTTATAGAATGCTACTAGGTTCTTACCCAGTTACTGCATTCATGTCAAAATATTATGGAATCAATACCTCTTGCCCTTGGCTTTACGAAGTTTTAAGTCTAATTTTTTTTAATTAAACAGACTTCTTTCATTTATACTAAACAAGAATGATAAAATTGTTTAAAGTGGTCATTATCTTATTGCCAATGTATGCTGTGTAAGTCTTTGCTGCAAACTGTAATTGACATTGTGTTCGTAGACCTACTAATTAAAGTAAAGACTTCCTGCATCTAATACAGAAGAGTTAAATGTTGGCAAAACTTTCTGACATTTCTGTCACATACACACAAAATTCAAACATACTTGAATCTGCAAATATTCAATTACTAATAATAATAATTTAGTGTCAGAAATTATTCTGGGTTGAAAGGATTTTTGTGGGAGAAACTCTGCTCAGGGGACATCCAAATGAAGCTCATTTCTTGTCCCCAAGAGCTAGGACAGAGATAGGTGTTCAATCCGTCATGCAGTACCCGGGTCTTGAACTGCTGACTTGCTGGTGTTCCAGCTAACAAGGCGAGCTTTTTAACCACTGAGTCACTGCAGCCCTAACTGTATAAATCTGAAGAATCATACTCTAAACAGCCATGACATTTCCACCATTCTGTTGGTAACTAATATGCAAGTCACACCACAACATTTAAAATAACCCTATCAGAAAACAAAACAAAATAAACAAAATAAAATAAAAAACACTATAGCACTTTAAAGACTAACTGCTATATTTTCGTGGATCAAGTCCATTTCATCAGACAAAGAGTGAAACTTACAGGCATGTTCTTTATACTGTATACCAAATTCAGGAGCTCAAAGGGAGAAGGGGTGTGGTCAAGCAAGATGACAGACAAGCAAGCACAAGAATGCAGCTTCACACAGCCATTAGCAACAATAGATTATTCAGATAAACTCTAAATTACTCCCTTTCAATCTCAAGGTTGCTGAGAAAGCCCATTATGGTCTCTGATCAACTTGTGACCTGCATGTCAGGGAGAGAAAAAAACCCACCTATACCTGGTTTCTTTCTGTTTTACTAAAGAGAATTGGCAGGAAAGTTGTAATATAAAATCATATAATAATCTGTGTATCAAATCTGATAATGTCCCAGAAACCCTTCACTAATATTTAGCCCCCTGTGATGGGTATCTAACAGATGGATGTATTTGATTTCTGCTGTCTTCCTTTCAATCCTAGTTTTGTAATTTCTCTGTTCCAGAATTGCAACTTTCAGGTCCTGGATAGAGTGTCCAGTTAGATTGAAGTGGTTTGAGAAAGGTTTCTCCATATTGCCCTTCCAGATATCTGATTTGTGTCAATTAATTCTTTGCGTCAAGATTGTCCTGTTTGTCCTACATAAAGCACAGATGGACATTTTTGGCAAGAGATAGGATAAATCACATTGGCAGAAGCACAAGTAAAACTGCCTTTAATGTTGTGTGTGGTGCCATTGGGTCCAGTAATACTGTTTCCAGAGCAAATGTGGGGGCATAGTTGACATCTGGATTTGCAGCAGGGTCTAGTTCGCATATCTGTTCCACTTCTGTGTTGTCTGTTGTGTGTCAATAGATGTTTGAGATTGGGGGGTTGTCTATAAGCGAGTAGGGGTCTGTCACCAAGGGCTTTGGAAAGTGAAGCACTCTTGTCCAAGATTGGTTGGAGATCCCTCATTATGCGTGTGAGGGGTTTAAGTTGAGGGCTGCAGGTGACAACCAGTGGTGTGCGATTGCTTTCCCTTCTGGGCCTGTCTTGTAGTAGATTATTCCTGGGTATTCGTCTAGCCCGGTTGATTTGTTCTTTAACCATATCAGATGGGTATTCTAGTTTGAGAAATGCATTTTGTAAGTCTGTGAGCTTGGCATCTCTATCATATGGGTCTGAGCAGATGAGATTGTACCTGAGGGATTGGCTGAAGACAATGGATTTTGTTGTGTGTTCTGGATGGAAGCTGGAGGCATGCAGGTAGGTACATCTGTCTGTGGGTTTGCGATATAGTGTGGTACTAAGATGTCCATTTTGCAATTTCACAGTGGTTTCCAGGAAATTTACTTGATGCGTAGACTGGTCCAAACTGAGTTTGATATTTGGGTGAAAATTATTGAAGTCTTGGTGGAATTTCTCCAGGGTTTCTTTTCCATGCGTCCAGATCAAGAATATGTCATCAATGTATCTCAAATAGACAAGTGGTTTATAGGTACAGCAGTTAAGAAAACGTTGTTTTAGATCAGCCATGAATATATTAGCATACTGTGGAGCCATGCGGGTACCCATGGCAGTTCCGTTGATCTGGAGGTAGGTTTCATTGATGAAGGTGAAGTAATTGTGTGTAAGTACAAAGTTGCACAGGGAGGTGACTGTGTGGGCTTCATTTTTGTTTTGAATGATGTTTCTTATGGCTTGTAACCCTGTTATTCTTCCACTTTTGCTATGTCAATTAATCGCATATTGATTTATGAAGAAATCAACTATTTTAATTTCATGCTTTTCTGAGAAGTACTAGTGATATACTGTACTTAAACCTGTAATATATGCTACAGTTTGTATTAAGCTTTTACAAAAATAAAAGAAAGCTTAAGATTACTGGAAATGTGGTTGTTACAATTTGTCATTCATTTTGGCTACAAGCACTCATATAATGGAAAGTACTAGTGTTTTGGAGAAAAACAATCCATTACAGAGCAAGTCACAGAACCATGATTCTTCCAACTCTTAATTTAATTCACTTGATCATTATACACTCTATAACATTCACCTTCATGCCTGCACAGCTAAGTGTTTTCCAATATTTCCAGTCAAATCTTTTAATTCCAGAAGGCTTTAAATTTTAACATATACATTTACAGCAGACTTAATGAGTCACACAAAACTTTTTAAATATTTGTTGGTTAAAGCAAATGTTTGGCAGTTGGATATACTGAGAAACCAGATAGAATATCAAATGAAACAAAATTCAAAATGGCCTAAATGTAAACTAAAAAAATATGACAGACTAAATGACCTAATTTCATATAGAATTTGAGCAATCTTCAAATTTACTTTTTAATCTCTACATAAATAATCTGAAGTTCCCAAGCAATGTAAATGTAGCATGCAAGTACAGGGACAAACTGACCTAATTGATGGGAACGATTCTCATTACTGCATCATTAAGCTGCAAACGAAGACGGATATGCTGTAAAGATGCTAATGATTACTCTAAAGACATTGTTACAGCCTATTGGTCACAAACCCACTTTTCGAAAAAAAGTCATTTTATATATCTACTTTCAAAATCATTATGTATTCAGATTACATTGGGCTGTGTGGAACAATTAGAGCTTAATGTGCAAATTCAGTTTGCAAAAAGCAAGTAAATATTTGTACAAATATCTTTAAAACAAATAAATTGAAGAATAAAAAGTGGCACAGGAGAAGGTTCACAGATAGTTTTGAGCAATTCAGCAAGGAAAGAAAAAAGAAGAGAAAGTGACTATATTTCTACATTTCTTGAGATCTCTTTGGTTGCCATCATTCACCAGCTTCTTCAAAGCTACTGTTTAGTGTATTGGTACCAGTGGTTGCCAAAACTGAATGACAGCAATACATTGCCAACCAATCAAGTCTGGCTGGGTAGAATGTAACCTGTGGGCTGTGTCTGCCCCAAGGGCATTTTGTACCTCAGTGCCCATGAGGCCCCTCAACCTTGAAAAAAAGTTTAAAATGTGATGGGGTAAATGTACAGAAAATCCCCTTGTGCTTTCTGGAGGTTTGAGTCAATCCCGCCATGTTTTGAAAGTGGCCAGTTCACAGAAAGAGCCTCCTCAAAGAATGTGGTATTTTTGAACCACAACTGGGTGTACTTTGTGCCGGCTAATCTTTCTCATACTAGGTCAGGGAAAAGGAACTGTGGAATGACTTCACCTAAAAGGTGGCTTCATTTTGTCAGTTTCACATTTGGCCTAGACAGGGAAGAAGAAGCACATCTTGGGGCTCCATTTCCCCACATTTTCTTTTTTAAAGTAGCCCCTAGATGGCAGGATAGGGTCCCTCGCAGCTAAAAACAACAACATTAAAGTTATTTTTCAGGTAGCCAAACCAATTACAGCAACTGAAAAAACTAAAAACTAAAAACAATTTAAAGGTTTTTATAATAAAACACTGTAAAAACTCAAATTAGTCTTTGATCATGCCTCCCATTTTCTGCCCCTTCTCATTGAAAGTATAACCCATAAACTGCCAACATACAGTATACAGTCAAACCTCGCATAAAGAGCGCTTCACTTAAATAGTAACTCACTTAAAGAGCTGAATTTTCTCTGCATGTTCGTTTCGCTTAAGAAATAAAACCAACCAAAAACTCTCTTAACAACTAATCGGGGTTCACAATCCCCCCCCCCCCACAATTGGTCACTTATGATGGTGTTTCACTTAAAGAGCAAACTCGCTTAAAGAGCAATCCTGTGGAACACATTATGCTCTTTAAGCGAGGTACAACTGTATTAAAAATGGTCCTTGGTCCTAATGAAGCTTCCCACCACAGTGTACACCACTTCTTAATGATGCCTATATCCTACAGATATTTGAGGAACTATGCAAGAGTTCCAGTCTGGCCAGGTTATCTTGTGATGGTAACAGAGTAGACCATACTGCTGGCAACTCAATGACAATCATCAGGCAGCAGTTAACTAACGTGACACCTCTGTGGACTAATGGCATTGGGTAGCAAAGTCCACAGGGAAGGGTGATGGTCCCCATGTGGATTAAATCCTACTTGAATCCATCTTGATGGATGGCAGCATCTTCATCAATACTGGCCTAGGTCTGATGAGGACTTTGTGTGCTAATAGGGCTCAGGACCAGAAAGTGACGTGGAACTGGATCAGGGGTAGGAGTGTCACCCTGCGATGCAGAAGGCAAAAGGAAGGCTACTGCATTATAGTCTGAGGACAGTCTTCATGGCTGATCAGCATGAGGACAGACAATATTTGGAATCGGATACAGCACAAGAAGAAGAATGTAAGAGAGTAGGGAAAATACAGATCAGCAGCGATTACTGATGCATGCAAAGACTTAATGGGGCATTCTTCTTACCTAAATTTACTGCCATACCTTTACTGCATTTTCATACATCAACCTAATTAGGGTAGTGATAATTAGGTGCATTCATGAACCAAGCTAAACCATTTGAACTGATTGACTGAAATTTGTGTGATTCCAAATTAACGCTTTAAGGGACTACTGAACTAGAATTTAATTTTACAAAGTAAACATTACTTAAACTATTCTGAAGCAGATGATAATAAAAAAGACTCCTTCCCTAATTTTCACTGACATAATGTAATTATCTGTATTCTAGAGACGGGCAAATCTTCAGTTCTACCTTCATCATATACCATTTTTAAAAATCTCATGTTCTTTCTACTGCAATTATAAATAACATTTTTGTAAGTTCTTATCAAAACAATAAACCAAACATAGTTCTTATTCATATCACTGAATCCTACAGTAGCATTTTTCTTATCCTGGGTGTCCAACAAAAACAGAAATAGGATAATCTGATAAAGCAAAGAATCTATTGCCTCTAGGCAAGACCAGCCTCATCATTTTGCTGCCTGAGGTAAAGCAGTAAATAACACCAATTCCATCTTCTTTAACCACATTAGGTCGAAAGTCCCACAAGGACCTTTCCCCAAATACAGCAACAAAATTACCAAAATAATAAATATATAAATATCAATTTCCTGTTCTTTCATAGATCTCAAATGTCTGACATAGCTGCCTCACTCCTCCTTCCAGGGGAGGAAGAAGCCAGGGCAGGTTGAGGACTTCGCCGCCCCTCCCCCTGCGCCTACATCAACTGCCAGGGGAGGAAGAAGCCAGGGCAGGTTGAGGACTTTGCTGCCCCTCCCCTGTGCCCACAGCAACATATTGTATTATAATGTAATGTATTATTTGTAAGCCGCCCTGAGTCGCCACGGCGAGTGGGCGGCAATATAAATTTGAACTAATAAATAATAATAAATAATAATAATAATGGTTTGTTGTTCAGTCGCACAGTCGATTCCGACCCTCTGCGACCCCATGGACCATTGCCCGCCAGGCACTCCTGTCCTCCACCATCCCCCTCAACTCGCTCAGCTCTGTGCCCATTGTCTCCACAATACCATCTAACCATCTCATCTTGGGCCGTCCCCTTCTTCTTTTGCCCTCGACCCTTCCAAGCATCAAGGCTTTCTCAAGTGAATCCTCTCTTCTCATTTGATGCCCAAAGTACTTTAGCTTCATCTTTACAATTTGACTTTCTAAGGAGCATTCTGGGTTTATTTCTTCTAAGATTGACCTATTTGTTCTCCTCGCTGTCCAGGGGACTCTCAAAACTCTCCTCCAGCACCACATCTCAAAGGCATCTATTCTTCTGCGCTCAGCTTTCCTAATGGTCCAGCTCTCACAACCATACATTGCCACAGGGAATACCATTGCTTTGACAATACGAATTTTTGTTTTCAATATGATGTCTCTACTTTTCATTATGCTCCCCAGGTTTCTCATTGCTTGCCTCCCAAGAATCAATCGCCTTTTTATTTCATGGCTGCAATCCCCATCTGCAGTGAGTTTTGATCCCAAGAAAGTAAAATCTGTCACGGCTTCTACTTCTTCCCCATCTATTTTCCAGGGACTGATAGGGCCTGTTGCCATTATCTTTGTTTTCTTGATATTGAGTCTCAAGCCAGCTTTTTCACTTTCTTCTTTCAACCTAATCAGGAGCTTCTTTAGGTCCTCCTCACTTTCAGCCATTAGGGTGGTATCATCTGCATATCTCAAATTGTTGATGTTTCTCCCAGCAATTTTGATCCCAAATTGTAGAGATAAAATGGTAGGGTCCATTTTATCTCTAGGATCATCAAAACCTTATAAAATAATGATCACATTCACATAAATAAACCATTCTTATTGAATAGAACTTCAGGTGAATGTGCAGATGAATACCATTTATCTGTTCTTGCTTTGTTTTCGGTTTTCATATAAACAAAGCAGGAATGGATAACATTATGAGATGTCCATGGGATCATTGTTATGTGTGCCCCAAAACCCCTAAAGGAAGCCCTTGATTAAATCTAGTTCACGAATCTAGTTTATCTGGGCATATATTACCATAATCTCAAATGTAGGCCACAAGGTAAACTATACCATATTGTAATGAGCCATAAAACTTCCAAATTATGGTAACCCTATGAATTCGTGACCTCCATGCCATGGTTTAACTTACTGGTCTCACACCTGGCCTTTTCCTCTTTTCCTGCTGTTTTCAGTTTCTCTCTGTAATCCTGTCTTTGCTAGTCAGACTTGTCCCTTCAAATACAGTGACCTCTGCTTTTTTTGAGGTCCAAGCATAAGTTATACCATGCATTACTGGTGTTGTTATCCACTTACATAGACTGAGTAGGAGCAAAAAAGTACATGCAGAAGCACACAATTAATCTACACTGTTGCTTATTAAACCAGGATTCTGTATTTCAACAAACAGAACTCATGAAGTTGGAAAACTTCTCATTCATTGCTTCTTTGCATGATCACAGACTTGAACAGAAAACTAGTTCTGAATATGTTATTTTCCTTAATCTGTCTGAAAAGGAAAACAAATATACAGAACTCCCTCGTTCTTGTGGCAAGTCATTCTGTCAACAAACTGAGCATGAACTGCTCTTGTAAAGCACCGAAAAGCTCCTCACATCTGCTTTTATGTAATAACAACAGAAATTCAGACATAGATCCTGCTTTCAGCTACGAAACATGAATCTAGATTGACATTTTCTTTTACACATCAAATTAGGACACTGCTTGGCCTCCAGTCATTTCTGATGCAACCAATCAAACATTGTTGATGCTACTGAAGAATGTATCACATTTTAAAAATAGTTATACAAGGCAAATGGAGAATAACATATAAGCTACATCAAACTATACCAATTATTCCTATCCATCATACTATACCAACAAAAGGATAAAAATGAAAATAACTGATTAAATTCAGAAAAAGAGAAGGGGGAATTCATGAAGGGGGGGAAAGGTGCAAAATGAATTACCTTTGTCTTATTTTTCATTAGAAACAACAGATTTCCTTTCAGACGACACCATCTTTCCCTTGGTTCTGCATGCAAAAGTAACATGGTATTAATAAAATGATAAAAAGAATAATAAATTCTTCTCTTCATAACCAGTCAAAATCCTATTGTTTATCCCTAAGAGACTAACACAAATGGTGTAAGTTTTGGAAGCAAATTGCCAGAAGTTATGAACTCAGAATAAATATTATTTGTCAAGGATAAATAGTATCTGTTATGTGCCAAGTCACATAACTGAACAGATAACAAATTATGTCTATACTGACTCTAATGCACAGCAAGTTGCTAACAGAAATTACAGAATTTGTGTTATGCTGGCACAAAAATGACAATATAATTTTAGCTAGAGATTCTTAAAGAAGTCCAAGGTGGAAAAAATTCTTACTGAGAAGTCAGGTTCACTTAGGAGCTGATTTATAACATGCTACTAAATACCAGACAAACTTCCCCTCAGGTTACCTTTCTTCTTCAGCTGACAGAACTGGAGATTGCTGTGCCCACACAAAAATGTTGTTCTTTCTTTATTGCATTTTGCAAAAATGAGTCTTTTACATGACACAACCTTAGCTTCAACAGATTAACAAACCTTGTTGAGAAACTGCAATGTTTACTGTTTGCACTGCATTATTATTTAATAGAACACACACAAACCATACAGGTAATGATCCTACACCTTGGGTTATTCTCAACACTTATAAAATAAAGAACAAAGTTGCAAATACAAAATGGAGGCTACTGTGTATGTGTAATTATGTGTGTGTTAGAAAATTAGCATGTTTTGCTGAAAGCATACTCTGTGCCTATTTTAAAAATGATTTTTGCCCTAAGCATGACTGTGTTGAATGCAATGTAATAATTACCCACTAAATATAGAAGAGTCTCCAAATCTAATCCTTTTTCTCAGATGAAACACATGTAAGGTGGACTGAACTCACAGAATTGAGAATTATGGGATGTAAGGTCCAAGAAATCAAAACTCCGATCCCTAAAGAGCACCATCTAGATAAAGGATTCTCAACCTGTGGCCTGGATGCGGCCCATGGCACAATTTTATGTGACCCACCTCCACCTCCACCACACCAGGAAGTGCCATGTGATGGAGGAAAGGTAAAATGGCCGTCCGGCCCCTGAAGCTGAGGGGGCGTGACCTGACCCCCAGCTTTAAAAGGTTGAGAACTCCTAGATAGCCATGGGTTATTTTCTCCTGTAAGGTTCAGCATCCTGCCTATGAGCTCTACAAGTTAGATTTTTGAAGGTGCAGTGGATGCATCTTGTCCCCAATGCACATCCCTGTAAACTGCATCTGCACAAATACTAAAGCAGCATGCAGAATAAACAGTATAATATACTATATCCCAATCTATCTTTTAGGATGCAAGTATGAACAATAAATAATTGAACAATAAATAAATGTAATAAATGTCTTTTCAACTATTGAAGGTCAGCAAGTCAGCAGTTCAAGACCAGAGTACTGCATGACAGAATGAGTGCCTGTCTCTCTCCCAGCTCCTGCCAACTTAGCAGTTTGAAAGCAAGAAACTGCAAGTAGATAAACAGGGACCACTTTGGTGGGAAAAGATCTTGGGGACATGAACGGAGCCTCATTTCGGCATCCCGAGTGGAGTTTCTCCAGCAAAAAATCCTTTCAACCCATAAAGCAACTTTGTGTGCTTCTGACACAATTAAAAAAAACCTGTTGATAAGATATAATGTTTTTAGCTCATGTTTACCAAATCAGTGATTGTCTTCTTAGTTTGCAGTTCAGAGAAGGAGAAAGCCAGTTGCAGAGTTCAGGTAATACAACATGCAATGAACAGCCTGCAGCCATATGTAGTAGAAAATCAGTAGAAGATCACAAAGCTATCCTTGATGTGAGGTTAGTAGCACTGCAAGGAGGCCCTACTTTCTTCTGTAGATCATCAGACATTCTGAATTCCTAGCACACAGAACTGCATAGATCAAGATATAATGTTGATGAGCAAACTCTAGTGACGTTCCCAAAGCAGCACAGTTAAGATTATTCCATGGACAAAGGGCAGCATTTCCTCTTGCTTACTGATTGCCATGAAAAAAATATATGGTACTAGATGCAAATTTGCTTAGTCTGGTCACATAATTTTGAGAGAGGAACTTGGAAGAAGAATTTTATTTGTTTTTATTAGCATCAAAACAACTGCATGAATTAAGGAGGGAGAGGTAAGTGTGAGAATGGAAGGAGTGTGTGTCACCTTCACAATTCCCATTCAGTTTAGCAGTCCCCTACTCTACTTTGAGGAACCGTGGTGGTTCAAGTGGCTAAGATGCTGAACTCGAAGACTGAAAGGTCGGAGTTCAACTCTTGAGTACTGCACAATGGAGTGAGCTTCCGTCTCTGTCCCAGCTCCTGTCAACCTAGCAGTTTGAAAGCAAGAAAGTGCAAGTAGATAAAAAGGGACCACTTTGGTGGGCAGATAAAGAGCGTTCCACACACTCTGGTGTTGAGGCATGCTCTCCACATGTCCACAGAAACCTCTGTAGATACAGACAGCACTGGCTCTTTGGCTATAGAGATGAGCACTGAACCCTAGAGTTAGATACAACTGGCTTTCAAGCAAGGGCAACCTTTACCTTTATCTTACTCTACTTGGAAACATATTCATGCATTGAATTTCCCAATGAAACATTCCCACATCTTCAACAAAACTCTGCTTTCCCTCAACATGCCACATATTGAGTAGTTTGGCTCTCAAACATAATCAGGAGGATAACTTCTCATATCATGTTCTGTAAGTGAATCAAGTTAGCAGACAACAGCAGAACTATTTCTTTCACCACTGTTCGCGTATACCAGCAAGAGTCTAATCCACCATAACTATGACAGGAAAGCAATTCCTTAGAAAGGTGTTTAACAGCATTCAACCATTAGCAATGAAGAAATGGGATTATGCAGGCAAACCTGTAACTACTGAAACTACAAGCTGAGGACAGCTGTCAAATATTCATGCAGAGGCAACTTCCAATGTGGATTATTTTTACCTATAAATTTACCATTCCCAAGCACTCTGCATTATCTTGAGATTTCCTTCCCTGTCAAAACAAGATAATGGCCTTCTAGCCACAGAAGCCAGTTCCTTAGCATTGTATTGCAGCTGGTTGTTCATGAAGAGGATGAGGAGGAAGTGAAGAATAACAGGGATTGATAATGAATTGTTTGAAAAGAGTGCAAGTTCTACTCAGCAGGCAAGATCAGCTGCAGCATTAAAACAAAAAAGAAGCTGTAGAAGTACAGAATTACAGCACATTACCTTATTTTTATATTTTTTCCTAGGGCAGTGAACCAAATAAGGAGGTGTCAATTCATTGTGTGTAGTTTTAGCAATCAAGTCATCAATGAAATGCACAGAGAGCCCATGAAATTTGAACAAAAAAACTTATTCTCCAATGTACCAATGTGTCACAGATGGTACCAAACTAAAAGAAGCAATGACTTCCGTATGAAAGACAAACATATCTCCCATAGCATTGCCTACCACTTGCAGTTTGCCATCCCATGTCCCCAACGATTAGTACCCTAAATTGGTATCCATAGTACCCGAAGGCACCCTACCTTTGACACTTGAATAGCATATAGCCAATAGTCACTGATAGCCTGCTTCCCTCCTTCTTTCATTTTCCTTTTTCAGCCCTTCTCCATTCTCCAAATGCCTTGCAACTGGCCTCCCTTTCCTTCAGTGTAGAAAGAAAGAAAGAAAGAAAGAAAGAAAGAAAGAAAGAAAGAAAGAAAGAAAGAAAGAAAGAAAGAAAGAAAGAAAGAAAGAAAGACACTCTGTATTTTCCTGTGAAGGCACATCAAGAGAACATGCTAACAAGCAAAAGAAGGCGATCACCTGTCCTACTCAAAGCTATCAGCCTTTGTCAATTCTGGAAGTTGGCCAGACTGCCACTGTTGAGAAGCACTTTCACCACATTCTTGCTAAAGCTCTGAAATGTTACTTTTTTTGGGCTACAGCTCTCTGAGCCCCTGGCTGATAATAGCCATGCTGGCTGTGAGATTCTAGGAGTTGCAGTCTGCAAAGTAATTTATTAACCTTCCGATTTTGACTGGCTTATTTGAAATAATTTTGGCTGCAAAGTATTCTCAGACTCTTGCCAATTTGTAACAAAGGGGAAAAAAGCAACAATGATTGCAGTGAGATCAGCAGAGACCATATAAAATGCTTCTATGGCTTTTCATGGTAATTTTGAATTATATTAAAAGAAGACTTTGAACATTTTCTGCTGAACTCTCTTTTCCAAGAAAGAATACTTAGAAAACTCTGTTCAGCAGTGACAAAATTAGATTACAGCATTTTAGAGCTCTATCTGCATTGAATTAAATTTAAAGCAGTTAGATTTGGTAGCACCATTACTGCAAATGTCTTTTTCTGATTGTAAAGGTTTACAATATCCCATAATCCTCCACCATCCCAGAGATCATGCTTCTAATCAAGGTTTCTTCTTTTGCAACAATGCACAACTTGCTGCTTTATGAGCTGTTAGGCTCTCTGACAATTCCTAAAGCTGGTAATGTGGCTAAGGATGTGGCATTCTCTTATCTTTTCCCCTCTTCTAATTTAAAATGTAGTGTTTCTGCACAATATATGGATCGGCCAGCCCTTGACAGATATGCTTTGGAAGGGCTGACTGGAAACTGTTCACACACAAAAGATCCCAACTGCAGTATTACCAAAGATAAATAAATAACAAAAACAAATATTTCATAGAGTGACACATATCATCAACATGTGCTTCTGTAAACTGGTGACAGTATTGTGTTTCAAAAATAATAACAACAAAATCATTACTAGAATGTCAAGTGCAACTTATGTGACATTTCTTCTCATGCTGTTGGTGTTAGCATCACTTTTATTAACATGCTATTCTTGTCAGTTTCACTGACAACTAACAACATTGAGAGCCATTTTACCTGTGTGATGTGTGATACACTTGTATTCCCTGCCCTCCCTTTTCTGCCTCATATACTCCATCTGTTTGTGTCATTTTCAATTCAATTATCCAAATAAATAAAGGGAGCCTTAAAAATAGAATGCTTTGAGAATCTGAAGTCTCAATGGAGTCCTGGGGTGGGCAAGAGAAGGGTGTTGCAGGGAGTAAAATTGACTGTTGTTTATTAGCAAGAACTCTTGCTACTTCCATATGCTTCATGTTGATTTAACTTCTCTTGCTCCAAATTAAAAAAGGAAAAGGAAGAATTATTAGCACAGGGTGAAAGTATCTATTTTAAACATGTTGTCCCTCATACTGAATGAGTAAAATGACTCATGCTGTTCTCAAAGATAATTTTACTAATGTGTTCTGTGGCTGAAGCAATACAACGTATAATGGTGATGAATGGTCAAAACATCCTCTAAAGGGGATGGGGGCAGGGACCCTGTGGAGATAATAACAGAAATATAAATTCTATGGTACTTACTTTTCTTACTTCATCTTAGATAACAGCCATAATACTAATTATGCTTTGTATAACTCTGCAGTTATACCCAAAGTAAAAATGAGAGGTAATATTTACCATGAAATTGTCCTTTTTGAAATCCTATTTCCTATACAGTAATACCCCAGTTAACGTGTGCACCGCAAGGCGTTAAAACCGGATAACATTGGGGAATTTGAGGAAAACTTTTGCACCGCACAATGTTAAAATAATGTTGTGTGATGCAACTTTCCCTCAAATTCCCCACAGTTAATATCTGCCACAAAGCAGGCTTTGGGGCAGAGATCTCCAGAGGACCCCTTGCTGTGGGGAGGGGGCAAGGGGGCTTCTTTAGACCTAAGCATTGGATTGTCGGTTTCCTCTGGGTGAGAGTGAGTGTGCTCAGAGCGCTGGTTTCTTTGGGGGGAGACTGGGTGTGCGTGCCCTCACTCCAAGGAAACCAGCGCTCAGATGCTCAGACCGCTGGAGAGTCAAGCCCCAAAGTAGGAGACCAGTCCTGCTGACTTTGGGACTTGGCTCGATCTGTCTGTCTCTTTGGAAAGGGCAGCGGGGATTCCACGCATGGAATCCCTGCTTCCCTTTCCAAAGAGTCAGGCGGATCGACCCCCTGTTCCCTTTCTTGTTCGGAAAGGGAACTGGGGTTTTTTTTTTTTTGTTCTGCAATCAATGTATCGCACAAAGAAAAAACCAGATAACGCTAAGACTTGTGAAGATTTAGCATTATCCAAGGTATTAGTATACTTAGTGTCTCAAAAAGAGATTCCCACTTTTCAACTCTTCCACATTTGTTTAGACATGCACCTCAGAAGAAGAAGAACTACAGTTAGGAGCACTCATTTTATTTTCCATTCCTAGAGACTGTAGACTGGATTGAAACTTTGAACTATCTTCAGAGGACTGCAGAGTACAATCATTTTTAAAGGCCTCAGGCTTTGATATTTATTTTATTACTACACATACCAGGCATGGGCTGGGCCCCCAAGACAGGGGGATTCATCTCGGTGTGCCCTCGCCTCTGGTGCTCTGGGATGCAAATAATAATTTTATTATTATTTTATCCGCCCAGCGCACTGCACTTTAGATTAAGCCATTGCTCCAAGCTCCCTCCTTCAGTTTTGAGCAATGGTTTATTCTAATGTGCCATGTGCCAGGCAGAGCAAGTGAGAGACAGCGACCAAGCAGTTCCTGGGAGGAGCCTTCTCCCCTATCTCTTGGTCGCCACCCATCACCTCTGCCCAGCGCTCTCCCATGGTACCTAGCACACCCCAGACAGAAAAAAATTATCTCATCTCTGTCCACTAACATGTACCGCAGCTTCACTGCTTCAGAGAAAAGTATATTCCACCACCTAAATGCCAAAGCCATTTCTCTTAGTGCCAAACTGCACCTTATAGCATGTATATGTAATTTGTTTGTTTGTTTTCATTTGTATTGCCGCCCTCTTGCTGAAGCAACTCTGGGGGGCTCACAGGTATAAAAACATCATGTTACTACACAGTCATAAAAACCTTACTTAAAAACCATTAGAAAGCCTTAAAGTATCACCCCCACCAACCCCATTTAGACCCCAGGTGGTCCTCATATAAGACAGCGTGGTGGGGTTACCACACCAGCAGCACCCCACACCTGCCGTACAAGCCAGGTTTTAAGGTCTCTTTTGAAGGGCAATAGTTCTGCCTGGAGATGCAGCATGATCAGCAGGAGGTTCCATAGGGCCGAAGCAGAGATCAAGAAGGCCCTCCTTCTGGTGTCAGAGAGATGAGCCTCCCTAGCTGATGGCACCATCAGGGAGCCCCTCTGGTCTGCTCTAGTAGGACAAGCAGATGTCCTTAGGGTAATACAGTCTCTTAAGTACCCTGGTCCAGTACCATGTAGGGCTTTAAAGGTCATTACCAGCACTTTGAATTGCACCCGGAGGCAATCTCTGTGGCTCTCTCTTATTTTTCCACACATACACATACTCAAGAAAAACAGCCTTTCAGACAAGATAACATTACAACATGGGGAGGGGGGAAGAGGATGGTCAGATATGTGGGGGGGGGGCGCCCTCATTATGATACTTCATGTTTACCCAGATGCTCTTATTTGATTACATAGACAGACAGGCGAACAAACAGAGGTAACTATTCTATAGTTATTAGATCCTACATGGAAACTTTCCTCAAACCTTCCTTGAGACATGAGGGAAATCTCTGCTTTGGCACCGGAAAGGAGCATTTGCCTAAACTAGCAGCATTCTTAGCAGTAATGTAAAGGTTTCCCTTGCTCGAAAGCCAGTCGTATCCGACTCTAGGGGTCAGTGCTCATCTCTGTTTCAAAGCTGAAGAGCCAGTGCTGTCTGCTTCTGCAGACGTTTCCATGGTCATGTGGCAGGCATGACTAGACATCGGAGCACACGGAACACTGTTACCTTCCCACCGAAGTGGTCCCTATTTATCTACTAGCAATTTCTTGCTTTCGAACTGCTAGGTTGGCAGGAGCTGGGACAGAGACAGGAGCTCATTCCATCCTGCAGTATTCGGGAATCGAACTGCTGACCTTCAGCCTCCCAGTCAGCGTCTTAGCCACTTGAGCCACTGCAGCCCCTTTTCCCATAAATACCTCAGACCAACATGAGAGCCAACCAGTTGGAGATGCTCAAGCAAAAAATGCTGGAAGAGAAAACAAATTTGAGGAAGCCAAAATCAGTAACAAGCCATACTAATGCACTGTGCCCCTCAAAGCTCCCCGATTATGCCAAGTTCTGACTCTTAGCTAGGTCCAGACCTTATGCTTGGTGTAGATGCAAGGAGAGCTGACAGGCCTGATTTGTTCCTACTACTGAAATCTTTGTGAGTTCTCTGCCCTTACTACTCCTCAGTCATCTAAGAAAGCCTATGGTATAGTCCAGGGGTAGGCAACCTTTGGCCCATAGACTGGATTCGGCCTCTGGTGCCAAATCAACTGGTTCACGCCCTTGCTCCAGCCGCTGTCACCACCACCGGAATTGACTGTGGACTCATTTACAGCTGTTATAAACAGCCCATATGCAATAGGATACTCTCACCTCCTCTGTAGTAAGAGAAAAAATGCATCTTGGCTAGATACCCAGTCCAGCCCACCAACTGTCTGAGGAAGCATGACCTAGCCCCCAACTTCAAAAAGTTGGCAATCTCTGGTGTAGTCTATTCAAGACTGCATCACTGACTTAGTCTGAGAGTGCAGCAGAGAACAATGTTTGGTTTTATCCAAGTTTCCTATGCTTGTAGACCATGGGATCACTAGGCTTTGAGGAAATATTGCTATGCCCTTAAAATGAATTACTTAGGGCAATCCCTGTAGAAAGCCACTGTCAGAGAAGTAGGGTGTGCTTTAAAATTACCTCTAAAGGTCAAAGTCACTCTTGCTCAAAAGCCACTTGTATCCGACTCTACGGTGTGGTGTTACAGCCAAAGAGCCAACACTGTCTGCATCTGCAGATGTTTCCATGGTCACGTGGCAAGCATGCCTAGACACTGGAACACACAGAACGTTGTTTACCTTCTCACTGAAGTGATACTTGTTCATCTACTTTCAATTTCTTGCTTTCAAACTGCTTGGTTAGCAGGAGCTGGTACAGAGATGGGAGCTCACTTCGTTGTGCAGTACTCGGGTCTCAAACTGCTGACCTTCCAACCTTCCAGTCATCAACATAGTCCCAGACAATGACAGTAAGATTTATAAAAATTAGGAACAACTTCCTCACATTCAGTGACAACTAGTATCCATTGTGGTTGATGAAGCAGGAGGGACATGATTAGCCCTCCTTTGTTGGAGGCTTTTAATGAGAGGTTTAATTATCATCTATTAAAGATGATTTAGCTGGGCACTAGATGATCCTCAGGGTCCCTTTAACCTCTGTAATTCTGTGTTTTTAGGGTTCCTCTCTCTACCTGGCCTATGTGCCTCATCAACCCACCTAAAAGCACTGTACAGTAATTCCGAAGCGAACAGGGTGCTGCTGTTTTTCTTTCAGTTCCTTCATTCTCGACTCTCCTCCACTAACAACAGGAAATACAAAGATTATACAAAAATGTGGTTGCTTTAGTAGCTGTGTCTTAGTTGGAAATTACTCGTCTCTTATTTTATTCAAAAAATGTATGGGTTTTCATTAGCTGGAAGTAATGAAGAAATGCCAGAAGTACTGGAAGATTCACAATGATAAATTTTATAATATCTCTTAAGTACCTTAGTAATAAATGTGGATAATTACCTTAGTAGTAAATATCGACTGTAAATGATAACAACTTGGTTCCAGCACACAATAGCAGCACTTCATTTCCTAATGAGTCCTTATTTTCCAGACACAGACAAGGTCAGTGTCAAGTGCCAATTCCCCCACACACACACACACACACACACACAAACATCCACTACTCTTATAAATCTTTATTTTCAGAGACAGTCAATAAAAACTCATATCTCGAGCATACCACTTTATTCCTAGACCAAATTACCCTAGAAAGCCTTAGGGCTAAAGAAACATCAAGGGCTTCTTTATTATTTCTGAAATGTAATTATCTATAAGATACATTCCAGAAATGAATACCCCAATGTGAAACCTACAGGGAGAAAATGTGTAAAGGTCAGCTGAATATACACACGCACTTATCCTTTCCTACAGTGATCCACGGCAGCAGCCACAATGAACATTTTAATGTATTTTAAATTTAACCAAGCTTTTATTCCCTTGAATTCTGGAGCTCTAGCGTGCTATGTAATTATTTCCAAAAATGAGCAAAGGTACGTAATGCACATTACTCCATGATTTTGTTTGGAGATATGGACAGTTGTACATCTATTTTAGGAGACTGTGGTGGCTTTATTTTATTTTATTTCATTTGTACCCCGCCCTCCTCCGAAGACTCAGGGCAGTTTTACAACTAAAAACAATTAAAACACATACATAACATTTAAAATTTAAGTTAAAAACAAATTAAAATTTAAGTTAAAAACCCAGAGGAGAGAGATGGAATATTTAAAAGAGCCAGGCAACTGAGTTGGCAGTCTGGCCCACTCCCCACACATGCCCCGCCAGCTAGGTCTTCACTCCTTTCCTAAAGGGCAGCAACTCCGTCTGGAGACGTAACCCCATTGGCAGGAGGTTCCATAGGGCAGGAGCGGACACAGAAAAGGCCCTCCTTCTCTTGCTAGAGAGATGAGCCTCTCTAGCTGAAGGTATGACCAGAGAGCCTCTCCGGTCCACTCTAGTGGGACAGATAGATGTTCTCAGGGTGATGCATTCTCTTAAGTATCCTGGCCCACTACCATGTAGGGCTTTAAAGGTAATAACCAGCACCTTGAATTGTAATTATCTATTGGTTAAGATGCTGAACTTGCTTATTGGTTCAGATGCCGAACTTGCCGACTGAAAGGTCAGCAGTTTGAGACCTGGGTGCTGCATGAAGGAGTGAGCTTCTGTCTCTGTCCCAGTTCCTGCCAACCTAGTAGTATGAAAGCAAGAAATTGCAGGTAGATAAATAGGTACCACTACGGTGAGAAGGTAAACAGTGTTCCATCACTGCCACATGTCCACAGAAACATCTGCAGACACAGACAGCGCTGGGTCTTTGGCTATAAACAGAGATGAGCACTGAACCTAGAGTCAGATACAGTAGAACCGAGCATAATGAAAAAACTCCATTCCACGGAGCTCTTTGCCATGTGGTTTTTTTCATTATGCGGTTTCCTATGGAAGATGCCCCACATAATCGGGGGGGGGGGGGGGTGTTAACTGCGGTTCCCAGTAGGTATATCCCGGTTACCAAAAAGCCCGCATATCATTCTGCGGGGTATTGCCATTGCATAACGAACACTTGGTTGTGCAAATTTTTCACTATACAATGCATTCATTATGCGAAGTACCTCTATATGACTGGCTTTCAAACAAAGGCAACCTTTACCTACATCTAACAGACATGCAAATAATCAGAGCAGAAGTATAATTTTCAGTAGACAGCAGCTGAAAGAGTTAAAATGCCCTCTCTTTGAAGTGTATCTCTACACAATGCATCAGCAGGAAGAGGAAAGGCCCAATAACCGAGTGGGTGCAATTCTACCCTAGAAGATCAAATCTCCAGATACCATAACTAGACTTTGCACAGAAACAGTATTTGTTGACCAAGGCTTTGGCTTGCAGGAAAAGAATATTAAAAGAGGCATTTTTTTTACTCCTCCTGTACTTTGTGCTTTTTTTAAAAAAATGGCTAATAAAGTAGATTCTCTAGGTGCTATAAAACACATTTAAAAGCACAAAGATACAATAAAATCACAAGATAAAAAACAAGATAAAAGCAACAAACACATCAGCACATCAAAATGTAATGCAGAGGCAAGAATTAAAAACAATACCAAGGACAAGAATTAAAACTTCAGGAACTAAGATGTCTTGTCGTCGGCTGCAAGTCATATCTGAAAATGATTTTTTTCCTGAAAATGCCACTGGCATGAATTTGTTTAAGGTGGATCCCAGCTTGCCATGAAGTCATCCACACACTATGATCAAGGAACCATCTCCTGTGGCACATATGAAATGAAACATGTAGGATTTAACACCAGGACTGCAATGGACTGCTGCAGCCTTGAGGATATTTTCAAGGTGCGCCTCCACAGCCAGTCCATCTGGTATGGCCTCTTCCACCTCCATGACCATTGGGAATCAGAGTTCCTCCTCCACTCATTTTGCCGTTGGGCCAAATATGATGGTTTCCAGTGGCATTTCCTCCACTGAGGGGACCATCTGCCTGTAGCCGTTGGCCCCTATAGGGAGTCAGGTTATTTACCACTGCCCAACACTTGGCTTTGAGTTGCTGGCTGTGCAGTCTACTCCAGTTGGGTTTCCATCAGGACAAATTTGTTTGCTTTGTTATCTCTTGTAACTTTCATTTTTGGTCAGTAATATATCCATATGTTCAAAGAATTCAGATAATGTTCGAGGACCAGAGGCAACTTGGCAAATTATCAGATTTCCCTTCTCCCCGAGAACTGGTGTTATGTTCATGAATATACAGTACTTCACTTTCAGTTTAAAACCAAAACCAAAAGAATGCACACCAGTCTCGCATATGTGTGCGTCACAACACCTGTTTTTCATATCTTTAAGGACTGAGCACCTCTAATAAGATTTTGGCAGGCAACCATCGCAAGCTGAGAAATATGATTCATTCCTCTCCAAAATCAGCCTTTAAAAATAATAAAACCAGTAATGCTAAACAAGATGCATCTGCCACTGCAGTAGGCATCTCTTCTTAACCAAATATAGTCAGCAGAACAGTGACATGAGATGCCTTTGAAATAATTGCCAGTGTCAGAGAAGATGAGCGTATGGAAGACAAAACCACTCTTGTGGAACTCCATAGCATTACTGAGGAAAATCATCCAACTTGTGTCAAGAATGATATAGATTCTTCATTTCCAACTGACTATTTTGTATTCTAGGGCTTAAATATATATTGCAGAATACATCTGCCACTTCATGACAGGAGACAACCATTCCAAAACCAGTCTGATGACCAAACTCAATATATTCACTATCTGCTGTCCCTCATATCCCAGCTGATCCTCCTTTGGATAATCTCTACACACACACACAATAGGTGGCAACAGAGAGAACTGATAGGAATTGCAATCCAACAATATCTGAAAAGGCATCAAGCTTCCATCATAGGCCAGTCCTATTTTAACATGCTACTCCCTGTACTGCTCACACATTCAACCTGCATTTAAAATGGCTAGCTGTCTGCTGTGTTACTCCTAGCTTGCCAGTTTCAGTTGTCACACACAGCTTTAATAGTGATGAAATTTATTGAATGTGTTTCACTGCCAGGAGGCTCCCGTTGTTTCAGTCTGCAGTTCTTCAGCATGCCAAAAAACAAGTGTGTCTGCTGAAAGCAACCCTTTTTCAGCCTTTTTTTTTTAAAAGATAAAACAACTCAGGAAACAGGCAGCCTTTTTAATCTCACCACCGATTGTGATATGAGGCTGAGCTTCCCATAGGGACAAAGGAACAGCTCTTTAAAATAATATCTGAATGAAAAATAATATCTCAGTGGGAGAAAGGTGACATACAAATGAAATGAATGAATTAAAAGAAAGTGGAAAATATAAACAAAGCAGTGGAAGAAAAGACAGACATGCTAGGTAAAGGTCACCCTTGCTCAAAAGCCAGCCGTATCCGAATCTAGGGTTTAGTGCTCATCTATGTTTATAACTAAAGACCCAGGACTATCTGCATCTGCAGACATTTCCATGGACATGTAGCAGGCAGGCCTCAACATGGAACACTGTTTACTTTCCCACTGAAGTGGTCCCTATTTATCTTTATCTACTGTACTTGCAATTTCTTGCTTTCGAACTGCTAGGTTGGCAGGATCTGGGACAGAGATGGGAGCTCACTCCATCATGCACTACCCGGGAATCAAACTCTGACCTTCCAGTCAACAAGTTCAGTGTCTTGAACCACTTGAGCCACCAGCTCAATATTTGCTTTTTGATTACATAAACATATTAAGTCCATTATAAATGTCAAAAAGACCACTGATGAAAGAAAACTCACTGTGTCTTCTCTCACTGGCAACAGTTAAAAAGGCAATGAAATAATCTTAGTTTTCCCACAGATGCAAACCAAAAGTCACCTCTGTCACTTGAATCTTTGAGACTGTCCTGATGTCAAGATATTTTGCTCAGAGTTCCAAATGCTATTATAAAAGTTAACTTCCGAACTAGTGTCAAAACCAGGGATTCTCAACCTGCGGCCCATGGGCCAGATGGGGCCTGTGGCACCATTTCATGTGCCCCCCACTGCCTCCACCACACCAGGAAGTGCCATGTGGTGGAGAAAGGGCAAAATGGCTGTCTGGCCCCCAAATTTATCTGCGAGAGCATGACTGGGCCCCAGCTTTAAAAGGTTGAGAACTCCTGGTCAAAACACTGCATAGATTTTTAGCTCAAATTTTCTGCAAATATATGCTCTTAATAGTATTTTCCAACCCTCCAGATGCATTGACTCACAGGACCAGGAAAGATTGCAGTTTATTATTTTAATATTTTTTAAATGTTGTTCATTGGCACGCATGCCAGAAGGCACTATGTTCCAGTGACAGTGCTTTTGCAATCACCTGAGTAAGGGTATAACAAATGTTTGCACATTTTCCCATCTTTCAACAAAGAAGTGTACATTGGCACACCATCATAGTCTATTAGAAGAACTGTCAACTATTATGCATTTTTTCATTCTTATACTAGACTATTCCCCAAATGAGTGAAGGTGTACATTAAACCAACAGAGAAGGTCTGAGATCAACCAGTAATTTGCATTTGTATTTTGGATTTGTGTGTAATGAGCGAGAATGCCTGAGATCAACTACAGTACTCATCAAAAACCTTGTAAGGTAGGTCAAACTGACACTGGAAAAGGCTCTAGCCCAAGGTCAAAGAGTGAATTCCATGTTAGTCTTCAAGTGTCAATCACATACTCCAACCACTACAATTACATTGGCTTGCTTCAGTTCTGTTAGGACAAGAAAAATATCCACATACATTACACTACTTGGTAAAATGAGTAGTAGCATTTTTTCCCCAAGAGGGGTGAGGATAGAACTTGAAAAAATACTTATTTGCACCAGAATTCCTAGAACGGTGATGGCAAACCTTGGTACTCCAGGTGTTCTTGGACTGCAATTACCAGAAGCCCAAGTCAGCAGTCCTGCTGATCAGGGCTTCTGGGAATTAAATTCAAGAACACCTGGAGTACCAAGGTTCACCATCACTGTCCTAGATTCCCTGATTAACAAGGCCAGTTGCTCGCCAAATATCAACTTTTCTAAACTCTGGTTATTAAGCTAGTGTTTCTGTAATCAAATCAGTAAGTGGATAATATCACTGCAGATGAAGCACTAAAACTATTATAAAAGAACACAAGATCATATAGTGAGAAGTTCATCTCAGACAGAAAAGAAAGGAAGAGGAACAGAAGCATGTGATACTGTGTTCTATTTTCTATCTATAAACCATGTTTGGAAACATTATAGTGAATTACACAGAGATGGAACTGAAATGGAATAAAATATCCAGAGCTTGGACAACTTTTTTTTTTTTTAAATAGCCATGATAAATGAAGGATTCTAGGAATTACGACTGGAAAAAAGTGTTTTTATTTTATTTTATTATAAGCTTCTCATAGATCTGAATCAACTATTGTGCATTTTTTTATTCTTATACTTGACTAAAAAAATATCATTTTTGTTACGAGCAACAACATTACCCAAACTCCTGCAATTTGTGGGTAGCAAAATGCTGTATTTTATAGTCACAAGTTTTTCTTGCATAAAATACAAGTTTTTGTGTAAAATACAAAGTGCTTGCAAAAAAAAAAAATTCAATTAGGGGTTCCCCCCCAAAAAAAAAAAAATCTGAAATGCAAACAATACACAGAGAAAAAAACTTTTTAAATTTTTAATTTTTACCTCTGCTGCTGTCTCTCTTACCAGGACCGCACTTCTCCCTGGGAGGAATGGACTACAGCTGAGAGACGCAGTCGGCCGGCTACAAATGCTGCCTCTGATGCCATCCCTCTTACCGGAACCAGACTTCTCCCTGGGAGGAATGGACTATAGCTGAGAGACGCAGCTGGCCGGCTACAAAAACTGCCTCTGCTGCTGTCTCTGTTACCGGGACCGGACTTCTCCCTGGGAGGAATCGACCCCCGTCATCCAGTTGGCCTTAGGCCCCGACCTTCTGTGGTTGATGTGGAAAAACCATAGATGTTGCCTGGGCTGTAGGACTTCATTACAGCCATATTTGGAATTGATAGGGTTTACTTGTTGTTTGCTTTCCTGTATTGTATATTGTACAGTTGAATTGTTTATTGTATATTGAGAATTGTGCTGTGATAATATTTATTTATTGTATTTTGATTACACTATAATATTGTGTGTGTATTGATCTGTTAGTATTTACTGTACTGTATTTGTTTTGTTTTGTTATATTATATGCTAGTGTATTTTGGTTTGCACTGTAATATAGTTATTTGTGAATGCTGTGAGCCGCTCTGAGTCAGTTTTTACTGAGTAGAGCGACATACAAGTCTAAATAAATAAAATAAAATAAAGAATAAATACCTGTAAGAATGACTGAACCAAAGATTTACAGAAGGGATTCACAACCTTTAGTCTGCAAGTTGAATGCGGCCTGCGGCACCATTGTATATGGCCCACCACCACCTCCACTACATCTGTGCTGGTTATTACCTTTAAAGCCCTATATGGTAGTGGGCCAGGATACCTAAGAGACTGCGTCACCCCTAGAACATCTGTCCGGCCCACTAGGGCGGATCGGAGAGGCTCCCTTGTTATTCCTTCGGCGAGAAAGGCGCATCTCGCCTGTAACAGGAGGAGAGCCTTCTCCGTGTTCGCCCCGGCCCTCTGGAACCTCCTGCCCACCGAATTGCGCCTTCAGACGGAGCTCCTGCCCTTCCGAAAGGGCTTGAAAACCTGGCTGGCAGGACAGGTTTGGGGACCCGGGAACATGGGTTCCCATACCAAGTGGCTTATATAAGGACTGTCCCCTGGGTTGGTATATGGGAATTATTGGTATATATCCCTGCGTTGTTTTAACTCTGACTGTTTTAACTTTGATGTTTTAGTGTTGGTTTTATTCTTGTTTTATTCTGGCTGTAAGCCACCCAGAGTCGGGTTCTCCCGATTGGGGCGGGGTATTAAATTTAATTAAATAAAATAATAAATAAATAAAATAAATAAATCTGGAAAATGGCCATCTGGCCCCTTAAGCTGTCCAAGGGAGCATGACCTGGACCCCGGCTTTAAAAGTTTGAGAACTCTTGATCTAAATGCTCACCTATGGACTCTCCACCCGGTGGAGAGGCTATCGCAGCTGTGGGGCGCCAGGGCCATTCCATCGCTGGCGCCCTGCCCAGCCCCAGGCCGGCTCAAAGGACGCCGCAGGGACTGGATTCTTTCTTTTTCAGATTTGTCTTGGACTTTTCCCAGCTACGTTCTGTGGGATTTTGCTTATAATCATTGTGAGACTCAGTATATGTGATTTTTGTTTTTTGCTGTTGTTTTTTTTGTAATACTTTTTGTAACTTTTTGTGTGATATTAATACTTTTTGATTGTTACTGTGTGTGTGTGTGTGTGTGTGTGTGTGTGTGTGTGTGTGTGTGTGTGTGTGTGTGTGTGTGTGTGTGTGTGTGTTGGTCATTTACAAGCTATGGGCAGGAGTTAATTTCTGTATACGTTTCCAGCAATAAAGGAGAGCAGTATCTGAAAGATCTGCTTGAACCTTGTTTGTTTTCTGCTAGTCCGTTGCATATTTTGGCATTTTTTCAAAATGAATTGACTTGACTTTGAAAAATACAATAGTAGAATAGTTTCTGGGTTTATGTTCATCAGTTTTATTGACTTTATCTGCGCTAGGTCCATTCAAAATAAGATTATACGTTTCCTTATCATATTTCACCCATCACTTTCCTGAACATGTTGATGCTATTTAGCACACCTGCCTCTATCACCTTAAACTCCTGACGTATGACCTATTTTTTGCTTCTTCTGTCGTTTTTCATCATACAATGTATTCATAAACCAGTACTCAGTTGATAAGCTCTGCTAATGCAGGAGTGAAAACTCTGAGCCCCATCAGTCTCATGTATGTCATCAAGGTTCTCAGTGTGGAAACTAGGAAGCTCTCAAAACCCACATGAAGTCTTTAAAATTTCAGCTTAAAATGGATGGCTCCCCATGAATCATTATGGGTTGCTACTGTTCGCAAAGGGACTGAGGTGACTTAGTGGTTAAGATGCTGAACATGATGACTGGAAAGTTGGCAGGTCAGCAGTTCAAGACTCGAGTGCTGCATGATGGAGTGAGCTCCTGTCTCTGCCCCAGTTCCTGCCAAACTAGCAGTTCGAAAGCAAGAAATTGCAAGTAGATAAATAGATACCTCTTTGGTGGTAAGGTAAACAGCATTCCATGCACTCTGGTGTCGAAGCATGCCCACCACATGTTCACGGAAATGTCTGCAGGCAGAGACAGTGCTGGCTCTTTGGCTGTAAACCTTGATGTGCACCACAACCTCGAGTTGGATATGACTAGCTTTCAAACAAGGGTGACCTTTGTGCATCACTTCTTTAGGACCCAAAGCAGCCTTCCCACCATCAACCACTAATGACCATCATAGAACATCTAGTTTTGAACAAATGAGTGGGCATACCCATTAGGAATGGAAAACAGACTGAGCTGGTCAATGGATCCGCTGCAGCTGTTTATCACTAAGGAAATGGAACAACTTCTCACAGTGGAACGAGGAGAAATACGATTCTTCTCCCTCCTGCATACCAAAAGCCTGCTCTGACGAATTAAAAACCTAGAAGAGCCAAGTTTTTGGGTCACAGAGAGGACTACGATGCTGAGTTTTGGTCATATATACAATCATAAAAACATTTATGGAATATGTATCAGGCAATAGTAGAAATAAAAACCATCTCCATACACTAAACGGGAATAGAGAGTGTTCAACATCTCTTACTGAAATAGTATCAATAAAGTTTAGAAAAATAATGAAAATACACAATTAATGAGAGCAAGAGGCAATTATTTTTAGGACTACAAATCCCAAGATCCCCAACCAAGTAGGGCTTTCCTGAAAACTATAATTAAGATATTTGTTCATAGCTCCTACCACCTGTGGAAGACCACAATGGAGCTAATACAGTACTCCAATTTATTTATTTATAATTTAAAGACAACAGATTGGGACAGCACATGTTATAAATAAAAAAGTGCATGCAGTAATTAGTTTGGCAGACAAATTAATCATGCCTCCATTGGGCTCCAGTTAGCCTTGGGCTCTCACAAATGTGCTTAGGCTAGAACCCATAAAGTTCCAAAAATATCCTGATATGCAGATTTACAGGCCTGGTTTATTAGTTAGAAATGATTAGAAGCTCCTTGCTAAGGAGACCAAAGGTTGCAACAAAAAGATGACAATAATCCCTCCTACCTGGCAGTAGCAAGTATCCTGCAGCACACAGCATTTGCATGAGCTTAGAGGTTTTACCTTTTTTGATTATCCCTCTTGGGAATCTGGCAATCAACGTGACCAAGGAGGCAGGTGAACAGTGTAGGCAGTAAGAAACCCACTTTGATCTCTGAACAATTGGAATTAATGTCTGGCCAGACATTACACTACGGTAATGGAGTAGACCGTACAGACAGCAACTCAACACCGACTGTTGGGTGGTGGTAAATAACCTGACTCCCTAAAGGGGCCAATGGCTATGAGCGGATGAACCCCGTTAGGTGGAGTGATGGTCCCCTCAGTGGAGGAAATGACACTGGAAATAATCATATTGGGCCCAACAGCAAAAAGAACAGAGGAGGAACCCCGATTCCCAATGGTCACAGAGATGGATGAGGCCATGCCAGATGGACTGGTTGTGAAGGCACACCTTGTCCATATCCTCAAGGCTGTGGCAGTCCATTGCAGTCCTGGTGTTAAATCCTGCATGTCTCATTTCATATGTGCCGCAGGAGATGGCTCCATGATCATAGTGTGTGGGTGACTTCCTGGCAAGCTGGGATCCAACTTAAATAAATTCACAACAATGGCATTTTTCCTGCTTCAAGTTACAGCCAGCCCTTTCTTTACAAGGAGAAATTAGGATAACGCAAAGTCATAAGGCACCATATTTAGAGTCTTCCTTTTCCGTTGACTTTCAGGATATGCCTGGCAGCCTGGTCTACAACCCCCAGGAAAAGAACACTAAAATAGACCTCTTTGGTGGACTTCAAAACACACTTTCAGAAATATATATTAAATATAAAAATAAAACATAATGTTGATATTTTATTTTGTATATCTGATGTGCTACTGATCCTTTGGAGAAGAGGAAACCTGGCAAGGAGTTCAATAATATTTCTTGTATTTTTTTCACATGATAAATTACAAAGTTGATTGGGTGTCAGTTTTGGACTGCTTACAGCTCTGGGAACAGGCACTATAGATTACCGTAACATTGGGATTCTACCATATCTACTGTATTTTCTCAGTTGGAAAAATGAGTAAGGCAAGAAGAAAATTGTACATTACAACTGATCAGTTGAATTTAAAAAAGTTGGTACTGAAACACTGGTTGTGTTTAGGAATTTGTGTTGTAAAACCCTTTACATTTCTGGCATAATGTAATCCTAATATCAGCCTTCAAAAGGTGCTTGCACATATAAACTGAGACTCAACAGACCCAAATATGTGGGCATAATGGCAATGATATACTCAGTCTATGACATTGCTCTCAAATTTAATACAATTTAATGCTTCCTAGTCCTTCTTTCAAGGGATTTCAGCGGCTTAGTGGTTAAGACGCTGAACTTGGGAGACTGGAAGGTTGGCAGGTCAGCAGTTTGAGACCAGAGTACAGTATGACAGAGTGAGCTCCCATCTCTCTCCCAGCTCCTGTCAACCTAGCAGTTCAAAAGCAAGAAACTGCAAGTAGATAAATAGGTACCACTTTGGTGAGAAGGTAAGCAGCATTACATGCACTCCAGTATCTAGTCATGCCTGCCACATGTCTACGGAAACGTCGGCAAACGCAGACAGCCCTGGCTCTTTGGCTGTAAACAGAAATGAGCACTGAACCCTAGAGTTGGATACGACTGGCTTTCAAGCAATGGCGACCTAGTTTCTCTTTCTGGTTCCTGGCTTCCCTGGGGAATTATTGTGATCAGTGGGAATCCTTTTGAATCCTCAGGATAGGAGAGAACCTTTTGTATTGGAAAACTGCCAGCAGATCATCATTGGCTCTCCCAATCTCCCCTCCCCCAAATAGTGAACCAGATGTGATTTTCTAACATTAAGACTTCCCTGCCTTCCATCCCACTGTTCTCAAACATTTCTCTGAGTCTAGATCAAAAGGAATCCTTAGGAAGCCTAGGAACCTGTGAAGTAGACCTTTCCATTAAATTAACTTAAAGACTTACCATGGCAAGCAAATGACACAATCACCATTTATGACCACACATTTACCCAGATGATGGAACCAGAATATGGCTAAATTTGTTCAATCTACCTTTTGCATTAGAAACCACATCAAGTAAACAGTATTCCATGTCACAAAAAGTATGTGAGCACCCAAAGAAGTTTAAGCAATTTAAGGGAAGAGCATACTGTCATATCTTGTAAATATTTTAAGAACTTCAGCAAAAATGATTTCCTAGCAATGCTCTGAAAACATTCAAATACAAACATTTAAACTCCATGAGGCAGATTTTACTACATTTCCTTTTCTAACTATATATTAGTTTAACTTTTTTATCAACAGAAAAAATATAAGACATTTATATCACATATAAAATTAATATGGTATATTTTTAAAAAAACTATTAAAGTCAAACAAGCTAAAATGAAACTCTACCTGATTTAATAAACAGGAAAGGTTGCCTAATTTTATGTTTTCCAGAAAGCTCACACTACTAACTGCTGCTGAGTTTTGCCATGTGGAGTACAATTCTCATGCCACGTTTATGTCTGGTGGGATATTCCAGAGGTTGTAGCTGGGGAAAAATACTTTTTTTATAAGCTCTATGACTGACCTACTTTAAAATTTACTGAGTCCCCTTTTAAAGCCTCTAGCACAGTGCCCTATCTTACAGCACAGATTTCCATAAAATTGAATTAAACATGATTGAAAGCATATCTTTATCCTTTATTCTATTTTGCCCAAGGAGCCACAATTCTGCTTCCAACTCTGCTCATGGAAGGTGTTTGATCATTCTTTCTGGTGGGCAATGAGAGGAGCCCCAGGTGTGGGTTATATGTGGGAACAGCTGAACTGAACTACCAAGGTGTGATGCAGCTGCCAAGCAGATCCCCTATATTCTACTGATGGAAACAATTCCATTACAGAACAACCTTGTTGAATTCAGATACCATCCCTGAATATAAAGTAACTAAAGGCAGATGCTCTGAATGCCAATTTACAAGACAAACAAAAGGACTAGTCAATTATAAACTGTGTATTTAGGTGTTATGTACCCCAATTTTATCAAAGACGGAAGTATGGAATCACTTTGCTCCTCAAGAAAAACATTCTTGCTTACTTGTATGGTCTATAACAGTGTTTCCCAACCTTTGGGTTTTGGACTTCAAATCAAGGAAGCCTAAGTCAATTCCTCAAAGCACTGATCAGTCAATGTACTGACTTAGGCTTCTGGGAATAGAAGTCCCCCTGTGGGAACCATTGGTCTATACCCATGATAGCGAACCTTGACACTCCTTGTATTCTTGGATTTCAATTCCCAGAAGCCCAAGTCATCACTCCTGCTGATCAGGGCTTCTGGGAATTGAAGTTCAAGAACAGTTGGAGTGGCAAGGTTCACCATCACTGGTCTATGGAAATACAAGAACCCTAGAAAACCAGGGTTCCTGCTTGAATGAAAAGTTCATGTTACCAGAAACCTGTCATCTGTAGATCATCATTTTTCACATAGAATAAGTAACAACAGAAGTGGGGGACTGAGAGATCTTCTAGTCGTATCTTGAATAAAAGCC
Organism: Furcifer pardalis; assembly: GCA_030440675.1. NCBI lineage: Eukaryota > Metazoa > Chordata > Lepidosauria > Squamata > Chamaeleonidae > Furcifer > Furcifer pardalis. The sequence continues at coordinate 63,259,416 of CP126892.1, read as the reverse complement.
TCTATTTAAAGCACAATTACAGTGTTCAAGTGAATAATCTTCAGATACTAATTTGTTTTGTTCTATTTTTCTGCAAAGACATTTACAGATTCAATGTTGCAACTATATTTGGATTATAAAAAAGACTAATCATATACTGTACAATGAAAAGGAAAGAGGATATCATCTTTACAAGTGCTACTTCTATCTTAAAAAAAAACCCACCTGGAAACATATTTTTGCTACAAAGAAATTGTGGATCAAAATAAACTTAGGCTCAAACATGAAAGTGTTTATTTTGAGAGCAATTGTTCTGTTTTTGAAGGGCTCTCTAATACCACACAGAAAAAATAGGATACTCTACATCAGGTTTTCTCAATGTTTTCCCACCAGGGCCCCCAAACCTTCCTGCCAGGGGCCAAGGGAACTCTACCAGTGCTGCGCGCCAAAGCCGAAATCAGCACCATGCACCAAGGAAATTCTCCAAGTGCCACGGATTACTTTCTATGGCAAAATGGGGAAGCAGCAAAAAAAAAAAAAGGGGGGGGAAAGATGAATGAAGCGATCGAACTCCAAAGGCTTCCTCTGCCCTGAGAACCAGCAAAGCCTGTCCAAAACTACAGGGGAAAAGCACAACCACCACCATCGTAAGTGACATACTGCAATGTCGGGGGGGGCAGTCTTAGAGGTGGTGGGGTGACCACTGCAGACCAATGAGATGCACTGGTGGGGTGACCAATGAGATGCATGGGTTGGATTAGGCCCGTGGGCTGAGGTTGAGAAGGTCTGGTCTACATATTATGATGTATATTCACAACATTTGTAAACAGTCTTAATGTGAACCAATTTAAGGCATCCATGAAATTCTTGTTCATTTATCAGGGGTTCACAACATTTTCCTGCCACAGGCCAGACACACCCCACACACAGCTGTGGGGTCTCAGTGCTTACAATTTGTCATCATCATCATTGGTGGCGGTGGCAATCGTGTTGGTTTTGCGGCATTTTGCACAGTCTCTGCAATTTCTCCTCACAGCGGGAGGCTTTAGGGAGCATAATCGCTCCATTTTGGGGTCTTTCTGACGCTCCTCCAAGATGCTTCAGCAGGGAAAGCATGCCATTCTAGATCTTTCTGGTTCAACACAGGCACTGATGTAAGCTCCACCTGGCACTGGTAGTCCCAGAATGGCACACTTTCCCTGCTAAAGTGCCATAGAGGAGTGTCGAAGAGACCCCAAAATGGAGTGATTATGCTCCCCAAAGCCTCCCACTGCAAAACCAGCATGATTGCTGCCACCGCCATGGTAAGTTATGTATCATGACTTCTGTGGGTGAGGGGCTGGTCTAGAGGTGCCTGGGTGACCACCCATGGGCCGTAGGTTGTGGACGCTGGAGTTACATCATTCATCCCAAAGCAAACACAGTAAAACATTAAATCTACTGATATTGTGGGAAACAAAACAAGTGGACCTGATCACGAAAATTAACATTAAAAGTGCAACAACATTTTTGTTTTGTTTACTTTCTGATATGCTTGAAACACAGACTAACACAGCTACTATTCCAAATACTGTAATTCCAAATGGCAACTTCAAATAATGTCCTAAAAAGCAAAATTCTCAAACTATTGAATCAAGTGATGATGATGATGATGATGATGATGATGATGATGATGATGATGATGATGATGATGATGATGATGATTATTATTATTATTATTATTATTATTATTATTATTATTATTATTATTATTATTATTATTATTATTATTATTATTGGGGGGACCTTGTCAATTACTCCTGATATTTCATCACTAGAAAGACAGATGAAGTATTTAAAATATTTAATGGTGACAGCATTCAGTAGAATACCAGTTAGCTACAGTAGCGCAAAAAGCAGTTGACATTTTATAACATTTGTTCTTTTTAGTATGAAAAAGTTAATGGGCTCTTTGAGTCTGATGGCACAGTCTCGGAACTTTATAGCAAGAGATGAAGCATTACCACTGTTTACAGCTTCTTTTATTTTTCTAGAAAATAGCAAAACCCCAAACACACATAAGCAACCACAACAACATTTTAGACAGCCTTCTCATGACTCATCTAAGTGGTTACACATCAGGAAAGGAGTGAATGTGGCAATCTTGCAAAACATGCACTGCTGCGATGCATATATATTGCCAAACCCCCCAGATAAGAAATTATGTTTTCCATGTGTCATAAAAAATATATATCCTAGGCTCACTTTTCTTTGGAAATGTTAACTCCCATACTAAAAGATAAGGTCATTGTAAATTAAGGTTCCACTTTAACTTTCCATGATACGGAAGTAGCAAACTTGTTTGATATTCCTATTTAAAAAGAAAAAGAGTTTCAGAATATTTAACTATTTTTAAATTAGCAATTACTTTTAAATTAGTAATTGTAGCATCTGGTGTGTTTTTAATTTGTTTTTAATCTTCTTCAGGTTTTAATTTTTAATTTTTAAAAGTTTTAAGGTTTTTAGATGGAAGCTCCCACTTCCTAATCGGCCTTATCTGGCCAGGGAAGGAAAAGACTAACGTCCTCTGGCCGGAAGGAGGAATGGATTTTAGATGTTTGCATTGTGTGTGTTGTTGTTTTGTTTTTGTGTTTTTTTCCTGATTGTAAACCGCCCTGAGTCGCCATGGCAAGTGGGCGGTGATATAAATCTAAATAAATAAATAAATAAATAAATAAATTTTAAAAGATGTAATTTTCTGTGATTTTTGCACACAAAAATACCCTTCCTCAAGAATGTACACAATTGGGTCATAAAGGAAATTCTGAAGACACAAGTAAGTATAAAACAAGGTGTACATTTTAAAATTTACCAGCAAAATATAAACATAAATATATTTTAGTAAATGAGATAACTTCATAAATAAGTAACTGTATAAATAAATGTGAAAATTAGATTACTTGAATTAAAAGGTTTGAAACCCCTACAGCCTTCTTTCAACTCATGGCCAAAGCCTTCACATCACCAAAAGGGCAACTGAAGAAGACACTGATTTGCATAAAAGTTACAAATTTTCATGTAAAAATGTAATATTATGAATCATTCTTCTCATTTAAATAGAACTACATCTCATGGAATGGAAATGGTAATGCCAGTGAGGAAGAACAAAACATAATGAAACACATCCTACAGGACCTAGTTCCTGGACAATTTCTAGAAAACAATTCAGAAACAAATTGTAGTCGGTGCACGCAGTCCACAGGCCAGTCTTTGCACACCTGTTTTAGACGTACAACATGGCCATTTTTAAATAGGAGAGAACAATAGCCTAAAACAGAGGTTCCCAACCTTTTCCTGCCAGGGGTCTAATCATGTCACCTCAGTCAGCTGAGGAGCCGGTCACATGGTTCTTCCTGCCAGCGGCAGCAGCGCCTGCATTTGCCCTGCATTTCTTAGCATTTTCCCACCTCCACCACTTCCCCTGGAGGAAGGGAGGAACATTTTTCACCTTTTTTTTAATTTTTCACCACATTTTTGCAGTATTTTGGCACTTCTAGTGATGTCGGGGCACTTCCAGCGTTGTCGGCAATTCAGCCCTGGGGGTGGATTAATTTGGCCCATGGGCTGATCTGGCCCACAGGCCATAGGTTGAGAATCGCTGGCCTAAAGGCTATGTCTAGCATACCTTGGAAAGTTATTGTAAGAGTATTTTCAGGTAGAAATTAAACCCAGTGAAATAGAAGGCTTTTTAAAAAGCATACAACAACACAATTAAGGAAATGCACAATTCATTAAAACCCCAATACTCCGTTACTACAAACAGAACATTGCTTTCAAGCCCCTCATAACATATTGCAGACAATAATTAAGCTTCAGCCCTGTGACGGACCTAATGAATGTAAACTCAAATTTAAATGCAAATTGCTAGAAGCTGAGGTTTATGCATGATCCTCAAAGATGCCAGTTTATGCGTTCATGAAAGATCATTTAAATTTTCTGCAATCTTTTTCTATGCTTACTCTCTCCAATAGCGCTTTTCACAAGTGTCAGTTGCAAATGAATTGTGTGCTTCCAAAGTACACTACTTCTCCTTCTTGAGAGACACAAGGAATCATATCAAACTAAAATAGCTGCTACCTATTCATTCATTCATTTATTTATTTATTTATTATGTCCTAGTTAAAGTGAAAGGAACTAGACCAGGACAAGAACACACAGCTTTTTTGGAAAGAGGAGACAAAAAATGAATGTTATACATTGATAATAAGTTGAAGGTACTGCATATGATATCCCGTTGGTAGTGGGTGCGCATATTTGATTATGTAATTGTCTAGCTTTATATTGTTGTTATTGATTATTATTGTTGTTATTATTGGTGCTGCCCATTCTGCCTTTGGTCATCTATCTCATGAACAAAGATTTAATAATCCAGACTAAGATCATAGTATACCAAGCTGTTGTTATCTCAATGTTACTATATGGCTGTGAAACATGGACCCTCTATCACCAAGATATCAAAAAAACTTGAGTGCTTTCACCAACAAAAGCTAAGGTCCATCTTGAACATCAAGTGGGATGACAATGTCACCAACATTGCAGTCTTCGAGAAGGAAAATGTAAATAGCACTGAAACTGTTTTAGGTTTCCTCATCAAATTCTTTATGAGGAACTTAGCAGAGCTCCTTTGAAGCGTTATGAGGACCAGCTGAAACAGGCCATGAAGGTGTCAAGTATAAACCTTCAAACTTGGGAAGCAGTGGCCATAGATAATGCACTTTGGTGCCAAACCATCTCTGTTGCTGCCGATCATTTCGAAGGAAAACGCCGCAGACATAAAGAAGCTAAGCGACAAACACAAAAGCTTTGTCAAACTCAACTATGCCCTCCACCATCTCTTCAGTGTACTGTATGTGGTCACATGTTTCATGTCAGGATCAGTTTATTGAGTCACCAGAGACACACCCATCAACTGAGAAAGTGACTTCCAGGAAAAATGTATTCTCAGATATGAGTAGCAGCTGATGACAAGATTATTGTAAGTTTTATGATTAGTGTGTTTACTTTAATAATAATAATAATAATAATAATAATAATAATAATAATAATAATAATAATAATAATAATAATAATAATAATAATAATAATAATAATAATAATAATAATAATAATAATAGCTGCTACTCTTAAAATGCATTGTTCATTCATTCACAAATCAGCTAACATGACTAATTGTTAGTATAGTTGTACCTCGCTTAAAGAGCATAATGCGTTCCATAGGATTGCTCTTTAAGCGAGTTTGCTCTTTAAGCGAAATACCATTGTAAGTGACCAATTGTGGGGGAGATTGTGAACCCAGATTTATTTGTTAAGCGAGTTTTTGGTTGGTTTTATTTGTTATGCGAAGCAAACATTCAGAGAAAATTCTGCTCTTTAAGCGAGTTACTCTTTAAGCGAGAAGCTCTTTATGCAAGGTTTGACTGTACAGTGTTCTACATTAACTACTCAGCCAAAGCATTAGTCCCAAATAAGGTGGATCAAACTGAATTCTATTACTATATGTCACTATTTCTCCCCTGAAATACATCCTGGTTGCAGTGAACGAAAAAGCCTACAATGAAAGACCAAAACGATCGATTCATCCAGATTTTATGACTTATGAATAAATTGAAATGTACATAAAGTTCAATTTCACTTTACCAGTGTCTTGAGAGACCACTAGATTTTTCTTTTGCTAGGGAGAGGCATTTAGTCATAGAGAAAAAACAAGCAGTTCACCCAAGTTCAAAAATAAGCATTTAGAAAATTGTAAAACTAAATTAAAATGTAAATGTCTAATTCACAAATTACACTTTCAAAGAAGTAACTCTGTCACTATGTAAAAACATATGCAAAACAAACAACAAAAATTAAAAAGTACAGTAATACCTCAGATAACGCTAAGACATGGTTCCACAAGTCTTGGTGTTATCCGAATTTTAGTGTTATTCGATGCATGTTAAAATCCTATGGGATGGATCAGATAACGTTAAAGCTCCATAGATACATTGTAACCGCACAGGCTTTAGCAGTTGTTATCCGATCCATCCCATAGGACCTTAACGTTATTCGATCCAATTCTCCTCCCCAGATTTCTTAACGTTATGCGATTTTAGCATTATCCGAGGTAAACGTTATCTGAGGTATTACTGTACTGTAACATTATATCATAGATTAACACTACAAACCTGAGCCAGAAAGACAAACAAGTGGGTCTTAGAGCAGGGGTTCAAACCTTTTCAAGCCAGGGGCCAGCTCACACTCTCTCAGTCAGTTTCAAGGGCCAGATGGCCATTTTGCCCCATCTGCACAATGGGGTTCGCCATAATGTCCCAACAGCTTCAAAGAGGGCAGCCATTTTGTTTCTCAAATGCCCTTGAAGGGGTGGGAGGGCCATGTGAAAGGGTGCCGGGGACCATATCTGGCCCACGGGTCTAAGGTTGGTAACTTCTGTCTTAGTGCAAATCAACCCTAAACTGACTCTAAAGGCAAAACTGATAAAGCTAAACCAGTCCTACTTTGGGCACATCATGAGAATACAAAACTCTCAGGAAAAGGCAATAATTTTGGGGAAAGGTAGAAGGCTGCAGGAAAAGAAGACCAAACATGAGTGACTCCATGAGGGAAGCCACAGGCTTAAGTTTATAAGAGCTGAACAGGGCTATTCAGGATAGGAGATTTCAGTGATCTGTCATTCATAGGGTTGCCATAAGTCAAAGATAATTTGACATTACATGACAACAACAATTAGCCAAAGAGTCCTGTGGCACTTTAATTACTAACACATGTTATTGCATATAAGTGTTCATAGACAGCAGCGTATCTGATCAGATCGGCAGCTAACAAAATAGACAACAGTTAGAAAGGTTTCTTCCAGATAAAAAATATGGATAAAATATCATCATACATTTTATCTATCTATCTATCTATCTATCTATCGATCGATCGATCGATCGATCGATAGAGAGAGAGAGAGATTAACTATACTTGACCCATACTTGTGGTAAATGTTATAGTGTCGTTTATAAAGAAACACAATAAATAAATAGGTAGTATGTCTTTAAGAGGCCATAAAACTCTTTGATATTTTTACTGGCTAAATTGTTATTTATTCAAACAAGTCTAAATTATGATTCATTCAAACAAACCAGGCACCAGTATTATTTTTGTGTACAACAGCAAAAAGATTAAAACAACTAATATTGAAAGATTTTGAAATATTTTGACTCACAAAGAAGTACACAATGCCCAATATACTGAAGCTAATACTATTAGTGTCTGGGAAGGTATAAACAACTGTTCTCCTTGTTTGTGTATTAGAGGAAATATATCAGTTAATAGGACTTTTGTATTAGAGGAAATTGTGATATTTTGATATGTAAACAGCTAACTATAGCAGACTTCTCTCAAAAGAACAGAAATAAATATGTATTTTTTAATTAAAAAACAGAGTTGCTATAATCAAATACATTTCCAAAAGCCACTTCAATCTTCCCTTTCTTCTCCTTCTCCTAAAAAAAATGTCCTCAACATTTTTAAGCTGGTGGCCAGATCACATCCCCTCAGACTGTTGGCAGGCCAGGTAGGTGCCGCCGCCACCAGCAGTGGGACCACCCCAACCACCCACCACTCCACCCATACCACCAGCAACCAGCCCAAGCCACCCACCACTCCACTCCATGACACTTCACTCCTTGCTGGCCTGGAGGAGCTTCATGGGACTAAATCATCCAGCCTGTGACCTCACTTCAGCTGCCACTTCCACTTCCGCTGTGGCCACCTCAATCCCTGTCTTCTCCACTTGGCTTGGCATGTCCCAAATGGCGCTCCGTAACAGGGCAGATGTTGTAAGCCTTAGGGGCATGCCATTAGGGACACACCAAGCCAAGTGGAGAAGACAAGGATTGAGGCAGCGGCAGTGGATGCGGTGGCTAGAGTGAGGTCATGGGCCAGATGAGTTTGTGCCATGGGCCAGATCAAGCCCATGGGCCATAGATTGAGAAACATTTCTTGAGTACAAGCTTGGCAGCCACGTATAGAAACCAACCTACCAAGATCACAAAGAGTCTCATAGTACTTTAAAAACTAGCAAACATATTGCACCTTACTGGAATGCAGCAAACATACACCATAATGAATTTGTCACATAAAAATGTGACTTTTGTTATGCACTAGAGACAAAGAACACTGACCCTACAAGCAACTCTTTGATATTGTTTTATCTAAATTAGAGGTAGTAATGCTAATTCACTCAAAAGCAAAGCTTATAACAACTAATTTAAACAAAATAAATATTGATGTTTGGCTTTACAATCTGAGTAAACAAAGAAAACTGGAAAAACAAGTGAAAATTCAAGGTACAAGGCATACCTTCTGAGAAGCTGTTTAAGAAAATAGCACCAACAAGCAATTTGTTTCAGAGTGGAAAAGCAGTGATAAAAAAATGGACAACAGTATACTAGAAGCAACAAGCCAAGTTTTTGGATAATGGAGAAGTACTCACAAGTAAAGAAGCATTCTAAAAGATAAATATATCAAATGAAAATGGATTAAGAAGCCAAAGTGAGAGGCGGCTTAAATAAGTACTTATAACTCATAAAAAAAAACCAGAACAAGTTACTGATTTTGTAAAGCACTGCTTTAGTTAGCAGCAGGCAATGCCCCAGAAACCTAAGTAGGCTAGAAGCTGGGAGTTGAGAAGGCTGTGTAGTCATGGGTAACCTGCATAGATCCAGACAAGATGTCCCTAGCAGTGGTGGGATGTCAAATTTTTTACTACCCCACCGTGATGTCATGACATCGTGGGTGGGGCCAACGTCATAACATCATAACGTTCTGGGTAGAGCCAACATCATGACATCATGATGTTATGGGCAGAGCCAAAGAAAAAAAAATAAATAAAAAATAAAAATAATTAAAACACACACACACACCTCTCAACCCACCCACCCACCCCAAACAAAAAAACCAGTAATTTAGCTAGCTAGGCAGGCAGCAGGCAGGCAGGCAGCAGGCAGGCAGGCAGCAGCAGCGCAGCAGGAAACTGCAGCAGTGGCAAACCGCCGCAGCGGCCAACCGCCGCAGTGGCAAACCACAGCAGCAGCAAACAGCAGCGGCAGCACGGCAGCACAGCAAGGAAAGGCCACCGCCGCTTATAGAGGTACTTCCTGTGCTTCCTTTCCGGGCAGCCAAAATAGATGCCTGGAACTGCGTATGCGTCAAACCTCCATTCGACTCATGCGCAGTTCTATTTTTCTAGTGTGCATGTGTCAAATAGAGGTTTGACGCATGCGCAGTTCTGGGCAGCCTCTTTGGCTACCTGGAAATACACTTCCAGAGGGGGGCTGGAGAGGCGACCGCACCGGTCGCCTGGGGGTTTACCACCACTCCGGTGACCCCCTCGTGATGAGTGCTACCGGTTCAGATGAACCGGTCCGAACCAGTCCCAACCCATCACTGGTCCCTAGGACATTGACCCGTTCCACGAGAGCAAACCGAGAGAGCACCCTCAATATACTATCTGTTGGGGAGGTGCACCTCTCCAGCATGAGAAAAAGGGCCTTCTCGGTTGTAGCCCCCACACTATAGAACCTCCTCCCAGTAGAATTATGCCTCCAGGCCCAAGTGCTACCGTTTAGGAGAGAACTGAAAACATGGTTAGTGAAGCAGGTCTGGGGGCCGGGATTGTCAACAAGCTCCCCTTTTTACCTCATCTGAGGTTCTCCCCTTGTAATTGTTTTTTAATGATTTAATGATTATATCATTTTTAATGTCATGCTATTTTTATACCTGTTTTAAGAGAATAAGGCACAGTGGGGGCAGTGGCGTCACGCAGAGATCAGTCCCCGGGGGCGAAGAACAAACTCGCTCCCCCCAGCTCGCCTCTGCTGCCGCCGCCCCCCACAGGACCCAGGCAGAAGGCGGCCCCCCTGCTGACAAGCGGCGCGCGCGGCCACACCTCCGCCCGCCAGCCCACCCAGCTAGCCACCAGGGGCCCTCCACCACCCACCCCCGACAAGCGCCCCATGAAGGTGAGGATGCCAGAGGCAGCCAAGCGCCTGCCGGCCAGGCTCGACCAGGCTGGGGAGGGGAGGCGGGGCTCTACCACCTCCAGGCCACCGCCAGGCGCCTTTGGAGTCCCCACCCGGCGCCCCGGGCTCCCTGCCTCGCCGCCCACCTCATTGCTAAGACACCCGCGTGGAGGGAAAGGGGCGGAGGGGGGATAATCTGAATCTCGCCTGGTTGCTTTCTGGGTCTCAGACGTCCCTGGTGGTGACCTTCAAATGCGCCCGCCTGGGCGCCTGCGGTTACGCGCCCAGTTGCCGACGGCGCTCCATGCAGAAGCGGAGATCCTCTGAAGAGGAAGTGTGGGGGGGGGATAGGCACAGAGGATTGGCTCCTGGAAAGAACAGCTCCCTTTCCCCCCCCCAATGTGTCTGCCTTCCCGGCTTGGCGGCAGCCAGGATCCGTCTTCCAAGCGTTGCCTTTGCACCAGGGCGCATGAAGAGGCGAGCCTAGTTGGCCTCCTGTGCGTTTTGGCGCGCAGAGCGCAGCGCTCCTCCAGCGTCTCCACCGTACCAGATCGGGGGAGGATCGCATGCGGGGCGCCCGCCAGGGGCAGGCGGCGGAGAGCCCCCGACGGCCAGCCAGGCGGGAGGAGGCGAGCAGCGCGCGTGCACGCGCACGCAGGGCGCTCGCCAGCAAAAGGGCCGCCCTCTGCCTGGGAAGTCCTGCTTCCTAAGCCCAGGCAGAGGGAGGCCAAAGTGGTGGGGACATTTTGCCGCCCCCTGAAAGCCGCTGCCCGGGGCATCCGCCCCCCGGCCCCCCACGCTACGCCACTGAGCGGGGGGCAGCATTATGTTGGAAGGGCTTAATATTGGTTTTTAATTGTTGCTGAGCGGCCAGTGAGATGTTCGCTGGACTGTGTACACCGCCCAGAGTGTTTTGATTGGGGCGGTATATAAATCTATTGTAAGTAAGTAAGTAAGTAAGTAAGTAAGTAAAAATAAAGAAGGGATTGGTAAACCACTTCTGGATTTTCTCTATCTAGAAAACCCTGGAAAGCATTGTTATAAGTCAGAACTTACGTGAGGGCACAAAATTATTGTTATTAAGAAAGCTCAAGACAATGAAAAAATAAAATTGAAACAGGAAATATAACTGCCTTGGAGTCTAGTTAAATGAATAGCAGCTTCACAGCCAAATGAAATTACTGGGAAATGTAAGTGTCCTGGAAATTACTTAAATGACAGCAGGATCACTGAGACACAACGACCATAATCCTATCAAGTTTTTACACTGATGTAAGACAATCAACATAAATCACAACAAATTTCCACAAATTAAAAAGTCAAGGCAAGTACTTACTGCTGTGATAAGATTTACACTGACTGAGTTATGAGACAGTAAGTGTAACTGATAGGATTCGGGCCAGTAAACATCAGAATAAAAATAGCCCAGGATCGCCTCCTTAAGAGTAAGAAAGTAACATGCAACAGAAATTTAAAATTGGCTTTCAGGAAGTGCTATGTATTTTCAGTTCTACTACATGACATAAAATAGTGAACATTTGACAAAAGCATCTATAAAAAATACAGAAGCATTTGAAATATTGCAAGATGCTAAATACTACTCAGAAAAAGAAACTAACAAAGAAATAGTAAAGAGAATGAGTAAAGATTTTTTAAAAATAAAACCTATAAAATGCATAATGCTGGACTATTTTTGCTACATAATGAGAAATTGTAAGTACAAATAGACGATCATAGAAGATTTAAAAGGGGGGTGGACATGCAGGAAATATAATATATTGGCTGAAAAAAACTGGGGCACTGGTTTGGACACAACATAACATCATTGTTTAGAGCCACCACATCCAAAATCAAGGTAGCCATGATGACATCCTACCTATGGCAGGAAAGGAATAAAAAGAAGAGTTTAAAATACAATATACTGTATAGGCTCCTGTATTGCACAGAAATTCCCCATCAGAGTGCAAGCCTCCTCTCCAAAATCAATCTATGATTTAGGTCACATTATGCCTAGATCAGTGATGGTGAACCTTGGCACTCCAGCTATTCTTGAACTTCAATTCCCAGAAGCCCAAGTCCCTGTTTATCCACATGAATGGGTTTACTGCATCTAGGTGCAGTAAACCCATTTGAGTGGATTCACATGGACTTGAGCTTCTGGGAGTTGACGTCCAGAACAGCTGGAGTGCCAAGGTTCGCCATCACTTGTCTAGACCAGTGTTTCCCAAATGCTGGTGTTTGGACTTCAGTTCCCAGAAGCCTAAGCCAGTATATTGACCGATCAGTGCTTTGGGGAATTGACTTAAGCTTCTGGGAATTGAAGTCCAAACACCAGCATTTGGGAAACACTGGCCTAGATTATCCTGGTCCTTACATTCTTTTCTACTGAGAGACTTGTGCCCTTTACAATTTTATTGATACCATTATTTTAAATTGCTGAGCAAACATTTTTATCTAAAACCCAACTGTGATCTGTACAGTATCTGTCTGGTCCATGCTATGTAAAGAAACAAGTCAATATTGAGGAAAACAGGTGCATTATTACTGAATGAGAATCCAAAACTGAGTCTTTGTCTTTGACCTAGTAGTAGCCTGATGTCATAGTTAATGCTTCCCTTGTTGTGCCTGGAAATAGTGATAGGAACAGCTTGAAAACAAAATTTACTATCTCCCTCTTGGGCCGATACAGCTGGTAGGCTACACTTTACGGAGGCATCAAGCTCTCTTATTCAATGCAAGGGAATATAAGACAGCTGCTTTTACTGCCATCATGGGAACACAGGAGAGGAGAGGACAGAAATGGGATGGAGCTAAAGCACATTTCTTCTAGTATTAATGTGGGGAAATCAACTACCACTGTTTCAACTGGAGACATATTCCTTTCCCAGCAGAGCTAAAAAAAAAAAGGGGGGGGGAGATCTGTAGAACAACAATAGCAACTAGTCTTAGACTTCTGTCTTCTTTCTTTGTCTTTACTAGCTTACTTAGATGAAATGTATAATTCAGCAAACACCAGGTCTTATTCTCCTCTGCTGTTGCTTGTGTTTGCAGGAAGATAAGCTTTTTTATTCACTGGCAGCAGGCACTTAAAGTCCATGCACCACTGACAGAGAGAAGAAAACTGGGGAATAAGTGATGTATACCCAAGAGCGGCAGTCTCCTGGCTCCTTCTGGAGCTTAGTTTCCCCAAAGCTGCTTTAACCAGACAGGTTTCAATGGAAGAAAGGAGTATGTTTTACACAGAAGCTATTTTATGAAGCAGAACCTGCTTTCTACTATACCAGCACTTGTCAACTTGACACCTTCAAGGTGGACTTGACTGCAACTCCTACTATGTTATCTGGAGACAATGAGGTTGCAGTCTGACACATCTAGAAGGTACTATGTTAGGAAGGTTAGTACAGTATAATTAAATGCATCAGGCATTTTATATAATCTTAACAATTAGGGTTGCTTTTTTTTCAATTAAGGTTGCTATCTTCTACTATATTAGCTCCCACAATTTGAAATAAAATATCAGGAGAGAGACGAACCTCAGATAACACTAAGACTTGGTTCCACAAGTCTTAGCGTTATCCGATTTTTAATGCTGTGCAATGCATTGATCACACAACGTTTAAAAAAGCCCTGCTCCCTTTCTAAAGAGGAAAGGGAACGGCGTCGCAGGTGCTGATCTCTCCCCAAACATCCCCGCAGTCCCAGCCTCAATCCCGCTGGCCTGTTCTGTGCCTGTTGAGGCTGGGATCTCCGCCGGTAATGTCCTTTTATTTTATTTATTTATTTATATTTCACACTTGCTAACCCGCCCCAATCGGGCAAGCCCGACTCTGGGCGGCTTACAACCCAAGTTAAAACACATCAATAAAAAATTTAAAAATTCATAGACTAAAACAGTATCTGGGGGTGTCGTCAGAAGGGTAAAATCCTTAGACTAACCACCCCACATGGGATCCCACATCCCTGGAACCCCACACATGTCCTGCCAGCCAGGTCTTTAAGCTCTTCCGGAAGGACAGGAGCTCTGTCTGCATGCGCAGCTCAGTTGGGAGGAGGTTCCAGAGGGCCGGGGCGAACACGGAGAAGGCCCTCTTCCTGGTGCTAGCGAGGTGAGCCTCCCTAGCCGATGGTACAACAAGAGAGCCCCTCCGATCCGCCCTGGTGGGATGGACAGATGTTCTTAGGGTGACGCGGTCTCTTAGGTATCCTGGCCCACTACCATATAGGGCTTTAAAGGTAATGACCAGCACCTTGAATTGCACCCGGAGACAAACTGGCAACCAATGCAGCTCCCTAAGCAGTGGAGAGGCCCGAGCATAACGCCCGCGCCCCATCACTACCCGGGCTGCCGCATTTTGGACCAGCTGCAGTCTCCGAATGGTCACCAAGGGCAGCCCCATGTAGAGCGCATTACAGTAGTCAAGTCTGGAGGTGACCAAAGCGTGCGTGACCATAAGCAAGGCGTCCCGGTCGAGGAGCGGGCGTAACTGGCGTATTACACGAAGTTGTGCAAAAGCCCTCCTGGCCACGGCTGCCACCTGCTCATTGAACAGTAGCCGTGAGTCCAGGAGGACCCCCAGATTACGCACCGGGTCTGTTTGGGGCAAAACTGCCTCATCCAGAACCAAAGCTGGTAACTCCCGTGTCAACGCGGGGCCCCTTACCCATAGCCACTCAGTCTTACCGGGATTCAGCTGTAGCCCGTTTTCCCCCATCCAGACCTCAACAGCCTCCAGGCACCTGGAAAGGACTTCCACTGCACCGCTTGGGTCCCCACGGGCTGAGATGTACAACTGGGTATCATCAGCATACTGATGATACCGTACCCCGTGGGAACGGATGATCTCACCCAGCGGCTTCATGTAGATGTTAAATAGGAGAGGAGAGAGTACCGAGCCCTGAGGCACCCCATACTGCAGGGGCCTAGGGCTGGACTCCTCCTTCTCCAGGCACACCGACTGGGTCCTGTCCCTCAAGAATGAGGAAAACCAGGACAACACTGTGCCCTGGATCCCCAAACCCCGGAGCCTTCCCAGAAGGATGCCATGATCGACAGTGTCAAAAGCCGCTGAGAGATCGAGGAGAGCAAGGACAGACAGCTCCCCTCCATCCCGCTCTCTCCAGAGATCATCCACCAAAGCGACGAGTGCAGTTTCAGTACCATATCCGGGCCTGAATCCTGACTGAAACGGGTCCAGATAATCCGCTTCATCCAGGACATCCTGTAACTGCTGCGCCACAGCTTTTTCCAGGACCTTACCTAAAAAAGGTAGGTTAGACACTGGACGGTAGTTGGAAATTACCATAGGGTCGAGGGAAGGTTTTTTCAAGAGGGGGAGCACTAAAGCATGTTTAAATGGTGCTGGAAAATGCCCCTCTTTTAATGAAGCATTAATAATCGCCTCGACCCAGCCACCTGCCACAATCTTGGCAGCTTTAATTAACCAGGCAGGGCATGGGTCCAGTGCACAGGTCGTGGCGCGGACAGATACAAGAAGCCTGTCCACTTCCTCAGGGCCAACTGGCTCGAACTGATCCCAGATAACATGGCTAGACTGTGCCTTGGTCAACCCCAGTTCAGTACCTTCCACGCCGGGATTAAACTTTGAGCGGATCTGAGTGACTTTCCCTGCTAGATAATCAGCAAAAACATCAGCAGACCCCTGCCAACCAGGGCCCGGCCCCTCCTTGCCAAGGAGGGACCTGGTCACCCGGAACAGGGCCGCTGGGCGATTATCTGCGGAGGCAATGAGGGCGGTGAAATATTGACGTTTCACCGACCCCATCGCCACTAGGTAGTCTTTAATAGCAGCTCTAACCAGTGTTCGATCGGACTCGCTCCGGGTCTTCACCCAGCGGTGCTCTCGGCGT
The DNA here is from genome assembly GCA_030440675.1 of Furcifer pardalis. Classification (NCBI taxonomy): domain Eukaryota; kingdom Metazoa; phylum Chordata; class Lepidosauria; order Squamata; family Chamaeleonidae; genus Furcifer; species Furcifer pardalis. Next base: position 63,243,523 of record CP126892.1, on the reverse strand, counting down.
CTCTTAGCTCGTTTCAGCTCCCTTAGCTCTTCTGTAAACCAAGGGGCAGATCGACCCCCACGAGCATGGAGAGGCCGTAGTGGCGCGATTACATCCAAAGCTGCGGTCGCTCTCCTATTCCAGGAATCGACAAGGGCTTCGGATGAACCACTTCGCAGGTCAAGAGGACAACACCCCAGTTCCCGTTGGAATCCTTCTGGATCCATTAGTCGCCGGGGGCGGGCCCATTTAATCGGCCCTGCCTCCCTACGGTGAAGTCTCGCCCCCAGGAAGTCCAGAGTCACCAGATAGTGATCTGACCATGGCACAAGAGAGATGTCTAAATTCTGTATTTTCAGATCACTCTGCCACGGCTCCGACAAAAAGATCAGATCTGGGGTGTAGCCACTGCTCCTGGTAGGGCCCTGAATTACCTGGGTCAGGCCCACGGTTGCCATGGAAACCATGAACTCCCGAGCTACCTCAGAACCGATCCCCAATGACGGCAAATTGAAATCCCCCAGCACCATCAGCCTGGGGGTCTCCAACGCCAGCATGGAGACCGCCTCAAGGAGCTCAGGCAGGGAGTCTGCTACTCTGCAGGGAGGCAGGTACACGAGCAAGACTCCCAACTGACCTTTAGGGCCCACACGCAAGAACAGGGCCTCACAACCCGGAATATGTGGAGCCGTGGCCCTGGCCACTCCCAGGGACTCCCTGGCTACTACGGCGACACCACCGCCCCTTCCCCTCTCCCTAGGCTGGTGCCAAACAGGATTAAAGGCTGGTGCCTTTGCTTCTGCAAGGCTTCTCTCTCAAAAGCCAAGGTACAGAGATCCCAGTCTTAACAGGCACAGAACAGCCCAATGGGATTGAGGCTTAGATCTCTGCAAGTAATGTCCCTTGCTTTTGTGAGGCTTGTCTGGCATTATCCTCTTCCATTGTAAGGAAGAATTCAAAGCTAGTTAGTTTTTTTAAAAAAAAAAAACCTTACCTAAATAATCAGATGATGTCGTACAAAAATGAAATCTTTTACCAGAAGATAATCAGCCAAACAGAGAAATGGCACCATGGCAACTTTGCATAATTTATGGTTTGTTCAGACACTGGCTTCCCCATTGGCTGGTTCAACACAGTGACTTTAACGCACCCCCCCCCAAAAAAAAAAAAAACAACCTGGTGCCTTATCTGAAACTGCTAAGAATCAATAGTAAGCCCAATAGTGTCTCTGCTTTCTTATTCAAGTTATGAGCTGTCTTCTTGCAACAAAGAGATCACAACCGGTTCCCACATGTTAAGACAAAAACCACCAGCCTCTGTCTTTTATTGTTTTATTAAACTGGAAAGTCATGTTTAATAGACAATATACATACATTTATTTTTATGGAGCAATGAACGCAGCATGACATTTAAATTTATGTTAAATCAAGCTGAAGAACACTCTTGTAACTAGGTTTTGGGATTGCTAATTGATCTTCCTACAGCGGAGCTGGGGAATCTATGGTACTCGAGATGTTTTATACTATGATTCCCAAAATACTTTCATGCAGGCTGGGGTTCTGAGGACTTTGTCTTGAAAGTGTCAGAAGGCCAAAGTTATTTGCCCCTGATTCTCTGGTTTAGTTACTAAGAATGTCTTACTCTCAGCTGTTCCATCACAGCAACAACAGGATTAAAAAAATTAAATAAGGATGTTAAAATGGAAGAACACATGAGATGAGGTGAAGCAAAAGAAATAGATTTTCTTTTTCATGATAGGACTGAGAGCTCAGTTTTAGGCTGAAAATAAAGTCCTGGGCTAAAATATGTATTCAAGGGTACTATTGTTCTTGAATTCTAAAAGCAGAAACAGAGAATGAGAAGGGAGAATACCTTGAGTGTTAAAAGCACCTAAGTCAGGGGTTCCCAACCTTTTCAAGCTGGGGGCCAGGTCACACTCTCTCAGTCAGCTTTGAGGGCCAGATGGCCATTTTGCCCTGTTTGCACAATAAGGGTGGCCATTTTGTCCCAACAGTTTCAACGGGGCAACCATTTTGTTTCTCGAATGCCCTTGGAGGGATAGGGAAGCACATGAAATGGCACCGGGGGCTGGATTCATCCCACAGGCCTTAGGTTGGGAACCCTTGATCTAAGTACACAGGAGTTATCTTGATTTGATTAATAAATCATCTCCATGATTTCTCTGAAATCTGATTTCTCAAACACAAAAGTCTGACTCACATTTCTTCAATACTGTACTACATAGTTTCCATTCAAACCACAGCTACCTGTAACATATATTTCTCTTTCAGATGTCCAAGGGTGAGTCAGAAAGGTACATACAGTACAGTACATAACCCTGAACCTTAGAGAGCTGTAGCTGCTCTGGCCTCTCTCTCTTTTTTTTTCCTTACAAAAATTGAGGAGTTAAAGAAAAATATTCCCCTTGCACTTCTAGTGGCCCACTTCAAAATCATTTTTGAAAAATTAAATTGAGGTGGAGGTGATCTATTTGCGGATTTGGGGGCATGCTCAGAAATAGTATGAACTGAAACTAAATTAAACCAAACAGCAACAAGAAACCAGTGGAATTCAGAGGTGAGAAAAGAGATAGAGTCATTGCTGCTCATAATTTAGATCTGTGCCCCCACCATTGTTTGCAATTAAATTAGCTTTGCAAGTTTCAGTAATAAAACCTGCATACTCCGCTTGACCTAGAGAAAATGGTAGGATGAAAGGTATAAAACATACATATCATAATGAACAACAATTTGCCACCATCAGCTCTTGTAACAACTAAGGCCCATTTCTAGCCAGGGCTAGAAGGGCACTCCTGCACAGTAACCAAAACAAATCATGAGAGGCAAGAAAAATGTGTGTACCGTATATGCCGGCGTACAAGACGACTGGATGTATAAGACGACCCCCCAACATTTCCACTCAAAATTTAGTTTGTTATATACTCGCTGTATAAGACTACCCCCTCTTCCACACACCTTCCACACACCAAATAAAACGTAAAAGAACATCAGATTTGATTTCAACATGTTAATTTATATTCGAATGCTTATGACATGCAGAAAAACTGTCACACGGCTGTATGTTATCAAACATGTACAGTAAACATAAAACAGTGCAAGTTTATTAAACGTAATTCACCAAAGACAATTCATTAAAGCTGAATGAAACAATAAACCTATGGGAGCTGCCATGCTGTTTGTTTTCTAACCTGTTAACCAAACTGGAACTGTCAATGATAGAAGGAAGGTAACAAATAGAGGGAGAGAGCAAGTGCCAGGCAAGTCCTTAGCAAGTTTGCTGGTGTGACAGTTTCCCTTTAAAAGCCTTCAAACTCCTGTTCGTCATCTGATATTAAAAGTTGTTATCGATCCATCCCATAGGACCTTAACGTTATTCGATGCAATTCTCCTCCCCAGATTGCTTAACGTTATGCGATTTAAGCGTTATCTGAGGTAAACGTTATCGGAGGTAAGTGTTATCGAGGTATTACTGTATTTAACTGAAGTGCACCTGGTGTATAAGACGGGGCCCCCACTTGGATGCATGTTTTTCAGGGGTAAAAAGTCATCTTATACACCAGCATATACGGTATGTATGTGTAATGGCTTTGAAACTAGAAGGTTAAAAATTCAACTCTATGACTGCACTGGCTATTCTTTTTTTAATTTTCTTCCTTAAGCCAGGACACTCAACTGAATTCCCCAGTCCCCTCTCATGAAAATGAAATAACATATCAGGATGTAAGTAAGGCAAATTTTCTTTCCTCTTCAGGAAATATGGAAAATAATTGGTCTAGGGGCTTGCAGACTTTTCACATCTATGAGAAAAGCCCTTAAAAGAGTGTCCAAAGATAAGCTGAAAACATCTCCCTTCTTTAACCCAAGCAGCAATACTAGCCCTAACTATGGAATCTATGTGTGGAAGAGACTGCTGGCAACTGTAGGGACAGAAAATTTTAGCCAGGAAAGATACACATTTTTCTTCATCTTACATATATAATTTCTACTAATTTACCCAAGGAAGAAAAACTTTTAACAAAATAAAAGGGAAGGATAGCTTTGCAATGTTATAAAACAATATGGAGGCTTTTAAGGTCTTAAGAACTCAAGCATGGAAATCTGAAACAGCAGCATCTAAGTGTTTTAAGAGATGCTTCTCTGAAACAAAAGATTTGCATCATTTGAGGTTTTAGGCCCCAGAGGTTCCAGTTAACATGGAGCTACGAACTACGAGTATTGCCAAAGGTTCTAAAAACATGCTTCATTTTTTGGTTAAGATCAGCTGAACATCATCAAGATGAGAAAGGCTCATCTTTTAGCCATGGAGAGCAACATTATGTTTTTGAATTTTACCATCCATAATCCCTCAACAGTGGATATGGTGGCTAGGTTTTCAAGAGCAGTTCCACTTCATACAATGCAGCAGGCAATTCTCAATCTTAGGAGTGTTACAACTCCAAATCTTGCCCCTCAACGAATGGGTCTAGTCTCATAGACATTGTTGGATCTTCCTATCCTTCTTTGAACTACTGCTCAGACTACATCCAAGAGCAGGACTGCCTTCTGTTCAAAAGCAAGAGATATGTGTTGTGAATGGCTTCAATGAAAGACAAATTGGATTGTTCGGTAGGGAAAGTCCCCAGAGCCTTTGTAATCTAGCCAGTCATCCTTTCCAAAACAGCCTAAGGAAAAGACAGTCTTTAAGACTCCTCATTCCCTTGTGTATTCTAAACCTGGCAATGTTCCTATCTGCCAAAGAAAAGCTGGAACCTTATTATATCCCTCAGCATAAAACATTGAAATGGAGTTGTTAATCACATCTAACATAAATCCCATTGTCTAAAATACTCCCTGACTTGGATAAACGTCCAAACCTTCTGGTTTGGTGGAGAAGCAATGCCCAATCCCCAAGTTTAAGAACTTTTTGGGCTTTACTATTTCTGTTCTCTGTGAATTAAATCAAATGTAGAACCTATCTAGAGTACACCCACAGAAATGACTTTAATATATTTACTTGAAGTAGGATGTTTGATTTAGTCCAACCCCAGCAACCCCTCAGAATTTCTACCATAAGGTAGCTCAATTAAATTTTGAAACACGTTATCCTTTGCAAAGGCAATGGATTCTTGCTTGAAGTGACCAGGTACTACACATTATTAAACTTTCAAGCTGGACTGCTTGATGGTAGGATGGTAGGAACTGCAATTCCTACCATCTCAAGTCAGCAAAGTCAATATTGAGGGCAAACATGAATATCTGAAGGCCACTGGTTCTCTGTCATTTTCCCAAACCTTATACCTTCACTTTCCACACCTTGGACAACAATTACAACGTAGATGAGCCACGGGACAGAATCAGCTGTATCTAAAGGCATTCAAAAGTTTCCAGAAGCAAAACCCCACATCCACCCATGGATGCTGAAGCATTAGTTTAAGGCAGCCCAAACTATGGCAAGGGGGCCAGATCTGGCCCCCACTGCCAGCTCATCCGGCCCACAAAGACCTATCACTCCTGGAAGCGGAAGTAAAATGTGCCCATATGGGTGCATTTTACTTCCACTTCCAGGAACAGCGAGGGCTTCGTGGGCTGGATGAACTGGCATCAGGGGCCAAATCCAGCCCCCAGGCCATAGTGATTGGCTCCCTGAACCACATGATTGGCCTGTGGCCCAAAATGTTTGGGCACCCCTGGTTTAAGGGACCTGATTTTCCTGATTTGCAAATCTGCAAAAGCAGCAAAAACAGGAATACGGAATGATGGATTGGATTGCAATAGGGAAAAGGAGTAAGACAAGGCTGCATCCTGTCTCCCTGCTTATTCAACTTGTACACAGAGCACATAATGCGCAATGCAGGGATGGACGAATCACAAATTGGGATCAAAATTGCTGGGAGAAACATCAACAATTTGAGATATGCAGATGATAATGGCAGAAAGTGAGGAACTTCTAAAGAAAATCCTGCTTAGGTTGAAAGAGGAGAGTGCATGAGCTGGCTTGAGACTCAACATCAAGAAAACCAAGATACTGTAATGGCAACAGGCCTTATCAGCCCCTGGAACATAGATGGGGGAAGAAGTAGAAGCAGTGACAGACTTTACTTTCTTAAGATCAACGATCACTGCAGATGGTGACTGCAGCCATGAAATTAAAAGGTGACTGATTCTTGAAAGGCAAGCTATGAAAAACCTGGGGAACATAGTGAAAAGTGGGATATCACATTGCAAACAAAAATTTGCATAGTGAAAGCAATGATATTCCTGGTGGTAATGTATGGTTGTGAGAGCTGGACCATAAGGAAAGCTGAGCTCAGAAGAATAGACACCTTTGAAATGTGGTGTTGGAGGAGAGTTTTGAGAGTCCCCTGGACAGCGAGGAAAACAAATAGGTCAATCTTAGAAGAAATCAACTCTGACTGCTCCTTAGAAGGCCAAATAGTAAAGATGAAGCTAAAATACTTTAGACATCAAATGAGAAGAGGATTCAGTTGAGAAAGCCCTGATGCTGTGAAAGGTGGAGGGCAAAAGAAGAAGGGGGAGGCAAAAAATGAGAAGGGTAGATGGTGTTGATTTGATTTGATTTGATTTAATGGACCTGTATGCCACCCACTCGACTACACGACTCAGGGCGGCTAACAGCAATCACAATACAGTAAGTGACCAATTGTGGGGGGGATTGAGACCTTGCTGCTGTTGCTGTTGCTGCCTTCATGACCACTGCAGGAACATCACAGAACTCTCCCTGCCTGTTGGAGAGGGGGAATGAGGGCCAACTGTGTGGACAAGCTAGCCCAGCCATAAAGACCTTGCTGTCTCTCTTGACTGTATTGTATTTTTACATTGTATTTTATTGTATTGTTTTTCTTTTTATGTAAAATTTATTGATTGTATTATCTGTGCTGCATCTGTTGTTATATTTTTATATTATGCTGTATTTATATTTGAGATTGTGATACTGTATATGTTGTTTATGTTATGTGAGCCCCTCTGAGTCGCCTCAATGAGGTGAGTAGAGGGGCATATAAATCTAATTTAATAATAATAATAATAATAAATAATAATAATTGTGAACCCTGATTTATTTGTTAAGTGAGTTTTTGGTTGGTTTTATTTGTTAAGCGAAGCAAACATTCAGAGAAAATTCTGCTCTTTAAGCGAGTTACTCTTTAAGCGAGACACTCTTTATGTGAGGTTTGACTGTATATCACAATACATTTGAAATTAAATACAATAGAAAATATAATATAATACAATGCAGCAAAACAACAAAATAACAACAAATACATCTATATCATCAGTGCATAGCACAGTGTTTTAGATGCAGTGGGCACAGAGCTGGGTGGGTTGAAGAGAATGGTGGCAAACAGAGGTGCCTGACGGGCAATGATCCATAAGGTCAAAAAGGGTCTGAATTGACTGTGTGACTGAAGAACAACACAAAATTACTCATACAGAGTATCTGCCATCAAATTAGGGCACAGAATCACAGGATAATGGAGTTAGAAGGGGCTTATAAGGCATCAGGTCCAATTCCCTCTTAATATACCTTGACAGGATATATTTTATAACTATGTGTTGTGTGCGGTAGATAGAACAACTATCAGGTGGATAAATAGTTACAGAATTGTATTCAGACGGTGGTTATCAATGGATCTTTCTTAAACTGGGAAGACGTAACAAGTTGGCTTATAACACAAGGCTTATACTGGGTCCAGTACTTTTCGATATTTTTATCTATGGTTTGGGTGAGGGGCTGCAGATTTGCAAATGACACGAAACTGGGTGGAATAGCTAAAACTCTCACAGAAAGAAACAAAATTCAAAAAGATCTTGTTAAGCTTGAGCACTGGGCTGAAAAATGACAGAATGAAATTTAACAGGGATAAGGGCAAAGTTTTGTACCTATGGAAAAGAAAAGAAATGCTTGATTACAAGATGGGGGATACTAGGCTCAATAATAACATATGCAAGAAGGATCTTGGAAGTGAGGTAGATCAGAAGCTGAATATGAGTCAATAGTGCGATGCAGCTACAAAAAAGATAAATGCTATTTTAGGCTACATTAATAAGTATGGTCTCCAAATCACATTAAGCATTAGTTTCCCTCAAGTCAGCACTGGTCAGATCTCACCTTGAATTTGTGTCCAGTTCTGAATACCACACTTTAGAATAGATGCTGATAAACTGGAGCAAGGTCAGAAGAGGACAATAAGGATGATCAGGGAACAATAAACTCAACTCTATGAGGAAAGACTGAAAAATTTAGGGGATATATAGTAGCGCTCTTCAATACTTGAAAGATAGTCATCTAGCGGAGAGGTAGGATCTGTTCTCAATTATCCTAGAGCAGTGATGCCCAAGTCAGCACTCCTGCTGATCAATGCTTCTGGGAATTGAAGTTCAAGAACATCTGGAGTGCCAAGGTTGGCCATCACTATCCTAGAGTGTAGGACATGTAATAATGGTGCTCATGTTAAAGCCAAGAAAACCAGATTTCAATTGAATATCAGAAAAAAACTTCCTGTTAGAGCAATACATTAATGGAACCAATTACCTTGGGAGGTGAGCACTCTAATGCTAGAGTAATTCAAGAGAAAATTGGATAGTCATCTGTCAGATATAGTTTGATTTCAATTCTTGCACTGAGGAGGGGGTTGGGTTCAATGGCCTTATATGCCCCTTCCAACTCCATTATTCTATTATTCTCTGAACCATACAGCTCCATACCATGTATTTGCAATTAATGAAAGAGTCAGAAAATTGGGGGGGGGGGGACATTTTTAGACTGCAGTCCTCAGTATTCTCTAGCCAGACCAGAATCATTAGTGTAGCAAGCTACCCTTTAGGACAAAAACACTAATTGTCAAATCCCAGTATATTTTTAGTAAATACACTGGTTCCTGACTTAAAGAGCATAATGCGTTCCACAGGATTGCTCTTTAAGCGAGTTTCCTCTTTAAGTGAAACACCATTGTAAATGACCAATTGTGGCTTCTGGTGGGGGGGATTGCGAACCCCGATTTAGTTTTTAAGTGAGTTTTTGGTTGGTTTTACTTGTTAAGCGAGGCGACCATTCAGAGAAAATCCTGCTTTTTAAGTGAGTTACTCTCTAAGTGAGGCACTCTTTATGTGAGGTTTTACTGTATTTTCATTTCAGGCACACATAATATAAATCAATAGTAAAATGCTGCAGATGATCTAATAAATATTTTAACACAGAAAAATCAAATATTGATATTGATCAAATATTAAAGTTTCTCCAAAATCTATGTCCTGGATTTGTGAAGTGTCTGGATACCCTATCCTACAGAGAATAAAGATGTTAACTCTACTGCCTGTATGTAAGAGAAATACTGACAAAAACCTGATCTTGAAATGCAAACGAAAAACACCTTACATATCTTTAAAATCACAGATAACACTCCAATATTTAATAATGAATAATCTTTAAAATCCTAAAAAAATGTCACTGCAACAGTTGGCTTCATCCTAAAGGCATATTTTCATTTTTATATTGAGTGCACAACCTAATAGTGTTTCATATTATTCAAGAAATCACACAGTAAACCTGAAGCAATTTTATTTTTATTTTTACCTGTGGAATGTTGTTTTGATTAACTGAATAAGACAGTACAGAAAGGAAAAAACAGAACATAGCTTTAGGCAAGATGCCCAAATATGTCATTCTAACAAAATGTGCCAAATTTTATTATGTTGAAGGTGATTTTATCATATTTACAAAACGAACACGGATAATCTTTCTCTGTTTCAAAGCAGTCCAGTCATCTATTCTTTGGGGTTTATAAACCTTAATAAATATTCATGAGTAGCTCCATGATACCTCATGATACCTGTTATAAACAAGTTGAACTAATTCTAAATTAAACATTTATAATGAGACTCAATATCAAGAAAACCAAAATAATGGCAACAGGCCCTATCAATCCCTGGAGAACAGATGGGGAAGAAGTAGAAGCAGTGACAGATTTTACTTTCCTAAGATCCAAGATCACTGCAGATGGTGATTGCAGCCATGAAGTAAAAAGGCAACTGATTCTTGGGAGCCAACCTATGAGAAACCTGGGGAACATAGTGAAAAGTAGAGACATCACATTGAAAACAAAAATTTGTATAGTCGAAACAATGGCAATGTATGGTTGTGAGAGCCGGACCATTAGAAAAGTTGAGCGCAGAAGAATAGATGCCTTTGAGATGTGGTGTTGGAGGAGAGCTTTGAGAATCCCCTGGACAGCGAGGAAAACAAATACCGTAGGTCGGTCTTAGAGGAAATCAACTCTGACTGCTCCTTAGGTCAAACAGTAAAGATGAAGCTAAAGTACTTTAGACATCAAATGAGAAGAGAGGATTCACTTGAAAAAGCCTTGATGCTGGGAAAGGTGGAGGACAAAAGAAGAGGGCAGCCAAAAATGAGATGCCTAGATGGTTTTGTGGATGCAGTGGGCACAGAGATGGGCGGGCTGAGGAGGATGGTGGAGGACAGAGGTGCCTGGAGGACAATGGTCCATAGGGTCGCAAAGGGTCGGAATCAACTGTGCGACTGAACAGCAACAAAAACTTGTTTCTTAATGCAATATGGAAACATTCATTTGTAAATAGAAAAATGGATTTGTCTAAGTCATTCCAAATTGAAAACACAACTGTGCTTGTAAGAGCTAGATCTATGCCATATACATTGGAACCTCGCTTAACAAATTTAATGCATTCTCTGAGACCTTTTGTACTACAAAAAAAAATTGTAAAGCAAACTGCCCATAGGAATGCATTAATGCAATTTCCCATAGGAATGCATTGAAAACCAAAATTTGATAACCAAAATGCAGTTTCACATAGAAATGCACTGAAAACCAATTAATCCCCGGGGGGTGGGTTGGGGGAGGTTGTTAACTGAGCCACTATTTTCTATGGATTTCCTTTTGCTATGCGAGTTTTGTGTTAAGTGAGCCTGCTAAGCAAGATTCCATTGTATATAGCATCAAATTTTGAATGAGGGACAAAATGTACCTTTCTTCAGCTCAACATCATCAACACAGAACTCATGGATTCAGGCTAGCATCCTCATTTACTGGAATTATTAATATTTACTATCATCCGACCACTAAGGATAAAACCTTAAAACAACTTCATTTTGTTAACTCTACTTTAGCATCAAAAAGCACTGGAGATACAGTATTAACATCCACCTGGTCTTGCAAGCATCTATTTTCAACATGATTACTGCTACTAGCAATATAAAGACAACACTTGTTTACTATTAATAAAAAAATATATATTAAGGCATGTTTGCAAGACAATACCTAAGCATCTAAAGACCCAGGTTCCAAATTAGAATTTCTGAAGACATAATTCTCACATTCCAAATATGAATCTGTACTAGCTACATCACTAAAGATTAGGGGTTTTTAAAGTCAATCTTACACTTTAGAGCAATATAGCACTTGTTTATTCAAAAGAACAAGAAACTAAAGGTATAATCCGTACCAGACATAGATAACTCATCATTGATATTACCAACCCCCTTGTTCTGGGCAGAAGATTTGCTTTCTAGGATTGTACGTTGCCAAAACCCATCATGTCTATGGAGCTGTTGCTTTCCCAACCTTCTATTTTGAATTAATCCTATCTAAATCCACTGTGGTCAAAAGCATATGCATACCCTCAAACCATCCAGCTGGAGAAGGCAGCAGATTTTTGGCATTCTATATATCTTGTTCCCAAACATCAACTTTCTGAACAATTTGCCATAATAGCTCTTTAACTCCATCACAACAAGCAGTAATCTCTGTTGTCTTTCATATAACTCCTTAGACCTGACTGCATTAATATTATTAGGTTCCAACCTTTCCTTCTCTTGCCTCTTTTTATTTTCTGCTTGTGCTGATAAGCACACAAAAATAATATGTCATATAAAATGAGATCAAGAATAATTATAGCACAAACAATTGCCTGTGATCACGGTTCTTATTTTCACCAAGATATCTTCATATTATGTTATTCTACAAATACTTATCAGGACATTTACCACTTAGTAAATGTACATACTGTATGTACCTTACAGGTATACCTCATTCCTTCAAAAGGAAGAGAATGCAATTGTGTTTCCATATGTTTTCAAAGTATATCATTATTACCTACAATCAATGTACCTCTGCAACAATTGTTGTTACATTAGGTTTTCGGTGCTGTACACTACCATCTAGTGTACATTTTTACTATAAGCAAAACAAAGGGAAATGTCTCTTTTTAAATACATAATACAACATTAGACATTTTTAAAAAGCATCTCTGTATAATTATTTAACATAAATATTACCTATATTATTTCACCTACCACAATGAAATTTAGAATGATTAGTTATAAAACAGGATAAACTATAAATGCTCAGGGAAATCTCTGTCTCTTATTTTTATTTCCTCACTAAAACAAGATTTTAAAAAATCAAAGGGAAATTTAAGCCAAGATTAGGAATGCTAAATGACCAATAGGGAAGCACCTTATTTGACGATGAAAAATTAAAGGTAAGGTAGAAATAGTATAATGAATTTCTATATGGAAGTGATACAAGGAAGACTGATTTCTTTCACGATAAATCATGTAATAAAGTACAGCAAGTTCTAGAAAGTGAAGAGAAAGCTACTATGAAAGCACTTGGAAGAAATAACTTACCAGAGGTAGATGGGATACCAATACAGTACAACCATTTTAGGACACAAAAAGTGAATCCATCAAAATCCTAACAAGTATATGTCAACAAGCATGGAAAGCACAGCAATGGCCCAGAATAGCAACATTTCATATACATTACAATCCCCAAGAAAGGAGTTGATGAATAGTACACTAACTATAGGACTACTGTATTGCTCTAATTTCCCAAGCAAGCAAAATGCACAAGGTGTTGCAAAAAAAAAAGGCTTAAAGACTCTCTAGAATCAATTACTATACTGTAATGCACTCTTTGTGGGACTACCTTCAAAGATGGTACTCTTGCAAAAAAGGGGCAAACACAACACAATTTATTGATCAGCAGTTACAGCATTTTGGTGCTGCATATGGCACAGATCCATCTACAGTATCAAGATAGCCCGCCTGCTAATGCTAGAGACCTCAACTTAGTTACTGGAAAAAGTAGGGAGTAGCAAGTTACAGATCACACCAGGGCATGCACATAGCTATTTCCTGCAATTTATAAGTTAAGGTGGTATGGAAGTACCCAATTAAGGGATCCCTAGAGACCCTTCCTCAAGCCCCTTAAGCCCCTTAAGCAACAAATAAGACTGCCATGCTTAAACCTAGAAATGGATCTGTCTGGCACCATGGTGCCTTATCATGAAGTTTGCAAGTGGCAAACAATGCATGCAAAGAATAGTAACAACCAGATGCATCAACAGAGGAAGGCAATAACCTCTTCTCCCCAAAAACATGTTGAGTTATCCCCTTATATAAAACACTAGCAACCAACAAATGAAAGATGAGTGACCTTGGCTCAGGTACTCTTCCTCAGCCTGAGTTATCTTGCAGAGTTACTGTTAGAATAAAGGGAAGAGGATGAGAGTCAAATGCAATGTCTTGAGCTGCCTAGAAGAAGAGAATGCCGCAAATGAAGCTAATAAATAAATAACCTAGCTCCATATCAATGAAAACTGGCATGTTAGTGGACTTGAGGAAGTCCAGGGCAATACTGATGTCAAGATATGCTGCAAGTCTGTGTTTATCTTGAGCTGTTCTGCGGAGGAGGTGGACCAGATGGGAAATCATCCCTTTAATGCCTCCCTCCAACTAGTATTACCAGCTGACCCAGGGGGACTATTACTAGCAATAAATGAGCATAATATGCTGTATGTTGCAGAGGTGTGGATAGGGTTCTTCTGATAGGCAAGGACTCAGGCTTCTGCTGAATCCCAAAAAAGAGAATTCTGTAAATCCTAAACAGGTCACAGGATCTTTTTTTTCCCTTATCAGAGTTGACTTATCAATAGATAGACCACTGGGAAAATGGATTTGTCAATTCACAGTTCAGCACAACAATTAGAAAATTCTTGGGTGGTTCACAAGGTAATTAGCATTTTGTCCTCAACACACTGGATACTCATTTACCAATAGAAGTTAATTCTGAGCCCGTTGGGATTGAACTCTAATCACGAGCAGTTTTGGCTGCAGTACTGCAACTTAATCCCTATGCCACAAGGGCTCTTCAATAATACACATATCAAAGGGGTTTTGTGTGTGGATTTACAGAGGTGTTACTCCAAAGTGAAGAAATGCATCTGTTTATCACAGCATGTAGTTTTCTTCAACTACATACCTTGCATTTAGCATATTTTATGTTGTGATTGATTGCTGGAAGGTAAACATGGTCTTAATTTGCAAACCTGTTTGCTGAGACAGATATCTCAAAGAAAATCCAACTGGGAAACAGATTCATACACATGGGAATATGTCATCCTTTTCAAACCTAATTTGGCCATCAGGTTCTCATTCCCTATGCTTCATGTTGTAACATTCTCTTTGGAATCTGCTGAACATGAGAAACTAGGTTGACTGACAAATCAATATAGAGAAAAGCACAAGGGCAATGGGCTATGACAATTTTTCCCTCTCTTTCTTTACCTCCCCTGCTATCAAGCAGTTTCTTCTTACCAGCTGAACCTGACTTGATCCAGTAAGATTCGCTCATTAAAATTGAAAAGACTGCTTTTCTTCCCTTTCAAAATCATGTGCAAGATGGTGCATGTTTCAAACATTTCAATCTGTCCAACTGCTGTTCATATGATTAGCAAATCTAAACCTATGTAACACCGGTTCCTTTTAGGTCAGACTCAAGACATCTGGAGGGAAAAGACAAGACTGTGCTACCTTCCTATTGTATGAACAGATGTCAACTGGACTGGCCATTGTGTCTTATTTCAAAACCATGATGAGATAATGTTGCTAATTACTTCTAAGGCTTTTTCATGGGGCCCAAGGCAGTGTGAACAACCCACATCTGGTGAATAAAAAACCAGGGTTGGGATAGGAGATAGCCAGGAACTTCAGTTTCCAAGCAACTCTTGACTGGTGCTACTTCCAACCTCTGTTGCCTTCCAGCATAGTATGCCTAGAACTGCAGGTCTGGAGGCTGCAGGCAGGTATGGAACAATGAGCAACTATACTGTAAGCAAATGCAATATTTGACTAGTGAATCTGCACCAATGCTTCTAGTATTACATGGATAGATTGGAAACAGCAGGGGAAATAAAAAGAAGAATGGCTCCAATATTCACATATTACTATTCTTTCTCTGTAAAAAAAATCATTCAATTTATCAATATGTAATGTGAAAACATTCTAAAATCTGATATATAAATGTCTGCATCAGAAAGGAAAGAACATTTGTACTGTACTGCAAATTATGTATATACAGTACCACCATTTTTTTTTTGCCTACCATTATCACTGCCAAAAACCTTAAGACTGAACGTTGCATTGGCTTGGGTGAAAAGAAACCTGGAATCCAATCAATACTGTTGTCAGCAAAGTGAAAATCTTAAACAAGATAGGTTTTCACAAAAGATATAATGCACTTTAATGGACTTTCCAGCACACTTAATTCCTTCCTCCAACATCATCCTCGTTATAACAGGCGATAGAAAAATTTCAATATTCTTCTCTATACAAGCTGCAAGCAAAAAGCATAGGTTTAATACATCTGTCTGTCCCTGTCCATAATGCATTGCAACAAATTATATTTTTATTTAACACACTGCACCAAGGTGAATGCAGTAGAAGACAGAAGCAGCAAAGTTGAAAAAAGTCTTCTAGTTAGTCCATCAAGAACACAGGTTCCCAAACTAAGGCCTGTGAGCCAGATCTGGCCCACAGCACCATTTCATGTGGCCCAACCACCTGTCCAAGGGCATTTGAGAAACAAAATGGCCACCCTTTTGAAGTTATTGGGACAAATTGGCCACCACCACCCCATTGTGCAGGCAAAGGGAAATGGCCATTTAGCCCTCAAAGCTGACTGAGAGCATGACCTGGCTCCTGGCTTGAAAGAAGAGCCTTTTCGGTATCCACTCCAGCCCTGTGGAACCTCTTGCCAGTTGAACTGCATTTCCAGATGGAGCTGCTGCCCTTCAGGAAAGAGCTGAAAACCTGGCTGGCAGGGCAGGTGTGGGGAGGTGGAGAGGGAGCAACCCCCCCACCCACCCACCCCTGGCTCATTTAGAGGATGATCACTCATGCTTTTAATAGTTTTAACTAGATTTTTAATTGGTGTGGGTGGGAGGTAGTTTTTCAATGTTTTTAGGGATTTTAAGGGTCTCTATAGTTTAAATGTTGGGGATTTTATGTATGCTGCCCCGAGTTGCACGTAGATTGGGGCGGCTATACAAATTGAATGAATGAATAAATGAATGAAATTTCACAACAGTCCTGTGAGATAGGCCAGACCTGGATGGACGGCATAACTTATTTTGTGAGGTTCATGACTCAGTAGAAACCTGAAACTTAATCTTGGACATATAAGATTCTAACCACTGCTGTCACATATGCAGGTACTGTATTCCTAAAACCTGCATAAATTTCTACTACTACTCCGAACTCCCAGAGGGTCTTGAGACTTTCAGCTTTGAACACAAGCTACACAACCACTGTTGACTTTGGTACCTATCAAACTGCCAGCCTCCAGGTTAAAGATCATCCAGTGAAAGATACTACTGAACACTACATTTTATGGTCAGAGCCAACAAATGTTGCCATTCTTTCTCTCCAATGTTGCAGCTATCACTGCACAAACAGAACTCTTGTATCCAGATCGTGACTAACAATATTATAACAGGAAACCTATGCGTAAATCACATGTGCTTCCTTGGAATCTAGAAGCAAACCCAGAAGCTCATCAATAATGTACACCCATCCCCCACATCCTATAAAGATTTTCATGCATTCATAATGTGATGCACTGTGAGTAATCCTTTCCTGACATCAATGAAAGATGACACTGGTTCCAATCCTATGCACATTTATGTGCATCTAGTTATATTATTTCTTTCCATGTTTGCAAATAAATGTACAGAAAAATTCAGTTATGTAATATTCCATGTGAAAGAAGTCCAGTGCAGTGGTACTGGCCAACTGCAAAGCAAATCTCTGTAGTTCAAGCCTCTGTTTTTATTATTATACTTGATTAACAATCAATCATCATAAACAATTTCTCCCCTTCGCTTATTTGTTTCTTTAAAAAAGCACCTCTGACATCTCCAATCAATTGACACGACGATTTATTAATATATGTCCTAGTATGATCAGGTTCTCTCCACCTTCAAAACAAGAACCATTCAGCTCACAGGGAAGATGTGTCGGAAACCGTGCAAGAAAAGCGGCATATTACTGTCAGTATTTCAGTAGGAACAGTCTCAGAATTAAGCTCCACCATTAAATACTGTGAACAAAAAATGATTAAACAATGCAGTATTTAATACTCTATAGAGTAATCTCATTCAGTTAAACCTCAATGTACATCAACAGCCATATTATTAACAGGCATGCATGCTTTTCCAAGAGGGAAGCATACAAAAGCGATGTGCCACTTAATACCCTTTCTCCAAAATATGTCCACAAAATTTTCTAACAATTATTTACAGAGGATATACTAGATAATAAATATGGTGCTCATTTGCATTTTAAAAGATCTACTGAACACATTATTATTTTAGCCTACTTAAAACAAGATCAAAAGCCCTCTCACTAACTTTGTTCTTTGATACAATTTTCAGACCACACTCCTTTTGCTAAGATTTACATTTGTTTTGAGACTGTCATTACAGGGAGCTGTGCCAGGCAGATAAGGCTCATTAACAATGGATTTAGGATCTATTCTGCCTCAGAGGCCAAAATCTCTCCTGAGGGTTCAGGGAAGGAAAAGTAAAGAGCTTGCTCTGTATTCTGTCCTCTTTTGTTTTCATAGTGCTGGGAAGTTCTTTCAAAAAACCTTTTAACTAACAGAGTTGGCAAAGGGTGCCATTATTCGTCACTTTTCCCATCTTTTCCAATTCGAGCCCCAACTAACTAGTAGAAACTCAACCTCTCAACCGCAGTTCCAAAAATCCAGCAAAGAAGCCAAGCCTCTCCTGCATTTATTTCAAAAGCGACGATCAAAGAAGCACCATCCAGCTTGCTTTACGCTAGTCTGTCCTACCTCGGGAGCAAGCAAGCAACAGCCGCCTTGCGGGTTCAATGCGCTGCAAAAATTTAGACTCAATAGATGAGATGCCTGGCTCGCTACCCAGCAGTAAACCTCTCCCGGGTTCTTCTTTCGTGTCCCGATCAAACCTCGGACTGTCAAAATGAAGCCACTTTTTCGGCTTTGTCGTTGGCCAAACGTAAGTAATTGGCAGACCAGTAAATGAGCCAATGGATTCTGTATCTCTCCACAAAATCTCTCACGGATCACCATCCTTAAGAGAGGAAGGAAGGGGAAGGGGGGACCCCAAACATAGGATACAATGATCTTTCCAAAAGGGTGGGAAGCACCGCCTCTTTCCCCCCGCCTTTTCTTTCCTTCCCTCACTCCTCTCTTTCCTCCAATCTCTTCTCAAAGAGAGAAAGAAAAACTGTAACCGAGACTGCTTTGGGGAGCATAGGCAAAGGAGATCCAGGTAACAAACAGCAGCACTTTGAAACACCACCTCCTCGCACCAACTCTCACTCACTCTCCAAACCGCGCCCGCTGCCACCCACGGAGCTAAGGCTAAGCTCCAAACATCCATAGGAGATCCATAAACAAAGTCAGGCGTGTGATCCATACAGAAAACAAATGTAGAAGGAGAATGCGATGCCTTTATTAGATCTCTAAACAAGCAAATGCATTGCGAGCTTTCCGGATTCAAGATCACTTCTTCAGGCATGCCTCAGTTTCTTGTGGATAAAGGCAGGGAAATCATCAATGAAAGTCCAAATGTTCATGGCATGATGGTCTGTTTGCCTCATGAGAAGAGAGCCACGAACATTTGGACTTTCATTGATAATTTCCTTGCCTTTAGCCACAAGAAACCGAGGAGTGCCTGAAGAAGCGATTTTGAGTCATGAAAGCTTGCAATGGAATTTTTTTTTTTTGTTTGGTGATCCAGTAAAGGTATCACCTTCTCCCTCTACAACGGGGTGCCCGAACTATGGCTTGCGGTCAGGCTCCGGCTGCCTACACCGATTCATCAGGCCCACGAAGCCCTCATCACTCCAGGAAGTGGAAATAAAACGTGCCCATCCAGGCATGTTTTGCTCCTGCTTCCGGGAGCAACAAGGGCTTTGTGGGTCAGATGAACTGGCATTGGGGCCGGATCTGGCCCACAGGCCATAGTGACCAGCCCACTGAACCACGGCTGAAAAGTTTGGGCACCCCTTCTCTACAACCATAGGGGTGACTTTGACTCTGGAGATCTGTCAACCTCCGCCTCCCCCAAGCCCCCCACCCCGAAACTGCCCAAGCCTTGTTACTGCTGTGGTTTACGTGCCCACCCCAAACTGCCCTAAGAAGAAAACTTGAAAGGGGCTCCGAAAGGCAAGGCAGGGAGGCTGCCCCGGGAGGGAGGGAGGGAGACTTTGGCCCCCTCGGCCGCTGTTTGCCCCAGCTGCCTCCTCCCTCTTTCCCCGCGCAACTCCCTCCAGGAGGAGGAGGAGGAGTCCTGCTGCCGGCGGCGCCGGTTTTTACCTGGTGGCCTCCCCGCCTCGGCACAGAAGCGTGGCGCCTCTCTCTCTCTCTTTTCCCCTTTTCTTTCTCCCCCCACTCCTTTCTCTCTTCCTTTTCCCGGGCTGTGGCGCACGCACGGCGACTCTGCTATTTATAGTCCGCAGTTTCCAGCAACCTTCAGCGCCGAGAAGTGAGAGGCGGAGAAGTCAGAGCCGCAGCAGCAGCAGCAGCAGCAGCAGCAGCAGCAAAGACGGAGAGACGCGCTGCCTGCCGGGCTCCCCCTCTCCACTGCAGCTGCCCGCCCGCCGGCTCGTCTCGTGTCTCACCAGGGGCGCGAGGCGAGGCGCGCGGTGGTCCTTCCCTTGGCGCCGCCTCCGTCTCCGCCTTCCCTACCGGAGCCCCCGCCTCCCTTTTCCCCTGCTCCTCCCATTGGCCACCCGCCGGAGATTCCCGAGCTGCCCCCCCCCGCCACACACACACACTCACACTCACATATAAGCTGGGCGTGCAAGCCAGGTGCCCAAGGGCGCCCGCGCTGGTCCACGAGGCGCGCCCGCCTCTCGCCCTGCCGCCACCTCGGAGGGGTTGACCCGCCCGCTGGCGTGGCAAGAGCGAAGGTTGGGGACGCAGAGGGAGGAGGGGAAGGAGCTGCCGCTTGCGGTTCTCCTCCCAGGGCCCAGGGGGAGCTCGGTTCCCGCTGCAACCTCCACCTCTCCGAGGAACCGCTGGAGACGCAGCTCTCGCCTGTCCTTCGACCAGCAGGATCTCCAAAGGCTGAGCTTTGGGGTGGTCGGGGAGGTTATCGTCTCAGAAGCTCGCCAGGGCCGTGGCCAGGGTGGGAGCCCACCCTGAGCATTTTGCCCACCCTGGCAAACTGCAGTTTCCCATAGGAATGCATTGAAAAGAGGCTTTGTTGCCTATCCTGAAAAAATATTTGCCCAACCACCACTAGGATCTTGGCTATGGCCCTGAAGCTCACAAAGGGGCTTTCTGGGTTGAAAGAATCTTTTGCTGGAGGAACTCCGCTCAGGGGACGCCCGGATGAGGCTCCTTTCATGTCCTCAAGATCTTTCCCCACTAAACTGGTCCCTATTTATCAGCTTGCTATTTCTTGCTTTCGAACTGCGAGGTCGGCAGGAACTGCTGGGACAGAGACGGGGGCTCATTCCGTCATGCCGTTCTAGCTAACAAGGCGAGCTCCTTAACCATTGAGCCACCGAAGTCCCTTAGCTTGCCTGGGGTGTTTCCCACTGATAACCTACATCGCAAACAGGCTGGCCAGCCTTATAAAGAAGGGTGAAGAAAAAAATAGGAACTTGTGTGCAAACAGGCAAAAGGTTTCTTATTGTTAACTAACACGGAGCTAAATACTGCAGTGGTTTAAGATGCTGAAAGTTGGCAAATCAGCAGTTCGAGACCCAAGTGCTGCGTGACAGAGTGTCCCAGCTCCTGCCAACTTAGCAGTTCGAAAGCAAGACATTGCAAGTAGATAAATATGTACTTTAGTGGGAAAGTAACCGCTCTGCACTCTAGTGTCTAGCCATGCTTGTTACATAATCATGGAAAGGTCTGCGGACGCAGACAGTGTTGGTTCTTTGAGTGTAAATGGAGATGAACACTGCCCCCTAGAGTCGGATGGCTTTCAAGCAAAGATAACTTTTAGCTAAGTACCAAGAGTCTTGCCAGAAAAAAATGCTGGCAGCCTCATCTTCAGGTCTCTTATGGAAGATAAAGATTGTTTGAAAACTATTATTTGTTGTATAAGTCACAGCTCTTAATTATATTTTTCTATACATTATTCTATGTGTATGCCAAATGTTGAGTCACATCTAACTTACAGCAATCCTGTATGAGAACCTTTATGTGATATATTTAAGGAGTGATTTGATCAGTGCTTCCCCTTTTGTGCT
Organism: Furcifer pardalis; assembly: GCA_030440675.1. NCBI lineage: Eukaryota > Metazoa > Chordata > Lepidosauria > Squamata > Chamaeleonidae > Furcifer > Furcifer pardalis. The sequence goes on along the minus strand of CP126892.1, from coordinate 63,221,956 downwards.
TCCATGACTAAACATGGATTTGAACCCAGATCACCTGAGTCTTAGTTCTTCATTCTGAAATTATTTTATATATTTATCTGTTCTAAACTAGCATCTATCTGTTACCCAATATTTTGAAATCCACCATTTATTTTAAGTTATTTTATTTTAAATGAAGTTCTTTGTACCTTTTTAGTTTCCCTTGAGCTAATCATCAGGTACCCATTTGCACCAAGCACTACATGTTCCAAGTTCCACAGAGCCCAGCTGGCTACTGCACCATAGACATCAATTTGTAAATGGTCTCAAATTCAAAGCGGTGAGTAACTATATTGTCCAGTATGGGTCGCATAGTCAAAGCAGTGGTATTCCCTGTGGCAATGTGTGAGAGCTGGACCATTAGGAAAGCTGAGCGCAGAAGAATAGATGCCTTTGAGATGTGGTGTTGGAGGAGAGTTTTGAGAGTTCCTTGGACAGCAAGGAGAACAAATAGGTCAATCTTAGAAGAAATCAACCCTGACTGCTCATTAGAAGGTCAAATAATAAAGATGAAGCTAAAGTACTTTGGACAACAGATGAGAAGAGAGGATTCACTTGAGAAAGCCTTGATGCTTGGAAAGGTCGAGGGCAAAAGAGGAAGGGGCCGCCCCAAGATGAGATGGCTAGATGTGGAGACAATGGGCACAGAGCTGAGCGAGTTGAGGGGGATGGTGGAGGACAGGAGTGCCTGGCGGACAGTGGTCCACGGGGTCGCAGAGGGTCAGAATCAACTGTGCGACTGAACAACAACAATGGGTTGTAAGTTATATTTTTATTCGGATATTAATGAGAAGAAATATGTGTAAAATAATATTATTTTTTGTAAGCATTAGTTTTCCTTATAAATTACTATATAGGAGGTAAAAACTAACGTTTTAAATTTGTTTCATGTATTAGAAGATTAAATTGAAAAGGTCAAATTAGGAAGAAAAGCCAGAGATGTTGCTGCAATTCTAGGAAAAGCCACCTGGCTGATTAAAGAGGACAGGAAAAAATAATAGGAGCCATTCAAGATGAATGCAGTATCCCACATCTGGCTGGGCGAACCACAATAGAAGCCATCCAGGGACATTAAGATTCCATGGAGTGAGCAGAACTCTTGAGATAACCCATCACCTGGGAATGGACCCCTGGACAGAAAACAATTGCTGCTATACTTCTTTTGATAAGGAGATTTACTGTCTGCATTGTATCAACATTCCAAGGATCACAGCAAAGACCTCCCTGGAAATGACAAACAACTAAGGAACTTTGGGATGGGCTTCTGGAGGATCTCCTCCAATGAAGAGGGTGTTTTGGGGGCGATACCATATATGGAACTTTGCAGCTGACCCCAACTCCTCCATCATGGCAACCTCCAGGTGGCAAATGTTGAAACTCCTCCCACCTCTCCATGTGACATCTGGACCAACCAAGTTTGGGGGTGGACTTCTCTTCTTCCATGTGGACACTCCTGAGCTAATCAAGTACAAGGAGCAGACCCACTCCCTTCCCATGTGATGCCTTGGACCAATGATGTTTGTGCAAGCCCCTTTGTGCTCAATTTGAATGCACATATAAACCAGTTTCTCCCATTGTCTAATGCAAAACTTTTTCCTTTCTGGTTCTGCCCTGTGCTAGCAATTTCTCATAGCATAAGGGTCATGTGCTATCTATGGGGTAGTTTATTTGCCTCACAGTTCTTTCTTTTTCTTTCTCTATCCAATGTTTAATTTACTGCTTGCAATCTTCTTTTTATCTCTCTTTATCCTTATCTTCTCCAGTCTCATTCTATCCCCTGCCAGAGAAACCTGTATTAAATAAACTTATTTTAATTGTTACTGCTTAAGTGTTCTCCTAATATCTGTTTTTTTATCTATCTATCTATCTATCTATCTATCTATCTATCTATCTATCTATCTATCTATCTATCTATCTATCTATCTATCTATCTATCCCCCACCTTTTAGTCAAATGATTCCCATTTAGTCAAATGATTCCCACTGGGTAATGAAACAATACCACCACCGCATATTGTGCAACCTCCGCAAACGAAGGAAGAGTATCAACAGATTTTGAGAATTTGAAGCAATCAATCGTTTGCAACCCTTGGACTGCAAGGAGATCAAACCAGTTGATCCTAAAGAAAATCAACCCTGACTGCTGCTTGGAAGGACTGAAACTGAAGCTCAAATATTTGATCACCAAGTGAACAGAGAGGAGTCACCAGAGATTACCCTGATGCTAGGAAAGATCAAAGGCAAAAGGAGAAGGGGGTGACAAATAATGAGAATGAGTATCATTGAGGTGGTAGGCATGAATCTAGGCGGACTCTGGAGGATGGCGGATGACAGAGGAGCCTGGCATGCTGTGATCCATGAGGTTATGAAGGGTCTGACTTGGCTGAGTGACTGAACAACAACAGCACCACATTTGCAAACACTAACAATAAACATCTAGTAGTAAAGGAGAATAATTCCACAATAAATTAGTGAAACAGAAACAAAATACAGTTGTTCCTCGCTTAAAGATCATAATGCGTTCCACAGGATTGCCCTTTAAGCGAGTTTGCTCTTTAAGCAAAACAGAATTGTAAGTGACCAATGGGGGGGGGGGGATTGCGAACCCCGATTTATTTGTTAAGCGAGTTTTTGGTTGACTTTATTTGTTAAGCGAAGCCAACATTCAGAGAAAATTCTGCTCTTTAAGCGAGGCACTCTTTAAGCGAGGCACTCTTTATGTGAGGTTTGACTGTATTAGAAGTACAGTAAAACCTCGGATAACACTAAAACTTGGTTCCACAAGTCTTAGTGTTATCCAATTTTTAATGTTATCCAATGCATGCATTGGATAACGTTAAAATCCAATGGCCATGATGGTGAACCTTGGCACTCCAGATGTTCTTGGACTTCAATTTCCAGAAGCCCAAGCCCCAGTGAATCCACATGAATGGGTTTGCTGTGATTCATCCGGCTTGCGCTGCGCCAATCTCGTCACTCCTGGAAGTGGAAGTAAAATGCGCCCAATTCCAGGAGTGGGCCGGACAAATCGCAGCAAACCCATTCGTGTAGATTCACGGGGAATTGGGCATCTGAGAACTGAAGTCCAAGAATATCTGGAGTGCCAAGATTCACCATCACGGTCCTATGGGATGCATTGGATAACGTTAAAACTCCATAGAGATACATTGTAACCGCCACAGGCTTTAGCCAATTTTATCCGGTACATCCCATAGGATTTTAACGTTATATGATGCAATTTTTTTCCAGATTGCTTAATGTTATGCAATCTTAGTGCTATCTGATGCAAATGTTACCCAAGGTATTACTGTACAAGAAAACTGTCTCATACTGAGTCACACCCTTGGTTCATCTGGCCTAGTGTTTTTGTCACTGACAGCAGCTGACCAGGTTCCTGGTAAGAAGTTTTTCAATGCCTACCAAGAGGTGCCAGCAACAGAGTCTGGAAACTTCAAAGCTAACACTATGTCACTGAGCTATTGCTATTTCTCCATGTTAGGTGAAAGAAGTAAAACAGAGGAGAAGGGGCTGAAACATTAGATTGATGTATTGTTAAAAGAGCCGTTATCTGCAAAATCACTTTTTGCTCATACTGATTTTTTTAATGTCCCAAGAGATGGAAGTGAAAATTGTTATTAATAAAATCTGTGGAGAAGTCAAAGATATTAGCAGAATAGGGATTGGGTTGCAATCTACTGGGATCTGAGTGGCCAAAGCTGCCTCAATCTTACTTTATGGGCTAGCACTCTTAGATAAAGGGTAGTAATATATCTATTCCACAAATTAAAGAAACATCTTGCCCTAAACCAAGCAGCTTTGCTGCTGTGGGTTTTTTCCTAAAGTCTAGCTTAAGTGTAGCATACAGGGCAATCATTCAGCCTACATAAAAACAGAACTCTCAAGGGAGGTCAGACTGATTGGTTTGCAGACAGTCTGGAGAAGCTATATGTCAGTTTCACCTCAGTAACATTCCTCTGAAGTTTCAAGGCAATATTCTTTAACTTGGTGCCTGAGACTGGTCAGTTTTCAACTTTATTCATGAATCTTCTTTTTACCTGATGAGTGTCAGTGTTTGGCTGGTAAAATATCCCCTTATAGGGCAGGTCCAGGACATTTTTGGCTAAAGATGAAGCAGCAAATAGTCTCTCACTCACCCAATTCAAGGTCTCTGGCAGCTTAAAAGGTGAAAAAGGAAATACAGTAACCTTAAAAATGACTTTAATGACAACCATCACCTGCTGCCTGAGGCAGCCATTTCACTGTGCCTATTGATAGGATCAGTTGTGTCCTCACAGAAGTAACCTTGTAGAACATATAACAGAGGTCTCTAAATGTGTTGTGTTATAAACTGATGACTTGGAAACAGAAAGCTCTCAAACACACACTCAATGCAAATGAATCTTGACCCAGAGACTAATGTTTCCAACATTTACTGATCTTGTAGTAATTGGTGCCAGATCAGAATTTCCAAAAGAGATAAATTTCCAGCAAGAGCGTATGATAGGTGCCTTTTCTCCTATGGCCTTCTGCATTAAGCAAGGGCAAGTTCACAGGGGCATCACACAATGTGTCCTGAATGCTTGTTGATGATACATCTTGAGTGCAAACTATAGCAAATAAACTGCTCCTGCCACAAATGAAAGATATAGTATTCTAGCAGTTCTTACCACTGTTGTGACAGCCAGAAGAAATATCCTATTACTGTGGGAACAGTTGTCACCAAGAAGCTGTGACTGAATTTCATATATCATGGTTCCTATGCAAATGTATCACTGGGAACCCTTGGAACACAGCATGCAGAGACCTATTGGAATATGGAAAGTGGTCTTTGTCATTCTGCACTTCGTCATTCTGATATTTTATGAAGGTGAACTGTTCTGAGATAAGATTGGTTTTTCTTAGTCTAAATGACAGTGGTTTATTTCTAATGATATGGAGATTCTTATGTGCAGTGTATCTTACTTTATGTTATGTAACAGCTGTGAAGTATGGATGGCCTTCTGCATCTCGCATTAGCCCTAGCCAGTATATCCAGTGGTGTGGGATGATGGAGTTGTAATCCAACCACTTGTGACTTAAACTGTGACCTGTCAGTGTCCCTCCCTAATTCTGATATAAGTAACCACCTGCCAGCAATGTCTTACTGCTGCATACAAGGAATAAATAGGCTGTTAAGCCTCTATGGATCTTTGCAGTGTGCTGCTGAGAGCTGTGACATATTTTTCTCTTTGCAAGCAGACCCATACTCATTTATTCAATTCTCTCTGAGGTACATAGGAGGAGGAGAAGCAGAAGCCAAGCTAGCTTGCTTCCATGCTCACTCATCAAAGCCTAAATCTTCACAGATTTTTAGCCACTGAAGTGGATAAAGGAAGACCTAAGATACAGTGAGGTAGCAGAGCCAGTCCTACCGTTAGGCAGCTGGCAGCAAGCTCCAAATACAGCAAAAGCCAGGAAATTATATTTATTTAATTTGTTATCAATTTTACCACCAACTATGAGGAAGAGTTTTATACCTCATGTTCCAAAATAACTTGCATGGCTTTAAATTCTTTGACTTGGGTGCTTGCAATCGGATGTGATTCATTGCTCTCCCTCAGGTAGAAAAAAATCTTTGGGTGATACTAGGATCTAAAGCATGCAATTCTGTGACATCCAGGTCTGTTCAGTTATAAGATTTTCGTTTGCTATATGTATAGCCGGAAGCCTAAGCCACTCTTTGTCTGAAATATCTTTTTAACAACTGGAACAACAGCACTTTAACGAAATTACCGCTTCCAGCATCCTGGGCTAGGTTTCAAGTATCTGATATTGACAGTTGGAGGAAGTTATTAGAATGGATAATTAAACTGGCTGCTTATCTGCTTCATGCAGTTGACAGCAGTTAATGCAGAAATATAGAAATGTCCATCATTATGATGGGTGAAGGTTAAAAGGAGGTGATGCAAATTGCAGGGAACCAGGACATGCACACATTGTCCAATAAAGCCCCTGTCATACCAGGTCAAACTGCAGAACTAGAGTCCAAAGAGATGTTCAGAGTAATATCCTAACTGCTAAACCATTTTTCTTCTCTCACAATATATGCTTCAGAAATCAGACATGCATATTAAGACCAGCCCCCTTTTTTATTATAAACAACTAAACAGAGCATGCTAAATGCAAGACATGAGGAAAATAACTTGGGGAATATCTCCCGAGGGGGGGGAGGAGTCAGGAAAAATGAATGTGTTATTCATTACAGCAGCCTGGCTATTTATTGTCTGTAATATGTAGGGATTGGATTGGATCAGGCTAACTAGAGTCAGTAGGCTGTCTGGTATGCCACTTGGTGTGATTCTCACATCCAAGTGGCATATAGCCCTCAAGTGACCCTATTTGATTCGTAGCAGCCTGCAAACAATTTGTCACCATCAGAAAGTGGCTTAAGAAGAGAGCCATTTTGCAATATTAGCAAACAAAATTCTTCCTCAGCTTTGGAGAGGGACAAAGTGAAAAAAATATTTTAAGTGTGTACCAGAGCAGTATCAAATTACTTTAAAAACAGCATTAGCACATGTATTACAAATTAGGTATGTGTATTAAATATACATACATAACTTTTAATAGGAATAAATATACATGCCTAACTGGTAATGAATAAATAGGTACCGCTTTCGTGGCAAGGTAAACAGCATTCCATGCACTTTGGTGTCTAGGCATGCCTGCCACATGTTCATGGAAACGTCCGCAAATGCAGACAGTGTTGGCTTTTCAGCTATAAGCAGAGATGAGCACTAAACCCTAGAGTCGGATATGGCTGGCTTTTGAGAATGGATGATCTTTACTTAATTTGTAATACATGTACCTAATGCTATTTTTAGAATGATTCAGTTCTTATTTGTTGCTCTGATAAAAAAAATTCCCATTTCCTCAGGCCTTCCATGGAACTGAGGAAGTGTTTAATTTGCCAATATCACGACCCAATATCATTTAAAGCTATTTCATGATATTGGCAAATTAAAAGCACAAGGTTCACTTTGGTTCACTTCCAATGACCCCATGTGGTGGAAATGGACCAAAATAAAACAATTCCATGTGCTCTCAAAAAGTAGAGTTCCCTGACAGAGGCCAGAAAAGTGTGGATCAGATGTAATTGGTCCAGCAATTACATCATGGGATCACTGTCAAAAGGAGCAAACCAACCTGTCCCTACTATGATCCAAACAGGCTAATGCACAGAGGTGGACTACATGAAGGTTAGGGCTACATGTCTCCCCAGAATGCGGAGAGGGGGTTCCTAAGCTCTCCTTCATGTCTGTCTTTTCCTGTAAGAAATAATAAATTGCTAATCTTAGAAACTTCCTTAAAGAAGGTCATCAGGCCATCCTGCACTTAATTTAAAAAAAACCTCTGTGTGTGTTGGGGTGTGTGTGTTCAAAACTAAAAGTGAACTTTTAGTCATTTATATTTTTGTTTCCTCCACCTCTATTTTTTAAAATTTCTGTGGTCTTTCTTGCCCCAAGAGGATCCGGAAGTTAGAGATCTGGTCTCCAAGCCTGACAAAATTGCCTATTCTTGAAGTTTAGAAGCCCTCTGGAATCCAGAATTGGAAACTTTTTCCTCCTGAATTTTTATGTGTCCTGCTAAAGCAAATAGAATAGTTGACAAAGCTGTACAAGCCAGGGCCCATTGATGTCATCATGGAGAAAGTAAATCTAATGTACATGAAGCCATGATTAAGGGAGAAAGCTAACATTAAAATACAGCAGTTAGTCTTTAAAATGCTACAATGTTTTTGTTTTGTTTTGTTTACTTTCTGATATGTTTGAAACACAGACTAACACTGCTACTATTCCAACAAACCTTACAGTGTTTCTAAAAACTGGAATCTGAAGGAAGTTGATTGGGATAGAATATGGAAACAGAGAATTGCTGAAGATGAAAAAAAATTGATTGGGACATATTTGCACTTATGGTGGGACTGTAAATTTGCAAAGAGAATTTGGAAGATTTTTTTTGAAGAGATTAACCAAATATTGTTTTTAAAATTAGAGATATGCCTTAGAATAGCATTAGTAATGTACTTTAGAAATATAATTATAGAAATAAACAAGAAAGAGTTGATTATTGTGTGATATGAGATTGCCTATTGTTAAAAGATGGAAATATATTGTGAATTTGATTTGCATGATTGGTTCAAAGAACTATGGAATATAGCAATAAATTATAGATTGGCATGTTAATTAAAGTGAAAGAAAGGTTTTAAAATGATTTTAAAGATATTAAGGGAGAGTTTATTGAATATGTTTTAGTCAAATCGAAAGGAGTAGGACCAGGACAAAAATATGCAGCTTTTTGCAACTAAGGGACAAATATATAAAAAATAACGTTATATTGTGATAATGGCTTGAGGGTATATAATGCCCAGATGGTGACTGCAGCCATGAAATAAAAATACATTTACTTCTTGGGAGGCAAGCTATGACAAACCTAGGCAGCATAATAAAAAGTAGAAACATCACCCTGCCAACAAAAGTCGCATAGTTAAAGCAATGGTCTTCCCAGTAGTAATGTATGACTGTGAGAGCTGGACCACAAGGAAGGCTGAGCACAGAAGAATAGATGCCTTTGAGCTGTGGTGCTGGAGAAGACTCTTGACTGCAAGGAGATCAAATCAGTCAATCCTAAAGGAAATCAACCCTGCCTGTTCCTTGGAAAGACAGATACTGAAGATGAAGCTCATGTACTTTGGCCACCAAATGAGAAGAGACGACTCACTGGAGAAAGCTGGAAAAGATCAAAGACAAAAGGAGAAGGGGCGGCAGAGGATGAGATGGCTAGCTGGCATCATTGACACAGTGGACAAAGAGCTGGGCAGACTATGGAGGATAACAGATGACAGAGGTTCATGGGATCACAAAGAGTTGGACTTGGCTGAATGACTGAACAACAACAGAAGGTTACATTAACTACATATTAGTTAATGTAACTGTTTATTTATTTGTGTATTTATTACATTTATACCCCACCCACTCTGGGCAGCTTACAACATAATGGCAATAATAAAAATCTTCACAATAATAAAATTATATACACCAATTGCTTAAAATTAAAAACATCAAGAAAGCAAAACAACACCCACACATTTTTATTATAATTGTATTGTTGTTAAGTATATGATTAGAATATTTTTACTTTATATTTTTTGAATTTTTATTGTTTTAAAAATAAATAATACATTATTTTAAAAGCTAGGATTTGTAACAATAACATCCAAATTAACTTCACATTACCATTTCCCAATATATTAAGTATAAATGACAGAAAAGTAGCTGTGGGAAACCACATACTTCAACAGATCATGTAGAAAGGCCTTCAAATTAGTTTTGTCAGGCTTATTAGCCAAGGAAGGCTGTTTGTGGGACTTTGCAGTAATTTGTGTTTGTGTTGCTCATACTTTGGTTTAATTGCATTTTCATGTCAGCGTGACATTCTTCGATAAGTCTACTTATTAGGCAAACTGTATATTTTGAGTGAAATCCCACCCACAATTGTTTTTAAGAAGAACTCGTTCCTTGTCCTCTACCCTTCTCCAAGGATCAATGTACCCTGGAAGAGCAGGAACCCCCCTGGTTTAGTATAAATAAGCAGGCTCTACATACAATTTAAAATGCATACTTTGACCATAATAATAGAACAGATGGAAAGAAGATGTCTCTCTACAGGGACATTCAAGACTCTTTTCCAGCATTCCATTTTCTCTAGAAGTGTTTCCATTCATATCTCCAGGCTCCAAGAGATACCATGTTGAGACAACAGTGGCAGATGCTGCAAATGCTGAACTGGTGAACAATTAGAAATAGAAAATAAACATGATACTAAGAAGGCAAAGCTGTTACATTTTGCCTAATTTTAATTTTGTGTGTTTAGGGAATGGGTTAGTTTTGTTTGTATCATGCAACGTGTCAGTAATTAAAGCACCCATTTGCAATAAAATGTAATAAAGTCAAGACAGTTTTGCCACATGGCACTCTGTTTGCCAAAACAGCAGGATTCCCCCCAGTTTTTCCTGGGCACATCTGAGTGCAACTACAATTTACTAGGGACTGTGGTGGCTTAGTGGTTAAGATGCTGAACTTAATGTTTGGAAAGTTGATAGGACAGCAGTTTGAGACCCGAGTGCTACACGACAGAGTGAGCACCCATGTCTGTCCCAGTTCCTGCCAACCTAGCAGTTCGAAAGCAAAAAATTGCAAGTATATAAATAGATACCACTTTGGTGGGAAGGTAACAGCACTCTGTGCACTCTGGTGTCTAGTCATGTCTGCCACATGTCCATGGAAATGTCTGCATACACAGACAGTGTTGGCTCTTTGTCTGTAAACAGAGATGAGCACTGAACCCTAGAGTTGGATACAACTGGCCTTCGAGCAAGGACAACCTTTACCTTTACAATCTTTGTTGTTGTTCAGTCACACAGTCAATTCCAACCCTTTGCGACCCTATGGACCATTACCCACCAGGCACATCTGTCCTCCACCTTCCTTTTCAACCCGCCCAGCTCTGTGCCCATTGCATCTACAATACCATCTAGCCATCTCATTTTTGGCCGTCCCCTTCTTCTTTTTCCCTCCACCTTTACACTCTACTACAGTCAAACCTCGCATAAAGAGCGTCTCACTTAAAGAGTAAATCGCTTAAAGAGCAGAATTTTCTCTGAATGTTTTCTTCGCTAAACAACCAAAAACTCACTTAACAAATAAATCAGGGTTCGCAATCCCCCCCCCCCAACAATTGGTCATTTACAATGGTGTTTCGCTTAAAGAGCAAACTCGCTTAAAGAGCAATCCTGTGGAACGCATTATGCTCTTTAAGCGAGGTACAACTGAATTTTATATTTCTTGCAATGTCCAAAATAGTGTCATTATGGGGACTTTAAATGATAGCTCCAGCAAGCTCCCTAGACATCACTATCTCCATTTTTCATAGGATGCCAACAGTGATATTTTATACCAGAAAAATAAAAGGGGAATTGTCAAAATTGATGTGGAAGAAAGGACTAATTATTTACTGATAAGATGATACTGAAGAACTGTAGAAGAAGGGAAAGCAATCTGCACATTATTTGGATTGATTACAAAAAGGCGTTTAATAGCCCACTACTTACTTCAAAAAAATGAAACATTGCAGACTTGCACTCTCAACAACAACAACATCATGAAATGTTTGACAAGAATGTTGAAAGAATGGAAGTGGTATCAAGTTAAGAAACATTAAGATCCAGGAGAGGTATATTTCAAGGTGATTCATTGTCTGGCTGGACATCCCACTACAGTAATGGAGTAGATTATACAGCCAGCAACTCAATGCCAAGGGTTGGGCGTTGGTAAATAACCTGACTCCCTAAAGGGCCAATGGCTACAGGTGGATGAGCCCCTTTAGGTGGGGTGGTGGTCCCCTCAGTGGAGGAAATGCCATCAGAAACCATGATAATGGGCCCAACAGCAAAATGAGTGGAGGAGGAACTCTGATTCCCAACGGTCATGGAAGAAGAAGAGGCCATGCCAGATGGACTGGCTGTGAAAGTCCACCTTGTCCATATCCTGTGGCAGTCCATTGCAGTGCCGGTGTTAAATCCTGCATGTCTCATTCATATGTGCCGCAGGAGATGGCTCCATGATCATAGTGTGTGGGTCACTTCATGCTAAGGTGGGATCCACCTTAAACAAATTCATGCCAATGGCATTTTTCCTCCTTCAGTAAAAAACGCATTCTCGAATACGAGTTGCAGCCAACGACAATGATTACAGTGTATGTTATTTTTAATGGCTATGGTACCATTGACAATACAGTAAAACCCTGATTTACAAATGCCCCTGCTTATGAATAATTCGACTTACGAATTGGTTCTGCACTGAAATCCATCCCTCGAGTTATGAACATGCCCCAAATTATGAATTAATTCTTTTTCCTCTGTGTTGCCCAGTGAAGCAAAAAACGCCATTTTCCCTATGGGTTTTTCTTTAAGTTACAGTCTGATTCCCCATAGCGCATTGCACACATGCAGCCTTTCTGAGCCCTGTAGGTGGCAGTAGAGTGTTTGGAGTGATTTCTTTGTCTGGAGTTTCGGTGCCAAAATGGCTGCCGGTTGCTGTTTATTGCTGAATTTTTCTGAGTTTTCTGTCCATTTTCAAAGTTGCTTTAAGGTAAGGAACAGTGTTTTTGCTTATGATTGCTTTCCTTTCAATGCTGCTGTTGTTTTGGGGTGGCTTGATTGATTTTGGATGGTGGGAGGGGACCTGTTTTGATTTTCTGAGAGGTGGGTGGGGCTTTTGCTTTATCCAAATGGAGATTCCTTGAGTTACGAACAAATTTGACTTACAAACAAGGCCATGGAACTGATTTTATTCATAACGAGGTTTTACTGTACTGTTGAATAGAACAGGTCATGGATACCATGTATATGGATGACCTTTAGCTATTTGGGGAAGCAATTCAGGAAATTGAATCACTTATGCACACAGTCTGAATATGCAGCAACGTATTGTGATGGATTTTGAAATAGAAATGTGTGCTATTTTTCAGTAAAAATGGGGAAAAAATGAGTGGCTGGCAGAGGAAAGAACCATGCAAGTATTGGATATGATGAAAACTATATTTGGGAATTTTACAAGCAAAAAATGTAAACAATACAATAGTGAAAAAGAAGACTAATGCAGAATATTTAAGGAGAGTAATGGAAATTTTGAAATTGAGACTGAATGGTGGAAATATAATAGCAATGAATACTTGAGCAGTAGCATTGATAAGATATGTATATTGGAAAGTGACTGAGTTAAGTACTTTGGACTGGAGGACAAATAATTTGATGACTGCAAATCATGCTCTTTGTCTTTAAATTGATGTGGATAAATTATATCTATTATGGGAGGGAGGGTGAAGTGAAATAACAGTGAAAGAGGGGAAAAGGTATTTTGGGGAATACGTTTGTAGAAATAAGAGAATGTTGAATGAAAGTTTTAGGGATAGTATCATCAAAACTTCTGAATTGAAAGGCAAATAGAAAAGAGGTGTTAAGGAATAGAATAAATGCTTGGAATAATAAACCATTACATGCTCAATATATTTAAAATGTTGAAGGTAAATGAATAGGACTAATAATTTTTGTTCTTGTTCAGTCGCACAGTCAATTCTGACCCTTTGCAGCTGTATTATTATTATTATTTTATTATTATTATTATTAAATTAAACCATTGTCCGCCAGGTACCATCTTCCTCCGCCCGCCCAGCTTTGTGCCCATTGCATCTACAATACCACCTAGCCATTTCATTTTTGGCCGCCCCCTTCTTCTTTTGCCCTCTACCTTTCCCAGTATCAAGGCTTTCTCAAGTGAATCCTCTGTTCTCATTAGATGTCCAAAGTACTTTAGTTTCATCTTTACTATTTGACCTTCTAAGGAGTAGTTAGGGTTGATTTCTTATAAGATTGACCTATTTGTTCTCCTTGCTTTCCAGGGGACTCTCAAAACTCTCCTCCAGCACCACATTTCAAAGGCATCTATTCTTCTGCGCTCAGCTATCCTAATGGTCCAGCTCTCACAACCATACATTGCTACCAGGAACACCATTGCTTTGACTATGCGAATTTTTGTTTGCAAGGTGATGTCTCTACTTTTCACTGTGTTCCCCAGGTTTTTCATAGCTTGTCTCCCAAGCATCAGTCACTTTTTTATTTCATGGCTGCAATCACCATCTGCAGTGAGCTTTGATCCTAAGAAAGTAAAATCTGTCACTGCTTCTACTTCTTCCCCATCTATTTTCCAGGGATTGATAGGGCCTGTTGCCATTATCTTGGTTTTCTTGAGGTTGAGTCTCAAGCCAGCTTTTGCACTCTCTTCTTTCAACCCAAGCAGCAGCTTCTTTAGGTCTTCCTCACTTTCTGCCATTAGGGTAGTGTCATCTGCGTATCTCAAGTTGCTGATGTTTCTCCCAGCAATTTCGATCCCAACTTGTGATTCGTCCAACCCTGCATTGCACATTATGTGCATTATGGACGAATAATTGGGTATGACTAAAATCTGGTACAGTGTCCTAAAAAAGGAGCCAGAAGGATTTATATTTGCTGGCCAAAAACAAGCCTTGCCTTGAACACCTTGAAGTTGTCTGTGCACTGGTATACATCTGCGCAATGACATTCCACACATGCAAATGGACCTGAGATATCAAGTCCACCTGCATGCAGATTTTTAGCCATTTGGCTATCACGTCACCTGTTGGTTAGGCAGACCATGACTTGTACCCCCCATTTTCACCTTGTCCAAGGGATCCGACAGTTGACACTTTGGTGAGTTTTAGTCCCAGCCTAACATCATTGACAAGTGATGGGAAACATTCTCTAGTTAGACTGCCTCAGCAAGGCTTTCACCTAGCCTGCAATATAAACAATCACTACAATATAATTAAAGCATTGAAAAAGCTGTAACTGTCATTGTAGGCTTTGTAAAGAGATGGATGAAACATTGGACCACCTTATCAGTGGATGTAGTAAAATTGCGCAGACTGATTACAAAACTTTCTAGCCACTCAAGACATTACTGTGGTTGGAAAAAAAAATTGGTTAAGCCGCTTGATGTGGCTAACCTAGCTGACAGTCGGGTGGGAAAAAAGAGATGGAAAAGATCCTGAGATATCAGGATTTGAGAACTGAAATCCAGCATCTCTGGGAGAAAAGAGCAACAAAGATACTAGAGCTCTGTGGATGCCCAGGAAAGCCAGAAAGATGAACAAATTGGTCTTTGAGCAAATCAACCCAGAAATGTCTCTGGAGACAATAATAATAAAATAAATAAAAATGAAGAAAGCTGAGCCAGTCCCTCTCCTCATTTCTAAGCTTCCTTCAAACCCTTGGCATCTCCTAGCCTGGATCATTCCCCAGCCACCACCTCTCACCTTCATTCCTTTCTCAAGATAACTGGTATAGCAAAATCCACATCTTGCCCCACCAGCCTTTCTTCTGGAAATGGAATAGATCTGACCATTGGGACCCATTTGTCTGAACACAAATCCATAACATATACCTCAATTCCCCCCTCCCTTTGGTTCCCTAGGTTTATGCAGGCTGGAGCCAAAATCTCTTCTCTGCACTGCTGTAGAAGTCTCCAGAAATTCAGTTATTTCTGTAGATTCTGTGCCTTTTTCCTGATTTGTACTACTGGGAATATGCATACCCCTGGTTGGGAATCACTGCCATAAAGGATGACAGCAGCACATTCTGATTTGATGTTATTTCAGGCACCTCCTGGTACATTTGGGGCCTCTATAAGTAACCCCAAATGTGCTAGTCTGCCTGCTTGCGAGTAGCCTTACTATCAGTGATGGGATGTCCCCGGTTCCATACGGTTCCCTGGAACCGGTAGGACCAATCCCGGAGGGTTCTCCAGGAGGGTAGACAACTTTTGAGGCATCCGGTTCCAGACGCCTCACCAAAATAATTTTTTAAAAAAAAATCGGAGCAAAAATGGCTCCAATTGACTGCGCATGCGCAGAAATTCAATCTGACACATTGCACATGCGTCAGATTGAGTTTCTGCGCATGCGCAGTCAATTGGAGACATTTTGCTCCGATTTAAAAAAAAATTATTTTGGACATCATGGCGTGGTAGTCATCCCATCACTGCTTACTATGCATCCAGTGCTGTGGCACTGCAATAATATAGGACAGTGTTTCCCAAACTAAGTCCTGAAGAATACTGGTGGGCATCAATTCCCAGAAGCCTAAGACAGTTCATTGCCTGATCATTGTTTTGGGGGATTGACTTAGACTTCTGGGAATTGAAGTCCAAAAAAACAAAGTTTGAGAAATGCTGATCTAGGAGCTGAAGAATTGTGCCACTTTCAAGTGTGCAGGAATAACCACTAGTGGTAGAATTCAAAGACTTTTGTTCCCAAATTCCATTGCCAGCAATAGCTATTTAGCCATGCTGACTGAAGGATTTAGGAAGCTGCAATCCAGAACAAAAACAAGAATCCAGTCTCTAAGCTCTGCTTGAATAATGAGAGTGCAATGGAGCAGAGAATGACTATAACAGCACTACCACCATGGAGACCCAAGTGTAGGGAGCACTTGGGGTGGTCCAGGGTAGCATTAGAAGTACAGTTTCCTGTGTCTCCCTCCCCAGAAGGCAGATCTGAAGCAAACTCAGCACACTAGTTCAGCACCACCTCATGGTTATAATCTAATTAGTAATGGGATATTTCTATCAGCAGTAAATCATAATTTTTCAGATTACATTACAAAATTGCAATCATTTTTCTTAGGAGCAGTTATCTCTTGCTGTTATTTTTTTCTCTCTCTACTCCCCAAACTAATACACTGGCTTGATTAGTCTCTCTCCCTCTCCCCCCCCCCCATTTTTTCTTCTTCGTCCCCCTTTTTTATTTCCCTCCTCAGCAAACTTTCCCTCTTGTCTTCCCTTACCCGGCATTTCCGGAGGCCAGTAAAACTTAAAACAAACCCCTAAGGACTCACTAGCTAGTCACACAATTAATCTCTCTGAACACCACTAGAATGCTTAAACAGCAGGTAGTTGGATCTGGTCCTAAGTTTCTTTTGCAATATAGAAGAACTGTTTAAAGAAGAGCTTTGCGATTACAATATTTTCTTACTATTTCTAGTGATAAAGAAAAAATGTTGGGTGTAAGCACACAACGACTTCGTGCCCTAGGGATAAATACACATGGCAACTATCTGTCTACTTTACATGACATGTATTGGCTGTGACTGAAATCAAAGGATGTTTCTTTACGTTCATGAGACTGTCTCTGGATAAATATAATACTATTAAACCTGTGGTATAAGACTCCTGAAGAACAAATTAAACTAAAGTTAATTCTTTATGACATACTATTCAGAACTGATGGCTTTAATTTTGATTAGACCAGTGATGGCCAACCTTGGCATTCCTGATGTTCTTAGACTTCAACTCCCACAAGCCGTGATCAGCAGGAGTGCTAACTTGGGCTTCTGGTAGTTGAAGTCCAAGAACATCTGGAGTGCCAAGGTTGGCCATCACTGGATTAGACCAATGAAGTCATGCCATTATTTTTGCAAAGAGTAATTTTGGTGTTCATTTGTTAAATATTGACAGCCTTTATGCTACCATATTTGACCTTCAGCTGGCTCAATAGTTCAATGTTTTAGGTATAGAGGTTGGGAGTTTGATTCTTCACTGTGTGTTATGTGAGTACAGCCAGCTTGTGTATTCATGGGCAAGCTGCACAGTCCCAAAATGCCCTCTGAAGAACAGAATGGTAAACCACTTCTGAGTATTCTCTACCTAGAAAGCCCTGGGAGGGGCTGCCATACGTCAGAATTAACTTGATGGCACAGGTTTTTTATTTAGTATTTGTTGTTCCTTATGTAATATGTTTCTAATTACTGCTTCATTATTAGCAGATCATACCCAAGGAAATTACAAAAGCAAAACTATATTAGCTTAGAATGGTAAATATCTTCATAGTACTGTACTATACTGTATATATGAAATAGAATGATATTTGTAATTGCCTCCTGCCCTGCTAAGTGCCAGTTCTCAAACAGCTTAAGAGTTTTATATAAGACTAGTTAAAAATGCTCCAATGGAATATGAATTTAAAGGAATACAAATACAAATCACAAAAGCAATAGAAGTGCTCATAGGCAAGAGAATGATCCTCAACATCCTCTGAATGGATATGAACCTCAAGTCCACCGGCTCAGATCCAGGAAGAGCTTTATGGCAAGAACAAACGTTCTTGGGAGTACACAAGAGCAAAATCAAATTAGAAGATGGAGGAAGGAGCTCACTGGACAAGGAACAAGAACTCAACCTCCCCTATGTTACTTGGCGGACCCTGAATAGGCTGAATAGGCTGAAGGTTGGAGTACATAAATGCAAGACCAACACAACCAATTCGGGGCTGCTGGCAGACAACAACATGCTGTGTGAATGTGGATAGATTCAGAATCTGGCTCATTTACTGGTCTGCTGATTACTGCCAGAAACATGTACTGATGAGAACTTTGGTTTGGCCAATGACGAAGAAGTGCTCATAGGCTGAAAAGAATGGAATAGGAAATGAATTACTACTTCTCTGGATGTTAGGGGATATAAAGCAGATTTGAAACAGGCCAGTGTTTGGGTAAGAGACTTCTAGGGGACCCCAGATATTCTAAGTTCCATGGTAGAAGCCAGACAAAACCTAATGCACTACTGATTCTTCCACATATGCATGAGTTCAACAGAAGTGTTGCGTGGGGGGGGGGTCAGGGGGGCAGATGGCCCCAAGCGGCATTTTTCAGGGGGTAGCAAAATGTCCCCACCACTTTGGCCTCCCTCTGCCTGGACTTAGGGAGCCAGACTTCCCAGGCAGAAGGCGGCCCTTTTGCTGCGCTGGCGGATGGGCCGCCCCCTCTTCCCTCCTGCCAGCTGTGGTTGCCCTTGCTATCCCTCCTCCTCCACCTCTTCCTGACAGGTGCCCCCCCACCCACCCGCCGACTGGGGCTCTCCCTGCCCTGGGTCCGGCCCAGAGGTCTTGGGGTTAACTGGGGGGGCAAGGGGTTAACTGTGGCGGCGGCAGCAAGCCTAGGTGGAGGTGGAGGCGAGTTTGGTCTTCGTCCCGGGCAACTGAAGCCCACGCAACACCACTGGAGTTCAGTATCCATGGTTCCAGTTATCTGTAGGTCTGAAATACATTTGTATTTCTATGATGCAGTACTAATGCTAGCTACTAGAGGCCACTGTCTGCAATATAAAATACTGCATATGATTCACTATTATCTGCTGTTTCAGGTGTCTGCGGTAAGTCTCAGAACATATCCCCCCTAGATACAAGGGCTGATCTGTATATAAATATGTATATTTTTGGCAGTTTCACGTCTGACATAGACATGGAAGAAGAAGAAGTCTTAGGTCATTTATGTGGTAAATTTGTAAAATTATATCTCAACGAGAAGTTAATAAAACTGGTAGTTTGGGCAGTATTTATCTTGGTATTAATTAATTCCTTCTCAAAACTTTATTATCACATCTTGAGTCAGAAGGACAGAATGCTGGCAGCATTTCCATCTGTTCTGATATACTTAGCATTTTCTGAAATGATCTCTTCCCAATTGAGCTATGTAATTTCCTTATTTCAAAAGATACCCAATTTTCCCTTTCAGAGATCTAATGCCTTTCCCTAGTTGTCAGGCACGGATGGCATACTAATGGATTATGAGGTCATGAGCCAAAGAGTCTATGAATGATTGTCTTAATCCTCACTTGATCCTAGCCTCTTCCCCAAGTTAAATTCCAGCTTATAAATAGAAGTAATTTAAATCACTAGGATATTGTTTTCTTGATAACAGATCGCTGCTACAGAGATCCTGATTTCCGGAGAAATTGCAAAACACAAAATCTGGGTAAAAAAAGAGATATTAGAGGTTTATGTCTGCCTGGTCACACTTAGGCTATATACAACCACCACCGCCACCCTAAAAAATACCCGCCCCCATATAAACCTTCCTTATTAGAGGTGAATGAACATTTGCTTTTCCAGGCTTTCTTGCACACCACTACTAACGTTACATTTGACTGGCTGGGCAGAAGGCAGAATATGGTGGAAACATCTCCCTGTGATTAGAAATGAGCTTCACCAGCAGGAGGCTCTATCCATTTTAGCAGTCTGGTTGATACAGTAGAAACTGATTTAGCACTGATTATACTGGAACAGAAGCATAAGACCTTTGAGAGACAGTATTCATCCCTTGGGGAAAGCCTGGGCCAGCTTTTGGCTGGCTGAATTTGAAGCTGCTCCATTCCTCAAGAGTAATCAGCTCAAGCCTTATCTACACCAGGTTGGAGCTGATGTTCTTAACTCCTGCCACTATTGCTTCCAATGGGTGGAGATGATAATAACCCAGAACCCCCATGTTACCACATCTTCCATTTGGTCAGCCAAATTCAACATTACTTCTCTCTTCACTGACACTACTAAGGATCACATTACGATTATACATTTATGCTGTCCTTCTAATGTTTGGGATGATGTTCTAAAGAAGGAGGAGGAGGTATGATGAGATATCATAATTAAAAGCTTGATTAAACACAAAAACATTAGAAATGCTGCACTCAAACTATGTTGTAATATAAATGGCAGAAATCAAGGGAACATTTAAAGCAAAAATGACCATGATGAGGGACAAAAATGGCAGGGATTTAGCTGATGCAGAAGAGGTTAAGAAAAGATGGCAAGAGTACACAGAGGAACTTTACAAAAAGGACCTCAACACCACTGATAATCACAATGGTGAGAACATTGAACTTGAGCCACATATTCTAAGTGAAGTCAGAAAGGCCCTAAAAAGCATTGCAAACAACAAAGCCAGTGGAGATGATGGCATCCCAGCTGAAATTTTCAAAGTCCCAAAAGATGATGGAATCAAATTAATGCATTCTATATGCCAGCAGATTTGGAAAACACAACAATGGCTACAGGATTAGAAAAGATCAGTATATGTTCCAATCCCAAAAAAGGGTAATGCCAAAGAATGTTCAAATTATAGAACAATTTTTGTGCCATGGGCCTGACCATATCCCCAGAACAGCTGAGCAAGTCAGATTACACACCCCAGAAGTGGAAGCGGGAGCATTTACAGCTGATGTAAATGCACCCCTTCTGCATTTACATCAGCCGTGGGTGCATTTGAGCAAGTGCAGGTGTGTTTTATGGCTGATATAAACATGCCCACTTCTACTTCCAGGTGTGGGGGAAGATGGCGATGGGTCGGTTGGAATGGCATCACGGGCTGGGGCTGGCCCACAGGTGGTAGGTTGGGAACTCCTGTTCTAAAGGCACAGAAAAAGCAGATCATTGTGGAAGGAACTATTTACATCCATGAAACCATGATTTTTTAAATCATTTCACACCGTTTTCAGTTTTTTTCATTACTGTACATGTATTTATTTATCACTCATTTATGTAGCTAACATAGCAATCGTTGCTCAGGGAACAATGTTTAAGGAAGAAGGGACTAAGCTGGCATCTACTCTGGAAGAGCAAGCCATCCATAATGACAACAACAATCTGAAACCTAATCCATGAAAAATAGATGTTTATGTGTATGGCTGGTTTCTAGCTGATACATCGGCGTATGGCAGAATGAAGGAGAGAACAGATATCCAAATTGAGATAATTAATAGACTGCTAGATAATATTTATACAAAGATCAAATGTATTGTGGTCTGACCCAATTTTATTGATTCTGCTTAGCACTTTTATGGAGATATCTGAGAGGGATGCTACAGAAAGAGGAAATTAAGCAAGATAGCTCAATGACTCATGTGCAGCACCATAGAAAGTAATATTATGCAGAGTTATGGCATAAAGGCTAAGCTGACAAGAAATATGTTAAAGTCTTCAATCCTATGCACATTTACATCAGAGTAGTCCAACAAATGTAGTAGAGCTTACTTTCAAGTAAATGTGTATAGTCTCATTTACTTGAAAGTGAAGAATACATTATTTTCAAAATCTGGATTTATGACCAGCAGTCAAACCCCCAGAATATTAAGCATTTTTCTACCACTTGGTTAAAATCCTGTTGTTTAACACTGTATTTTGCACTCTGGGCAAACTCTGGGGGATGGTGGATGACAGAGGAAATCACAAATGAACCCTGTTTAAATATGGATATATGGTGTGGTTTTTAAAAGGACAGATTCCTGAGTAATAGGAATCATTATCCCTCTGTCTGCTTCTCTGTATGATGGTGCTAGCAGTAGATATACAGTACTATGGTTAATCATAAAAATAATCAAAAAATCCCTGAAGCATTTGTGGGTCCCCCTCCCCAAATATTCAAACTATCAATTTTGCATGGTAGAGAAAAAGCAGCATGCTAAGAAATAGCCTAATTATTCAAAGGAAAGTTGAAATTAAGAGCTGTCTGATATGCAGCTGTGAAGTGTGAGCCACTGCGGTTACGCTCTCAACCCTCACACTGCTACCCTGCATCTAAGTACACTTCTGAGATCCCTCAGCAGAAATGAAGACACTCTTTTGATTTTTCTTAGCAACACACACACACACACATACACATGTACACGCAAATGTATGTTTGTTACTATTTTGGCCTTGATAGACAAGCCGTAATTTATTTATTGTTTTGTTCAAAGTAAATTGGCACACAGCTTGGTTGTTTCCAAGGGCGGTGCACTAAGCTATGCAATTGCTTTGGGTCTGATTTAGAGATAAGCAAACCAGGGATACTCTATTTAAAATGAAGTAGGAGACAAGCGAAACAGAGATGAAATGGCTGGAACTGCAGTGCTTGGGAAAGTTGAATAAGAAGAAGCTTCATTTGCATTGTAGAGACTGTACCCTGCCTCCTCAGCCAAACAGAAGCAATTTGTAGCCAACCAAAGCAATTTACAACATGAAACGGTATAAGTGACCATCATCATGTACAATCTTTCTCATGCTAGGTTGGGTGAAAGGAACTGCAGAATGAACTCACCAAAAGGTGCCTTCGTTTTGGCAGTTTCACATCTGGCATAGACACAGAAGAAGGAGGAGGAGGCAGGGGAACGAGAGACCACATTGCCAACATATGTTGGATCATGGAGAAAACAAAGGAATATCCGAAACAAGTCTACTTCTGTTTCATTGACTACACCAAGACCTTTGACTGTGTGGACCACAACAAAATGTGGCAACTAATTAAAGAGATGGGAATACCAGAACACCTTATATGCCTCATGAGAAATCTTTACATGAGTCAAGAAGCAACAGTTAGGACAGAATACATAATGGCAGAGTGGTTTGGAATAGGAAAAGGAGTAAGACAAGGCTGCATTTTGTCACCCTGCTTATTCAACTTATACACAGAGCACATAATGTGCAATGCAGGGTTGGACGAATCACAAGTTGGGATCAAAATTGCTGGGAGAAACATCAACAACTTGAGATATGCAGATGATATCACACTAATGGCAAAAGTGAGGAAAATCTAAAGAAGCTCCTGATTAGGTTGAAAGAGGAGAGTGCAAAAGCTGGTTGAGACTCAATGTCAAGAAAACCAAGATAATGGCAACAGGCCCTATCAGTCCCTGGAAAATAGATGGGGAAGAAGTAGAAGCAGTGACAGATTTTACTTTCTTAGGATCAAAGATCACTGCAGAAAGTGATTGCAGCCATGAAATAAAAAAGTGACTATGCTTGGGAAACAAGCAATGTGAAACCTGGCGAACATAGTAAAAAGAAGAGACATCACCTTGCAAACAAAAATTCGCATAGTCAAAGCAATGGTATTCCCGGTGGCAATGTATGGTTGTGAGAGCTGGATCATTAGGACAGCTGAGTGCAGAAAAATAGATGCCTTTGAAATGTGGTGTTGGAGAGAGTTTTGAGAGTCCCCTGGATAGCAAGGAGAACAAATAAGTCAATTTTAGAAGAAATCAACCCTGACTGCTCCTTAGAAGGTCAAATAGTAAAGATGAAGCTGAAGTACTTTGGACATCAAATGAGAAGAGAGGATTCACTTGAGAAAGTCTTGGTGCTAGGAAAGGTGGAGGGCAAGAGAAGAAGGGGGCGGCCAAAAATGAGATGGCTAGATGGTATTATAGATGCAATAGGCACAGAGCTGGGCAGGCTGAGGAAAATGGTGGAGGACAGAGGTGCCTGGTGGGCAATGGTCCATAGGGTCGTAAAGGGTTGGAATCGACTGTGTGACTGAACCACAACTAAAATTGCCAGATATCTACATATGCATCTAAAGAAGAATTTAATGTGTAACCTATCACAACTGAAGAAGAAAATTTGTTCCTATGTTTTATACAGTATAAGAATTTATTTTGGTTAGACCGTTGAAGAAAAGTTATGTGTATTATCAGAGTCGATGCTGTGATGAGCAGACTCTACTGTAACATGCCCATTTAATGTTGTCAAGCAGTTGTAGTGAAAGGTAAATCCTTGTTCCCTCTCCTTTCAAAAAGAGAAGCAAAATGCAGTCCCATTCTCTGGAGATGATAATAATCAAACAAATGCTTTTATGCTCTTTTACCATGCACAGGTTACAGAAATTTAAATCTCACTTGTAAGAAGGACAACACTGAACTCCAGATGTTTGTGACATCTGAAAAAGATGTTGTGTTAAGGGTTTGAATCTTGCACAAGAGCTTCCATCCATCTTGTTATCAAAGGTAAAATTCCATGATGGTACCTCTGGTATCACATTTGTTTTTGGGCAGGTATATTTAAAAAGACAAAGAAGGAAATGCACTAGTTTGAAATAAACCTTCTTTCTAACTGGAAAATGAAACCGACAAGAAATAACCTCAACTTATTAGAACTCGTCACTACCTTGTATTGCAGACAGGTGAGTCGTTTTATTAAGTCTTTCACAGTTTTTCACATGATTTTTTTGGGGTTTTTTTTTTTTGTTGCAAGCTAATCAGCTGGAAAAGAGATTTGAAGAGGAAAGGATATTGTAGTTGATATAGTTCACAAAGCATTAGTTAAGCCTCATGAGTCTGACGGACAACAAATTATTGCCTCAACAGCTCAAATTGGGGCAGTGCTATTTTTTGTCACTTGTTCCAACGTGTTCTTATTTGTCATCTACAATCAAGGAAGAACTTCTCAGGCAAATCTCAGCGACCTGTATTTCAATGGGAATGTGTCCCCTAACACTTCTCCATTATTATTTCAGTTTTGAGCTTGCAGACTAAAGTTCCTTTCTAGACAAAAAAAAAATCCCTTCAGATTTTGATGCAAAGTAGAAAGATCAAAGAATAATCAAGCAAAATGTAGCTACTTGGGTGAATGACAACTTTTCTGTGAATGTGGAAAAATTCAATCAGTGCAGTATTTATGTGCATGCCATTTATGCCCCACCACATGTACAAAAGACGATACAGTAAATGGCTAAAAAAATAGTATTGAAGTATCCCACTTTTCATCAAAAAATTATCTTAACAGTTTAATTTGCTTTTAATTTTACATACTTCATATGCATTCATTATTTTAAATTGTCTAATGCTCTGATATGAATAAAGAGAGGATGATCCCTTCAGAATGAAAAATATCTCAAATGTGCATCACATTGAAATGTGTTTTATAATACTGTAACAAAATAAATGGCAAGAATCTTTAAGTTTTTTTTAAAGCTTGCATTACCATCATATTTTGTTCTTTGTGGCACATTAATATCATATTAATGTGCAACAAAACAAAGTCTTGTCTAGACAGCAATTTTTTTGGTAGAACCAGATGTATACTGTATATGCTGGCATATAAGACTACTTTTCCCCCCTGAAAAACATGCCTCCAAGTGGGGGGG
The DNA here is from genome assembly GCA_030440675.1 of Furcifer pardalis. Classification (NCBI taxonomy): domain Eukaryota; kingdom Metazoa; phylum Chordata; class Lepidosauria; order Squamata; family Chamaeleonidae; genus Furcifer; species Furcifer pardalis. The sequence goes on along the minus strand of CP126892.1, from coordinate 63,196,597 downwards.
GGTCATCTTATACGCCAGGTGCACTTCAGTTGGGATAGACATAGCTGCCCACCCACCTCATTCTACATACCATCCAGTATCGCGCGGTATCCAACGTGGCTGCGGTGAGCATCAGCAGCAAGACAGGGGTGCCAGCCTTTTCGGCGTGACCAGCCTGTTCTGCTCAGCGGGAAGCAGCGGTGCTCCGCCCCGCCCCTTGTCTACACAGAGCTCGCACATGCGCACTTGCACACTAGTGCCGGCCACAGGGAGATATTGAAATCAAATCTGATGTTCTTTTATGTTTTATTTGGTGTGTGGAAGGTGTGCGGAAGAGGGGGTAGTCTTATATGGCGAGTATATAACAAACTCTGTATTTTGAGTGGAAATATTGGGGGGTCGTCTTATACACCCAGTCATTTTATACGCCAGCATATACGGTATTTATAGAGAGAGTATGGCATACTAGCATATAAACTGTTCTATATTACATGATAGAATACATGGAAACAGTGAAGTGTTAACATATTAATGTCTATTTTTAAAACAAACAGTGTACATATAAGAACAAGTTCATAAAAAGAGGGAAATCAGTTGAGATAAATTACAAAATGCAGGCTTTAGGGATATTTTTACCCCATATATTCCATGTACACTAGGCAATAAAGCCTTCAGGAAGTGTGAAGCATTTGCTTATTAGGAATGGGTGATATAATTTCCACTGGTTTTTTTTTCTTTTTACTGGACCACTTAGTTTTTTGGTATACTGTATTTAATACATTTCATAACTCGAATAGGAAAGCTTTGTAAATACTTTTCACAGTAAAAAACAATACTCTTCTTTTCAGTTAATTTTCAACTTAAGTCATCAAAAATAAATATAAAGCATTATATACTTTGTGTATACACAGGCATGTATGCAAATAAAACATACAAAAAAAGTTAACCAATGGCCAATCAGTTCATTGCACAAAATAGTTTTTATTTATTTATTTTTTTTAAAAAAAACCTTAATATGGACAGTTAGAGTAATGCTTCCCATGTGTTCCAGTTCTTGTTCCTGCTTTGGTCTTCATCTTTGGTAGGTGGGCTTCAAATAGGGAAAATCATTTCAGAACTGGCTTTCTGTTGTCTGATGAGCTCTAGGCAAGCTCAGCACTTTCCATTAGCTTTGGATTCTCATCTGTTTCTGTGACACTGCGTTTAGGTGCAGAACTCTTGTCAGTTGGTTTAGGGCCAGGCTTAGTGTTAGAAGGTGGCTTATAAAATATCCCTGACAGCAAAGTGTTCCATCTTCTCAAAGCAGCAAGAATGTCCTTCCACTGCTGTCTTTACAGTTTCAACAAGTACTTGATATGTACAGACAGTATTGGGAAGTATAGCATTTGCTGAGTTTTTAGCAAGATTGCTAGGTGCAGATAAAGTACATGTGCTTGTAGACTATTGTGAAAGTGTTCACAGTCACAACAGTCCTTGCAGTGATGTCTTACTGTTTATGCTGCTTATCCCAACTTTGTTTTTCAGAGTCTGTGAGTCATAACAGGAAAGCATATAACAGGAAAGCATACAGCAGCATTTACTGTTACGTCTCAAAGACTTCTTTAACAACAGGAAGGGTTTTTATTTTTATTTTGGGAGTACCTCTCATTCAGAACACAGGAAGGATGCATTTGACCAAGAGGTAAACTCTTAGGAGAGCAACTGATGTTTTCCTTTGCCAGTGTAGCTGAAGATTGGTTATTTGCTGTTTGGTCTTAATAACTGACTAATTTTCCCATTATTTTCAAATTGAGAGAGAGAGACGGCTTGTTTTCTGGATCTGAAATTGGGGTCACAATGAGTCACCATGTTGCCTCCTTTTTTCACAGTAATACAGGCCATCTGACCGAGGTGTATCAGGAACAGGCTGTACAATAACATCAAAGATCTTTGCATAGTAGGTAATGAGGAGCTTTACCTCCTGCGCTTGATAAGGACAGTCTGGAAATGATGAGAAAGAATGTGCAGAATGTTTCAGAAGTGGTCTCTTTAAGACTGGGTGAAATATAACACCAAAGTTGTATTTTTGTCAGATCATTCAATAACCCTGTGCGGATGACAAAATTAAAGTTAGAGAGTGTTATATGGAGAAATTTTGTTGCAGATAGCAGTTTTAGAAGGCCTTTGACTTTAGGAATGATTCTATTCAGTTTAGTGCATCATCATGATTATCGTAGCGTGCTATCATGTCAATTGCTACTTCTGGTAACCCTGTCTGTCTAGAAAAGCAGATAATACATAGAAGTGGTTTAGCATTCCCTGGTTCTGGGGGAAGCATTCCCTGCTTCTGCACAGGTGAGGAATTGAACTCCCAACCACTGACTCTTCAGCCAAATACCTAAAACATGGTGTGATCCAGCCAGCCAGTTCAGTACATACTGAGTACCTTTAAAAAAAACAACTTGGGGCTTGTGTGCTTCCTTTCAAGTTTTCTTTACTATTCTGCTCTCCATTGCAAGTCCAAAGAAATTATTGTAAAATCAAATAAAAGGAGAGTTGAACTAAAAGGAGAGATGAAGCCTTCCATGAAACGTATTGCTGTTGTTCAGTCCCACAGTCAATTCCAACCCCCTGCAACCCCATGGACTATCACATGCCAGGCACCCCATCCTTCACCATCCTCCTCAACCAGTGGTGGGATGTCAAATTTTTTACTACTCCACCGTGATGTCATCACAGTGTGGGTGGAGCTAACATCATGATGTCATGACATGGGTGGAGCCAAACAAAAAATAATAAAATAAAATAAAAATAAGCACACACAGACACACACACACACACACACACACAATACAAGGACAGCAAGGAGGACAGCAAGGAGGCTGTGCATATGTGCCAAGCACTGTAGGCATGCATGCACACCAAGTAAAAAGGTAAGCCCTGAAGGTGGTTCCCCCCAAAAGCTGCTACCGGTTCTCCGGGACACTGGAAAAAGTTACTACCGGTTCTGGCTAACTGGTGAGAACCTGTTACATCCCATTACTGTCCTCAACCCACCCAACTCTGTGTCCATTGCATCCACAATACCATCCAACCATCTCATTTTCTGCTGCCCTTCTTCTTTTGCCCTCAACCTTATTGTGCCCAGACTGAATAACTAAAGTCTCCAAGCATTTCTTGAGATAGCCAAGTAAATTCTCTGCACATTTCACTCCATAGAACACTACCTGGTGATTATATTCTTTGCATTTTGATGGAGACCTCAGCTTTTGGAAGTTGTGTGTTTTCACTGTTTTGAACAGAACAGTGATTCAGAAAGATTCAGGTGAAGTAACACATTCAGATGCTAGATCATTTGAACCACAATTTGAAGGAGTGAGTGAATCATCTACAGATGATGCAGTGCCAGTCTGTGGTATTTGGGGACACTTTGGTTTAAAGTCACCTTGATTTTTGAAAGGTTTTTGTTCCATCCTGAGAACAGAGACAGGATGAGTTTACCACATATTGTAAGATAGACTGAGATATTCCACTGAATATCTGAATATTGGGATAGGTTTCCTTGCAATGCATGGATATTATTTGATCATTTACTAAAAACCCTTTTGGCCTGGGAAGTTGTAGTTTCAAAGGAACTAGATTCAATAAAAATATCATCTTTTGGCAAATTCTTCACAAACTCAGAAATATTTTGCCCTGGATCATATAGCTTGACAGTCTCAGGGACTGACAGTTAACTGGTAGAGATACCATATGAGTATGATACTTGTGGAACTTTTAAATGATACTTTTAAAATTTTCTAGATCATATCACTTTTCTTCAATCTCTGCCATGTTGGCTTCTAAATGTTCATTAGTCTATTCAGTTCTTTGGAGATCTTCCTCTGCAAGTTATCTCTTTCCCCCTAGTTTGTGGAATCTGTAATAATATTCTCACTGGAGGGCAAATGCTCCTTCCCAACACAGTAAGTAGATGATTTTGCCTTTTCACAGTCATCTTGTCTCTCCACGTACAATAGCTTTCCTTTGGTTACAATAGATTCCAGTTCTTGTATATTCTGTTGTTCTCATTGCCAGAGCTCTTTGATCCCCTTCTGTTGTTGACCCAAATCACGTTTAATTCCAAGGAGCAGCAGAACAAATTTAACCCTTTGGAGAGGAGCTTCTGTTTCTTGTCAAACCTGAATACAGTACTCTTGATTTGATTTTGAAATGTTTTTATGAAATGTTTTTATGAATATTAACTGAATATGGGATATAATCCTGAGATCCAACAAGAGTCACATTTTTACAAAGCTTTGAGCACACTTTATTTACAAGTAAAACTGTTTCTCTATGCAAGCCACTACGTACTAGGTACAGTATTTTGTATGTTTTGATCATGCTTTAGCCTATGATAGAGACAATTGAATTCTAGTATCATTTCTTAGGAAAACACAATACTGTACACTTCTTCAGCTGTTAGATGCTCTTTACCTTGAGCATCTTCCCTTTCATGCCATGATCCCTCAAAAACTATGGAAATATTTTCAAAAGAGTGACTCTGGCAAGATACAGGAAGACCAAATACTGAGCCATTGACCATAAGGAAATCTACAACTGTATTGCTAGAGGTGAACACCAGGGTGTCAATAGACAAGAAGATTTTACTACTTCTTCTTTCTTGTCCTGATCAAACACTTGACTTTCTTGCTTTGTCATTGGCCAGACTAAAGTCCTCATCAGTACAATACAGTCAAACCTCGCATAAAGAGCGACTCGCTTAAAGAGTAACTTGCTTAAAGAGCAGAATTTTCTCTGAATGTTCGCTTCGCTTAACAAATAAAACCAACCAAAAACTCGCTTAACAAATAAACTGGGGTTTGCAATCCCACCCACAATTGGTCACTTACAATAGTGTTTCACTTAAAGAGCAAACTCACTTAAAGAGCAATCCTGTGGAACGCATTATGCTCTTTAAGTGAGGTACAACTGTAATCGGCAGACCAGTAAATGAGCCAGATTCTGTATCTCTCCACATTCACACAGCATGTTGCTTTCGACCAGCAGCCTCCACTTGAGCATGTTGGTCTTGCATTTAGGGACTCCAACCTCAGCCAATTCAGGGTCCTCCAGGTACTGTAGGGGAGGTTGAGGTTCTCAGCTATATCCTATTTTAATATTGTTCCTTGTCCAGTGAGCTTCTCCCTTTGTCTTCTAATATTCATTCAGAGTATGTTGATGGTCATTTTCTTGTTTCTCACAGCAACAGCTGCTACTTATCTCCTACGTAGAAAAAGGCTCCTCGAAGATTATGAATACAATTGGGTAAACCCTGGGCGGCAACCTTGCTGGCCAACCTTTCTAACACCAGATCAAGGTTTTGTTGGCTGGAACAGCACAAATTATACTAGCCAGAAATTAGATCTTTGGCTGATGACTCCTTATTATCCTGTACAGTAAAACACCGGATAACACTGGATAACACTACAAATCGGATAACACCAAGACTTGTGGAAACAAGTTTTAGCATTATCCGGTGTTTTACTTTACTTTTGTTTCTCTGCATTACTTGTATGGGTTTAGAAGTAAGAAACATTATTTTAATTCTTAAATATAGAATGTCTGTGAATGCCTCTATGTTTAAAATACTGTGGTGCAAAGGATACAGTTATTTAGTACAATGATAATAAACCAGACTCATAATAATGAACCACTTTGTATCATACCCAGGTAAAGTTTCATTATTTCACTGGTTATGATTCATTGTAACATTATTGGTACAAAATGTAAATGTTAGAAAGACAACAAAGAGTGCCTTGATACATTAAAGGCAAATACAGTAAAACATTGGATAACGCTAAAACTTGGTTCCACAAGTCTTGGTGTTATCCGATTTTTAGTGTTATCCGATCCATGTTAAAATCCTATGGGATGGATCGGATAACGTTAAAGCTCCATAGAGATACATTGTAACCGCACAGGCTTTAGCGGTTGTTATCCAATCCACCCCATAGGACCTTAATGTTATTTGATCCAATTCTCCTCCCCAGATTACTTAACGTTATGCGATTTTAGCGTTATCCAATCCAATCGTTATCTGGTGTTTTACTGTACAGTTATTTTAGCCTCAACTTGTATGGTCCACAGCAGGGCTGCCCAAACTTTTCAGGGCATGGGCTCCAGGACAGCCGATCGGGCCAGTCACATGGTTCCTCCAAAGAGAAGTGGAAGTAACATGCTAATGAATGTGCATGTAATGTGGCCATGCATGTACAGAACACTGTCATAAATGACTAGTGGCTGTTGTTAATGTGTTTATTATAGCCGCATGTCATTTACAGCAGTGTTCTGTACATAAACTGGCACATTATGTGCCCACACATGCACATTTTACTTCTGGGAGCGGTGCAGCCTGGCTGAATTGGCATCAGAGGCCGGATCTGGCCTGTAGGCCATAGTTTGGGCACCCCTGGCCTACAGCAGCTTCACTGGATACAATGAACTGTTTGTTATCCAGACTTTCTGGAATATGTAATACAGCCCACAGAGGGTAAATTTATTTTCCTTTGTGTAGTAAGTTGCATTAAAGTAGGCCCACTGAATCTGTGGGGATTTGTTGAGTTCATTTCTCCATACATTCCATTGTTTCATGTGGGCCTATCATAGTGATGACTTACTACTGGCCATCACAAATGATTACCTACCTATTTATTGCCGATTGGGTCTAGAATTGATGAGCTAATATGACTATTAAGCATTACTCTCCATTGCCTTTCCTATGCCTATAGACCAGTGGTTCCCAACGTGGGGGCCATGTCCTACAGGGGGATTTCAATTCCCAGAAGCCTATGCCAGACATTGGCTGATCAGTGCTTTGGAGAATTGACTTAGGCTTCTGGGAATTGAAGTCCAAAAACCAAAGGTTGGAAAACACTGCTGCAGATATAAGAAATGCAGTTCTTCCTCCACCACAAATGTTCTTCAAAATATTTGAGCATGGAGAAAACTCATATATTACTGAACTCCACAGAGTTCTTAACCCATAGAACTGTTATTTCTTATACAGCTGCACTGGAACCTGTGTCCAAGCTTCACTCAGTACTTTATCCTCTTTCTCTATCCTCCTTTTAATTCTAGGATGGAGTCATTTAGGAGAAGTGTATGAAGGGGAAATTATTAAGTTTGATCAGTCTCACTTGTTCCTCCCTTATTTCATCATCATAACATCATTACCATGATGTCATTATTCCGACTTTTTAAAAAAAGACTTAGAGCAGATATTTTCAACCTGCGGCCCATGGGCCATTTGTGGCCCACAGCACGATTTCATGTGACCTCCCTGCCTCCATCACACCAGGAAGTGCCATGTGGTGGAGGAAGGGCAAAATGGTGATCTGACCCCCAAAGCTGTCTGAGGGAGCATGACCCGGCCCCCAGCTTTAAAAGGCTGAGAACTCCTGATATAGAGGATCTTAACAATATTCAAATATACAAAACTTAAAAACAAGAACAGAAATAATAATAATAATCTGTACTACAGAACTACACTTTTCTGAAAGAACAAAAAAAAAGACAGGTAATTAATTGGCATGCAACTGTGGAAAAATCATTCAGAGATTAAGAAGAAATGTTACAAGAAACATCTTTTCCTGGCACTGACCGGATGCAAAAATTTTTAACTAGGCAGGATCCACTGGAAACTTTATTCCATAGCTAGTTTGATGTCTTCCTCTGAGGTGCAGCCATTTTTTTGAAGGGAGACTGTCACATGTACAAGAAACAGCAGGAACTGCAACATGCATGACAGAATGGGACCAGTGTCAAGACCTCCTTGGTTGTTCAGCTGGAAGGCTCACTGATAAAATAAATAAGAAGTGGCAGTTCAAAGTCCTGCAGTGGAAAACTGGTGGAATGACCATCACAAGATAAGACATGACTTTCAATGCTTGCCCAGCAACTAAATGTGAGAAATAGAATCAAACATTCTAAGAAACCTGAAGAAACAGGATTGTTTCCAAGCATGTGTGAAAAGAGGCCTATTGATGGAAATTTTAAAAGTCACAAACTTTGATAGCCATGGTATTACAGTATGACAAGTGTGGACTATCTCTCTGAAATCTAGAAGATAGACCTCTTTAAGAAAAGTTTATCTTAAGATATCTATGAGATAGATAGGTATCGTTTTTGCTTTACAAAAGAAAATCCATTGAAAATAATGTCTTGGTTTATGCATTTTTTTCAGAATGGATTAATTGGTTTTCAATGCATTCCTATGGGAAACTGCTTTTCTGTTTATGAATTTTTGTTTTCAATGCATTCCTATGGGAAACCACAAAATGCATTCATATGGAAAACTGGTTTATGAATTTTTTGCAATACAAAATGTCCCAGAGAATGCATTAAATTGCTATAAGTTGCTATAAGCAATTGGGGCAGCATATAAATCAAATAATAATAATAATAATTAAATTCATAAACCAAGGTACTGTACTACTGTATTAACAGCCCATCACAGAGTACTCAATAGGAGGTTTTGACACTCAGCCCCTTCTGGTTAGTGATTGTGCCATTGTCAAAAGGGAAAACAAGTCTGAGGCTACACTAAATTCTGATTAGTTCTTGAACTTTTAATTGTGGTACTGTATTTGTATTTGTGTACACCACTTAATAGAAAATGAAATAATTAAATAAAAGCAACACCACTCATACAAGTATACATTTTTTAAAACCAGAAGTGGGCTTCCTGCCAATTCCAGATCTGTTTGGCTTTATTGTTTCAGTTTTTGTTGATTTCTTGGGAAGATGTATGGTCACCAGAATATGCTAAAGCAGTGGTGGGCATCAGCAGGTTCATCCCAGTTTGCCAGAACCGGTAACAGAAATTCCAACTGGCCCTTCCCATCCAAGTTTTGAAACAAAGTAGTCCTAATTCAGGTGCAATGCAGGGCTTTCCCCCTGGCCACATCCACCACACAATGCCCAAAGAGTAGGTAGTATAAATTTTTGAATCCCACCACTGTCCTAAGGGCAGAAGCGATGACCCCTAGACCTACCAAATGTGCCCACATCATACCACAGTACATCATGTCAGTGCATGCCAAGAACAGTGGTGTTAAAAGGACTTTGGCAATTCACATCCTGTTGTAAGCTGCTGAAAATAGGGGTCAGTAAACAATTCTGCAATTAATAATTAATTCTAGAGTTTAGCACACAATTAAGAAAGCTTTAATTCCTTTCTAAGTATGGAAGAGAAATCCTATTTGCCTCCGACTCTCATTCACAGAAGACAAATGACCTGATCCACTGTTGGTTTGCACCATGCAGTTGTGCATCATTGCATGTAATTATTTCGGCATTTCCCCTTTCTATTTTAGTTTTGTTCTTACTATTACAATCCCTGACCTTTAAATGAAAGATTATGACAAATCATTTGTTCTGGGAAAAGCTATTCAGATATATTGTGTCCTTAAATCCTAAGGACATGAGTTTAGGGCATAATGGTGGGGTTCAAAAATACTTGAAGACTTTGTTTCCAGCTTGTAACATTTTGAATCCTGATTTCTCCCAACTTTGACAATTTTGAATTGTCTTTTATGATATCATAGCAACTGGTCAGATTTGCAAATGCTGCTGATGGATTCTTTTTGTTTGGGCAATAGCTACATTTTTAGCCCTGCTTATCAGACAGTCAATTCTAAATGGCCCAGTTGTGAACAGAGAATCAATTTCAAGAGAATGCATAGAACGCTGATACTGGGGACATTTTGCAATAAATCTATCAGTGATTAAAAACACAGGAAACAGTCTTTTTCTTACTCAGACCTTTGCTGCACATACCTTATTATTGTCTATAATTACAGTACAGACAGCTGGAGTATGCTTAGATTTTATAAACATTTGAACCAAAGAGTGATCTTCAGTGTATCCAATTTTCTGTATCAAAGCATTATAACAGTGGTGGCGAACCTATGGCACTCGTACTAGAGGTGGCACTCAGAGCCCTCTCTGCAGGCACCCGTGTGGTCGCCCCAGCACAGAGTTTGTCCCATTCCTCTGCCCAGTAGCCCAATGGGAGAGCTTCCTCCCTCCCGCAGTACAGAGTTCACTCTGCCCCTCTGCCCAGCAGCCCAATGGGAGCACTTCCTCCCTCCCCAGCACAGAGTTTGCCCTGCCCCTATGTCCAGCAGCCAAATGGGAGTGCTTCTTCTCTCCCCCCAGCACAGAGTTCACCCTGCCCCTCTGCCCAGAAGCCCAATAGGAGCCCTTCCTCCTTCCCCTGTTGTTATGTTGGCACTTAATGACATATAAGTGGGTTTGGGGTTGCAGTTTGGGCACTCAGTCTCTAAAAGGTTCACCATCATTGCATTATAAGTACTATACCTTTAAAAAATTGTAACACCTTTATTTACACATAATGTTTTCTGCATTCTGTAGCTGGCTAGAAAACTCAATGGTTTTGGTATCTGATTGCAGACTCAGAGGTTGGAAATCCAATTTCACACTGTGCATCCCAGGAGAAGAGTCAGCCTGTGCAGTAATGGGAAACCTGCAAAGTCCCACGGTGCCACCAGAAGAAGGGAATGGTAAGCCACTTCTGTATATTCTTTACGTAGAAACCCTGGAAAAGGTCCCCATTAGTCAGGATTGGTTTTACAGGGCACAATTGTGGTTACTTTTGTATTATTTAGCTTCTTGCTTCACGTCAGCACCAGTGTTTACTGATTAAGCATGAAGCTGGTTGTATGTTTGTTGCTTGTGCAATACCAGTGTGTCAAAAAGCCCAGTAGGAGAGAAAGGAGAGTGTAAGAACCTGGAACAAAAAATGGAATGGAGCACAATTACTGCAAATCATGAGCATTTTTAGTTGCCTGAAGACACAAACATGTATTGTTTCTGCAATTTTTATTTGAATGTCCAGTTCCTAGGACATCACAAGGTCCTAATGGCACTATCTGGAACCTGCATAAAAGTGCATGAAAACAAGGCCAAAGACTTGTCTGGTAGCACTCTTGGGTGGGGATTCATAAAAACAAAATGGAAGTAATGTAGTTATTTTCTTTTTTTCTTTGTCCATGCTGTACCAGTAATACATCTGATCATTTTCATCCAATAACAAGAGGATTTGGGTCAGCTAAAACCAGTTCTTCTATACTACTTATTGAGGGACCCAGAATACAGTGAAAAGTGTAAAAAAAAAAACCCCACGTTAGGGAGACTAGGCAACGGGTGACATGATATTCAAACGGCTGAAACAACCGCATGCAAATGGACTTTATTTCTCAAGTCCATTTGCATGTGCAGAATGTCATCGTGGAAATCTCTACCCATGCGTGGAATCCTCACTGAATAACAACTCCACGGTATCCAAGATAAGGGAATAATTATCCACACAAACCACTGAAATGTTTGAAATGGTAGCTGTGTTAGTCTGTGCAAGCATATCAGAGTGTAAACAAAACCAAACAGCAAAAAAAATTCAAATTTATTCAAATTTATTTTTATACCCCGCCTTGCTCAGGCGAACCTGACTCTAGGCGGCTTACACGGTACATAAAACAACAGTATACAAACAACATAGTATGAAAAACAACACGGAGGGGCACGGCGGCAGCGGCAGCGTTCTCGCGCTCAGCGTTGTCGTCATCTTTCGAGCCTCCCTCGGCCAGGGAGGCTCCTTTTAACCTCCCGGCCGGTGATGGGGGCCGGGAGGGGCGCGGCGGCGGCGGCAGCGTTTCCGCGCTCAGCGTCGTCATCCTTCGAGCCTCCCTCTGCCAGGGAGGCTCCTTTTAACCTCCCGGCCGGTGAGACTAACCTTAAAGACTAACTCCTGTCTGATGAAGTGGACTTGCTCCACAAAAACTCACATTTAAATGCAGGAGTTAGCCTTTAAGGTACCACAACATTTTTTGTCCTTTTTTAGTGTTTTGTTTACTCTCTGATACAAACCACCGAGCCACGTTGCCCTTCTTTTCCTTGGTGTTGGTAAGCTTAAATCATGCTGCTTAAGAAACCATGTCACTCCAAGAACATATGTCCGTCCCACCAAAGTGGACCGGAAAGGGTCTCTAACTGTTCCATTGGCTAGAGAGGCGGATTTCTCTAGCATTGGAAGGAGGGCCTTCTCTGTGCCCACTCCGGCCCTATGGAACCTCCTGCCAATTGAGCTGCATCTCCAGATGGAGCTGCTACCCTTCAGAAAAGGTGTAAAGACTTGGCTGGCGGGGCAGGTGTGGGGTACCAGTAACACGGTGGCCCCAGCCCACTGGTTGATTCAATAATTACCCCCTCTCTCTTAATTCTTTTAATCTTTTAATTTTTTACCAGATTGTTCAGGGTTTTATTGCTGAATTTTATTGTTGGGATTGGGTTTTTTTTATGTTTTGTTCTGCAATATTATGTTAGCCGCCCTGAGTCACTCTGAGAGTAGGGTGGCATACAAGTATGAACAAATAAATAATAAATAAATATGCTCCACTGGGGAAATTGTCATGCTCAGTACTCCTCTCTATATTCCAGCCCTTTAGGCTTTACAATGTACCCTGGAGAACTCAACAATTCAAAACGTTAACTCTTTAGCCCTTGCGTCAACCCTGCAAGGTAGAAGCATCAAAGTACAGTACCCACAAAATGCAAGCAGTCTTAAAAAGCACTCAGCTGAGGCCAAGGTGGATGGAGAACCAAACAACCATCTGTCCCAAAAGGTATAAAATTTTATATTTAAACTTTGCAAGAGAGTTCAAAAGAAACAAAGATGGTAAACAAGTCCAAAAAGCTCAACAAAAATATGTAGTGTACGACAGCATGCAACGAATTAATAAGGCATTCAGTTCCTGAACAGTTCCTACAAGAAAAAAACAATACTAACTAGTCTGAGCAGTGGTGGGCATCAGCAGGTTTGCACCAGTACGCCAGAACTGGTAGCAGAAATTCTGGCTGGCTGGCCCCACCCATCCAAGTTACTAATTCAGGTGCAACACAGGGCTTTCCCCTTGGCCATGCCCACCATACCATGCTCACAGTGTGGTAGTTAAAAAAATTTTTAGCCCACCACTCAGTCTGAGTCTTGCAGAGTTGCATTATGGTTCCAGAGCATATGATGAATGCAGATTTTAGTATCTACATTGCAGATGACCAAAGCATTCTTCTAATACAAACTGGGGCAGTTTACATAAAACTCTTTGGCCAGACATCTCACTATGGTAATGGAGTAGACTGTACAGCCAGTGACTCAACGCCGCGTGTTGGGCAGTGGTAAATAACCTGAGTCTCCTAAGAGGCCAATGGCTATGGGTGGATGAGCCCCTTTAGGTGGGGTGACGGTCTCTCTCAGTGGAGGAAATGCCACTGGAAACCATCATATTGGGCCCAACGGCAAAATGAGCAGAGGAGGAACCACTTCACTATTCTGATTCCCAATGGTCATGGAGGTGGAAGAGGCCATGCCAGATGGACTGGCTGTGAAGGCACAACTTGATAATATCCTCAAGACTGTGGCAGTCCATTGCAGTCCCGGTGTTAAATCCTGCATGTGTCATTTCATACGTACCAGAGGAGATGGCTCTGTGATCACAGTGTGTGGTTCACTTCATGGCAAGCTGGGATCCACCTTAAAAAAATCCATGCTAGTAGCATTTTTTCTGTTTCCAGGGAAAATGTATACTCGAATACAAGTAGCAGCCAACAACAACGAGTTTACATAAACTTCTTTTCTGTTTTTATAACAATCAGTCCATTTTCCAGAGCCTTCCTCGAAACCAACCAGATGTTTCAACAATTCAAAACTTCTCTGGATAGTAACTTTTTCAAAAGTAACTGCTATTTCCCTTTTCCCCTCTTCAACTGAAAAGATTTTCACCTAATTAGCTGGTACCAAGGAACACACTCTGACCTTATAATTTACTCCCTTTCCCACCAGTTAACAGGCAGCTGGTGTGTCTTCAATTTAGCACAGGGGATTATACTTTTTCTCTCTGATTTTTCTTGGCTCCCTTTGCAAGCACCAGCTAAGCAGATCTGTTTTCCAAAAGCTATCATCCCCCTTGCCCCACTTCCCCACATCAAGAGTGTGAAGTTGCCCATTTTTCTCTGCATTTGCAAGGGACTGTATCTGTATGACCACCCTATTTTCTTGGGCTCACTTTTCTGCCATCTCCACTGTGTAGCTTAGTAAATGACTTCTAAGTCACCCAGTGTGGCTGGGGGCGTCAAACAATTTTACTACCACACTGTGGGCATGGTATGGTGGGCAAGGCCAGGAGGAAAGCCCTGTGTTGCACCTGAATTAGGACTACTTTATTTCAAAACTTGGATGGGCCAGAATTTCTGCTACCAGTTCTGGTGAACCGGTGCAAACCTGCTGATGCCCACCACTGGTTCTGTCCCATTATGTGAGATGGGCAGTTTTTTCTTTCAGCATTAAAGTCCTGACCTTCTCTATTGTTCATTCAAAATTAACACATGTTGGGAGCAGACCCTTCTTCAACTGGGATTGTGCTGAAGAACTGATGCATAACAGGGTTTTTTTTAAAAAAAATATAAGTTAAAAGCAGTTTAATAACAACCTGAGATATGCAGATGACAACCTGAGATATGCAACCTGAGATGTGCAGATCAACAACTTGAAATACACAGATGATACTACCCTAATGGCAGAAAGTGAAGAAGACCTAAAGAACCTCTTGATTAGGTTGAAAGAAGAGAGTGCAAAAGCTGGCCTGAGACTCAACATAAAAAAACCCCAGGATAATGGCAACCAGTCCTATCACTTACTGGCAAATAGAAGCGGAAGAAATGGAAGCAGTGACAGACGTTACCTTCTTAGGATCCAAGATCACTGCAGATGGTGACTGCAGCCATGAGATAAAAAGATAATTAATTCTTAGATGGCAAACTGTGAGAAACCTAGGGAACATAATAAAGAGTACAGACATCAACCTGCCAACAAAAGTCCACATAGTCAAAGCAATGGTATTCCCAGTAGTAATGTATGGTTGTGGGTGCTGGACTAAAGGGAAAGCTGAGCCCAGAAGAATAGATGCCTTTGAAATGTGGTGTTGGAGGAGAGTTTTGAGAGTACCCTGGACAGCAAAGAGAACAAATAAATTGATCCTGAAGGAAATCAACCCTGACTGCTCCTTGGAAGGACAAATATTGAAGATGACGCTAAAGTACTTTGGACATCAAATGAGAAGAGAGGACTCACTTGAGAAGGCCTTGATGCTGGGAAAGATTGAAGGTAAAGGGAGAAGGGGGCGGCAGAGGATGAGATGGCTGGATGGCATTGTTGACACAGTGGGTGTAGATCTGAGCAGGCTGCGGAGGATGGGGTGCCTGGCATGCGGTGGTCCATGAGGTTGCAAAGGGTTGGACTCGAACAACAACAAAACTGATTGATTTTGGAACTGCAGTGGCTTAATGCTTAAGACGCTGAACTTGACGAATGGAAGGTCAGCAGGTCAGCATTTTGAGACCTGAGTGCTACATAACGGAGTGAGCATCCATCTCTGTCCCAGCTCCTGCCAACCTAGCAGTTCAAAAGCAAGAAATGCAAGTAGATAAATAGGTACCACTTTGGTGGGAAGATAAACAGTGTTCCATGCACTCTGGTGTCTAGTCATGCCTGCCACATGTCCATAGAAACATCTGCAGATGCAGACAGTGCTGGCTCTTTGGCTATAAACAGAGATGAGCACTGAACCCTAGAGTCAGATATGACTGGCAATTGAGCTAAGGTGACCTTTACCTCTTACTAATTGACTGCAGTTCCGGTTATTTTTGAAGACAGTTTTAACAGAATTTTTGCACCATTCTGCTATCTGCAAATATGACACTACAATGAGTACTTGGAATGAGTTGCATTGAAAAGTAATTTTCCAAGTTCTCTCATATTATAGATATAATTACAGTAAAACCTTGAATAACGTTAAAACCTGGTTCCACAAGTCTTGGTGTTATCCGATTTTTAGTGTTATCCGATGCATGTTAAAATCCTATGGGATCCATAGAGATACATTGTAACCACACAGGCTTTAGCGGTTGTTATTCGATGCATCCCATAGGATCTTAATGTTATCCGATGCAATTCTTCCCCCCAGATTGCTTAATGTTATGCGATTTTAGTGTTATTCGATACTAATGTTATCTGAGGTATTACTGTAGTTATAATTAAAATATATTCAGATCTTAAGATATTTGGCTGTTTGTCAACTATTGAACCTGTTCAGAAAGATATACCATTGTACAATTTAAAGCAAGGCTAATACAAACAGTCAATGTTATTCTTTGAGATCCCCAGGAAATAACCTCACCAGAGTACCTTCCAGTTACAGTACCCTGTGACCTCCTAACTTGGCTATTTTCCAGCCATTTGGGATTCTTGTTGCTTTCCCAGGGGAAGTTAAAGTTCTTAAAGGCATTATTATGCAATCCATTTCCAGCCTTCTTGATATCACTGAGGTTCATGCTATAAGAACTATTTTAGCTAAGCAGCATCTTCAGTCAGACAAAGCATCCTTTGTGTGTGGTGGACAAAAGAAAATAAAAGCAAAGATTGCAACCACAGTGGTGCAGTACCCAAATGGACACATTAAAGCATTTTAGCAAAAAGACACATGAAGCAGAAACCTATATGTGGATAGAAAATAAGATTACTGTCATAAAAGAGAAATAACTGTGAAGGGTATGATTGAGCTCCAACTTGAAAACAGCAGCATCCATCGATACTAATCTTCCATCTACTCTAAAAACCTCTGATTTAATCCCTCCTTCTATCTGAATTATCAGCTGAATGACAGCTTTTGGTAGAAGGAAAATGAAATGGAAAATATGAATGGTAGGGATTTGCTTCTTAAATTCCTATATTGCATAATGGGAATAAGTTAGCAATTGCCATGTTTAGATCGCCAGAAGGCTGGTGTTCTAAAATCAGATGGATTAGTTTTTTATAAGAGGCTACAGAATATTTTGCTCAGGAAGGATGCCCAATGCTTTGCTACAGCATAGTTTAATCATGGCAATTTACTTTTTAATGTAACTTCCATAGAAATTGACAAATTTATCTTAAAATAGGAGTCAAGGTAGCCATTAGATTTGTGATTAAAAACCATTCCAAATAAGAGTGCGCTCCCCCTGTTTTCACATTAGTAATACATTAATTTCACTGAATAAATAGTACCTGCAATTAGATACAAATACTCTAACAGAGGAAAAACCTTCCTTAATCGTTTTTTCAAAGTACAAATTTCCTCTTAGTAGTAAATGCTAGGGTATTTCAGGCAAATATTTTTGCAAAGAAAAGAAAATGTTTCTGAAGTGGAAAACTACTGGTAAGGGGATAGCTTTGTTGATGTTCATGTTTCTGTGCTTTTTAACAACACCATGAGGAGAAGTTAGGGACTAAGATGGAAAAGAAATTTAAAAGTTCAATAAAATTCTTCACACAGTTCCCTAAAACAATATTACTTGTGCTACTCATCACCAAGGTATGGTGCACAATACATTCCTATGGTAGTTTTAAAATCTCTTTCCCACCAAGATCACACACACAAAGTATAATTAGAACAGAAATGCCATAACAAGTTCCTCAGAGAAAGGTTAACACATGGATCCTCAGAGAAAAACATACAGATCCACTGCAAGAACTAATAAGATCATTTTGTTATAGCTTGTTTATTTTGATTTCTTTGTTTTTGTTTTTAGTTATGTAAACCAACCAAAAGGGAAAAGAGAAACTGGGAAAAGTTGTCATGAGTCCAAACACACTGTATGGTGGTGCTAAGAGGTCAAAGAAGCAGTAGAGAAAAAAGAATTATATCGCTCCCCTTCGGCCACACCAATGCCGGAGGAGGATAAAGGGCCGCCGGCCAAAGAAGGAGCAGCTGAGCGCCATGTTTCCTCTCCTCCAGCCACTCCAACACCTGGGACACTCAACATCTGTGCCCAGGACCCCACCCTGGATGGGGCTTCAAAAGTAGCCACAGCAGCTGAGCTTTCACGCCATCACCACCCCATTGCCGGACGTGCTCCAGACAGCCTGGCTGAGAGCAGAAGGAAGAACACCTGGCAGCCTGGTGGACTTTTTAAAAACTGCACAGCCATTGCCACTGCTGCCCCGTGGCCGGAGGCGTTAGAGCTGGTCTGGCTGAGGACGATGTTGAGCCCTGGATCCGTCACAGATGTTGAGCCTTGGGCTCCGTCGAGGACATTGTGGGTTTGTCTGTTTGGGTTGTACGGTATTTTTGTTCTCATGTGTTTGTATGTGTTTGTATTTTGATATTAGTAACATTGTCAGCTGCTTCAGTGAGTCACTTCAGTGAGGGGAGCGGCATACACATCTAAATAAATAAATAAATAAAATTGAGGAGGGAAGAAGACTATATAAACTAAAGATTGCAATTGTAGAGATAACAACAAGATCATCAAAAAAGCAAAGCAAGAATCCTGGGAATGCTTCAGAAAATGGTTAGATAACAGGAGAACAGCCCCAAGAACATTTTTTTCAAGGTAATTATAAGTATGAGGGAAAGAGAGGAGAATTCAAACCCCACTGAGATAGTTAATGGCAAGAATGGAAGACCAGTATTAGATCTCCTAGAAGTTATAGAAAGGTGGAGAGAACACTTTAAAGAATTCCTGAACCCCATAGGAAAGTGCCACAGTGAAACAACATTAGACTACAAAACAACAACACTACAAACGGACATATTAATTGAAGAAGCATCAAGAGTCATTAAACAATCACCTAAACTCAAAGCACCAGGAATAGATGGACTACCAGCAGAAATAATTGCAGCAGCTGCAGAAGAAGCAGAAGGAGAAGAACAAGAAGAAGCAGAAGAACAAGAAGAAACCACAAACCAAAGTGAGAATAATTCCGAGATGAGTGGTATAGAAGTATACAGTATTAAATAAATAATGTAAACAATGATCCTAGTAAACCTCTCCCTACCGTAACTCTTTTTCTCACCCCCTGTAGCTATCTATCCACTGGGGATACGTTCTTAATAGTGTTCTGATTAATAAGACCTCAAATAACATTTTTATTCTTTTTCCCATAAAATATGTCTCGTTCATATTCCTTGACAAGTATTGTATAATAAATAGCATTAGAAAATTACTTCTAGCTTTCCGCATCTGAGGAAACAAAACCCTTTCATCTCTGCAATGCTGACAGATTCATATTTTATTTATAGGCAGTAATATTGTGTTTAAATGCAATGGTTCAAGGTACACGTTAAGGCAATATATTCCTTAACTGACATCATTGCAATTAACACAGTAGCACATATTACGTCATGTGTGAAATCAGATGTATGTGAGTTTTCATGCAGTCTATTGAACTAATTGTAACTTGTGCATGAAATTTACTTATTTTAAATAGGTATTTATTCATTGCATCTTTCAGTAATTACATATTTTAAAGAATGGTAGCAACATATCCCTATCTATGCGCATAGAGATAAGAAAAAAATGTATCTGCTATTGTAAGAAATGAAATAGTTTTATCTTTTGATTGTGTCCTGTGACTTGTGAAAACCAAGCCCAGCCAACAAGGTCTAATGTTTTTTTAAAATGTTTTAGAGCAGGAGTTCTCAACCTTTTAAAGCCGCGGGATGGGTCACGCTCCCTCAGACAGCTTTGGAGGTCAGACGGCCATTTTGCCCTTCCTCCACCACATGGCACTTCCTGGTGTGGTGGAGGTGGTGGAGGGGCCACATGAAATGCCACCACGTGGGCTGCATTCAGCCCGCGGGCTGCAGGTTGAGAACCCCTGTTTTAGAGAGATACATTTTCAATGGGAAATTGGATATAATGTTTTGACTAAGCAACTGTGCCCTCAAAACTGAAACAGCAGATGTGCTTTGTGTTTTTAACGTTCTATAGTTCTATGTCTCATTTCTCCAAAGATAAGCTGGCACAAAATGTCTTCTATTCTCTTACCTAACTTTAGGTAAAGGTAAAAGTCACCCTTGCTCAAAAGCCAATTGCATCCAACTCTAGGGTTCAGTGCTCATCTCTGTTTATAGCTGAAGGGCAAGCGCTGTCTGTGTTTGCGGACATTTTCTATGGACATGTAGCAGGTATGCCTAGACACCGAACTGCACAGAACGCTGTTTATCTTCCCACCAAAGTTGTACCTATTTATCTTTTTGAATAGTAGCCGTGTTAGTCTGTGGTTCGGGCATATCAGAAAACAAAACAAAATGGGAAAAGGGGTGTGGGCAAAACGACAGACAAGCAAGCACAAGATTGCAGCTTCACACAGCCATAAGCAACAATAGATTATTCAGATAAACTCTAAAAAACTCTCTTTCAATCTCAAGGTTGCTGAGTAAGCCCACTACGGTCTCTGACCAACTTGTGACCTGCATGTCGGGGGGGGGGGGCAAACACCTGTACCTGGTTTCTTTCTGTTTTACTAAAGAGAATTGGCAGGAAAGTTGTTATATAAAATCATATAGCAATCTGTGTATCAAATTTGATAATGTCCTAGAAACCCTTCATTAATATTTAGCCCCCTAGAATTGAAAGGGAGACAGCAGAAATCAAATACAGTACATCCATCTGTTAGATACCCATCACAGGGGGTCACAAGTCGTCTTGCTCACACCCCTTCTCCCGTTGGGCCCCTGAATTTGGTATATAAAGAACATGCCTGTAGGTTTCACTCTTTGTCTGATGAAGTGGACTTGATCCACGAAAGCTAACAATAAAAATATAGCACTTAGTCTTTAAAGTGCTACAGTGTTTTTTATTTTATTTTATTTTGTTTTGTTTTGTTTATTTTGTTTTGTTTTGTTTTCTGATATATCTATTTATCTACTTGCAATTTCTTGCTTTTGAACTGCTAGGTTGGCATGAGATCTTTAGGTAGACAGAAAAACTATGCTTTATTCTGCCCTTGATCTAGAGTGAGAGATAGGTTAGGATTATGACCAAACATTTCTGCACCACCAGCAGACAATTATAGTATGGTGAAGCTGTAACCAGAGAGTTAATTTCACTTGCTCGATGATGGTACACTTGGTGCTATCATCCTGCAAATCCTTATTAGGATTTTCATGTCAGCAATATCCCTTTCCCTAAAATATCAGGACAAACAAGGGTGATGTCCTTGTGATGTCAGAGAAGCAGGGCAAGCAAGGCTTGGGAAGGAGACCAAAACTCCTTCCCGGTTAATGGATTCCAGAAATCTGCATGACACACGTTATTGTTCAAATGGCACAATGAGCCCAAGTGTAAGTATGTACCAGCTTTCTCCACACTCCTCTTAGTCTTTACTCCCAGTTTTTTGATGTACTGATATTGCACAAGTTCAAAATACATATGGACACTTGTAAGCTGAACCAGAGAGTCCTGGTGCCAGCTAAGAAGTGGTGGAGATGATAGAACCAAACATATACTCAACATGTAAATATTTTCATGCAAGACAGGCTTTCAATAGCCATAGGCTATACAGTAATACCTCATATAACATTAGTATCGAATAACACGAAAATCGCATAACATCAAGGAATCTGGGGGGAAGAATTGCATCAAATAACATTAAGATCCTATGGGATGCTTCAGATAACAACCGCGAAAGCCTGTGTGGTTACAATGTATCTCTATGGATCCCATAGAGGATCAGATAACACGAAAAATCATATAACACGAAGACTTGTGGAACCAGGTTTTAGTGTTATATGAGGTTTTACTGTATATTGATAGCCAAAAGTTATGGTATAAATAACACAACAAGAAGCTACAAAGAGTAATATTTTATACTAACTTATTTTCAAAAGTTAAATTCTAAGGTATTTTAAGAGGAAATTTTAAGAGATAATTTTCAAGCTTTATACATTCTTTTCTCCATGCTTAGTGGCAAGAAAGCTCTTTCGTTTTGTGCTTTTGAACTCATTAATGAGGTGTCAAATCATCTCACAATTTGAAGAAATCTGTCTTGATCTATAAAAGCTCACACTAAAATTAATTTTGTTAATCTTTAAAATGTCAGCATATTGTGTCTTTTCCTCATCCTTTTCTCTTTTCTTTTTACCTTTCAAATTTTGTCAACGTGCAGAGACAGGCTAAGATGTTGACCTTTTTGGAAGTTGCTATAAAGAAGAGCACTGAATGGAATGAATAGCAATTCTCAATCTCATGAAAAAAATTGCCCAGGTACAAACAAATATCTCAACTTTTATTGTATTTAGCTGTAGGCTATCAAACATAGTAAGACTTCAGCAGAAAGTAAGACTACAAAAGAAGAATTTTAAAAATAAAATGGTATAAAGCAGGGATGGATAACCTTTTCACGCCGTGGGCCAGACCACGGCCCCTCAGACAGATGTGCAGGCTGGAAGTGTGGTTTCTCCTGCCACTTCTGCCACTTCCAGTGACAATGGGAGTGAGGGTGGTGCATTTTTGCTGCATTTTCAGCTGTTTTCACCACTTCTGGTAGTGGCGAGAGTGAGGATGGCACATTTCACTGCATTTTTTGCTGTTTTCACTGCATCTGTGGTGCTTCCAGTGTGTTTTCGGCACTTATGGTGGTTGTGTTTGGATTCTCACTGTGGGCTGGATTGATTGGTGCCATGGTCCATGTGCGATCCGTGGGCTGTAGGTTGGGAACTCTTGGTATAAATGAAAGAAGACTCTAAGTTATAATGGACATTTTATTTTCATTAAAGAATGGTATATATTCTGAGCTGTTACAGACACCAGTGCAACCATATAAGTGATCAACATGGAGTACATCTTCTATTATATCCTGAGGCAGTATTGGGCAATAATAGAAAAGATGAATTTTGTCCTTGAATTCATACATGAGGAACATTTCAGCATGTAGAATATGACATCCTCAATCTGGTCACAGCCATCACAACAAATTCATTGTGATTGGGAACTTAATGCTTTTATGCAAGCACTGAGGAGGAAATTGATCACACACAAAAGCAAGACATGTTTATAATTATAGGTGACTGGAATGTAAAAGTAGGACACAAAGCAGTTGTTGGAATGGCAGTTCAAAAGTTGAATACTGTATAGGAGTCAGAAATAAAGCATGAGAATGACACATAATTCTATGCAGCCAACAAACTGGTTCTTGCAAATACATACCTCAAACAATGAAACAGACAATGGAACACACCGACACCACCACATGGCCAATACAATACTTAACTAGAAGAATGAGATGGAAAATCTATATTATCTCAGCTAAACCAACACTGGGACTAGACTGTGGCCTTGAACCAGAACTGTGGGGTGTAAGTAGTTATATTATTAGGGAAGAATGCAAAAAGACAATTTCTCTAGTAAAAAAGAAAAGAAAAACCTAGATGGTGTATTGCCCAGAACATGGGACATTGTGGAAGATGATTGTAATATGTATGGAATTAGTGACATACTCAGTAATGAGCTGATGTAACCCACCTGCAAGAGCATTACACCAGTTAGCCCAGGCCAGATGGACACTGTTGGGTTTCGACATCCTCCGAACAAGGAGGATAGAACCAAAGATGACGAGACAGGATTTTAGCTTTAGAGCAAGGGTGGCCAAACTATGGCCCCTATGCCTGGATCCAGGCCCCGATGCCAATTCATCCAGCCCACAAAGCCCTCATTGCTCTCAAAAGCAGAAGTAAAACATGCCCATATGGGAGCAATGAGGGCTTTGTGGGCCAGATGAATTGGCATCAGGGGCCAGATCCAGCCCCTGGGCCATAGTGACCAGCCCTGAACCATATGACCGGCCTGTGGCCTGTAAAGCTTGGGCACCCCTGCTTTAGAGTATAAGAGAAGATAGACTTAGCCCCAGATTTTGGAGTTCTCCGAACATCAAAAGTGGCTGATATACTACAGAGAATTCCAAAAATATTGTTCTGCAAGATCTTTAGAACCTATTTGGCTGATTAACTCCTTCACTAAACTGTAGGAAATGCATGCTAAATGGTTAAATGGTCTGTGAAGAATCTAAGAAAATTTTATTTTATATCTCAGGGCCACAGCTTGTATAATTCAGTTTTTTTTTTCTTTACTAACTAAAGAATAACTTTGGTATAATATCAGTGTCTATTTGTTTTCAAAGCAACCAGTCATGGTAACATTACAAAAGAGTTGCTCTCATTTTGCTTCAAAAATCATAATCTGTACTGTGTCTAATTTACGTAATTCTAACAGCAAGTTTTAATCCCAACTAAAGTAAACCCATTAAAGCAATAGACCTTTGATAGATCATCACTTATGTCCCATTAATTAAACAGATCTAGACTTGTTTGGACTAACAATTGTAGAACAAATACAAGCCATATGACCTGTTAACAATGGTTTATTTTTAGAAATCTGATTTTGAACATCTCAGGGTGCCTGCCTTTTTCATTGTTTTGCTGTTTCATCTTATTTTATTCACATTTACAGTTTTTAGAATTAGAAATTTTCTGAGAACAATGAGAAGATGGATAATCTTGTTATGAAATTGAATAACTGTAGGACATTAAGATGTAATAAATGCTTTTAAAATGAAGTGTAAAAGGCAAAGAAAGTTTAAAGTGGAAAATGTGATTCTTCTGAGGCAAGCCATCTGCACGACTGTGATATGCATATTATGCTGTCATTTCTCCGTAAAGAAGAAGTACATTCTTTTTGTTGTTGTTTTTGCTAAACTCAGATATATGGACAGGATTTATCTATTTTGCTTGAAAAGGCTTCAGTAAAAAAAATTTTTTTAAAAGACAGAAGAATATTTGAGGTGTTAAAAATTGGCATTAAACTCAGAAGTCTGCTGTCTGATAAAAGGATAAACTGGAATGGCTGTACTGTAATGTGTTTCAAAACTGCATTGGTGGTTTGTTCATTCTAGAAATAATATCTTCTGTTCAGTGCTAAAGTAAACATAGACTGTATAGCACATCACTCTTCTCCTCCCTCACTTAGGATTGCCGTATGTCCTGGAAAACTGGGATTTCAAGGTCAGGAAAATTGTCCTAGCCAGTTCAAGGAAAAACATGTAAAAGTCCCAGATTTTTAGCAGCTAAGGTCAAGCTCATCTCCGTTTACAGCCAAAGTGGACTTGATCCACAAACGCTCACATTAAAACACAGCAGTCAGTCTTTAAGGTGTCACAAAGGAGGGTTGTCTTTTTGTTTTGTTTACTCTCTGATATCCCCTCGTTTTTTCCTGTGATGTGATCACCACCCCTGCGCACTCTTGGCCAGGCATTTGCTGTTGGAGTGAAGTGGGCAGGAAGGCTGGTGGGGTGGATGGGATCAGCCTTGAGGAATCTGCCGCCAACAGCATAAAGTCACCACAGAGACCGCCTTGAAGATGCATGGATGGTACCCACAGAACAATCCTTCCATGTCGTTATGTGGGCTTCATGCTTCCCTCTATTAATAAAAAGTTTAATTTGCTCCCCCTCCCCCCGGTATGGAACTTGCCTGTTTTTGTCAAGTATACTTCTGTCTTGGTTTTGTGGGAGATAATTATGGCAACCCTACCCTTACCTCCACTTAACAAACTAGTGTGTATATATGGGGTGGCCCTTCTCATAAGATAGAACAAGGCAGTTCCCTCAGGGAGTAGCTTTTGAGTGTCAAGACAGAACAGCAAAATTATTGTTGTTGTACTGTTAGATGGGACTGCGGTGGCTTAGTGGTAATGACGCTGAACTTGACTACTGGAAGGTTGCCAGGTCAGTAATTTGAGACCCGAGTGCTGCATGACAGGGTGAGCTCCTGTCTCTGTCCCAGCTCCTGCCAACCTAGCAGTTTGAAAGCAAGAAATTGCAAGTAAATAAATACGTACCACTTTGGTGGGAAATTAAACAGTGTTCCGTGCACTCTGGTGTTTAGTCATTCCTGCCACATGTCCACAAAAATGTCTGTATATGCAGACAATGCTGGCTCTTTGGCAATAAACAGAGATAAGCACTGAACCCTAGAGTCGGATATGACTGGCTTTTGAGCAAGGGAGACCTTTATCTTTACTGTACAGTTAGATTCACCATCAAAGAAATCATCATTGTTGTCACTGGCGGTGGCGGCGGCAGCATCTCCTCCAAAAATAAGGAAGGTATTTGTAGAATTCTTTTCCCTATGTGCTGCTCGTTATGCGAGTTTTTCCATAGGGAAAAGTCTGACTCGCATAGTGAAAAATTCGTTATGCGAGTCAGACAGGTTAGCGAAAAACTTGCTCGTTATGCGAGTTTTTCGCTAAGCGAAACGCTCGTTATGCGAGGTTTGACTGTATAGTAGTGATGGCAAACTTTGGCACTCCAGGTGTTCTTGGGCTTCAATTGCCAGAAGCCCAAGTCTGTGAATCCACACGACTTGGGGTTCTGGGAATTGAAATCTAAGAACACCTGGAGTGCCAAGGTTTGCCATCACAGAACTACAGCAATTCTAGACCTATTCAGTGCCTGTTTTTCTGACTATCTGGAATTCTCAGATTCAGCATTCCTTATTCTATCTTTTATTGTTACTTTTTTGGAGTACAGTTCCCAGTATTCCCTTCGGAGTATAACCAATGCACATACTAACTAGAAAACTGTAGTCCCACTCCCGATAATTTTTCCATGCTGAATGTGAACAAGATGCGTCAGGGTTGCACAGGTTGTTGTCTACCAACATTTGACATGGATATCCTTAGCAGGCTTAATGCTTAAAGAGCCTTCAGTTAGATCCTGTGCCAGCATTTTGTCCGGAACATTTCAACTCACTTCAGAGGTTATGTGCTGTTCCTTCAGCAAACACAGGATTAATGTGATAGGATTCATAGTTTTTCATCTTGTGTCAGCTGATAATTATTTGACTTAACATTCCACCAGTTTTCATTAGGGTGGGGAAAGATCTCAGCTACACAAGGGGAAGAGATGATTTTGCAAACTCAGATAACATAATAATGTTTGAATCAGAAAATTCTTAAGTGAAAAAGCTATTCTGTTGTTGAGATTTTCACATAGAGGAACTGGTGGAATTAGCAAAATTAATTCTATTGGTGCCATGACTAAACCTTTCTCCTAAAAAGTATTTCCTGGCTTCCCATAACATTTGCCATCATGCTTTCCAACCTTATGTGAACTATAAATATTGGGAGATGGTTGAAATGCCTGTCCCAACGGTACCTTCATTGTTTTATCTGCTAATTGTGTAGTGGAAGTGTTCTTTTTATGATTCTCTCCATATATTTCTGCAGTCCTTTGTTAGAAAAAATAGTTTGTTTTCAAAGGTAACTGATTCACTCTTTGGTTGCAAGAGTAAAAAAGCAACTTCAACTCTTAATGGACCCAGTCTGTCCTCCTCAATCATCTCAAAATGGCCTCAACATATCTAGTTGCTACCTATGATCCATGTGGTACTGTGTTTTGCTGCTGCTGGAGTTCAAATAAATTGTTGTGTTCCTGTCATTGTCTTTTTTGTGGGTCACTGCTGTAGCCTCTGGTGTGTCAAAACAGCCTTTCCAAGCGTCTCAAAAGGCTATGAGTGCTTTTTGCAGCCTTTCTCAAGCATGAACTTGCTAGCTCTGAAAACTCTTTGTGATTCCTTTTTGCTTAAGCATCCTGGAATGAACTCACACATCTATTATTTATTATTATTATTCATTTATTAGTTCAAATTTATATTGCCGCCCACTCGCCATGGCGACTCAGGGCGGCTTACAGACAATACATTACATTACATTACATTACATTACAATACAATATGTTGGGGTGGGCACAGGGGTAGGGGTGGCAAAGTCCTCATCCTGCCCTGCCTTCTTCCTCCCCTGGCAGTTGGTATAGGCACAGGGGGAGGGGCGGCAAGGTCCTTATCCTGCCCTGGCTTCTTCCTCCCCTGCCAGTTGGTATTTATTTATTTATTTATTTATTTAGGATTGCATGTTTACTGTTGTTTTATTCTCATAAACAGGAATATTCAGGAAAGCAGGGCTGAAATTGAGGAGCTCTTCCGATAACTGCACAAGGGAATCCCTTCCAAGCTTTGATATAAAGAATATGTTGTTCTGTGATAGGTTTCTGAGAAACACTGTGAATGAGCCTGAAAGGGGGAATTTGATACAAGGGGTATGGGGGGGGGGGACACACACACACAGCAATTTTTAATTATTTGTTTATTTTATGTATATCAATTTATGTTTCTTATAAAAAATAGAAAATAAAATTTGTACTAAGATATTAAGATTTAAACCTTCTGACCTGCACTTCACGAAGCAAATGACAGATTGAAGTACAAGATTAAAATGTTATATATTTTGTTTAAAGGCAACAGAAAAGCATTACAGTCAAACCTAGCATAAAGAGCAACTCGCTTAAAGAGTGACTCGCTTAAAGAGCAGAATTTTCTCTGAATGTTCGCTTCGCTTAACAAATAAAACCAACCAAAAACTCACTTAACAAATAAATCGGGATTCGCAATCCCCCACCACAATTGGTCACTTACAATGGTGTTTCGCTTAAAGAGCAAACTCGCTTAAAGAGCAATCCTGTGGAACGCATTATGCTCTTTAAACGAGGTACAACTGTATTTATTTACCATAGCAAAAGACAGAGAGAGAAAAATAGTGGATCACCTATTCAATGAGGATGACACAATGATAGCAGATGGCAAAGAAACTCAATTCCTAGTTTTGCTTGGTCTTTTCCACAAAGACTCTCTTTAACCTTTCAGGCAAATGTGAAGAACAAGTGAAAGGGATAGGATCTCACATGTCGATTTGGGTGGCTATACAAATTGAATAAACAAACAAACTGGAAAATTGCCATTGGTGTGAATTTGTTTAAGGTGCCAAGAAGTGACCTGTCAGGACAGAATTTATGCCCTAGTTTTATCCTCATACCAGAGAGATTGGAATGTGGCCTCGTGGGTTGGAAGAGATGGAGCCTAATGTGTGATGGACATGTTATACTGTATGATCATTGGCTGGATTCCTTTAAGGGAATGGCAAGGAGGTGGACCCTGAGGGAGGAGATATAACCCAGAGGGAGGAGGCAAGATGCTCTCTTGATCCAATGCTTTGAGCTAAGGGAGAGCTGTAAACATTGCCTTAGCCAGAAGGGGGGCCCCTGGGCTTTCCCCAGGGAGCAGCTTTCTTTATTTTGATGTGTTTTTTGAAGTTTTGATAAACTTTTTTCTGTAACTTACTCTGATACTTTTAAAATACCTGAAGATGTCTGGAGTGCTTACTTGGCTCAGCGCTACCTTATCTACACTAATCTAATTACCTGGGTTGCTTAGCCAGGACAGTGGCAGCTCAGAAGCAGGAAGCAACCACTTGGTGGACAAGAAGACCTACTTGTGAGTAAACATGTTTCCTAACCCACACACTGTGATCTCCTGCAGCACATATGAAATGAGACATGCAGGATTTAACACCAGGACTGCTATGGACTGCCACAGCCTTGAGGATATTGACAAGGTGAACCTTCACAGCCAGTCCATCTGGCATGGCCTCTTCCACCTCCATGACTGTTGGGAACAGAATAGTGAAGTAGTTCCTTTCCCACTGATTTTGCTGTTGGGCCCAATGTAATGGTTTCCAGTAGTATTTCCTCTACTGAGGGGGCCATTATCCCACCCAAAGGGGCTCATCTGCCTGTAGCCATTGGCCCTGTAGAAGAGTCAGGTTATTTACCACCACCCAACACTTGATATTGAGTTGCTGTCTGTACCGTCTACTCCATTACTGTAGTGGAATATCTGGCCAGATAAACAAATAGTAAATATCTTATTTGAACAAGTTTATATCTTCAGAGCCAGATAAACTACATTCAAGAGTGTTGAAGGAACTGACTGAAAAATTCTCAGATCACTATCATCTTCTTGAAATCATGGAAGATGAGTTAGGTGCCAGATTAATCCATTATTCTCTCTATGTGCCTTAACATCTGTTGACTGTCACATCAGTGCTGTTGACAGTGGCCTGTTTGAATGCATCCACTGATCTTCAATGTACACACTATCTTGCATTAGAGCCTGAAGCCTGTTGGTCAAGATGTGATCTCAGACGAAATAGTTGTCTGAGATCACATTTGTGCCTCGGTAATGGGGTAAGTCCAGCAACACCAAGTGCCGCCACCTCCTAATGTATATATTCATTGCTCATGGAACCCTCAGAAGAGTGCTATTATTTTGCTCATGTGCAAAATAAATGTTCCTAATACATAACCTGTTTATACCACCGAATAGTGTAAGTCATTCACCATTATCATTCATTTGTTCAGCCAAACCATGTGGCCCAATGACATATTCTGTACTTGTTTATGTCCATCAATCTGAGTGTTCAGATATCCAGTAACCAATTTGATGTCATGTTTGTAGGTATCATTAAGCATCTCATGAAGCTAATCATAATTTTCCATCCAATCATCACATTCACCTCTTCTTTACTGGAAATCAATCCAGTACTATGGATATGTTAGTTTTCATTCTCAGAGCATAGAATGACTTTTCCATTACTGATCATTTGACTCTGCCAGTCCATTTCATTTCACTTATGCCCAAGATATCCAGATGGTAGTTATCAAATTGAAACAATAGTTGTCCTAACTTCCCATCCTGAGTCAGTGTACATACCTTCCATGTTCAAAATCCTGTGGAATTTTTCGCACTCAACATCAAGCCCTACATGAGGTGCTACAGCACCATCATCTGATATGGGTCAATATTGATATGCCGATTTTGGTGTGCTTCTTGTTTCCTTCTTGTGGTTTATGTAGCAATAAAAAAAATTCAGGGTAGGATTGCTAGCCCAACTCCTCCTTTATCCAGGCTTGGAATAATGGTGGCTTTTGGGTTAGTCAATCTGCACAGTTCCCCTGCAGGCAGAGTTAGCACTTTAAGATAGATGCTGGCATATCAAACAAGTTCAGAGAAGATCAATAAAGATGATCAGGGGACTGGAAGCCAAGCTCAAAGAGGAAAGACTGAAAGAACTGGGCATATTTAGCCTTGAGAAAAGAAGACTTGGAGAACTGTTCCAGTTTTAACTCTCTATTACTAGATATATTACTTGCTGAAATTTGTGTCATATTGCTCCACCCATTGTATAAAATTTAATCCAAATAATGAATCACTTTGAAGATCCCTCAACTATTTTTTCATGTTGAAATTAAAGAACAGATTTTCTTTCTTTTCATTTTGAGAACAAAACCAGCCTTTCAGACATCATTCACAGAATTAGCTGTCAAAGCATAAGGCTCTTATGCAAATAGGAAAACTCATAGGATTGTGGCTGGATTCAAAATATACCAGAGGCCTTTGAATTTCATGCAACTGGAACAAAAAAAATTAAGGTTATAAATATTAAGAGGAATGAAAGCAGAATAAATGCAGTGGAACATTTGTTAAATAAAGAATGGTAATGGAAATCAGACTCATCTCTTACCTTGTTAAGATGCATATATAAATAGTCTGTGTCTAGAGGTAAGCTTTAAGTGTGTGCTTTAAGTGTGTGCTATCAAAATGGCTCCTTCAAATCACCAGAAGACAATGGCCTAGCAGACTGGCCTTCCTACCATAAAGTAGAACCAGAACAATAAAATGTCATTTTAGACTCTTCAGCTTGTACACTTGTTCTTCTCTTAGTCAACATTTGTTTTTAAACAGTGGAGTAGACTGAGTTGTTGAAAGAAAACAGAGTTTATGAGGCCCTAAAGATATCAATGATATGGAAAGGAATCTGTAAATAGAGGAAAAGGACAAGGACAGAGCAAAGATTTGTTTCACACGTAACATCAAGCCTGTGAGTTCCATCTTTTCCCCTCCCCTCCATTTGTATATATGGAAGGCTACTACAGTACTGTACTTTATATTGACTGAGAATACATATACTGTATTCAATTTCCTTGCACTAATTAATGTAATGGTTCTCTTTGTCTCTACATGCCAGTCTCTGAAACACTGTATTCAGGTTTCTGACCCTACTTCTGTCACATTGGAATTTCCCAATCAACAAAGGAGCAAGCGCAGAAATTAGTAAATAAAAATATTTGCTGTAAAGCAATATTAAAACAATGACATTATTGTGTGCTAAGGAATTTTTTAACCCTTTCTAACACCTCTGTTTGTCCTGACCTCGGTGAATATATATTTTCATATCAAATATGATTACTTCCACTTCCGTTTACTTCATTTCTCTTTTCTTTTCCATCTTTCACTCTTTCTATTTCCTTCTTCTCTCTTTCCTCTCAGTGTAAGCTGAAAATGATGGCTTGAAGTTATTTTGAACCCCACCATTAAGCCCTATTCTGCTGACCTAAGGATTTAAGGACAAAATATACCTGAATGGCTTTTTTCCAGAACAAACAATTGGTCATAATCATTTATTCAAAGATTCATGTTGGTAAAAAAAAAAATTTTAGAGAGAAAGAAAATAAAAGTAGATTAGATCATTTGTCTTTTGTGAATTAAAGTTTGCAGCAAATACATTTTTTCTCCTATATTTAGAAGGCATTTAGAGGATTCTTAGCTGTATGCTGTATGCTGTATTCTAGAATTAATTATTAATCACAGAATTGTTTGCTGACCCTGATTTTTAGCAGCTTGCAACAGGATGTGAATTGTCAAAGTCTGATTGACATCACTGTTTCAAGCATGTGCAGGCAAGAGTGACTGCCAAGGCAGGATAATATCTGTTAAAACTTCCCTTTGTATAGTATGGCATTGTATGGTGTGGCATCAGTACAATACAAAGTACTCTTACATCTTTCATTTTTGCCAGCAGGGTGGAACTAGGATGCTAGTACCCAACAGAAGTTTTCTTCACATCCAAGATTCTGTATGGTTCTTCTCTCTAACAGCTGTGTTCCTTTTGACTCACCAAAATTTCCTCTTTTTTACTGACAAAGTAGCACTTATTTTATTCCAAAATCCATTGCAACATCATTGCTGAATATTCAGACTGTGTGCACAAATGATTCAATTTCCCACAACAACAACGGCTGCTGGTGGTGGTGCTGCTGCTGGTGATGAAGTACTGTATTGCTTTTCCTGCTCTTATTTTTAACCTTTGAAATCTGAATAAGAACCTCTGTATATTAAAAGACCAGAAAATTTTGAGGTAAAAATTAAATGTTGGACGTAAAATCAAAACCATAAACACATGTGAAATTCCTGTAATCTGATATAAGGTTGGAATAATAAATCAGGCCCAACCTGAATCAGACAATTTGGATCAAGAGCATGGAAATTCAGGTCATGTATCATGCACTTTACCCAAAAATGTGATATGGACCTAGCAGTCTTGCTAAAAATTCAGCAAATGCTATACTTCCCAATAAGCCATGCATGGTACTTGTTAAGGGGGCAAGGACAGCAATGGAAGGACATTCACCAAATATTACTGCTTTTGCTGCTTTCAGAAGACTGAGCCCTTTACAGCCATCACCAGGGGCATTTTATAAGCCACCTTCTAACAGTAAGACTAAACCAAATGACAAGTGTTCTGTACCCAAACTTTGCACAGCAGAAACAAATGATGAGAATACCAAAGCTAAGGTGAGTCCTGGACTTAGTTCATGCATAGAGTAAAGATGAAGTGACAAAACTATTTCTATATTGTACTTGTGCAGATGGGGATTACTTAACTAAATGTTGTCCCACAGCAAAAAAAAAAAAAAAATCCCTGCACAGATAAAACCAGCATCCAGTGCCATGGCAACTCAAGTTTTTTAGCTACCATCACCCATTTTCTGAGCCATTTTGGCCATAGGCGCCTGGATTTATGAGCTTCTTTCTTGGAGCCAGACATTAAACTGGGGGCTGGTAACCTCTCAGAATACACTGTTCCTAGGAATGTCTTGCTCAAGTACCCCACAAGAGAATATTTGGAGCCCATCTAGAATAAAATGGGCCCTACTATATTCAACATTTCTTGTGCTAACAATTTCATATTGCTTTTGCTCTGCTTGCTTTCTTAATTTGTGTCAGATGCACCACCAGCATACAATAACATACAAAGCTAAAATTAACACATCTAAAAACAAAATAGAATTTAAAAGGGCTAGATGACATCTGCCCAATATCAGGCTACTTCAACAGCATTCCCTCTTGCCAAAAGAGTATAAGGTCCTGCTCAGTGCACATTGGGGGGCAACATGTGCATGGTATCATATGGGAGATAATTTGTACTTCTTTGCATTCACTCATTGTTCTCTGGTGTGCAGGCCAGACAATTCAGTCTGACACAAGAAAAAGACAGGCCTATTAGCATGTTAAGGTTAAAAATTCCTTGTACACAAGGAGCAGGATGGGCAGATGAAGAAGCATTTGCTGTGCTGACTGTTGTTTATTTATTTATTTATTTAGATTTATTATCCCGCCCCAATCAGGCGAACCTGACTCTAGGCGGCTTACAGAAAAGGCGGAGAGACTATACACAATGCAAAACAATTAAACAACCCCCCTACAAATGCATAAATTAAAACCTTAAGGTTCGATCACTTAAAAATCTATTTAAAAAGAATTAAACTATGAATTTACAAAAATCTAAAAGATTTAAAAAGTTAAAAGGTTTAAAAAGGTTTAAAACATTTAAAAGAGTGAGGGAGGGGTGGCTGTCCCATCAGATCAACCACCCAACATGGGACCCCATATTACTGGAGCCCCACACCTGCCCTGCCAGCCAGGTTTTTAGGCCCTTCCGAAAGGGCAGGAGCTCTGTCTGTAGACGTAACTCAGTTGGCAGGAGGTTCCAAAGGGCCGGGGCGGCCACGGAGAAGGCCCTCCTTCTGGTGCTAGAGAGATGCTCATCTCTAGTTGATGGAATGATAAGAGAGCCTCTCTCCAACCTGGTGGGACGGACAGATGTTCTTGGGGTGACATGGTCTCTTAAGTATCCTGGCCCACTACCATGTAGGGCTTTAAAGGTAATAACCAGCACCTTGAATTGCACCCGGAGACATACTAGCAACCAGTGCAGCTCCTGAAGCAGCGGTGAGGCACGAGCATAAGGCCCGCACCCCACCACTACCCGAGCAGCCGCATTCTGGACCAGCTGCAGCCTCCGAATGGTCACCAAGGGCAGCCCCATGTAGAGCGCATTACAGTAATCAAGTCTGGAGGTGACCAAAGCATGTGTGATCATGAGCAAGGAGTCCCGATCTAGGAGCAGGCATAGCTGGCGTATTACATGAAGTTGTGCAAAAGCCCTCCTGGGCACGACTGCCACCTGCTCTTCGAGCAGTAGTCGCGAGTCCAAGAGGACCCGCAGATTACGCACCGGGTCTGTTTGGGGCAAAGCTGCCCCATCCAGAACCAAAGATGGCAACTCCCGAGATAGTGCAGGACCCCTTACCCATAACCACTCAGTCTTGCCGGGATTCAGTTGTAGCCCATTGTCCCGCATCCAGACCCTAACAGCCTCCAGGCACCTGGATAGGACTTCTACTGCATCAATTGGATCTCCATGGGCTGAGATATATGTCATCTGCATATTGGTGATACCTCACCCCATGGGAACGGATGATCTCACCCAGTGGCTTCATGTAGATGTTAAATAGGAGAGGCGAGAGTACCGAGCCCTGAGGCACCCCATATTGCAGGGGCCTAGGGCTGGACCTCTCGCCTTCCAGCCACACCGACTGGGTCCGGCCCCTCAGAAATGAGGAAAACTAGGCCAACACAGTGCCCTGGATCCCCAATCCTTGGAGCCTTCCCAGAAGGATACCGTGATCGACGGTATCGAAAGCCGCTGAGAGGTCAAGAAGAGCCAGGACGGAAGGATGACCTCCATCCCGTTCTCGCCAGAGATCATCCACAAATGCAACCAATGCAGTTTCAGTACCATATCCGGGTCTGAATCTTGACTGGAAAGGGTCCAGATAATCCGCTTCATCCAGGACTTCCTGTAGCTGCCACGCCACTGCCTTCTCCAAGACCTTACCCAAAAAGGGTAGGTTGGATACTGGTCGGTAGTTGGTAAGTACCGTAGGGTCGAGGGATGGCTTTTCCAGGAGGGGACGCACCAAAGCATGTTTTAAGGGTGCTGGAAAAAACCTCTCCTGCAGAGATGAATTTATAATTGCCTCGACCCAACCACCTGACACAGCCTTAGATGCCTTGACTAGCCAGGCAGGGCATGGATCCAATTCACAGGCAGTGGCGCAAACAGATCCAAGAAGCCTGTCCACTTCCTCAAGGCCAATTGGATTGAACCGATCCCAGATAAAATGGCCAGACTGCACTCTGGTCAACTCCAGTTCTATATCTTCCATGCCGGGATTAAACTTCAAGCAAATCTGAGCGATTTTCTCCACCAGATAATCAGCAAAAGCCTCAGCCGATCCCTGCCAACCAGAGCCAGACCCCCCTCTACCAAGGAGGGACCTGGTCAACCGGAACAAGGTCGCTGGGAGTTTATCCGCGGAGGCAATAAGGGCGGTGCAATATTGCCACTAGGTAGGCTTTAATGGCAGCTCTAACAAGTGTTCGATCAGACTCACTCCAGGTCTTCACCCAGCGGCGCTCTTGGTGTCTCTTTGCCCATTTGAGCTCCCTCAGCTCTTCTGTGAACCAAGGGGATGATCGATGCCCGCGGGCATGGAGAGGCTGTAGTGGAGCGATCACGTTCAAGGCTGCCGTTACTCTCTCGTTCCATGAGTTGACAAGAGCCTCAGATGATTTGCATTGCAGGACAAGAGGAAAACACCCCAGTTCCCTCTGGAATCCTTCCAGATCCATTATGTGAATTAAGCTGGACTTTGAGGTGCAACTATGACACTCCTTTTGAGCTGACCTAAAATTTCATAAGTCAGCAGCATAGTCTTCACACAAGTAGTAAGCAGGTAGAAGCCCTAAGGATGAGATGTGCGTGTCTGTCCTTGTATGTACAATTAATGTTGCCTGTATGTACCAGCATAAATGTCAAAGGTCAACACAGTGCCTGACAGTTTCATCCATAGCTTGTAACAGAACATAAACCTTCATGTCAACCTGAACAGTAAAACTCACAGCACTGTCGCTTCATCGGCTGTCACTTACGCAGCATTTCTGCAGCATGCTGGTTCACTGGCTTGATCAGCCACAACCATCCTGGGGCTGAATAAGTTCTCAAACAGAACAGTATAAATTAGAAGTGGCTTTACTGTATTCCGTGATGTCATGTGGAATCACACTGGTGCAAAATTAAAATTAGTGTAGAAGAATTAAGCTGATTATGGCTGTCCTACATTTTTGACTCCAGCTGCCCATAGAATGTCAGACTGCCTTGCCTATTCTCAAATTTTCTTTTAAAAAATCACACTCTTAAAGAACCACAAATATCCTTAGGTAAAGGTCACCCTTGCTCAAAAGCCAGTCGTATCTGACTCTAGGATTCAGTGCTCATCTCTGTTTATAGCCAAAGAGCCAGCGCTGTCTGCATCTGCAGATGTTCCCATGAACATGTGGCAGGCATGCCTCAACACCTGAGTGCACAGAACACTGTTTACCTTCCCTATTTATCTACCTGCAATTTCTTGCTTTTGCACTGCTAGGTTGGCAGGAGCTCGGACAGAGATGGGAGCTCACTCCAACATGCAGTACCCGGGAATTGAACTCCGACCTTCCATTCAGTGAGTTCAGCATCTTAACCACTTGAGCCACCACAGTCCATTTAATATTGTGTCACAGTTTGTCTCAATTTCCCAAAACTTTTTTCTCTCTTATAGCAGTTTCTGGTGATTTCCCCCCCTGAGTGTGACTACTAATACAGGCTGCAATTAGATTATCAGCCTGTATTACATTTGAAATCATAGTCAGTACTCAAACAGGGGCTGTAGACTGATATGGAAATTTACCATTTATATTGGATGTGATGTGAGCAACATTCCATCCTTAGCTCCTTCTTCCTTCTTTCCTTCCTTCCTCTGGGCTCCTCTTCTTTTGGTCCTTTTATTAATAATGACCTAATCTTCTATATATGATTTTTTAAAAAGATTTAAAATTTTGCTGGCGTATTAAAATCTGGGGAAAGGAAAAAATGAAGAAGTATGTTCCCCAAGCCTGAATATCATGGCCCAACTGCCTACATTATGGAAACACCACATACGGACACAACCCCATGTTTACAAGGATGTATCTCACAACTAACACATTGTTCCAACTTGAAAAAGTGGAAGGCCTCCAATGGGAGAGAAAAAAGTTGCTATGGGAGCAAAGAAGGTTGGAACAATTTGAATCAGCCTTCTAATAGTGGTCAGCTAAAAAAAAACCCTTTAAATAAGGTTGTCCTTGCTTGAAAGCCAGTTGTATCCAACTCTGGGGTGCGGTGCTCATCTCCACTTACAGCCAAAGAGCCAACACTGTCTGCATCTGAAGACGTTTCTGTGGTCATGTGAAAAGCATGACCAGACACCAGAGTGTATGAAATGCTGTTACCTTTCCCGCTGAAGTAGTACCTATTTACCTACTTGCAATTTCTTGCTTTTGAACCGCTAGGTTGGCAGGAGATGGGAACAGGGGTGTGCTGGCTATGCTAAAAGGGCACTGGACAGGGAGCGATGAGGGTGTCTAACCCTAATAAAGTATATACATTCCAAATTGCCTTTTAATTTCAACACCCCTTTGAGGATTCAAACCAACAACCTCCAGCTTACAAGGCAACCTCTAAGCCACAGTAGCTGCAGCCTCTAAGCCACAGCAGCTCTGCTGTCAATGAAGATGCTTTTGTAATCTTAACTTTAGCAGCATAGGAGAAGGCAGGCAGGCAGAGGGACATGGAGCCCCGCTCATTTGCTCGATCATTCCGGGCATCGCAGCTTGGCTCTTTGGATTGGCACCCAGTGGGGGGACACCATGGTATTGGGGGCCTGGGGGCGCCCTGGGCTGAGTCCTGGTAGCCCAATGGGCCATCCCACCACTGGCTGGGAGAGAAATTCCATCCTGCAGCACTTGGATATTGAACTGCTTACGTGCTGACCTTCCAATCGTCAAGATCAGCACCTTCACCACTGTAAATACTCTCATTTTATAAACATCAAAAACTGTGGTATTTCACTATGTAGTCACAGCTCTAATGTACTTTGGAGTTGCTTTTTGTGATTTTTTTAGCATACCAAGTTGTTTCAAACTAGCAGGTTATCGTTGTTGTTGTAGGTGGTGTTGCTGATGTTTGTGTGTGTGTGCACTGCTCTTTTCTATTAAACACCTCTTCATCTCTCTGCAGCCTTCCCAGTTGCCTGCAGCAATGTAATACCTTTTCCGGGGCTTTAACTAAAGTCCTAGAAGCCAGGAAGATTGTGGACAGCAGATCGTACACAAATTCCTGAGCCATCTGGTAAGAAAGATTATTTAAAAGCTTCAAACTCCAATAGGGAATTTTAAAAGACATTGTTTTGTTTGATTTTAAAGTATTGTTTTTGCTGGCGTATTGAACAAAAATGATTGGGGAAATGTTTGATAATTTTTGTGTGTGACTTTTTCCAAAAACTAGATGTCTGGGAAGATTAAAGTGTCCGTGTCACTCTATTGTGATGAGAATTTAAAAGGTTCACATCCATTCAGCCAACTAGCCTGTATTCACCATTCACTGTCTCTTACATTTTCTCTATGCACAGTTCAGTACTGGGTTATACTACCATAGAATTATTCAAGCATGCAACTGACAATTAGTTGTGAAACTAGACAGTACAATCCAGCAGGGGGAAAGAGACCAAGACAGCGTATTCACTGATGCAAGCTCATATATTAAATGTTCTCTTTCTTCAGTGACATCCTAAGCTGTAAATGATATATATTTTTTATTATAGAATAGTAAAGGTAAAGGTCTCACTTGCTTGAAAGCCAGTTGTATCTGACTCCATTTACAGTCAAAGAGCTAGTGCTGTCTGCATCTACAGACATTTCTCTGGTCATGTGGCAGATGCTGAAACACACAGAAGGCTGTTACCTTTCCTGCTGAAGTGGTATCTATTTTCCACTTGCAAATTCTTGTTTTCAAACTGCTAAGTTGGTAGGAGCAGGGACATACAATGGGAGTTCGCTCTGTCTCACAGCACTGGGGTCTTGAACTGCTGACCTGCTGACCTTTCTGTAATCAGCATCTTAACCACTAAGTCACCATGGCCCCAATTATGGAATAGTGAGCCCATGTTTCTGAAAACTTTGGTATAATCAGCATTACAGAATCATGTGGAATTACTGAGGAGGGGGAAGGACAAAAATATATGTCATTTAAATGCTTGCTCTAAACTAAAACCTATTATTCATGCATGTTTTTAACACATGGGAGCCTCACCGGAAATTTATGGGCAAAATCCCATCTGAAATAACAAGAAGGGAACATAGGCCCTCAGAGGTTCAGTACATAACGGGAAAGAGTTTTATGAAAAGAGTCTAAGTATGCTGTGCAAGGAAATGACACTGTTCATGAATGACTGATAATGATACAAAATATTCTGAAGTTGTCCCAGAGGCGCAGTGGTTAAACTGCTGTCCTACAACCAAAAGGGTATAAGTTCAACCCTGACCAGGGCTCAAGGTTGACTCAGCCTTCCAGCCTTCAGATATTAAATAAAATGAGAGCCCAGGACGTTATGGGCAAAATGCTACTGAACTTGTGAACTGTCCAGAGAGTACACTAAGCACTATGAGGAGGTATATAAGTGTGATTCCTTTGCTTTTGCTTTGAAGTTGTCAAACCTCTGTGGATTTCCCATGATGCAACTGGAAAGAAAAAAATCAGCAACAAAATTCTGTGATAGCTTGGGCTTTCTAGCATCTTAGAGTGATGTATATTTTACTGGTTCTCGTGTATTTCTTTTGGCATGAAGCAGAACAAAAAGTTTGGAACACAAACTAGGAACACATTCGTCAAAATAAAGCCTATTGCAGGCAAAACAAAATGTAAAAAGAAATCTATGTGTCTAATACGTAAGGAAAGTATTGGTTTTTCTGTAAATATTTTTCTAAAATTGCTGAGCAGAACACAAAGAAGCTTTTTCTTTCTCCTTTTTACCAGTGCAATTTTTTCTTAATGTGCATAATGTTAACTGAATAATTGGGCTTCTAACTTTATCATTTGCATTCGGATGAGTCTGCTGGTTTTTTGCTTTGCAAATTAGAATGGAAGGAGTAAATGGGCCAGCATTGTATTAAAAATGAAATTGCCAGCCTGGTTTTAAAACCACAGGAATCCTCCTTCCCCCTTGATTCTTACCCCTGAGGAAGACTTTATTCCCTGTCAATGGAAACAGCACACACAGTGCTGCACAAACGTGTATTATCCTCTCTATTTTGCCTCTAGAAGTTCCTGACTTTTGCTTGTCATGCAATCTGCCTGGCGTTTAGACCAAGGGTAGGCGAGGTCTTTGAAGGCCGGCTGCAAGATAGCACCAGCAGACCAAGCAGGGAAAGGCTGGCTTTTATCCAGCAGTCCTGAGGCACAGAGGGAAGGCCAAGTTCTGATGGAAATTAGCAGGTTTGTCTGAGTC
Source organism: Furcifer pardalis (assembly GCA_030440675.1). Taxonomy (NCBI): domain Eukaryota; kingdom Metazoa; phylum Chordata; class Lepidosauria; order Squamata; family Chamaeleonidae; genus Furcifer; species Furcifer pardalis. The sequence continues at coordinate 63,155,271 of CP126892.1, read as the reverse complement.
TCTTCAGCCCTGAGTCCAATTTTAAAAGCCCTCTGCAAGTGATGGTTTCTGACCTCCCACAAGAATGATTTTTTTCTCCTATTTGGCAGCTTAGTGTAAATGGAGGGGGAAGGAAAAAAAGGAAGAGGGAGATGCTAGCTTCCCATTTTTGGATCATGTCTTGCTGACCACAGACTTCAATTTCTCCCCTGCCCAAGGATGAACGCAATGAAAACTTTCATTTTCAGGTTCTTTTGGGAGATGTGCCCCTTTTATTTTTGCATCTTTCTTGCACTGGCCCTTTCCTTAAGCACAAAAGGGACCAGTTCTTTGGGGTTATTTCATTTCACTTTCCACCATTAAAGTTATATCTGCAACTCACCACAAACCTGTAAAGGTAAAGGTCACCCTTGCTCAAAAGCCAGTTGTATCTGACTCTAGGGTTCAGTGCTCATCTCTGTTTATAGCCAAAGAGCCAGCTCTGATCTGTGTCTGCAGACATTTCCATGGACATGTGGCAGGCATACCTAGACACCACAGTGCACAGAACGCTGTTTACCTTCCCACTGAAGTGGTCCCTATTTATCTACTTGCAATTTCTTTCGAACTGCTAGGTTGGCAAGAGCTACCTGTAGAGAACCTTTAAAACATCTCCAAAAATGCAGGAAAGAAAAATCAATCTTCATCAGGTTCTAGTTTATATTACCACATTCAGCATTATCTTCATAGGCATCTGTAGCTCCAAGTAAGGCAACAGTCTTGCACCAACAAATGCCATAATTCTTCATAATTCTACCTGACACACAGAAATTCTTTCCCTCTCCCAACCTTTATTGCTCTACACATGTCCCTGCCAGCATTACCAGTGCCCGCCACCCATGTCTAGGCCAGACATGAAACTGCCAAAATGAAAACACCACCTGGTAAATTAATTCTGCAGTTCCTTTCGCCTGACCTAGTGTGAGAAAGATTAGCTGGCAACACAAGGTTGCCGTGACCAGGGTATGCCCAATTGTGGCTCTTTCTGTGTACCCCTACTGAGAAACGAATCATTGTCTCACAAACTAAAGAGCAAACATGTTCTCATGCAAAATGAGACAAGCAAGTGTTTCCATCCTGAACAACTAGGCAGCAGAACGTGGCAGATACTTTTTGGATACACAAAACTCAAACACATGGTCCTTCAGGCTGGACAACTTCCTCTCAGACACCTGAGTGGGCCAGACACATAGTTTTCCCCTGCTGTAAACACTGCTGTAAACCGCATCAGACGCATTTATGACTGTTGTAAATGCTTCTGCTTCTGGAGTTGTTGCTGTGGGTTAGATATTTTGCCATCACAGGCTGGATCTGGCCCACAGGCCATAGGCTGTGAATCCCTCTTCTTGTATATAAATGATGGTAGAATAATATAGGACACTATTTTTTTTTTTTTAGAATTACATGTTCTTCATTCAAGCAGATAAAAGCATCACTAACAGTAATGTTATTGATACTTCCCACATTTCATCTTGTATCTGGATGAAAGCCATTTTTCTATAGCTGGCAACAAAGATAACTTTAGAACAGCAATTAATTAATTTCTAAAAAATCGGTATTGACTTAGAAGCTTGGTGTTGTCATTTTATGGGAGAAAAGGAAGCTGTTATTGCTGTACATATACAAAACTAAAATTATTCAGTCTTGACATTACTCCAATATCTGTGTTATCGTTCACTCTATAAGAAATATGCCAAAACTTTATTATAGTTCTCCTTAGGAGAAGTGATAAAATTGAGTCAAATGATCAAAAAACTAATCACATATTTCACAGAAAATAGGGCGTCAGAATCACTCCATAATGTCTGCTACTGCAAAGCAATTTGTCATGTAAGAGACTACTTTCTATTGTGCTTAAGACTCTCATATGTTCAACTTATTGTAACCCATTCAAAGGGTGATATAATCTTACTGTTTTCAATTTCAAAAGCTTTACTCATCTCTAGCCACACTGCTTCCTTCTTGAGCAATAGACAGAGCAATTTAGTGACTCTGCAAGGAGGTACAGTATGTGTTTCTGTGCATTGACTAGCCATTCTCTAATGTTAGATATTCATTGTTCTTCCTTCCTTCCTTCCTTCCTTCTTTTCCCTAAACAATATCATATTCGGATACGAGTTGCAGTTGATGACATAAACTGCATTGTGCTAATTGGGAGTTAATCTCTAACAGAGTCTGTTTAAGGATTGAACTAAGGGGGTCTCATCCAAGAATTTGAGAGGGGGAACCTTCCTTTCCTTCTCTGGTCATAACCTACCTATTCCCACTAGTAAGTGTAAAAAAAGGATTGCTATCTTAGCTTCAAAGCACCTAAGAATGCAGCACATGAGCACTCTTTTTCCCCATCGTGATACTGTGGCTTTTCTGTGCTTCACTGCTGTGCCAAGGTAGGCTGTCAGCTCTTAAGCATACAGAGGCAAATGATAACTGTAGAACAAGAATGTTCCTTTCACTCCTGTTCTTATCTCATGTACCAAGCACAGTCAGGATGGCCACTTAAGCATCAACACAGAACAAGATACAGGTTGAATAATCCTTGGCTGTGCTGATTAATATGGAGAAATATAATAAATCTCTTTATAGTGGGCAGATCTGTGGCCAAGCGACCTGGTGTCAACATACGGCATGTAACTCTAGCCTCTTTATCATATTGGATAATGACATTATCCCCTGGTCCTCTGCAAAGTGGCAGGAGAAGTGTTTAATTGGCCTGTATAACATGATTTAGCCTCCGCCCCATTTGCAAGCAATTTCAGAATCAGCAATCCCAGACTGTCTCATAAGGAAGAGTCTGGAAATGCTCAGTGTTTTTCAGCAGATTACAGCCGGTGTCTCCTGGTCAGTGGTTCCCAACTTTTTTTTGGCCATGCCCCACCTAAACATTTTAAAAAAACCTGAGGCCTTTCCCCTGTGACTTATTATTATTATTATTATTATTATTATTATTATTATTATTATTATTATTATTATTATTATTATTATTATTATTATTATTATTATTATTATTATTATTATTATTATTAGTTGTTGTTGTTGTTGTTGTTGTTGTTGTTGTTGTTGTTGTTGTTATTCAAAATGTGAACTCCTATTCATGTGGAGGAAGCCTAAAAGGCCATTCACTGTTAATAACTCAGTCTCAAATTGCCACCACCCTTTAAAAATCAAATTGCCCCCCTGTGTGGCATGTGAAATGGCATAAACCCCTTAAAGCAAGGTTCTGTTGTGGTTACTTTGAGAAGCTTTCATGTCTACTGAAGGCTGGTGGGTCTCTTTTTGCAGGAATAATGAATACACTTTGGTGTTCAAAGTAATTTGTGTACCTTAGAACTCTTCAGTACTGTTGGACCTAATACCCATAATAGATGGAATGACTTTAAGAAATGGGAGTCCCTGATCACACTGAATAACCCTTAAGAATTAGTAGGGTCAGAGCAAATGGTTTGCCCTTTTATTTTGCCATCATCTTCTCCCTCCCACTTACAGTTCTCTTCTCATCAGTCTGTGTTCTGGGAGCTGTTATACTAAAAAATGACTTTTTAAAGCTGTGATTCCCCACTCTCAAGCTAAAAGGATAATCTTTCTCTGTGGATACATTTGAGAGCAGTCTAGGGGCAGGCTTGTGGTTCCTACAGCATTTCACAGTAAATTTTTTCCAATGCTTAAGGACAGTTATAATATAAGTAATATTTTGGTGATAGATCATATTCACAGGTAATGGCTATGGTCCCAAAAATGCATATGCAGCTGTAGTTATTTGTGGTCAGACTACCAAAACAAAAACTTCACAATCAAAGGGAAACTTTCTAGTAGCTGCACCTTCTGTGGATGAAGTAATGGCTCTTTAGATCTGGTCAGTCATGTTTACTCAGTACGACTGCTTTTCCTGTCCTATAATTTTAAATTTATTAAAATGTTTTATTTGATTGATTGATTGATTTGATTTGATTTGATTTGATTTATTGGACTTGCATGCTGCCCACTTGGCTATGCAACTCAGGGCGGTTAACAGCAATCACAATATATCACAATACATTTAAAAATACAATAAAAATACAATATAATACAATGCAGCAAAACAGCAATATCATCAGTGCATGTCATAAGACAATTACAATTACAAAACAGTCACTTCTCTCCGAGTGCACAGTTACAGTCACTACCCTCTGAGGAGGCAATGGGCGGGGGGGGGGACCCCTTCCCGGGTCCCAGGAAGGTGGGGCCTGAGGTCAGCTGGGTGGCAGTGTCTTGCCATCCAGAGAACCCCGCAACTTTTTCTTCCCAGCTCCAGGAGGGTTTGGCCTGAGGTCAGTTGGGTGTCAATGTCCACCCGCCCAAAGGAACCCACAGCTTTTTCTCCCTGGCCCCGGGAGGGTGGAGCCCAAGGTCAGCTGGGCGGGAGTGTCCAGCCACCGAACAAGCCTGTGGCTTTTTCTCCCTGGCCCTGGGAGGGTGGGGCCTGAGGTCAGCTTGGTGGCGATGTCCAGCCACCTGAAGAAGCCCGCAGCTTTTTCTCCCCAGGCCCAAGAGGGTGAGGCCCAAGGTCAACTGGACAGCAATGTCCACCTACCTGAAGAAGCCTGTGGCTTTTTCTCCCTGGCCCCAAGAGGATGTGGCCCGAGGAAAGCTGGGTGGCAATGTCCAGCCACATGAACAAGCCCATGGCTTTTTCTCCCTGGCCCCGGGAGGGTGTGGCCTGAGGTCAGCTGGGTGGCGATGTCCAGCCACCTGAACAAGCCCACAGCTTTTTCTCCCCAGGCCCAAGAGGGTGAGGCCCAAGGTCAGCTGGACAGCAATGTCCACCTACCTGAAGAAGCCTGTGGCTTTTTCTCCCTGGCCCCAAGAGGATGTGGCCCGAGGAAAGCTGGGTGGCAATGTCCAGCCACACGAACAAGCCCATGGCTTTTTCTCCCTGGCCCCGGGAGGGTGTGGCCTGAGGTCAGCTGGGTGGCGATGTCCAGCCACCTGAACAAGCCCACAGCTTTTTCTCCCCGGGCCCAAGAGGGTGTGGCCCAAGGTCAGCTAGGCAGCAATGTCCGCCAACCCGAAGAAGCCTGTGACTTTTTCTCCCTGGCCCCAAGAGGGTGTGGCCTGAGGTCAGCTGGGTGGCAATGTCCAGCCACCCGAACAAGCCCACAGCTTTTTCTCCCCGGGTCCAAGAGGGTGTGGCCCAAGGTCAGCTGGGCAGCAATGTCCGCCTACCCGAAGAAGCCTGTGGCTTTTTCTCCCTGTCCCCGGGAGGGTGGGGCCGAGGTCAGCTGGGTGGCAATGTCCAGCCACCCGAAGAAGCCTGTGGCTTTTTCTCCCTGACCCCGGGAGAGTGGGGCCCAAGGTCAGCTGAGCACCGGTGTCCAGCCACCCAAAGAAGTTGTAGTTCACAAACTAGAATGAAAAAAAATTGTGGAGTGAATGAAATTCAAAATTAGTCTATTTTCAAAGCCTCTTCGGTGTCTCTCTCCATCACCCCCTATCCAATTCATGTTAGTCTCAGTTTATCTCCTTTTTACTGTAAACAGTGACAGAAGCAAGTATTATTTGTTAGCAATGATAAGCTCAAGCAAAAACGCCTGTACCCATGATCATGTTTATTTTCTGAGAGGGAATTCACTCTCCTCCACCAGTATCAATTTAATGAAATATGGAATCTGTTACTGAGAGGACAGTATACCCTCCTGACTCATATTATGCAACCTACGCCAGCTTATTTCCTTTATATGCTTCAGTCCAAGTTTTATATCTTGTAATTATATATGTTGTTATATCAAGAATAGATGTAACTATTCATTTTGACAGTCTAATGAGATGTGGGACTACAAAGCCCTCCAAATTTATAATTTTGTGGGACATTTTTCCACCCAGGACAGCAATAAATAGGAAAAGAGGCCTCCAGAAGTGACAGAGTTGATATGCATATGAAACTCTCTGCATCCAAATGCCACAACATCCAAAGAAAACCAAAGAGAAACTCTAGAAAGTAACTCCTGCCTATAGCATAATCCTGAAATATCCTGTTTGGCAAGGAATTGCTGTTTTAGAGAGAAAGAGAGAGAGAGAGTATACCGTTTTAAACAAAGCTTTAAACAGAGTTTGTATCTGTTTAAAACAGCAATTCCTTGCCAAACAGAATATTTCAGGATTATGCTATAGGCAGGAATTACTTTCTAGAGTTTCTTTTTGGTTTTCTTTGGATGCAGAGAGACAGAAACTTCAGGGACAAGGAGAAATAACAGTAAATATAAGCAAGGCTTTGGCAACATTCATTCATCCACTCACTCATTCACCCACTTTTCCTCCAATGAATTCAATGTGTCCTACATAACTGTTGCCCTGAAATACACCGAAAGAACCTCCTCAAAGATTGTGGTATTTCTGAACCACAATCGGGCGTACTCTGGTAACACACATGCTCTAGTCACCTCCAGACTAGATTACTGTAATGTGCTCTACATGGGGCTGCCCTTGATGACCACTCAGAGGCTTTGACTGGTCCAGAATGTGGCTGCCCAGGTGGTGATGGGGTGCGGGCGGTATGCACATGTCTCACCTCTGCTTTGGGAGTTGCACTGGTTGCCGGTTTGCCTCCCGGTGCAATTCAAGGTGCTGGTTATCACCGTTAAAGCCCTATATGGTAGTGGGCCAGGATACTTAAGAACATCTGTCCATCCCACCAGAGTGGACCGGAGAGGCTCTCTAGTTGTTCCATTGGCCAGAGAGGCACATCTCGCTGGCACTAGAAGGAGGGCCTTTTCTGTGTCTGCTCTGGCCCTATGGAACCTCTTACCAACTGAGCTACGTCTACAGATGGACTTGCTGTCTTTTAGGAAGAACTTAAAAACATGGCTGACGGGACAGGTATGGGGTCCTGGCGGAACCATGACCCCAGCTCATTGGTTAGTTTGAGCTCCCTCTCTCCCTTGATCTTTTAATTTTTTAATCCTTTATCTTTAGGACTTGGTTTTTAATTTTTTAATTATGATGGGAATTGACTGATTTTTTTAAAAAAATTAAAATCTTGAAAATTTAAATTTTTATAGTTGGGATTCTGAAGCTCTGGGGTGATGGGTTTGGATTGTATTATGTAGTTTTTTGCATTGATTTCAATATTGCATTCTGGTGACTATTATTTTCTTAAAATTGTATAGCATGTAAATTAGTAAAAAGAGGAAGGACTGCCATATTTTCCTGGAATTATAGTTTCTCTGCCTGCACTTGAATCCCTTATCTTTGGCTATTTATTTGAACTCATTATGCCAAATGCTTGAAGCGAAATATTGGTCCCAAAATGGTTGTAGAAAGATTGGATAGCAGCAAGACTTACTGATATTTATCTATTTAATATGTTGCCTTTCTTCCAACATGTAGACAAAAGGCAGCTTGCAATATAATTAAAACATAATAAATTATAACTATTATAATTAAATCATTTATAGTATTAAAGTAGCAATCAGATTTAAAACTTTTTTAAAAATACAATTAAAGTAAAGATTTGTATTATAAATTAAAGGAAATTTATTTATTTATTTATTTGATTTCTATACCACCCTATTTGGTGCAACCAACTCAGGGCGGTGTACAAAACAAGTAGCATACAATCACCAGTATAATACAATAATAGGGCAACAATACTGTGATAGGACACAAAACAGCAATAATACAATCAAGCGATAATATAACAGTATAATCCAACAATACAATGTAGAAGTAATCCAACAATATAATATAGTATAGCATGCAATATAACAATATAGTAACAAGAAAATCCAGTCCAGCAGTACACAATAACAAGATATCATAGATACAACGTCCTCTCAACTACCGGCAATCTTCTCCTCCGGGCAAGGAGAGGGCGGGAGCATCCTCTCACCACCCGCAGCACCGGCTTTTTATCCACCTCCAGCTGAGTTGACGAGGTCCGGAGGGAAGGCGGGAGCATCCTCTCGCCACCCACAGGTGCCAGCAGTCTTTTCCTCCGGGCAAGGTGACCGGACCCGGAGGGAGGGCAGTCAGGCTACCTGTGTAAAACCCCAGTCCTTGGCAACTCCCAAGGTTTCTTTGAATAAGACAATGGGGAGGGAGCCGATCTGACCCCAATTCTAGCTGTGAGTTCCAAAATCTGGGAATAGCCACTAAGAAAGCCATCTCTTTATAGGATTGACCTTTGAGGGTGGTGGGGCAAACAGAAGGATCTGCCCTGGGAGGCTTGTTTGGGAAAATATGGTCTTTCAGGTAGCCTGTACTCAGGTCATAAATATCATAAAGCATAACAAGCTATCTGAATTGTGTCTAAAAATGGACCAGCTTCTTGTAGAGCTGTGTGGTGTCAGAGGAATTTACTTGTAGCCAGCCTCAGTCAACCGTCTGGCCCCAACATTTGAACTACTGTATATGAAGTTTACAAATTTTCTTCAGGGACATTTCCACACAGAGTGTACTAAAGTAATCCTGGGATATAGCCAATGCACAAGATGTCATGTCTGAGTGAGGCCTCCATGGGAACAGGCAAACCTAGTACACTAGTTTTAATTGTGGAAATGCACTCACAGCAGGGGCGTAGCTACCGCCGTATCTGCCGTATCAATTATACGGGGTCCCCGGGCCACGGGGGCCCCCTACAGCAAAAATTAATAAAAACTTCCCAATTTTTTTTATTTCACAAGGGCCCCCCAAACAAATTTTTATACGGGGCCCCGTTAAGGCATGCTACGCTTCTGACTCACAGCCTTGGGAAGCACCATAAAATCCAGGTTCTCGGACAGGGATTCTCAACCTGCAGCCGACGGCCCCATTTCATGTCAGCCCCAATGCCTCCACCACACCAGGAAGTGCCATGTGGTAGAGGAAGGGCAAAATGGCTGTCTGGCCACTGAAGCTGTCTAAGGGAGAGTGACCTGACACCCTGATAATGTGTTATGCATAAACAGTACAGTATGTGTGTGAGCATGTAGAGATGCAAGCATTTGCACACAAATGTAAAGACATCAGAACATAGCATTTTATTAATGTTAGTTATAGGCCGACAAGTAACTTTGGATTTATGAAGATCCTTTCTATGGTTTTCAAAGTATACAGTGCTTAGAAAAGATTCCCTTCTACTGGTGACATTCTAGACTATGCAGTTTGCCCAAAGCTACAGAAGCTGACCCTTCTCCTGGGATGTTCAGTGGGGAATCAAACTTCCAACCCATGACTCCACAGCAAGATACTCCAAATCACTGAGTTGTGCTAAGATTACTGAGAAAGAAAAGACAGCATTAAGATGCTGGTTTTGGCACTAAAAATTATTCAAATAATCTCCAGGTGACCCAACATTAATTTTGGTGAGCTCTTCTGTATTTTGCTTTGTTGTCAACAGAATACCAGTGAAGTCAGAATTGTCCCCAGGGGTCTAATCAGAATAAACCTCTTGGCTATTGTTTTTGCACAGTTACAACCTGGACCAGAATACACCTCAGTAGATTTATTTGTGTAACAAAGAAAAGTAGGATTTGGTTTCTAGTGTGTAATTTCCCTTGACATGTTATTTAACTAATGTCACAGGAAATACAAATCAAATGCTGTACTACATTTAAAGTCAGTATACTGCCTATATTGCCAGTTTGCCCTCACAGTGTAAAGCAGCAACAACGGGTAATCATTCTGAATGAGAGGTTAGCCTCTTGCAGTTGCTCCTTAGTTCTGCCTTCTTAATCTTGCATTCCATGCAACTCAGTAGCTTTCAATTTAACCTATTAAATGTATAGTATGTTGGCAGCATTACAGATTGCCTTGTGTGTAACCACAAGGGGGAAAGAAGAAGAAATATGGTAGCAGTGGAATTTCTGAAAGAAGAGGTGGGCTGTAGATAGCAATAGCAACTACACTTATACACCTCCTCATAGCTCTTAGTGGACTCTCTGGGTGTTTCACAAGTTACTTAGCATTTTGCTCCAAACATGCTGGGTACTCATTTTATCAACCTCGGAAGGATGAAAGGCTGAGTTAACCTTGATCCCTGGTCAGGATCAAACTCACATCTTTTTGCTGCAGTACAGCAGTTTAACTACTACACCACCAGGGCTCTTCTAGATTCCCTCAGCTATACCAGAAAAAGTACCTTCTAGTCTGAAAATCTTTTCCTCTTCCTAGGGCTGGGATGGTGAACCTTGGCACTCCAGGTGTTCTTGGACTTCACTTCCCAGAAGCCCAGGTTAGCACTCCTGCTGATCAGGGCTTCTGGGAATGGAAGTTCAAAATCATCTGGAATGCCAAGGTTCGCCATCCCTGGCCTAGGGTCTGCTAGGACAACAAAATGCATCACCCCAAAAGTTTGTCTAAAATGGGACATATACTGGTCACCAGCTGCCTATGTATCTGTTCCAGTGTAGATGAACCAGTCATAGTTACACAAATGTAGTGGAAAATGATCTGCAAACATCCAAAGGCTATTTTTTAACCATCTGTTAGCTGGTCTTTTAAGCTGAAGCTGCTAGAAGTTGAACATAGATGAGTTACCTCTGGAAGTAGAATTTCTTAGTTGTAATGGAAGTAACTAAGGTCTAGTTTTATATCACCAACTGACTTCTGAACAATGTCCAGGCCTTCTGCAGGTTTGTGCCCTTAGCAACAACTTAACCTATGAAAGTTTGCAAATGGTAAAGTTCAGGGTATATTGATATGATCAAACAGACCGTTATGACTTACAAAAGGGGTTCCCAACCTACAGCCTGCTGGCCAGCCCCAGCCTGTGACGCTATTCCATCCAACCCATCGCTGCCTCTGCTGCACTCAGAAGTGGAAGCAGGTGTATTTACATCAACTGTATAATACGCCTGCACATGTGTAAACATGCCCGTGGCTGTCGTAAACATGGGAGTGGGTGCATTTATGACAACCATAAATGTCCCTGCTTTCGCTTCCAGGGGGCGTGGTCCAGCCCACTCAGCTCTCCGGAATGTGGCCAGGCCTGCAACGTAAAAAGGTTGGCCATACCTGACTTACAACCACTGGCCACCACAATTAAACTGTAACAATGACAAAGCAAAAACAAAACATGAACATAAAATGGTTTGTGTGAATACATACATACATACATACATGCATGCATGCATGCATGCATGCATGCATGCATACATACATACATACATACATACATACATACATACATACATACATACATACATACATACATACATACATACATACCTCGGATAACGATTGCATCGGATAACGCTAACATCGGATTTGTTGTAGTTGTTCAGTCGCACAGTCGATTCTGACCCTTTGCAACCCCATGGACCACTGCCCGCCAGGCACTCCTGCCCTCCACCATCTCCCTCAATTCGCTCAGCTCTGTGCCCATTATGTCCACAATACCATCTAGCCATCTCATTTTTGGCCGCCCCCTTCTTCTTTTGCCCTCATCCTTTCCAAGCATCAAGGCTTTCTCAAGTGAGTCTTCTCTTCTCATTTGATGTCCAAAGTACTTTAGTTTCATCTTTACTATTTGCCCTTCTAAGGAGCAGTCAGGATTGATTTCTTTTAAGATTGACCTATTTGTTTTCCTTGCTGTCCAGGGGACTCTCAAAACTCTCCTCCAACACCACATCTCAAAGGCATCTATTCTTCTGAGCTCAGCTTTCCTAATGGTCCAGCTCTCACAACCATACATTGCCACAGGGAATACCATTGCTTTGACTATACAAATTTTTGTTTGCAATTTGATGTCTCTGCTTTTCACTATGCTCCCCAGGTTTCAGATGATGATGCAAAATTTCTAAAGAAATTTTGCATCGGACAACGATCTGTCAGCGTTATCCTATGCAGTCATTCTTAGGTAGCAGGGTGGCTGGAAAGCTGAATGGGGTTCTCCGTTCAGCTTCCCAGCCACCCTGCAGCTGCGGAGGCAGGGGGGGGTGGCTGGAAAGCTGACGGGGGCTCCCCCGTCGGCTTCCCCAGCCACCCAACAGCTGCAGAGGCATGGGCGGGTGGCTAGGAAAGCTAATAGGGAGTCCCCGTCAGCTACCCCAGCCACCCTGCAGCTGTGGATCAGGTCTTCTGACCTCCCTGGAGCCAGCAGGGGGATCAGAGAGACCAAAATGCCAGCTCCAGGGAGGTCGGGGGACTATTTCCAAAGTTCCCCCACCTTCCTGGAGGCTGTAGCAAGCCAAAACGTGGGATTCAAATCCTGATGTTTTGGCTTGTTACAGCTTCCAGGAGGGTGGGGGAACTTTGGAAACAGCTTGGATCGGGTCTTTCGACCTCCCTGGAGCCGGCAGGGGGTCAGAGCCCAAAATGGATTTAAAAAAAGTCCTTTTTTTTTTACCCATTTCGGGCTCCCTGACACACACACACCCCTTGCTGGCTCTAGGGAGGTTGGAAGACCCGATCTGTGCTATTTTTGAAGTTCCCCCACCTCCCTGGAGGCTGCAGCAAGCCAAAACGTCAGGTTTCAAATCCCAACGTTCTGGTTTGCTGCAGCCTCTAGGGAAACAGGGCTTTTTTTAACATTGTGCAATCAATGCATCACACAACGTTAAAAACCGGATAACGACGAGACTTGTGGAACCAAGTCTCATCGTTATCCGAGGTACTAGTGTACATACATACATACATACATACATACATACATACATACATACATACATACATACATACATACATACATACATACATACATATATACATAAGAGTCAAAATAGAAGGGATACACTTTTGTTCTTAACTGATCACTGCTACAGTCTGCAGCTAGGATTGAAGATATTTATTGTGAATCTGACTCCTACAGCAAATAATGTTATCCCTTATTTACTTTCTCAGCAAAGGAATGATAGAAGACTGAGCCATCTCCTTATTGCACATGCCGACAGCTTTATCTAGAAAGTCATAGATTATTTTCCTTGGTATGTCACTGAAATGTGACACTTGAATACGAAAGAATCTCTGGAACCAACTTTGATATAATTCAGCATTACACCACAGATCATGGCATGACTGTAGTGTTAGTCGAAAAACAGAAATCATGTTGGGGAAAGTGGATGCAAGGAACTTCTCAAGGAACTTCTAGGGCAGTAGTGCCCACACTTTTTGGGCTGGGAGCCGGTCACATGATTCAGTGGGTCAGTCACATGATTCAGTGGGCTGGTCACGTGGGTCCTCCCATCAGAAGCGGAAGTAAAACACACCTTGCAATCTGTTTTGCAAAAGGATGAGAAAGACATTAAGCTGCCATTTTCTCTGCTTAAACCAAGGTGCCCAAACTACGGCCCATGGGCCAGATCCGACCCTCGATACCAATTCATCCAGCCTGCACCACCCACATCGCTCCCAGAAGTGGAAACAAAATGGGTGCATTTTGCTTCCACTTCTGGGAGCAACGAGGGCAGCATAGACAGGATAAATTGGTGTCAAGGGCTGGATCTGCCCTGTCGGCCATAGTTTGGGCACCCTTGTTCTAGGGCTAGACAGAGCATTTGTTCTATGTTCTTATTTTGTCACTCAGCGCCAAAAGATTGCATCCAAGAATCTCTATCAAGGTTCACTTCTCTCCAAGGAAACTACTTCTCTTTAAGAAATCTTTAACAGAGATTTAGGAACTGCACTTTTCTGCTGAAGAGCACTCTTTCTTAAATTGCTAAGTGAGTACTACTTAGAAGTTTCAGAATGGAGGCTATCCCCCAAAAGACAAGAAATGCAATTGGGGAACAATAAATTGTGGACTGCGGTGGCTTAGTGATTAGTGACTGGAAGGTTGAGTAGGTCAGCAGTTTGAGACCAAAGTACTGCACAATTGAGTGAGCTCCCGTCGCTATCCCAGCTCCTGCCAACCTAGCAGTTCGAAAGCAAGACATTGCAAGTACTGTAGATAAATAGGGACCACTTCAGTGGGAAGGTAATGGTGTCTAGTCATGCCTGCCACATGTCCATGGAAACATCTGCAGATGCAGACAGCGTAGCTCTTTGGCTATAAATGGAGATGAGCACTGAACCCTAGAGTCGAATACAACTAGATTTCAAACAAGGGCAAACCTTTACCTATGAAGCAATACTTAAAACAAATTATGCTTTTCAGAGAAATTAAAAGAGAGGAAAATTACTGGGGAGAGAAAAGAAAGCACTGTAGAAAGAGAAATAAAGGGAGCATCATATGAATAGCCAGAAGAATATTGATAATATTAGTGCAGAACTTAATACCTGAAGGGCAGTAAATGCTCTGCAGATATATAGGATAGGAGATGTTCCAATGACATGTTTTTATTCTAGAGTTAAGCATTGCTGTGCATCAAATGGACAGCCCAATGTTCAGCATTAAGCTTCAGTCATCTTCATGTATAAATAGAAGAAAATGACGGGACAGACATTTTAGCAAGTACCTGTATATGTAAAAGTTGAACTGTAGCTCTTGATTTGCGGGCAAGAATTTCACATAACCATCATGAACTACAGCTGACCTCAGAGGAAAATAGAACAAAATACATTTTCTCTCTCCCCAAAGAACTTTTTTGATACCCATACCTCTATCCCAAGACTACTTTGTCTCTTCAAGTCATCATTTTTCTATCTAGTTAGGGTACATTGTTGTTATCTCTCCACTTGCTCTTTTTGGAACAGGAAAGATCTGTAACTGGCTTGGCACATTCTTCTTATTAAACAGAGTCCTCTGTGTAGCCTACAGCACAATCAATAATTCACTTTAAATCATAAAGGCACAAAACTACCCTGCTGCTAGAAGCCTGCTTTGTTTCAGTCCCTCTAACTCATCCTTAACTTTAAGGAGATACTTTGGTTCATAGTAGGAAACTGACAAGCCAAATCAGTAGTTCCCAACATGGGGGCCACGCCCCACAGAGGGACTTCAATTCACAGAAGTCTAAGTCAGTACACTGTCTGATCAGTGCTTTGGGGAATTGACTTAGGCTTCTGGGAATTGAAGTCCAAAAACCAAAGGTTAGAAAACACTGAGCTAACTACAAAGGTAATTTGATAGTTCAATATTAATTGCTAAGAGCTGGATGAGAATCCCAAAGACATTGTTAATTGCAAGGTGAGGAAAATTGCTTGAGACTCATGAAAGAGATCTTCCTTTCTTTTCCACTCATTGTTATGAGAGGTGCCTAGAAGAATACCACATGCACTATGATTACTAGAACTTAGAAATGTCACTTCTTGAGACAACAGAATTCTATAGCCAACATCACCAGGATGAGGTTCTAGGAGTATAAGTCAGGAAAGGTAACACATCTGAGCCCTGTTGGGTAGTGCCATAGTTGGATTGGCTATCTGAGAGACAGCTGCCTTGATGTCCTTTGGCTTTTCAGGTTGAAGGTTTGGATGTGATGAATGATAGAACAAAAGTGGGCTCCCCATAGGAGGAAAGCCAAATAGAATGCAATAATCCAATGTTCTCACTGTAAGGTCTGAGCCTGTGAGTGGGACTCCCAGAAAGAAGAATCATGGGATTTGTGACCCAAAAGAAATCCAAAATCTCATTCCATACAGCTTCTGGCCAAATAGATGGAGGATTCTGAGAATAATCCAACACATTGATTTTCCCAGGCTCTAGACATCTCTTTGCATTTGTTTAAGAATTAAAAGTAATGTTTAAGAAATGGCTAGTTTCAGCAGCTGAACACAGAAACATCATCATCAATTATCATCATTATGCAAGTTTTAGATCTGGCAGTCTAGATTTTGGATCACACCCTCGTATCTCGTCTCCTATTTATTAATAATAAAGAGAGGCCTGAGGTTGGATTTGGCATAGCTTGACTTCTAGATGCTTATTCATAGAGCACACTCTACTGGCTGACAACCAACACTTTCATATTTCTTAGCTTCAGAAGAGGCTATATCTTTAGGTATGTCTTCTCAATTCATATTAAATGGAAGGCTGCAATTATAAACATATAAAACTCAGCAGGAGTGACTTCAGAGTAAACAAGCTTATGCTCATGCTGCGCTATTTGCCTCAGGGCACGTTTTCCTCTGTTAAGAAGTACATCTAATGGCATGATATATGGATGATGATATGGACATGTAATCACACCAGCTATAAATGACACTTTGTAAGTATTTACTGCTCAGCTCAGGTCCTGTTAGAAAGCAAACAGATGCTACTGCTTGGTGGTTTTCAAAGGCTCTATCAATGTTAGCCGTTCTTTATTTGTGCACTCCAGTTCTTCTAAATATGCATGGTTTCTTCTATTTGTTCTGAGCTGTTGATCACCATAAATTATTAGGATGAAGAGACACAGCTGCTCAAGGAAAAATAATATCCAAAGTAACTTCTGGATAGCTAAATAAGTACTGTCATATTGGTATGCTGACATAATTATGCATAGTAAACTAATACCTATATTTTAAAAATAATATAGTTGCAATATGTACTATTAAATTTTACCTCTCTGAATCACTAATGATTACATGTAATTGGAAGAATAATTAAACCCAATATACAATTTGCATACTGATGCTCAATACAATATTAGTTTTGTTATTAATTCTTAAGGAAACAAATCAGGAAGCAGTGTTTATAGTGAACATTCTTATGCCATTTTTAAAAAGGACAAATATAATGAGTCGGTCCCAATATAACCGTCAGTGATATAATCCTCCACTATAATCCTTCTGATCACTGTAAATGAAGAATGTTGCCCAAATGAAAATATGCCCATTCTGTTTCACTTCACTTACAAAGCTAACAGAAAACAAAGAATAGGCTGGAAAATGATTGCCAGAGCTCCATGTAAGCAACAGGGATTGTGCCGTCAGCAGTGGCAAATTATTGCTGAGAAAAGACTTTTTGGGTGATTTTGGATTGCATACAATACAACTGTCATGAAAGGGACCCTCCTTCTGGGGACCTTAACATGCCTTCCTGTTACCCCTCACCATTTTACCTTCTTACCAGCAGCGTCTGCCTGTCCTGTTGGGGCAACTTCCCTTTATGGGTTCCCCTTGGCTCTGCTTGGCCAGGCTAATGCAGGGTATCTGAATTAGGTAGCTAGATGTGGCCTCTATTGCATGGTCCAGCCAACCCCAGTCCCCATTCAAAAGACACAAAGGGTCTCTGGTTAATTAAATTTATTAAGAAATTAAAGGAATTGAGTATAGCATAAGGAATCAAAGTTGCAATAATAGTCATTCAAACTAAATACAAAAAAAAAAAGTAAACTTAACTGGTTTAGGCCCCTAGGCCTTATCTGTCTCACAGTTACATTATGTGAGGCCCTCCCACAGCTTGTCCACAGTGGAAAAAGAGTGTTTCCTGGACAGTGATTTTATTATCCTGGTATCAGCTTTCCCACGTGAGAACATCTAGCCAATAGTGATTTATTTACATATTTCTCAGTCGGATTGGAATGTCTGTACCGAACTCCTACTTGAAAATATTCTCCATCTTGAGGGGATAAGCACATGGTGAAACAGAGATCAGAGAAAGGCACATTTAAAAAGGGACTTTCTTCTATGACAACAACTTCATCACATTGTATATGAATAGTGTGCTCTCCAAAATTATTGTCTTTAATAAGCAATGATTTGCCTTTAATCAACAACTTTAATGCTGCTGCTGTGTTCCTCATTATGCAGACAGAGCAATGCAACAGGATTGGAATTATAGAATCACAGAGTTGAAGGGCATCATGTAATCCATGTAGCTCAATTCTCTTTCTTTATACGGGAAGTGTCACTCTGCTCCACAAGAAGAAACCAGTGACTGCAGAAAACCTAGGTGCTAATACTTCAACAGTGCCAAATAAACATTTAAATTAGAATTCTTAATCTGTTTGTTAAACGTTAGATTAATGCACTCTCTGCAGACAGCACACTTTGCTCACAGTCACTTTCCCAAAAGGGACAAAGATCTAGATTTCCCATCAAGAATGAGATTCATTCTAGGTAGCCCAACCTTAGCTCTAGAAAGACACTTGAACTGGAATGCCCAGCAGAATGCAAGATTTTAACCTAAAGCAACTCGTGTAAAAAGTAACCTATATTGGTTTTTACTGTTCCAAATTATGGAACAAAACCAGAGCCTAACAAACAGGAAACTATATTCAGTAGTTGCCTGGGGATAATATTAGAGAGAATGTATTTGCTAGAGAAGCATCATTGTAGAAGAACGGTAGGAGCTGAGATATAACAATATTGAAGCAATAAGTCTGCTATATTAAAATAGATATTAAAGGGGGGGGAGGAGTTCTAGTGCTGCACTGTGTAGGCTTGCCAGCATTTCCTCTCCTCTGAACAGCTGTTTTACTGAAACACAAACAGCAGGTTCTTTAATGAGAAATGTGCCTGAGCTACCATAATATGAAGCAGCAGTAGCAAAATGGAAGAGTTTCAGTTGGCATCCAAAAGATTCCTTATAAAATTTCTTTTTTTTTCCTGAAGAGTGTTTACACTTTGACTGTCTTCTGGGTTTTTGCAGCATGTCTACTTGTTCTGCCTCTTTCCCCACAACAGTCAGCTTTCAGATTCTCGGCAAAAAATGCCAGTGTGCATTGTATTCCTAATTAAGATTTAACTCATTGAATACATGTTACTTCAAACCCTTTCCAATGCTTTTTTTTTTCTTAATTTAATGTTACTGAATGCCTTGTCATTTGCCTACCTGTTTACATGGTCTACTTTGTTTAAGCTGTTATGTATTTTGCTTTTATATAAATGTTTATATGTCTTATTCTGTGTAAACTGCCCAGAGTATCTTATATGCTAGATGGATGGTATAGAAATCAAATAAACAGACAGACAAACAATTACTGAAGCATTTTCTATGAAATGTATCAGTCAATGAATAAATTGGTCTCTGTGGATGGAATGATATCTATAATGTCAGTGTCTCCTGATGGTGGTGATGAGTAGGATGCTGAGTGATGTAATTCTGTAAGCAAGGAATGCCACATCTGATACTACTTAGGGATTTTTGCTGCTGGATCATTGCCTAACCAAAGTCAGATCAAAGGATTAACTATACACAAGGATGGGAAGTAGCATCACATTGACTATGTACCTGATCAATATCAAGAGAATCCTAAAGCCCATTTCCTTTGGAACTATGCTGAGTATCATGTGCTGGCTCCTACGTAAGACAGATCAGTGTCAGCCATCCCACATAATGTGTCTTAAGAGCAGGACCTTAAAGCAGAGATGAGAAACATGTGGCCCTACAGTTTCTGATCTGTGGCTTCCAATTCCATGCAGTCTTGACATCAGTAGCCCTTTTCAACAGACAAAATGTTGTGGAGTGATGGAAACTGCAGTTCAGAAACACCTGGAAAAACACACATGGCTGTATCCCCAATTTAGAATATCTTTGAGTTGGCTCTCCAAACCCAGGGTACCAATCAGAAAGGAAGGACTATAAACAGCTTCCTCTTTCTTTGGGCTAGGGTTTTGCCAGAGCAATAAAAGCCTTTTTTGCTTTGTTGTGTGTGGGCGGTTCACTTACTTAACCATCTTACTGAATCATTTCTTAAAATGCCTCTACCTATTACTGTTACATTGCCTTTCCATGATCCCAGCTTATTTAGGAGCTAAACAAATGGAATAAATTACACAGATGACACCCTCTACCATTATGTTAGAACAAGCTGGTTTTTATCACACAGCTGTAAAATCTTTCTATCTGTGTGAGAATTATGGCTTCCTGTGTCATTCTCCATTCAAAATTAAAACCATGCATATTTAGACTCATGTACAGGATACCAAAATCCCATGTGTATGTACTCAGAACTAAGTTTCATCCTGTCCAAAGAGTCTCTATTGCTAGTATAGGGCAGGCAGTTTGTAGCACTCCATGTGTTATTTGACCACAATTCCCATTAGCTGTAGGCAGCTTAGTCAATGGCAAAGGATTATGGGAGTGAGAATCCAACAACATTAGACAGGGAAAAGTTGTCCACTCCTGACTTGGCATCTGTGTTTAGGATTGCAGCCAGTGGTGAGCTGGCCCACAGAGATACAGGGACTCATTCTGGCACACCCCAGCAACTGGTGCCCCCCCCCCCAAGGCAGGCAGAGGTAATGGGAATGTATGGGATTTCTCCCCCCACCCCATCCCCAATAGGCGCCCCATCACTTCCTGTCCACTGCCCTCCCAAGGTGCCTAGCACACCACTGATTGCAGCCCTAGGCCTATTTACCTGGGAGTAAGCTTCAATGTTTCAATGGAACTTCCTTTTCCATTGAAATATATAGAACTGTGCTGTGAGAGATTGTACCTAAATTAAAATCCCAAAGAGTCTTAATAAACTGCAATCCTAAATGTACCTAGAGGTAAACCTTCAATTTAGTATTTATGTGCTTCTAAATAAATATGCTGAGGAGCAAAATGCTAATGAGAAATATAGGGAAGTATCTATTTCAGACGTTTTCATTCCTGAAAATAAACTTTCTTCCTGTTTTGTCCTTTCTTCTCTTGCCATTATTTCCCCCTTGTGCCTTGACAGAAAACATATACATTTCTTCTAGCCCCTAAAAAACATCAGTTGTTCAGATGATAGCAATGGGAATAATGTATGCATTTGAAAGCCAGTTCTCAGGAGCTGGAAGTCCTTGGGAATTCTAGCAGACAAATATATACTGTAACTTTAAAGAGAAGAGGAATACATGATTCTGAGGAGGAAGGCGGAAGAGGCAAGTTTCTATCTTTCTTTTAAGTTGGAATTTCTTCCTATGCATTTTTCTAGCTGAAGTATTAACTTGTTTGTAGCAGAAACAGAAACTTTATGAGCATTTCCCCGATTTGATTCATTGACTTCTCCCCTAGAGGCAGCATTACTACGCTTGTTTTTCTCCACCTACTGGGCTATTATGATTATTGCAAATGTAATTTAAAAGGCTGTGAAATGTATTTACCTAAAGAATTTTTATCTTGTCTACTTTACATATCTCCAGCAACCTTGTAAAAAACTGAACTTCAGGGGAAAGAGCAAAATATAAGCTAGTTGCTAAAAGAGTGCAAGCCAGCACTCTCAATACACTACCTTCCAAGTTACGTTTCTCTCCTTGTTGACCTGGTGGCAAATTATGTATGTTTCCGGCACACATGGCCTTCTTCTTTCCAGAATTATCACCATAGGTTATTTTTGTCCGGCAGAGAAAGAAAGGCCTTCCACACAATAAGCAGATGTAGAAAGAGGAAAGAATCAACAGGGGCCCGTTCTACTCAACGATTAGCGTTGTGTAGGAAAAACATGTTATCTGTGACTCATTCTTTGGTTATGCTTCAGTGACGCAGGCTTCAATGGAACCTGAAAGAATTCAATATTTCTCAAAATCCAGCTACTCGCTTTTAGAACAAAACCTCCGTCCCTTCTAGCCACCCTGGGGGAAAGAGAGATGACCATAAGCTGTTTTGATTTTGATATTTCTTTAAGATAACGGCATCAGCTGAGCTGCTCAAAATGCAAGCCATTCCCTTGTGATCTCATCCAACAATTCCTTGCAAGAGTATGATAAACATGATTCACTTTCTATGGGAGCCTTTAGATGTGAAATATGTGTTTGCTATTGCTGACCTAGAAATCTAGGGTCCCATGAGTAAAATGCATAGGCTCTAGTCAATGACACATTTGAAATTTATTTACCTTTTCTTTTCTTTGAGCACATGCAAAGACTTGTCAGAGAATTGCTTTCCCAGGAAATAAAGACGGTGCTTATTTTCTCAGTAGTTTATGTTTGACAGACAAATTTGCTGTTGCTACCAAACATTCTGGACAGGAATCTGAACCTAAAGCTATATCATAGACACTGTTAGACAATGTGAACAAGCACAGTACCTGTTTAAATCAAATAGACAATTAAAGCAAGCAGCAATCTCTATGCATTGATTATCCCCTGTTACATTAAGGCATGATGGGAAACCCCTTCTGAGCAAGGCTTACAGAAAACTATGTTACCTGAATTTCTGTGGTGGCCCTGGCATAGAGCCCCCCCTCCCAATTACCTGTGTTAGCTGAAGCCCAAACTTTGTAAGCAGGCATCAGTAGAACACTTTGCAGTAACAATTAAAATCAGTTTATTTTTGGTACAGGTTTCTCTGGCAGGGGAAAGAATGAGACTGGAGAAGATAAGGATAAAGAGAGAAAAGGAATATTGAAAACAGTAAATTAAACATTCGATAGAGAAAGAAAAACATAGAACTCTGAGGCAAATAAACCATCCCATAGCACATGGCCTTTACACTAAGAGAAATTGCTAGCACAGGGCAGAACCAGGAAGGAAAGGGCTTCTGCAGCAAACCAAAGGAAAAAAATGGCTTATATGCATTCAAATCTACAGAGAAAAGAGCAGAAGAGGCTTGCACACACATCATTGGTCCAAGGGACCACATAGGAGGAGAGTGGATTTGCCCCTCATACGTGATATTTGCTTAGGAGTATCCACATGGAAGGGGAGAAGTCCACCCCCAAACTTGGTGGTTTAGGATGTCACATGGAAAGGTGGGTGGAGCTTCACCATGTATCCAGCATGGAGTTCTTCCAGGATGAAGGAGGAGCTGGACAATGGCTAGTCCATATATGGTCAAAAGCATGTAGCTTCATCTAGATACCCAATCTCAAAGTTCCTTAGTTGTTTGGCATCTTCCTTTGTGACAGTTGAGGATAGCAAATTTCTCAACAAAGAGGTCTCCTTCCAGTCCTTAAATGGCACCTCTCTCACTCTCTGGCTTCCAGGTAGCCTTCTTGGGATGTGGGTGGTTTAACTGTATTGTTCCCTTAATTGCCTCCTTCTGACACAGGAAGACAAAATCCAGGCAGGTTAAGTTTCATAAAAGACAATAATGAATAGCAGCTTTTATAATGAAAAAGAAAATCTCATTGCTTCACAAAATAATATTATTAAACACATATTTCTTCTTATTGATATCAGAATAAAAATGTAACTTCTTAATATCAGGTAACACTACTATAATTGCAGACCAGCTGGTAAACATCCTCTGCGTTGTTGCTTTCCCAAGGCTTTGCTTGTGGTGACCTTCTAGTTGTTGAATGGAAAACAGAAACAAGATTGTTCTTTCCTCCTTTATTCAAAGGGTTAACCATTTCAGATTATTATTGTGTCTTGGTTTTGCTTTGCTGTTGTTACTTTTCTACTGGGTACTCTTGCTATTACATTCTTTCTGTACTCAGGAAATTAAGTTTACTGCATTTCATTGTGAAAACTAGACAGTATTTAGATAAGATAACATATACTCTATATTTATTCATTCATTCATAAGAAATTAGTAAATGTAAAGGTTTCCCTTGCTCGAAAGCCAGTCGTATCCGGCTCTAGGGTTCAGTGCTCATCTCTATTTCAAAGCCAAAGAGCTAGCGCTGTCTGCTTCTGCAGACGTTTCCGTGTTCATGTGGCAGGCATAACTAGACACCAGAGGGCATGGAACGCTGCTTACCTTCCCACCAAAGTGGTCCCTGTTTGTCTACTTGCAAGTTCTTGCTTTCGAACTGCTAGGTTGGCAGGAGCTGTGACAAAGACGGGAGCTCATTCCATCCTGCAGTACTCTGGAATCAATCTGCTGACCTTCCGCCTCCCAGTCAGCATCTTAGCCACTTGAGCCACAATACCAATTTTGTAGGGAATATACCAGGGTGCCCAAACTACGGCCTAGGGACCAGATGCAGCCCCTGATGTCAATTCATCTGGCCCACAAAGCCCTTGTCACTCCTGGAAGCGGAAGTAAAACACGCCCATACAGGTGTATTTTACTTCCGCTTCCAGGAGCAATGAGGGCTTCACGGGCTGGATGAATTGTCATCTGGGGCTGTATCCAGCCCCTGGGCCATAGTTTGGGCTCCTTGAACCACATGACTAGCCCACGGCCCAAAAAGTTTGGGCACCCCTGGACTATACAGTGGCACCTTTATGCAACAATTTTAATCCATCCCACAGGGCTCATCGTTGCACGAAACAATTGCTATATGATGCATGCATTGTATAGTGATTTTCCCTATGGGATGCATCATACAATGACTTTTTTCACTAGGTGGTTCTTCCCATTGAAAATTTGTTGTTCAATTTTTTTTATAGGGAAACTTGTTAAGCGGGATGCCATTTTTTCAAAAACTAATTGTTATAGGATTTTGTTGCAATACGGGGCGATTATTGTATGAGGTTCCACTGTACTTAAATCCCATATGAGAAATATTACTTCCTACTCTTGAAGCTTTCCCTAAAACAGCTGCTGTTGCAACTCTATCCAAGTATACCCCAGGGTACTGGGAGGCCTGGTTTTGGAGGCTGGCTGGTTCTGAGCTGCCTTCGTCCTCCAAGGCAAGCAGGAAAAATGCCACTGGCGTCAATTTGTTTAAGGTGGATCCCAGTTTGCCATTAAGTGAGCCACACACTCTGATCTTGGAGTCATCTCCTGCAGGACATATGAAATAAGATGCAGGATTTAACACAGGGACTGCAATGGACTGCCACAGCCTTGAAAATATTATCAAAGCGTGCTTTCACAGCCAGTCCATCTGGCATGGCCTCTTCCACCTCCATGACTGTTGGGAATCAGAATAGTGAAGTGGTTCCTCCTCCGCTCATTTTGCTGTTGGGCCCAGTATGATGGTTTCCAGTGGCATTTCTTCCACTGAGGGGACCACCATCCCACCTAAAGGGGCTCATCCACCCATAGCCATTGCCCCCTTTGGAGAGTCAGGTTATTTACCACTGCCCAACACTTAGCGTTGAGTTGCTGGCTGTACAATCTACACCATTACCATAGCGGGATGTCCAGCCAGACATGGTTCCCTAAAACATAATTAACAAAAACAGCCTACCTATTCCAGTATTTTGTTCTCTCCCTGGCCAAGTAGCTGCTGGTGAGAAACTTCCTAGAATCTTCCTAGTCCAATAGAACCCTCATGTTCTCCAGTAAATCATACCAAGAGGCATAGTACATGTGATAATAGAGGTGAAATGTAGTCATCTTGAATTCTTATTGTTGACAACCTTGTTCTCCAGAAATCTGTCTTTTAAAGGTACCCATGGAGGTGGGTATCACTATACTTTGTACTAGCAGATTCTATATTTTAACTATGTACCTAACTATGAAGAAGCACATCTGTCTTGAATCTTTCACTGGATATCAATGGTAGAGGGCTTTGCAGCCTAATGTGATTGTCCTTTGCCACTAACTTGGTTTAGTTCTCCCCCTCCCCCAGTTTTTTTGGGCACCTGCCCTCTTCCTGTTTGTTTTCTTGTTTCCATTATTTTCTTGATAGTCTTTTTTCTGACCCCTGACCAAACAACAATAATGAAAGTTTTTCCATATGCTAGAGACTCCATTTCCCCCACCCTTTCCTGCACCCTTCTGACTATAACTACAGATGCTTACTGTAAGTAAATATACTTTTTTTCCTACCTAAAGTGTGTCTGGTATATTTTTTTCATATAAAGTGCTAGTCCGTGTGGTGGAAACCAAGAAGGGAAGTGCTGATGAGACTGACCTGATCTCTCCACATTTTCTCTATGTGATGTTGTTTCTTTCAACTTCATATTCTGCTAACTAAAAAGAACAATCAAAATTCCCTGATAGAGGGAATTCAAACATAACCCCTTTATCTCCCCAGGGCACAACCAAGCATCATATGGAATTTTGCACTAGTATCTTTCCAGCACTCCACGAGGGAGATAATTAAATTTAGCTCTGGGGAAAACATGCTGGTAGTGAGTTTATCCAGCTATCTAGCATATTTAGGTAACTCAATATTTAAGCCAAAATACAATGGAGAATAAGAAAAATACTTGCATCATTTGTTATATTTATTGATGTTGACCTCTTGTTTTGAAGGAAGTCGGAACAAATAACGAACTATCAGTGGACAGTTCTGAGCAGTCATATTGCAATTCAGTGACACCAACTACAGCATAAACATTTGGGATTTCTGCTTATATCAAAGGAGAAAGAGTAACTGTGTCCCTTTCAGAACAGTATTTCAGAAAGATACAGTACTTGCAGCCTTGTGGAAATGTAGTATCAAAGACACTATTTTCAGACTATCTTAGAAACATCAACATGTTATCCACAGAAGTCTTTCATCCTCCTGATGTTTAAAATGGAAACTTCTCATGCTTCACTGACTTCTGTAATGTCTGAGCTAGAAAGCAAATCCATCAAGATGGCATGTGGTGAAAAGCTGTAAAGCAATATTTTTTGAGGTGGCAACATCAGGGAATTGATATATTACCAATACTGTGGGTTTTTTTCCCCAAGCTATGTTTTATTTTCACTATTTCATCAACATCTTTACATTACCACAGCAGAACCAATACTTGCCAAGAAATATTTGTTTCATAATGCCTTTTGGATCTTTTATCTGATCTGATGTTTACCCATGTTTGATTAACAGTTGAAGAGTAATCATGACTCTCCATCATGACTGGTTTAAAAGGTTGTAATACAAATGTGTAAACATGCCACAAATAAGCTTGTTTATGTCAGTGTCATTCAAAAGGCATTATGCAGCTATATACCCACAAGACAGCTTTTCATTACCATGTCCATATAGAAATACTGTACAGGTAAGTTGCCAAAAGTTAATATGATATCTTTCTTCAGAGGTGCATCAGTCCTTAACCTGGGAAGAACTATAAAGATAAGGATGGAAAACAGTGTGCCCAAAAGTTACTTATTCTGAGTAAATACTTGGTTTGCTGCTTCCTCAATAAAAGAAATATTAGTATTTAATGCCATGATGCCTAGATTTTGGGCATGGGTCAGATCTGACCCCCACGCCAATTCACCCACCCTGTGTCACCCTTGCCACTCCCGTAAGTGGAAGTAAAACACACCCATGCATGCACAGAATGCTAATGTAAATGCACCTGGGGCTGTCATAAACACATTTACAGCAGCATTCTGTGCATGTATGGGTGCATTTTGTTTCTGCTTCCGGTGGGAGGGATCATGTGACCTGCCTGCTGAACCACATGACCGTTCCATGGCCTAAAAAGTTTGTGCACCCCTAATTTAATGTATTTTTTTTGTCAGCGGATAGCAATTGGGATAGCCCATACTGGGATTTGCCCATACTATATTGGTATAACAGTAGGAGCAAAATCACAAAAGGTATTGTTCTCAACACAGAAGATACATCTGTCATTTGTTCTTCAAGTTTGGGGGGAGTTATCCCATGGACTTGGAAGGGTCATCCTCTTAAGCTGCAGCACTGATTAATTGTGGCTTCAAACATGATATAATACTGCCTTGCAACTAAAGAAGACATACAAAAATCTCCCTTACTTAATTTCCTGTATGAAATAGTTCTTTGAGGTCTTTTCAGAACTATATAACTACATGCCTCTAACTGTTCCATATGTAATTAGGTAAATTTCTGTTTTGCCAGACCTTCAGTTTGGATACTTTCATTGAGTAGCTTTTACTAAGAGCCAGATATTAAAATTTGAACTGCAGAAATGAAGCCACCTTCTTGACTTTGTCATTGTCCAAACTTAAATCCTGATCGGTACACGTTTCTGGTAGTAATCAGCAGACTAGCAAATGAGCCAGATTCTCTATCTCTTCACATTTACATAGCATATTGTTGTCCACCAACAGCCCCCACTTGAGCACATTGGTCTTACATTTGGGGACTCCGACACTCGGCCTGTTCAGGGTCCTCCTAGTGACACAGGGATTACTGAGTTCCTCAACCATATCCTCCTTTAATGTTATTCTTTGTCCAATGAGCTCCTGCCCTCATCTTCTAATTTGGTTTTGTTCTTGCGTACCCTCAAGAGTGTTTGTTATTGCCATAAAGCCTAGATCTGAGTTGGTGGGACTGAGACATATATCCAGTCAGAGAACGTCAAGGGTCATTCTCTTCTTTAGTTCTCTCTGCAATCCAGCACTTAAACAAGATAAAATGCTTCCTTCTGTGCAAAACAAAAATAAAAACAACTATAAGCTGAGTCACAATCATCCAGTAGGACTTTCCTCCACAATTCTTGTTCTTGAATTCTTTTATGTCTGTTGAAAACCAGCTCTTAATGAACACTGAGCTTCCAGAGTAAGGTTCAATGTGGAAGGGAAATCAGGAGGGGGGGGAACTATGGTTTACTTGTGCCAGGGGCATTTTGATTCCAAACCATAGATGCTATAGTTGAAAAATAATTGAAACCATCCATCTTTTGACAGCCCAAGAAGAAGGAGGGAGAAGAAAGTGAACAACCATGCATATCTGCATCTCAGTCTAGATCAGAAAGAAAATGCAGAACAGAAATCCAGCAGGTTTGTGTACTGCTATAAGGAACAGCCGTGTGGGGCAGCCAGGTGGTTATAAGAATACCACCACCACCGCTGCTGCCAGACTTTTCCCTTGGCTGGCCCCGGCCTTGAGGGAAAAAGGAAAGTCCACCACTGCCACCACCACCGGACTTTTCCCTCGGCCATTTAGCCTGGAGGGAAGTGGACAAGTCTGAGTTTTTGTAAGGTATTCCACCCACCCAGCCACCCCATGTATTGCTTTGGAATGTGTATTGCTTTTAAAATATGTATTGCTTTTGATATATATTTTTTTAACACTGGGGAACAGTGATTTTGGTGCCTCACAATTTTCACCTATTTCTGGCTATATTTGGGTCACTGATTCCAAAAATGCTTTCAGTTATGCCCCATCAGCTCTAGTTTTTTAGATATGGCTTATTCACAGTAGGCCAATCTAACCATATTGGTTGCATATATAACCAGAGGCGTAGCAAGGGTGTAAGCTACCCGGGACGGAGTGAAATTTCACCGCTGCCCCCCAAAAATTTTCCGCTCACCCAAACTTTTTTTTGCCCACCAAAATAGTTTCCCACCCCCAAAAGATTTTTCCACTACCCCTCCTGCCTCTGGGAGCCTTTGATGCGCGCCTGGAGGCAAAAACAAATTTGTTTGAAAAAAATTGTCAAAATCATACTTAAGATAAGGAGGAAAAAACTAGAATGCAAGCCTCCCTGGATGAGCCCATGGAGCAGCTGCAGAGTTGGACTAGTTTCGGGATGCACAGCATCCAGTCTCAACAGTAAAGGAGAGCACAGAGAATGACAAAAAAAGGTCAGGCTAGTTAAATTACACTTGCAACAACAACAGGAATAGAGCTTGAACAACATCAATAAGTATTATTAAAACAATCAATTTACGAATGGTGAGGCAAATACAAGTGTAGTCATAAGAGCAATGTATAATGACATCATCGATATCTCATGAACTAGAGCTGCTAGAACAAAATGGATGGCATTTTTGGAATCAGCCACCCCAAAATGCCAGAAATCAGTTGAAAAATTTTAGGCACCAAGATGTGATAATGTATTGTGTTATTGTTGTGAGCTGCCTTGAGTCGCATTGTTGCTTCGGCAGCATATAAGTCCAAATATAATAATAATAATAATAATAATAATAATAATAATAATAATAATAATAATAATAATAATAATAATAATAATAATAATAATAATAAAATTTTACTTCCTGATTATTTATTTATTTATTCAAATTTATATTGCCGCCCACTCACTGTGGTGACTCAGGGCAGCTTACAACAATACAACAACAGTAACAAAATACAGTGAACAAACACAGACTATCTCCCCTCCGGCTGTTAGTGGGGGCTAGGAGATGGTGGAGAGGCCTCCAGTCACCCATCAGTCCATGGCGACTCCTTCCTCTGGCCGTTCTTGGGGGCCTGGAGGTGGTGGCAAGGCCTCTAGTCACCTGTCAGTCAATGGTATAATGAAGGTATAATGTCCCATGGGTGGTGGGGTGCACTCATATGATTATGTAACAGCTTTTAATATCAACATATAATTTTTTATGGTAGTTGTTAATGTGTTACTGTATTTTAATTTTTAAGTTTTTTAATTAATAAAATATATTTTATTTTTTTAAAAAAGAAGTACTACAGGTCAGGACCTGCAAACTAAATATTGACATAAACATGAACTCCAGTGGCCACGCTTGTTGATGGAATATTTGCTTTTCTAACAAGAGCTCCTACATGTCAAGAAAATGGTACACCATGTGACGATAATGACAGAAGAGTTTGTCAGCTGCAACACATTGTGAATACTCTCCCTTAGGAGTTTTGATTGGTGCAAGCATTGATTTTATTTTGGCTTAACACCAGATTAAAACATGGCTGTTAACCAGAGTTTTTGGAATGCAAACTTGAGGAAGTTGTAAAGTTTTTGTAATAGGTACCATTTTGATTGTCTAAAATGGTGTAAATTGCTTCAGTTGTATCATGTATTTAAATAATTTAAATAATTTTCATTTTAAATGATCATACAAGGGAAGCAGTATGAAAACCTCCAAGATAACATCGAGTTATCACGCATTTTCAAGATTGCTGGGAATATGGAAACAAAGAAACTCTCTGTGACCTAACAGAAGGTGTGAAAATTATGTTAAGGCTCAATACATTTGCAAAAAGCATTCATAAACCAGCGCATGCAGGCTAAAACTGTGAGAGACAGCAGGAAAAGGAGGGTGTATGTCAAATGATTCCATTAAGATCCTAATAAAATGATATGGAATAAATTACTGAGTAAATGAAGCAGAGAATATAAATAGGTACCAAAGCTTCTGAGAGAGATTGGGGACGGGGCGGGGGGGGGGGGAGAGAAAGAAATGCCTGATATGCAATGGAAAAGCAGGCATGTGGATCCATGCTAGTTTTTGTATGTGTTAAACCAAAAATCTAGCGTTCAAAAAATAGATAAATGGCAACTTCTATATTAAAACAGAAATAAAATTTCAAGATATCACTCTGGTTTACAATTCAACTCTGCATAAATATCTATATCAGGGGTTCTCAGGGTTTTCGCACCACGGGCCAGACCACTCACCTTCAGACAGCTGAGTGGGCCAGACACATAGTTTCCCCCATTGTAAACGCTGCCACAAACCATGGTGGGTGCATTTGTGCATGCGTGGACATGTTTGTGCATGTGTGGGCACATTTACGGCTGTTGTAAAGGTCCCTGCTTCTGCTTCCAGGGTCATCGCCACGGGCCAGATGGAATAGTGTCAGGGGTTGGGACCCACAGGCCGTAGGTTGCAAACCCCTGAGCTATACCTTGGTTTCATAAAGACACCACAGCCATAACTAGAGTAGGGCAACTGAGCAGGATGCCAAAATTTAGAGGACACAAAACCATGGGACTGAAAAGATCAGCACAAACAGTGATTGACAGCTCCCGGATCGCACCGGATCGTGTGCGTGGGGGGTAGTAGGAATTCCCCATGGTCACGCCCATTTCCCTCCTTGCACCTCCTCCTTGCATCTCTTCTTTGGTCTCCCTTCCAAGGGCCTCCTCCTGCACACCAACAAACAATCTGTGGGACAAGGTGTGGGTCTGGGGAGGGGTCCCCCAATGACTTCCCCTCCCAACCCCTGCTTCTAGAGTTCAATTCTCAGGTACTGCATGACAAAGTGACCTCCCTTACTTATCCCAACTCCTGCCAACCTAGCAGTTTAAAAGCAAGAAATTGCAAGTACTGTAGATAAATAGGAACCACTTTGGTGGGAAAGGTCACCTTTGCTCAAAAGCCAGTTGTATCTGACTCTAGGGTGCAGTGCTCGTCTCTATTTACAGCCAAAGAACCAGGGTTGTCTGTATTTGCAGACATTTTCATGGTCATGTGGCAGGCATGATTAGATCACCCACCCAGTCATATAGCCATGCCCACAAAGCAGACCATGCCCACAGTGTGGTAGTAAAAATTTTTGGAGCCCACCACTGAGCACAAACCCACTCCCATTTACTGCTGGATGGGCACAAACCCACCATCTCAGAGAACACATAATATTTCTAGTCATTCCTAAGTAGGAGGACAGACAACATAGGTGGCTCATTGCAGAAACAAAACAGCAACAGAGCAAATTAGTTGATCCTTCCCGTTGTTCCACTATTTCCTCACATATCTCTCTTTTATTTCTTCTTCTTCTGCTGTATCTGAATCTGAACATTGGTAATCACTATGGTGATCAGCCATGAAGACTGTTCTGAGAACATAATGCAGTGATCTTCCCCAACCTTCAACATCACAGTGTGACACCTGTATGACTGATCCAGTTCCATGAATTACTTTTGGTCCTGAGCAGGGACTGGATTTAGGCCTTAGGGCTATTTGTGTTTATTATCTAAAGTGCATAAAGATGTACAGTATGCATTAAACTTGCAAATCTGAGTGACAGTTTGTCGCTGTTATAAAAGGCCTTTTTTCATGCTTCTACAGGGGATGATCAGGGGAAGCCTGATTTTGCAGGCTAGCAAATGCCTTGGGCTCTGATAGAGCTATGATATATAAATATACTATTTAAGAATATGCACATTAAATGAGCTTTCCTTTTCTATATAGCAGATGCTCCTGTGATAATCCTATTAATGGTTTGCTGGTTTTGATGCCACGGCATTATATCAAGCCACATAAAGAATTTGCGAGTAGACCAGATTTTTTTAAAATTAATAAAAACAATAACCAAAAGGAGAATTGAAAATGAAACAACACCTTGCAGCAAAAGAGTGTAACAAACACAGGGTGTCAATCCTCTAAATTCAACTAGGGAATGACCTGGTGAGACATCATCCACATAATCTTTTTCTTGAAGCTAATGTTGTGACATCTACCAGACAACATTATTTGAATACAAGCCTTATAAATAAACATTTTTCTTCTGCTGCTAAAGCTGTGGTAGAGCATTTGTTCAATCATTAAACTGGGAAGAAAGAAAAGACGGATTTGGGAGTACTTGAATTTCAAACTATTCCACTTTAATCCTTGAGAACATACTACCTGCACCACTACGCAAAGATTTTCCAAAATATGGGAGTGAAAGCTAGACAGTGAAGAAAGCTAACAGGGAAAAATTGATTTGTTTTAAGTATGGTGCTAGAGGAGAACTTTGCAGATACTGACAGAAAAACAAACAAATGTGTCTTAGATCACTCGACTATGTGTGGAGACAAAAATGATGAAATTGAGGTCATATTTCAGATATATAATGAGATGGCAAGATGCTCTGGGAAATAAAATAATGCTGGGGAAAGTGGAAGGCAACAGGAAAAGAGGAAAGTTCAATATGAGATAGATTGATTCTCTAAAAGAAGCCATAGGCTTGAGTTTAAAAGAGGTAAGTAGGGCTGTTGAACATTTTGGAGATCACTCATTCATAGAGTCACCATAACTAGGGAGAGACTCGACAGCATGTAACAACGATGACAGAAAGCTACAGGCCACCATATATTGATTATTTCTAGTACTTCTAGGGCATGACTTTCCAAATAACCTAGTAGTTAGAAAAGAGAGAGAGAGTGCACACACACGCATGTGCACGTGCACGCGCGCACACACACACACACGCACGCACGTGCGCACACACACACACACACACACTTCATCTGAACTTAAAATACTATGAGGGTGATATTTCCAGAGTTGTGCTGTATGGTTAATTGAACTGACAAGGCCCTGGAGTTTGTTTCAGTTGCTACATGTTACACTAAAGCAGGGGTCCCCAAACTTTAAGCTGGGGACTGGTTCATGCCCCCTCAGGCTGTTGAAAGGCTAGACTGGTGCTGCCATCACCAACTACCCTGAGTCCCACACACAGACACTACCCCCTGAGGGCCCACCCCCCGCATCACCGCTTATCAGCCTGGAGGAGCTGCATGGCATGAGTCAAGGAGGTGTCCAAGCTGTCCTTCTCACCCACCGCCAGCGGGAAAGCCACGCTCAGCCAGAGCAGCTCCCAGGAAAGACACACACAGCTGGCTGCTTTTGCCACCACCACCTCAATCTTTGTCCCCTCCGCTTGGTTTGGCATCAGTGGCGTAGGGTGGGTTCCAACCGCCCAGGGCCCAGGCCCAACTCTCTGCCCCCCTTAGGCTCATCCCACCTTGAAATGAAATCTTTCCTCAGTGGGGACAAGTGGGCACTGTTTCCTCCTCTGCCGCCTTTGTTGTAATCCTCTTCTTAGACTTCCTCTTACGGCCAGGTCGTGGCACCAGGCAGTGCTACACAGGGCACAGGGCCGGCCTTTTTCCCGGATCGAGACCCAGCGGCTGCCCTGCTATGGAGCACTGGCAGGGACAAGCCAAGCACAAGAAACAAGGATTGATGTGGCAATGGCAGAACGGTGGGTGGAGCAAGGATGCAGGCCGGATGAGTTATAAACATTGCGGGACTCAGTATATGTGATTTCTGTTTTTGCTGTTGTTTTTTGTAATACTTTCTTGTAACATTTTAGTGTGATATTAATACTTTTGGAATGTTACTGTGTTATTGATATTTATATATATATTCCGATACTGTGATGATTGTGATTATGATAATGTGGCATTTGTGATTATAATGCTGTTACAGTACTTTTATAATATGTAAGCCACCTAGAGTCAGGTTTACCTGAGTAGGGTGGGGTATAAATTTGAAATGAAATGAAATGAAATGATTTGGTGCCATTGGCCAGATTTGACCCACAGGCCATAGTTTGAGGATCCCTGCTCTAATGACTTGACCTGTTTGTCAGCTACTTCAGCTGAAAGCAATTACAGTAAAACCTTACATAAAGAGTGCCTTGATTAGAGAGTAAGTCGCTTAAAGAGCAGAATTTTCTCTGAATGGTCGCTTTGCTTAACAACTAAAACCAACCAAAAACTCACTTAACAAATAAATCAGGTTTTGCAACACCACCACCACCCCCAACTCACCAGAAATCACAATTGATCACTTACAATGGTATTTCACTTAAAGAGCAAAATCACTTAAAGAGAAATCCCATGGAACACATCATGTTCTTTAAGCGAGGTACAACTGTATCTGTTACATTCAGAGGAATTATCTGATGACCTTCAAGGACAGAAATAAATAACTTGTGGAACTAAAAAATAATGGGCTGTTCTGGTTTTCTTACAACCTTCCAGAATTGGTAGTCTAAAGAAAACTGTTTCACGGGAGTACAGGCATCTATTTATGGGCAATAATGGACTCATGCACTTAGAAATCTTCTTTATACAGTATTGGCAAGAAAAGGTGAAGGAAGCTTAGAAAATAGCTGTAGTTTAACTCAAGAGTTCGCAGTCCACAGCCCACAGGCTGGATCCAGCCCACGGCACCAAATTATCCAGCCCCTGATCTCGCTCCAGCCTCAGCCACCACCTCCACCTCATTCCTTGTCTCCTCCACTTGACTTGGCATATCCCTAATAACATTCTGTAGCAGGGTGGATGTTGTAATGCTATTGTAAGCCCCCACCACTCCCCATCATCATCACCACCACAAAAGGTGGCAGCAGCTATCTGGGCCACCAGTCTGAGGGGACGTGTTCCAACTCCTGGCTTAAGAAGGCTGAGGACCCTTGGTTTAACTAGTCTAGCCATAATACTCTCTTTGCAGAATGAAAGAGAATAGAGATTTTTTAAATGAAAATGTTCCCATGGTGCCACCCAAGACTTTTGAGCAGAGTAACCAGGATAGCAAATTAAAATCAATTAGTGAATTTATTTATTCACTAGGAAATATATTAAAACTCCAGTCTTGCCCTTTCTTCTCTCTTCCCCTCCTAATTCCTTCTTTTGCACTGGTCACTCAAATTTTGATCACAATGACACTCATTAAGTGTTCACTCTGTGTTGGATAGCTTTCCAAATAAACCAAGAACATGTCCAGATTGTCCCTTATGATCCAGTCTCTGCTTGCTCATTTTTGAGTTGCTAGATGACAAGGGAGTGACTACTGTACATTATACTTGGCCTGCTCCCCTCCACTTGTGAACACATGAAACAACCCATTACCTGTATGATGAAGTGGCTGATGAGGCCACTTCACTATGCATGCAAATGATATACTTTCCTTTGTTCTTCACAAAGAGAGGGGGAGTGTAATCTCCCCCACTTGCCAACCCATTATAGCACTGAACCAGCAAGGAGGGGTGAAGGCAAGAAGCAACCCATTTACCTGTATGATAAAGTGACTGACGAGGCCACTTCACTATGCATGCAAATGATACACTTTCCCTTCTTCTTCACAGAGACAAGGAAAGTGTAATTTTCCCCATGCCAATCCATTCTAGAACTGGACTGGGGAAATATTTATTTTCCCTTTGATTTCTAATCAAAACTGCAGCTGACAGTGGGAAAGGGAAATAATCCCCCCACTCTCCTTGCCAATCCAGCACTAGATGGGTCAGCAAGGGGGGACCATTTATACTTCCCCTCCCTCTCTAAAGAATAAGGGAAACTCTAAACTGAAATGTCTGTTATGCTGACAACCTTGTTAACTCTGTCAACAAGCAAGATGTTGATAGAGGAAGCAGCCTCTGAAGGCTGCTGCTTCAGTTAAACAACATCACAAGCATCTGGAGGCACTTGGGATAATGTTTTTTCCAGCAATCTTAACAAGTACTGCTGAGGGGGAAGTTGGGCTCTTCAGTGTCTGCAAAATGCAGATGCTGCACATGGGAATGATTCCCAGGTGCTTGAAAGAGTACTCTAAGTGCTTGTTTAGACATGCTCAATCAGATTTTTGAGGTGTAACCCATCTAGTTATTTCAGTTCACAAAACAGTGGTGCTTGCACCAAAAGGGTGGGATATAAATGTAAATAAATAATATCTGTACAAATGTTCATGTTTCTAGTTCTTACCATTTTGGATAGTTCTTACCATTTTATTGTTGCAGTTGTCATATGTATAACCTTGTAATATTGTACAGAGTGGGACAAATACCCAGAAGGGAGGTAGATAAGTGTAATAAACAAACAAATAGAAATACATAGATTTTTTAAAAGTAATCTGGCTCATTTAGAAGCCTACATGGATTGCCTATTGCTCTTCAGATTGTTGCTTCCATTTGATTAAAGTGGTAATGCTGGGGGTATGGCTAGTGTGCTCCACTCCCTGGGTATGGAAGACACAATTTCAGAATGCATTACAGAAAACAGTTCGTTAGAAGAGGCAATTCCTTATGTGCTGAAAGTCTCTAATTATCAGAGTAATTGCTTGTCACTCCTTTCAGCTTGCTTTATTGTGTGACTGGTATCCTGGAACTAAATATAGACTTTGTTTGCAAATATGATTTCTCAGACCCAAACATCTGCCAGGATTGTATCTCAGAAACACTAACATGATTCCAGAAAGAATGACATGTTATCTGTAACATACATTTTTGAAGATGCACCATTAACTAATAAACTATGCACACTCTCAAACGCCCTTAGTATGCAGTTTCAACTTTAGTGAGTGGTGAATGCTGCCCCTCAGTGGCAAACTATTATGGTTCTTTCTCTTTAATTGTAATGTGCAGAAACTCTTTTATTATGTGCTGGGAACTAAGTCTTTTAGCTGTGTGAGAAGCAATCTTCAGATAAAGATATCAGAAGTTAATACCTTCAAGCAAAAATATCAAGAACCAGCTAAGTATCACCAAATTACCGCATTGTGTTATGTATGTGTGTCTTTGACCTGCACCCAAACTCTCAGGGAGAAACAGAGACGAGCACTGAAACCTAGAGTTGGATACAACTGGCTTTCGAGCAAGGAAAACCTTAGAAGTGTGGAAAATGGGAAAGAAAGGATATTTCCTATTGGGGAAGTAGAAAGTTTGGGGAAATTTAAGAAGTTTGGGATTCTCATTTTTAAAAGTATTCTTTAGAAATCTCATGTCCCTTATTACATTATGGACATAAACTATAATATTCTGCATAAAAGTGTCACATTTGGGTATATTAAACTGAACTGTATACTTTATGCACATTTGTATTACAATTTACTTTAAAATGTTTTTAATTTTTGTTACAAGTGGAGCTACAACAGACTGTAAACAAATACCGACTAATTTTCTATGTTGGCTAACAAGTTTTTAAAGATAGACAATGGTTACTAGGAATTTTATCTTTCTTTTCCTTTTGTTCTGTCCAATATTTATTTCTCAGCAGCCAGTGCATCCTGTAACTGCTTCAAAGGCATTTCTTAATTGCTGTCAGAGTGCCTCGAGGGTATGAAGCATCATTGTATCTTTCCTGAGTTTAATTAATCACTCAACAGATGAGTGAGCAAGACTAATTACTCTTCCTTTACTGGAGGAGTAAAAAGCTCAGGCTGATGTCAGCATTCATGATTACCTGCTCCAAGTTCTGCAGCATCCACTGACTGCTTCAGATAAGAGCTTCTGAATTCCCAAAAGATCACCCCATCAGAGCACTTCTCTGCATTAGAGGCTTGGGCCATAGAGAGTTGCATTTGTTGTTTTGTTTTACTCTGAGGATAATTTCAAAGGGGTGGTTTTGACTTTTAAAACTTTCAGAACTTTGGACCAAAGTCCTTTAAGAAACACTTTTTCTTTCTATATCTATCCAGTGATGGGATGTTACCGATTTGGACCGGTTCGCCCAGACCAGTAGCACCCTATCAGGAGGGGTCTCCAGGGGGGTGGTAAAACCCCAGGTGACCGGTTCAGCTGCCTCTCCGGCCCCCTCCAAAAATGTAATTCTGGGCAGTCAAAATGGCTGCCCGGAGCTGCGCATGTGTCAAACCTCCGTTTGATGAATGCGCAGTTCTATTTTTTAGTGCACATGCATGAAATAGAGGTTTGACACATGTGCGCTAAAAAAAGAACTGTGCATGCATCAAATGGAGGTTTGACGCATGCACATGTCAGAAAATGAGACATTTTCTCATGTTTCCCAAGGCCTGAAATTGCAATTTTTCAGCTAGGCCTAATAAATAGGCCTCATAAAAATCCTTCCCCTTCTCTCTGCCTCATAGACTCATGTCTCACAAGACTGTCACGAGATGGCTTGTTGACATTATAGTGTTTCTGTGTTCCCATCTTTTCAGAGTGTTATGTCTTTACATGGATGTAAACAATCCATTGTTTTGAGAATTTTTTTCTCTGTTACCTGATTGGCTAGGGCTAACCCACCTGACTGCACATTCCCCATTTTGCAGAGAAGTTAGTTAGTTCGTCTCTGTTTCTCAATGGCTTAAGACCCTGGACTGTAACTCTGTTTGCTGGTATGGGATTACTCTTTTCTTTTCACTATGATTACCTAAAGATCTTGGACTGTTTATTGGACTGATTCTTATGTTTATGACCCTTTAATCTACGGTTTTTCCATGGACTTTGCTATTAATGAACCTGAAGAATAAAGCAGCTGTTTCTCTTTGAAGATTATTATTGTTCTTTGATTAGCACACACACACTGACAACACGCTACTACCAAACCTCCTTTGTTTTGTTCTAAGTTCAAAGGCCTTACTGCCTGAGCATAGTAAGAGTTCCTTTTTAATCTCCTCAGTTCTCCCAGATGTAGTGAGGCAAGGGTTAAGTTCCAGTAATGAGCATGAGGCTCAGGAACAGATAAGGAGGTGCCCTTGTGAATTGGGACGACCAATGCGTGATAGCGCAGACATTTTTAATTTTTAATTTTGCTCTGCCCATGATGTCATGATGTCATGATGTCGGCTACGCCATGGCATCCATGACGTCATGGTGGGGTAGCGGGAATTTTGACAATCCACCACTGTATCTATCCATATCTTGGCCCATCAAGACAGGAGCTTTAGTGATTAGAAGTAGCGGATATGAGTCTTAGGGTCTCTTACATCTTTTTCCCTCCTTCTTTGGTTGTTGCATTTTTGATGTGGTTTCTGTATCTGATAACCCATATAGCTATACAAGTAAAAGCGCGAAACATCATCTTAAAAAATAAGGTCACCAGACTAATTATTAGCTGATTCCAGGAGTAAGTCCCAACTAGGTAAAGGTCAACCTTGCTCAAAAGCCAATCATATCTGGCTCTAAGGTTTGGTGCTCATCTCTGTTTACAGCCAAAGAGCCAGCATTGTCTGCATCTGCAAACATTTCCATGGACATGTGGCAAGCATGACTAGACACTGTTGGAACACTGTTACCTTCCCAGTGAAGTGGTACCTATTTATCTACTTGCAATTTCTTGCTTTCAAAATGCTAGGTTGGCAGAAGCTGGGACAGAGACTGGAGCTTACTCTGTTTGCAGCACCTGGATCTCAAACTGCTGACCTGCCAACCTTCCAGTCACCACTTAGTCCCAACTAAAATATGGCTATTAAATCAATTTAAGATATGGAGGAGTGCGCTTGTCATCTCCCCATTGATTTAATGGGCCTAATTTAGTTGTGATCTGCTACTGAATATCAGCAATTATAGATGTTGCTGTTGTCATTGTCATCCTCATTCTTAATGTAAATTTATCTTCCACAATGCTAAGTGAAAAATGTGGGAGACTTATCATTTGAGAACAATCACCCTGAAGAAAAGTGGGAGACACCCTATCATAGAGAGGAAGGTCCCACAAGACACAGACCACCGCTGCTTGCTCTCACTGAATCACCTGGTGAAAGGGATTCGATGGAAAGACTGTGAGGGTTGATGAACTGAACCTATACCTAGAATTCATGAGTACTGGGGGGGGGGGGTTTGCTATGTGTAGTCCACTGGTCTTGTTTATAATAAAATTATACAGTTGTCTCTCAGGTACCCCAACATTTTTGTCTCTTGTTTGTTTTTGTTTTGTTTCCTGGCATGTTCGTATTGTGTAGAATTTCACAATAATGCATGCAGTATGACAATCAGAGAGAAGAACATTCCTTTCATTATGGCATTTACCACAATTATCTTTTTTGCATTCCAAAATAGTATGAAAAAATTCTCAGCAAGCAGTAATTTTCTTATTTAATCTAATCCTCTCAAGCAGATTTGTACACTAAGTACATCTCTGAGGGAAATGTGAATGAATTTCCATATTTGACCAGCAGTAGAGAAAATTATTTGTACAGTACATCTAAATTACAGGTACTGTACTGTACTGTACTGTACTGTACTGTACTGTGCTGTACTGGAAGAAGAAGAAGAAGAAGAAGAAGAAGAAGAAGAAGAAGAAGAAGAAGAACAAGAACAAGAACAAGAACAAGAACAAGAACAAGAACAAGAACAAGAACAAGAACAAGAACAAGAACAAGAACAAGAACAAGAACAAGAACAAGAACAAGAAAAGAACAAGAACAAGAACAAGAACAAGAACAAGAACAAGAACAAGGGAACAGAAACATTCAGCCTATGAACCTGATCTGACCTACTATGATCCCAGTCTAGCCTCCAGAGAGTTACCTGATAATCTTTTCTGACACTCTTAGAAAGGAATTTGGACACATGGGAATCTTTCTACCTAGTCATATGCATCCAGTTTAACTCCCTTTTCTCTTAAATTATAGCTGGTCTTCATTACTTCCCCACACAGCTACTCCAAGATTAAGTAATAATTATAGCAATCTCTTTGAATTGCTTTTAAACTCCTTCAAGCCAGCTTCAATCATCATACTGAACTACTCTTGACAGAAATTCTATCATTTTTAAAAAGGTACAGATATCTTCCAGTTTTCTTTAAAGGCGATACCATTTCTTTAATCTTTATCTTAAGGAAATCTAAAAAGTGCTCCCCTCCCATCCTTTTTTAAAATTCTTCCTCATTAAATTGAGATGTAATTTCAAATGTTAGCAGCCATGTCCCAGTCATGAAAATTGTTAGTTCCCTCCTTCTATCTTTCCACTTCAAATTTATTATAAATTGTTTTTATCATGTCTGAATGAATCCCAGGGTCCTTAGACTCTATTTACACAGAGTAGAACATGAGATGTTTTGATAAGTAGGACAATGCCAAGATGTAGTAATTCTCATGCAGCCAGTGAAAAACTGTGCCTACTTGCATTCTTGTTTATTCCCCGAACAATAAGAGTTTTGGCAATAAAGGAAGGCATTTGGATTCATAATTTGCTGTCGCTTGTCATAAAGGTTTGTTAATGTAATCACAGCTCATCCAATACTATTATAAAAATCAATGCCTATCCTGTGTCAGTGCCTTTTCTCTTGTTTTGTGACTCTACCTCTTGCCCTACAAATGAAGGTAAACATGCAAACCTGGCCCCTTTCAAGGGATAACAGGTTAGATAACTCCAGGTTCTAATTAAAACTGTGGACATATTAAACACACTCTTTCAAAAAATGTTCCTTATCTATTACATGGGAATAAAAGTGCTACACTATCTCATGTGTTTTTTTTAATGTGGATGTTGGAAAACAGTACTGTACTGCGAA
Organism: Furcifer pardalis; assembly: GCA_030440675.1. Lineage (NCBI taxonomy): Eukaryota > Metazoa > Chordata > Lepidosauria > Squamata > Chamaeleonidae > Furcifer > Furcifer pardalis. The sequence continues at coordinate 63,113,169 of CP126892.1, read as the reverse complement.
TTGAAAGAACCATAGAAGTTATGTGCTACAGTCTTTCTCAATCCTAAATATTGTTAGAGTCCTTGCTTCTGCGATGATCAATAAGATACAGTAAAACCTCGGATAACACTAAAACTTGGTTCCACAAGTCTTAGTGTTATCCGATTTTAATGTTATCTGATGCATGCATCGGATAACATTAAAATCCTATGGGAAACATCGGATAATGTTAAAACTCCATAGAGATACAGTACATTGTAACTGACACAGGCTTTAGCGAACGTTATCTGATGCATCCCATAGGATTTTAACATTATACGATGCAATTTTTCTCTCCAGATTTCTTAATGTTATGCGGTTTTAGAGTTATCTGATGCAAATGTTATCCGAGGTATTACTGTATACTAATTCAATCAGTCCTATTTGAATGAAATATTAGTGCATATATATTTATCTATTTATTTATTTTATTTATTTTTTGGATTTCTATACTGCCCTATGTGGTGCAACCAACTAAGGGCGGTGTACAGGACAAATAGAATACAATCACCAATACGATACAATACAATAATAATAATAATAAGGCAACAATACTGTGATAGAACACCACACAGCAAACCGCAAAACACAATCGAGCAATAATATAACAGTACAATCTAACAATACAATGTAGAGATATCCAACGATACAATGTAGAAACACAATATAGCAATACAATGTCAAGAAAATGCAATCCAGCAGTGCAATGTAACAATATGGTCAGATATCACAGATACAACATCCTCTCAACTGACAGGACAGATATAGACAAGCTCCCTTTTACCCTCTAGTGGCCTGCATATGCACACTGTCTGCTAGAAACCAAAAGGGGATTTTTTTTTTCAGTTGAAAACCTATTTCAGTGTTTAGTGAGAGAGTTGTAGAAACAGATGAGGCCCTCTAAGGTCCAGGGATGGAAATATGTAACCTTGAGTCTGTGGAGGTTGCCCATCCTTGCTTTAGTGGATGTGCTGGGGTGGCAAGTTGGATTGGAAGCAGATTTCCAGTTGCTTTGAATTTTGAAAGCTAATGCAAAAACTGAAGGAGGGGTTCACAAACTATGGCCCATGGGCCAGCCCCAACCCCTAATGTCATACCATCCAGCCTGTGGTAGCAACCCCAGAAGCAGATACATTTATGATAGCCATAAACACATCCATGCATGCACAAATGTGCCCCCCATGGTTTACGGCATTTGTGGCAAGGGGAAACCACATGTCTGCCCCACTCATTTGTCTGAGGGGGAGTTGACCGGCCCATAGTGTGAAATGGTTTAGAATCCCTAAACTAAAGGATCACATTTTGGGAGGGAGCACAACAAAACCTGGTGGAAGGAAGCTGCCAAGCTCTGGTCTAGATGAAGCACTCCCTAACTGCGCTTTGCTGCCTGTTTTCTTTGACTGTGTATTGTGGATTGAGTTTTATCATTTCCACATGAATCCCAAGTGTTCCTATGCTGTATTCACAGAGAGTGGAACATCAGTCAGCTGAAAGTGAGCTGGGTGCAAAATTTGCCACATAATTTCCTTGGTCTTAGTCTTGCCTTAGCTCTCTCTTGGTTTCATCTTCCTCTAGAGCAGGTGGGACTTGGAGGAAAGACATGGCAAGCAAGGAATGTCTAAGATTGAAGATCCCAGCAGGCTGGGACCAAAAGCACAGAATTTAGCTCCCCTAGTTTGCAACGTTATAGTAATATTATTCACCAAGTTGCTGTGCTTCTTTGCTTTGGACACACAGTTTGAAACAGAGTTGCTTTATTCTAAATAGCTTTATCCTGTGATTTTATCCTTCCATCCTTCCGAGGTCAGTAAAATGAGTGCCCTGCATGTTTGGGGCAAAATGCTAATTATCTTGTGAACCACCCAGAGAGTGCACTAAGCCCTATGGGTCAGTATATAAGTGTGATTGCCTTTGCTGTGAGTTTACTTTATACTTTACTTTCCTGACATGTTATTCATAATGTTGAGCATTGGTTTATGCAGGATCATCTCACCATACAAAGAATTTTATAGGTCTCCTGTTTTAGGGGATCGAGAGAAGTAAACATAAAAAACGGTGTTTACCTCTGATAAAAGAAACCTGATGCTGAAGATAGCACTCCTGAAGAATCATCCAAGCACTCCAAAGAAGAGTTACCACCCACTTTGTCTAGCAATGTAAATGTAAAGCATATTTCTAGTTCTTAGTATGCTGCCCAGTGTGGGAGAATATCCCAGATTGGAAGTCAATCAATTAACCAACCAACCAACCAACCAACCAACCTTTTAATTAATTAATCAACCCATCAATCAATCAATTTCATGTATTCCTGAATAGGCATATATGTAGTTGTGAATGGGTATGCCATGAATTCGTCTAATCTCTTTTTGTAACTAGGATAGCAGCTTTCACCACTTTGTATGGCAGTGAAATCTGTAATTTAATGATCAGTTTCATTAGATCTTGGCTTTTAACATTTAGAAAACAAAAGGAGGAAAACGATCTCTGTCCACGCATGCATGATTTTACAAACATTAACAGTCTATGCCAGTAATGTTGGCAAAGCACTTTGGTAGCACAGGCCAAGCATCACTAGCTGCAGTGTTACGCAGAATTAGGTTTCTGATTAGCACTAATTAATTTGACACAAAAGTAGGTTTTTCATCTTTTCCTCATGTCTCAAAGACAATAATTCATGCAGAACTGTGTATTAGGAAGAATGGCTTGTGAAAACTGGGATATAGGACAAAACTGCATCAGCCAAAAATGCATATGAAAATTCAGTTTTAATTGCAAGTTGATGCAGAAACAAAGCCTAAAGGGTGGAGGGAAAGAAAAGCTGAAGCAAGATCAGAATGGTCAGAATTGTCTACCCCTTGCTTGTCCATGCACAGTTCTCTTCAGTTGTGTCTTTTTTAAAATCAGTCTGGCCAGGTTATCTTGCTATGGTAATAAAATAGACCATATCGTACATCTTACATTGTAAACTGCCTCGGCAGGGAGGCAGTTAAATAAGTCTAAATAAATAAATAAATAAATAAATAAATAAATATTGCCAATGACTAAATGCCAAATCTCAGGTGGCAATTATCTAACCTGACCGCCCTGAGGACTAATGGCCTTGGGTGCCAAAGTCCACAGGGAAGGGTGATGGTCCCCAAACGGATTAAATCCCACTTGAATACATCTTGATGGAGGATAGCAGCTTCACCAATACTAGCCTGGGGCTGAAGAGGACATTGTGTGCCAAAATCGTGTGCTGATTGCCAGTACAGTCAAACCTCGCATAACGAGCGTTTCATTTAGCGAAAAACTTGCATAATGAGCATTTCGCTTAGCGAAAAACTCGCATAATGAGCAAGTTTTTTGCTAAGCAGTCTGACTCGCATAACAAAAATTTTCACTATGTGAGTCGGACTTTCCCTCTTGAAAAACTCGCATAACGAGTGTTTCTATGGGGAAAACTTGCATAGCGAATTTTTTGTTATGCGAGTTTTTCCCCTTGAAACGCTCGTTATGCGAGTTTTTCCATGGGAATTCTGTTTGTTTTGCATTGCCAGCAACCTCGCATAGCAAGCAACCTCGCATAACGAATTAAACTCGTTGTGCGATGTATTACTGTATTCTGATTCAGATATGGAAGAAGAAATGTCTTTTTTGCAAGGAGATGAATTTCATCGCTGCCGCCGTTGGTGGTGGCGGCGGCAGCATCGTCAGTGTCGGCTTCGGCAGCGTCAGCGTCGTCGTCGTCGTCATCGTTATTATGCCATCCCAATTGCTTATAGCAACTCTGGGCGGCTCGCAATGAAACAATACATCACAGTTACAATATCAAATAACAAAGTATCAAAAACAAGAACATTTCAAAGAATCCCTAGTCAAAGTTACAAAATGAGCGGGAATCACAACGAAACAATATATCACAGCTACAAATATCAGATAACAAATCAATTACAAAATACTATATCACTACATCATACAAAGCATTCAAAAATTCATAAACAAAGCATCAACACAACAAGGGAGTGTTGGCCGAGGGAGGCTCGAAGAAGTCGCTCCCACTGCCGCCGCACCCTCCCGGCCCCCGACACCGGCCAGGAGGATAAAAGGAGCCTCCCTGGCTGAGGGAGGCTCGAAGCAGACGCCGACGCCGACGCCGACGCTGACGCCGCGCCCTTTGTTGGACTCTCCCTCGGCCAGTTGGCCTCGAAGGGAGAAAACCGTGGGTCCTGGGCGGCGATAGAGGACTTTGTCTTGCTGGAGTTTGTTTCGATCTGTTTTGTAATTTGTGATATTGTTTCTTTATACTGTGTAAGCCGCCTAGAGTCAGGTTCGCCTGAGCAAGGCGTGGTATAAATTTGAAAAATAAATAAAAAATAAATAAATACCCCAGCCTCTCCACCCCATGGTGAAGTCCTGCCATGTGCAGCTGCAGTGTCCCTCCAAACCCTGGTCCCAGGGTGGGGGCCATGACACCAGTGCAGGTGGAGGTCTCGACATCTGGCGGCACAACAGCCTCCCTGTCCCATCTGCATGGGAGTTCCAGGGAGGGCGGTGGAGTTCTGTCACTGTAGCGGCTTTTGAGCCCTGGTCCCGGGGTGGGGGCCATGACTTCAGAGAAGGTGACAGCCATTTGCTGTAAGAGGAAAAACAGGGAAGTGACAAAGAGATTTCTAGAGGGGTTTTTCCGGAAGAAATGTCTAGCTGCACAGGATTACTACAATTCCTGTGCAGAACAGTGTCTGTCTTGCAAAAGATTCATCCAGGAAAGCGGGGGGGCTAAACTGTGTAGGATTATTATAATGCCCAGTGGTGTGCGTGCGTGCATGCATTTCTTGTCATTTTCTCTGGAAAAGGCTTAAAGCTTTGCAGAATCTGGCAGGTTCCTATGCAGAGAAAAGGCAAAAAAAAAAAAAAAAAGATGGAGGGATTAGACTAGGGTCTAATTTCTTTGAGAAGCCAGGAAATCTTGCTGCGGTTGAAGAAGCTCTCATTGGGGAATTCTGCTGTGGCAAGATTTAAAAAACCACAGATAGCTAGAAATATTTCATGTACTTATCACACACATATATATATACAGACACACACAAGGTGGACCCATAAGTCCCTACCCATCTATATGTTATTATGTTATATTCAATTATACATGTATTATTAAAAAATGCCTTTTTTTCAGAGAAAAATGTCTATGTTGAGGGTAATGTCTCAAAGAACATGGCGTCACATAATATTATGCCGTGAGAATGAGGGACAGCACACAGATACACTGAATACATAAGATAAATGGATGGGTAGGGACTAACGGGCCACCCTGTATATGCAGCAACAGCACAAAACAGTAGGCAAGACCGGTTTAACAAAAATAGTTATAGTAATCAAGTTCTCCAAAACTCTTAGACTCCCATTCTAGCCCAGCAACTCAAACTCTCCACACTTGTAGTATAAGAAAAAACAGTCCTTTACTTACAGTTCCTTTGCTTATAATAGAAGAAAAAACAGTTGCATTTCTTAATAAACCATTCTGTACAATAACTTTTGTAGATAAATGCACTTTTGCTTGTGAGGTAAACTGAAGAGTGAGAGAGAGAGAGAGAACAACAGAATAACACAACAATAAAAAATTACCTTAAAGACACCACAGAACACTATCTGACAGAAAACCGAATAGCAAACATTCTAATCAGGACAGGTGACCCTAGAGGCAGGAAACCAAAGAACTCTTCCTATTGGCTGGTAAGACACAAAATTTACATTAACCCACTAATAATAATAATAATAATTTCATGTCAGAAATTATTCTGAGTTAAAAGGATTTTTGTGGAAGAAACTCTGCTCAGGGAATGCCTAAATGAGGCTCCTTTCATGTCCTCAGGAGCTGGGACAGAGACGGGTGCTCAATCCATCATGCAGTACCCAGGTCTCAAACTGCCAACTTGCCACTGCAATGTGGGGTTGCATTAATATGTTCAACACAGAGTACATTGTTGATAAGTTGAGATAAGTAAACAAGTAGGCTTGCTGCTTGTTGGGACACTAGTAGAAGGCAAAGAGAAGTCCTTTGCTTGGCAGATGCAGGGGCTAGGTATTGCTGATTTGAAGAAGCGGACTTAGATATACCTTTTAGGACAAGATCAGGTGTGTGCATGCACACAGTATCTTCTAATGGAAAGATCGCAGTTGACTCAAGTGGTGTTCACTATTCCATCTAATTCCTGAGTCATGGATGACTTTCCAGCCAATCCTTTTTTACTGTTCTCTGACAGAGATCTCTTTGTACTGATGTATAACACCTTTGTGATTTCAACAGCAGGTAGCCGAGCTGATTCAAATTATCATTTTTCAAAAGGTGTTTCTTATTAAAAGCCTTCTTTCTTTGACATGGAGAGGAACATGCAAACCTAAAAGAGAATGTATCGGCAATGCAATGCTGTTTTGTTAATGTATCATTAAACCAGTTAGTCTAAGCACCTTCTCAAGAACAAGCATAAGAGCTTATCTGGTTGCAGTCATGCAAGAAAAGAAGCATTTCCCCAATGTGAACAATATGAATACTGGAGTTAAAATTATAGTTATTTTGTGTTTATATGAACAAAACATGCTTCTTGGTAGCATCAAAGTTATTTCATGTCTTATGTCCTCAGTAAACACTTGAAATATGTGCCAAAAACACAGTCAGATTGTAGATGCAAAACTCAAAACCCAGTATGAACAGTTATATTTTACATAGGCCTACTGTCAAATTCCATAGGGATGCTAAACAACAAACAGGGGAGTACACTATCTGACCAGGAGAAAATTAAGAGAAAGTGAAAACACTATACTAAATATCTATACAAAGCCGGGAGGAAGATAAAAGGAGCCTCCCTGGGCCGGGGGAGGCCCGAAGAAACGCCGCCGCTGCCGCTGCGCAAGACGCCGCCGCCGCTCCCCTTTGTTGGACTTTGTTGGACTCTCCCTCAGCCATCCGGCCTCGAAGGGAGAGAACTTGGGGGTCTTGGGCGGCAATAGAGGACTTAATGGGGGGGGGGGTTTGGTGGGATATTGTTATATTGTATTATATTGTTTTGTTTAGTATGGAAGCCGCCTAGAGTCAGGTTCGCCTGAGCGAGGCGGGGTATAAATTTGAAGAATGAATGAATGAATGAATGAAAAGGATGTCAGACTCCTTTGAGGAAGAGTCATTTAATGAAAAACCTTGAGGAAAGTGAAGTAAAAGCAGCTATAGAAACACCTGGAAGAAATAAATCAGCAGCAGCAGAGGAAACACTGGTAGAATTATTTCAAGCCACAGAAAATAAATCTGTCAAACTCCTAACAAGAATATGCTAGGAAATCTAGAAAACAAAACAATGGCCTACATATATATTCTGATCTCCATGAAAGGAGATGTCAAGGAGTGCAGTAATGATAGGATCATTGCTTTAATTTCCCACAAAAGCAAAGTGATGCTCAAGGTACTTATATGTGACAAGAAATGCCTGATGTTCAACCTATATTCTGAAAAGGAAGAGGCACCCAGGATCATACTACAAATGTCTGTTGAATACTGGTGCACACCAAAGAACTCCAAAAGATCACTATGTGCTTCATAGAGTACAGGAAAGAGAAACTATAGGTTGTTTTGAAAGAAATTGGGGTGCCTCAACACTTAATTGTCCTGATGTGTAAAACCAATATTATGGACAGAAGCTTCTTTTAGAATAGAATATGAAGAGACAGAATAGTTTCCTATAGGCAAAGGTGTCAGATGAGGATGTATTTTACCTCTCATCTGTTCAATCTATATGCAGAACATATCATACAAAAACAAGACTAGATACAGATGAAGGAGAAATAAAAATTGGTGAAATCAACAGTTAATATTATGCAGATAACACCATCTTAATGACAGAAAACAGCAAAAACTTGAAATGATTTTTAATAAAGGAGGAATTAAACTAGGGTCAAAGTGGCATGGAAAATATATAGCCTGGATGGCAAAATAGATTATAAAAAGATCTAGAATACTTATGAAACTTGTAAGAAACCCAAGAATGTACTAGATTTCTATTAACAAATATCAGTAACAAAGGTACGAACCATAAATAAGTTAAAGAACAAATACTGCAAAAGTACTGTTTGGCTGTTGCTGTGCAGATTTCACACCAAGAGGATTGGCCTATCTGGGTTATCAGACTTATAAAACCGCAGAATCGTGGAACCGGAAGGAATCCTAAGAGTCAATGAGTCCAATCTCCTGTTGAAGCAGAAAATCCACAGCTAAAAGATCTCTGACGTGTAGCCATCTAACCTTTGTTTAAACATCGAATGAAGTATGGAAAGAGTTGTTTATTAAAGATTTGGGCTGTCATTTATTTTTCCTAGAGAGTAATGGCACACAGATTGGTGCCAGACCCTACCTTATCAGAAAATAAACAAAACAAAAACACTGTAGCACTTTGAAGACTAACTGGTAAATTTTAATGTTAGTTTTCATGGATCAAGTCCACTTCATCAGACTTGATCCATTAAAGCTAACATTAAAATTTAATAGCTAGTCTTCAAAGTGCTACAATGTTTTGTTTAGTTTATTCTCTGATATGCTTGAAACACAGACTAACATGGCTTGTTGTTGTTCAGTCACACAGTCAATTCCAACCCTTTGTGACCCTATGGACCATTGTTCTCCAGGCACCTCTGTCCTCCACCATCCTCCTCAGCTTGCCCAACTTTGTGCCCACTGCATCCACAATACCATCTAGCCATCTCATTTTTGGCCGCCCCCTTCTTCTTTTGCCCTCCACCTTTCCCAGCATCAAGGCCTTCTCAAGTTAATCCTCTCTTCTCATTTGACGTCCAAAGTACTTCAGCTTCATCTTTACAATTTGACCTTCTAGGGAGCAGTTAGGGTTGATTTCTTCTGAGACTGATCTATTTGCTCTCCTCGCTGTCCAGGGGACTCTCAAAACTCTCCTCCAACACCATATCTCAAAGGCATCTATTCTTCTATGCTCAGCTTTCCTAAAGGTCCAGCTCTCACAACCATACATTACCACTGGAAATACCATTGCTTTGACTATACAAATTTTTGTTTCCAATGTGATGTCTCTACTTTTCAGTATGTCCCCCAGGTTTCTCATAGCTGCTACTATTTTTTTAAAAATCAACTATGAAAGACCCTAACTGGTGTCTTTCTGGAAGGATCTGATCCTCATCTATGTCTATGCCAGTATTTCTGCATTTCAAGATCCCTAGGAAGAAAATCCATTCCTGTTAATAGGAAAGTGCAAGTGGCAGTAGCAAACCTCTACCTGGCCTTGTAGTTTTGAGGAGCCCTGAGGTGCAGGCAAAACAGAAGGGCTTCTGTCAAGGGTAGAAGCTGCCTGCAGAAGTGCATGCTCTCTTATTTCCCTTTTTTTGTTTTCCAGCCACCACACAAAAAGCTCAATCTCACAACCAATAAAAACATCTCCTAAGGCAATCAGAGTGAAAGGAATGAGTGAGAGAAAAGCAAAAATAAAAAAAGGATCACAATCCTATTGATTCCTTCTTAAAAAGACAACTCATGAAGCACCACCTAGAACAGGAATGCCCAAACTACAGCCTGTGGGCTAGATCTGGCCCATGATGTCAATTCATCTAGTCCACAAAGCCGTTGTTGCTCCCAGAAGTGGAAGTAAAATGTGCCCATATGGCTAAACTTTTTGAGACATGGGCCAGTCGCTATAATCTGTGGGGTAGGATTCAGCCCATGGCACCAATTTCATCTGACCTACAAAACCCTCATTGCTCCTGGAAGCTGACATAAAATATGCCCCCTGAACCACATGACCAGCCCATGGCCCAAAAAGTTTGGCCACCCCTGATCTAGAATTTTACTTCCTCTTCTGTCCTTTCTCTTTCCTACCCATCACATAGCACATATTTTCTTAAGTTTACTTTTGGTGGGAAGAAAAGGTGCAAAAACCTCCCAGACCTATCTCTACAGTCTCTGTCTTTTATTTCTGCCCCACTTTCCTTTCCCCCTTGCCAGACTGAGCATGGGGGTCCATTCATTCATTCATTCATTTTGTATAGCCGCCCCAATCAATGTGTGACTCTGGGTGGCATACATAAAATCCCCAACGTTTAAACTCTAGAAACCCTTAAAATTCCTAAAAACACTGAAAAACTACTTCCCACCCGCACCAATTAAATATCTAGTTAAAAACTGTGGCCAGCCAGCCGTTATTTGCTCTACCCAATGGTCACCAAGACATTCAGAAATACCTGACTCATTTGCCAAAGGCAATTCACATCGTTATTGAATAAGTACATTTGCAAAACAGGGTAAAAACATGTTATTATCATTTTTAATCTTGCTTTTTAACAGAAGTTTAAATTAAATATGTAGGAAACACAGTACAGTATGTTATTACATATGTAAAGATTTCTCATATCTTTCAGAAAATACAATTAACTTTTTCATTTGTGCTCAGAATGTGGTCCTAGCTTCTGTTCAGAAAACCTCAGTCTGGCTTGCTAAGAGATTTAGTGATCCAAGCCGGGGGGGGGGGTGTCTTAAGAAAGGCTTGGGACCCTTTTCCCAGCCACTCTTAAGAAGCCCCCCCTGCCTGGATAGCTAAGCCTCTTAGCAAGCTGAGGGGAGGGGCTGATTCTGAACAGAAGCTAGGAAAACTTTTTCCTAGCGCTTCTGCTCAGAAAACCTCCATCTGGCTTGATAAGGGACTTAGCAATCTCAATAACATGATCTCAATAACAATCACAGCATCTGATCCTCAGCTAAACCCCTTAGCAAGCCAGGGGGGGGGGGGGCTGATTCTGAAAAGAAGAAAACTTTTTCCTATCTTCTGTTCAGAAAACCTCCATCTGGCTTGCTAAGGGAATTAGCAATGGGAGGGGGCTTCTCAAGAGAAGCTTGGGACCCTTTCCCGAGCCTCTCTTAGTCTTAAGAAGCTGTCGTCGCTGCTCCCCCCCCCCGGATAGCTTAGCCCCTTAGCAAGCCAGGTGGGGGGCCCTGATTCTGAAAACCTCCTTCTGGCTTGCTAAGGAACTTAGCGATGGGGGGGGGGGAGGTTCTTAAGAGAGGCTTGAGAGCAAGCCAGGCCGGGTGGGTGGGTCTGATTCTGAAAAGAAGTTAAACAAGGGAGCAGATCTTTTAAAACAGCACTTTATAAAGTTTTCAAAAGTTTAAAAATGCTGTACGGTTTTGTTACCCTAAAGTCAGGGTAGTCTGTCATGTCTTTTCTATGTAGAGTTGTGTTTTTACCTTTTAAACAAGCACTTTATAAAGTTTTAAAAAGTTTTAAAATGCTGTATGGCTTTGTTTCCCTAAAGTCAGGGTGGTCTGGCATGTTTTTGTAATGTATTTACCCTTTAGACAATCATTTCTTAAAGTTCTTTAAGGTTCCAGCATGTTTCCTTGACTTTCCCTTGAAGTTTGTGTTGTTTACAATGTATCTCTATGGAATTGACATTATCTGAGTCATCTGCATAGGATTTTAACGTTATCTGATGCATGCATTGGATAAGGCTAAAAATCAGATGTTAAGACTTGTGGAACCAAGTCTTAACGTTATCCGAGGTATTACTGTATTACCTTTACAACAAACAAATCCACAGTATTTCGCTGAACATTAGGCAGAATTGACAGACAGTTGACTTACATTATTACAGTTGCTGAGCCTTTGTTTGTAACCAGGTGCAGATTAATGTTCATTCAAATCATGGTACAGTATTTAACTTAGTAATTATCAAACAGTGAAGGATATTTAGGTGCATGACACAGAGCAAGCAAGATACAAGTGTTTTAATTTGTAGATACTGTGGAAGACTAACTGGCAGAATGTTTCACCTGAAAAGTATGCCATCTCCAAGACTAAGGGATACAGTACTATATAAGCCCTGAAACTTTTCTAAAACATTGTAACAATTACATGACAAGGGAGGATTTTATGTGATGACTGGAATTTTCAGGCCATGTGTTAAACTTAGTCATATTTTGCTATGTTGTACTGATGATGAATCACGATGGTGCTAGCCTTCACAATGCTAAATATATATCATTAATTTTTCACACAGCATCTACAAAGTAGCTTTTATCATATTTTATTGCAAGGAATAGATTTATTTATTTATTTTATTTTTTTATTTATTTTTCCAATTTTTATACCGCCCTACTCAGTTGCGCTGACTCAGAGTGGTTTACATACAAAGAAAAACAGCGAGTTCATAAATACAACATATAAATATCAAAAGTAATCAATGTAAATACCAAAAAACATCTCAACATCATTACAGCATCACTACAGCATCAAAAATTTCAGTAAACATCAGTTTTAAACAACAATCCAATTTACAAAGTTATCAAATTCAGAGAAAAATTACAACAGTACCAAAAGGCCTGACGCCGCTCCGACTTTTAAGCCCCGGCTGGGCGGAGCCTCTGGGAGCAGGTGGAAGCGTCCCGGGCTGGATGGGAGGGTGGCCTCCTCTCTGACCCGCAGGTGTTGCTGGCGGCGGCTCCGAAGTCCTGCCGCCGCTCCGACTTTTAAGCCCCGGCTGGGCGGAGCCTCTGGGAGCAGGTGGAAGCGTCCCGGGCTGGATGGGGGGGTGGCCTCCTCCCCGACCCACAGGTGTTGCTGGTGGTGGCTCTGAAGTCCTGCCGCCACTCCGACTTTTAAGCCCCGGCTGGGCGGAGCCTCTGGGAGCAGGTGGAAGCGTCCCGGGCTGGATGGGAGGGTGGCCTCCTCTCTGACCCGCAGGTGTTGCTGGCGGCGGCTCCGAAGTCCTGCCGCCGCTCCGACTTTTAAGCCCCGGCTGGGCGGAGCCTCTGGGAGCAGGTGGAAGCGTCCCGGGCTGGATGGGGGGGTGGCCTCCTCCCGGACCCGCAGGTGTTGCTATACTTCCTATAAGGGCCTGAGCAAGAGATTCTTTTTCTTTATTCAGCAGATGGAGGCTATGCTAGTCATTTCACTTGTCTTGTTCTGACTCTACAATATTTCTTAATTTCATACACCACATGTGGTAACAAAATGAGTTACTAGCTACTTGATTTCATAGGTAATCTTACACAATTATTTCCTCTCCTTTTCTGTCAGTTTGTGCTCATCATTTCAGAACTGCTTGCTTAAATATAATGTCCCACTGCATGATAGCAGCCTTCTTAAAAGTCTCAAGATTGAAGATGCTATTCCACATTGTCTCAAGTAGGCACACACATTTATATCTTTGAATGAAATGTTGAAATATTTTTCACAATTTGTCAAATTGATTACATGTCCTCGAGTTCAATGGAGCCAAAACACATACATAGGGGTCGGTGAGTGGAATAATACTTTTTAATACAACTTACCTATAGGATTTTTTATTAGCCTTCATGAAGAAAAAATGACATTTAACTCTTATTCTAGCTCATATTGTATAGAGACACATGGACAATGGCACTTCATATTCAGAAAAAAGATGGTTTATCTGATGCAAGTATGTGTTTTGCATTAGTGTAATAATGGAGTCTCCTGAGCTGACTTTTTAGTATTTGTAGAATGGCAATTTATTCTTGTGGATGTCAAATAAACATTTCAAGATGAGAAGAGGGTACTTTTGATTTGCAAAATTCACCACTCCATGATAGAGTATGTTTTGTAGGTAGACAATTCTAAGCAAAAACCCAGCGTGGCTACCATGATGAGAGTGGGAAATGATGGTGATTCTTCTTCTTCTACTAATTTTTTCTTCTTCCTGCTCCTATTCTTCCACTTCTCCTTCTTGTCTAGTCCAGAAGTGAAACTGTCAAAAAGAAGCTACCTTTTGGTGAATTCATTCCTTAGTACCTTTTGTCTGACCTACTGTGAAAAAGATTAGCTGGCACAACAAGGTTGCCATTGCCTGAGATACATCTGATTGTGGTTCAGAAATACCAGAATCTTTGAAGAGGCATGGTTTGAATGCCCACTGAGCCATGAAATTCACTGGCTTCATATCAGCCTACCCTCCCCTCAATGATTGTTCTGAATATGAAATTGGGAGGATAGCCATACACACTACCTTTGAGCTTATTGGAAGAAAGGAAGGACAAGCATGTAAGGATCTCCAGCAAACAAATAGTCAAAAGTTTTATGCTTAAAAATTTCAGTATCACTGTCAGTCACATGAGGGACTACTGGGTGAAATAGAACAATCATATTTATTTATTTATTTATTGTATTTATTTATATTTTATTTATTACATTTCTATCCCACCCATTTGTGATATTCCCCCATTCTGGGATGTGTACAATGGATTAAAAAATTTCAATACCAACACAAAATTAAACATAAAATTTTTGTTGTTGTTCATTTGCACAGTTGAGTCGGACCCTTTGCGACCCTCATGGACCACCGCACGCCAGGCTCCCGTCCTTTGCCATTCTCTGCAGCCCACAAAGGTCTACACCCATCATGTCAATGATGTCATCCAGCCACCTCATCCTCTGACAACCGCTTCTCAGTTTTGCCTTCAATCTTTTCCAGCATCAAGGCCTTCTCAAGTGAGTCATCTCCTCTCATTTGGTGGCCAAAGTACTTGAGCTTCAGCTTCAGTTTTTGTCCCTCCAATGATCAGCCAGGGTTGATTTCCTTCAGGATTGACTGATTTGCTCCTCTATGAAGCCCAGGGGACTCTCAAGAGTCTCCTCCAGCACCACAGTTCAAAGGCGTCCATTCTTCTTCACTCAGCCTTCCTTATGGTCCAGCTAGTCTCACAGCCACACATTACTACCGGGAAGACCATTTATCTAACTATGCGGACATTTTATTATGCTGTCTACATTTCTCATTGCTTATAAACTCAAATATTTCTCATCATTGCTTGCCAATAAACCCAACCAGATAAAATTATAAATAACGACAACAAATGACAAAATTGGAGGCATCCCTGGGACTGCAGACACAAGTCTGGCTCAGTCTTCTCTAAAAAAAAAAAAAACACACAGTGGGGAATCGAACTTCCAGAGTCCATATTCTTGGCAGTTGTTTAAAAACCCAACCTCTATATTCTGTCTTTGGTTTCTTCCGCCTCTTCACATCCCCCCCCCCAATTTTTTCTTTGAATGCGCTCTTCCGCCTCGCTGACTCGGCGCGCTCTGCGATTGGACCTCGCCCAAGTCCCGCCTCCCGAGAAGTCAGAAAGGCGCCTGCGCGTTGCTAAGGCCGTCCTGAGAGTGGCCATGGCGGGCTGTTGATGCGCGTTGGGAGGAGCCGTCGCCTCTTCTACTTCCGGCCAGGCGTGACGGTGCGCCGCTCGGTCGCTTCCGGGTCAGATGTTACCCGGCGGAGTGCCGGTTGTGAGGATCCTCTTCGGACGAAGAACGCCTCGCCGGGCCCATGTTGTTGAGGCGGCGCTGCTACGGGTCGGGAGTTGAAGGGGCGGCGGAGGGCGGCGGCGGCTGCCACGGAGCGTAGAGCGAGGCCTCGAGGGAAGAAGGAGAAGGAGGGGAGGGAGCGGCCGCCGCCGCCGATGCTGGGCCGGAGCTCGCCATGGACAAGATCCTGGAGGGCCTGGTGAGCTCGTCCCACCCGCTGCCGCTGAAGCGCGTGATCGTGAGGCGGGTGGTGGATTCGGCGGAGGCGCCGCTGAGCCGGCCGCAGTGCCGGGCCATGTTCGACCTCAGCACCCGCCTCATCCTCCGAGGGCCCGACCCGTTCCAGCGCCAGGTCGGGCGGCAGGTGCTGGAGGCCTACGCTCGCCACCACCGCGACGACTTCGAGGCCTTCTTCACGCGCGGCCTGGTGCTGGCCTTGCTGCGGGGCGGCGGGGCGGGAGGCCCGGCGGCGGCGGCGTCGCCCTCCCCGCCGGGGCTCGGGCCCAGCTTGGAGCCGGCGGTGCTGGACTACATCCAGGCCGGGCTGCGCCTGCTGATCAGCTGCCCGGCCGTCCTCGACCTCTTCGCGCTGCTCCAGGAGGAGGCCCTGCGGCTGGTGGGCGAGAGGCCGCCGGCCCCGCTCTGCGCTCGCCTCTGCCAGCTCTTAAGCGACTTCCCGCAGTGCCTGCCTCGGGGCAGGAAGCCGGCGCTCGCCCTCTGCCAGCAGCTGGTCCGCAGCATCGCCCACTTCCAGACGCAAGGCACCCGCGAGGCCGAGCTGCGCCTCTACGTCTCCCAGGTCACCCAAGTCAGCGGCCTCCTTCGGAGCATCTGGAAGGCAGAGCCAGACACGCTACTGCCCTCTTTGCAAGAGCTTTTCGCCATCATCTCCTCCACCGGTGAGTTCTTCTTGGCCCTCTTCTAGGCCAGACGCGAAACTGCCAAAATGAGGCCACCTTTTGGCGAACCCATTCTGTGCTTTCTTTCACTTGACCTAGTGTGAGGAAGATTAGCCAGCACAAAGTGGCCATTCCTTGGGATACACCCGTTTGTGGTTCAGAAATACCGCAATCTTCAAGGAGGCTCTTTTCTGTGTATCCCACTGCTGAGTTAACAAACACTTTCTTTTTTTGGTGGAGGCAGACATACCTGAGGATTAACAACTTTGGGTGATGAAATCCACAGGGAAGGGGGGGATGGTCTCCCAAGTGGATTAAATCCCACTTGAATCCATCTTGATGGAGGGCAGTAGCTTCATCAGTACTGACTGGTCTGGGGCTGAGGAGGATTTTGCATGCCAAAAAGGATCAGGACCAGAAAGTGGCTCACAAAAGTGGATCCGTGGTATGTGTGTCATGCTGTGATGTGAAAGCAGTGGTGGGATGTCAAAAATTTTACTACCCCACCATGACATCATCACAGTGTGGGCAGAGCTAACGTCATAACCAGTTCTCTAGGATAATATGCCTTAATGTAAATGTAAAACAGCTGTACCTCCTTAAAGGTTCTCCAATTGGAACAGCACAGCTGTAGCTTATTGATGAGGTATCTCCCAAGACTTTGCTTAAAAACCCCAAGCCAGGCCACCAAGGCCTTTTTAGGAATTGCAGTAGTATGTCAATATAGGTAAAGGTATTAAATACACATTAAAATACACACAGACACACCATATCCAAAGGTGAGTCACTTGCCCTGGGGAGCAGGCTATAGGGAGCTTCAAGCTAGCATCTTCTCTTCCTCCTCCCCGCTTGGGAGGAAAGCAAGGAGGCTGTGCATACGCGCCAGTCATTGTAGGCATGCATGCACACCAAGTGAAAAGTGGAGCCAGTGAAAAGGTAAGCCCCGAAGGTGGTTCCCCCCAAAAGCTGCTACCGGTTCTCTTGGACACTAGGAAAAGCTGCTACCGGTTCTGTCGAACTGGTGAGAACCTGTTACATCCCATCACTGTGTGAAAGGTAAGTGGAAGACCACTGCATTATATTGTTCCCTGGACAATCTTCATGGCTGATCCTCATGAGGACATCCAGTATTCAGAATCTGATATGGCCCAAGAAGAAGGGAGCAGGGGATGAGAAGCAAACTGCTGATGCCTGTCCAGCTGAATTTGTCCTCGTACAAAGAAGTAGCAGACTTAATCCTGGTGCAGGCAAGCTCCATCAACATTTCCTCTGTATTTCACAAACAGCTTCTTTGTAACTCTATCAGAGAGTAAGCAAAATAAGACAAAAAAAGTGTAACCTTAAAGACTACTGTATTTTTAATGTTAACTTTTATGAATTAAGTCCACTTCAGACATCAGAGTGAGACTTCATGGCATTTATATATGAAGTCTCTCTGATGTCTGGTGAAATAGACTTGATCCGTGAAAGCTAACATTAAAATACAGCAGTTAATCTTTAAGGTGCCACAATGATTTTGATCCTTTTTTGTTTTGTTTACTATACTATGCATGCACAGACTAACATTGCTACCACTTCAAAAATGTGTAACTCTAGGTGGTTTTGAGAGCCTCTATAACTGGGTTTCCCAACCTTGGGCCCCCAGGTGTTCTTGGACATCAATTCCCAGAAGCCCATGTCAACATACCTGCTGATCAGCGCTACTGGGAATTGAAGTCCAAGAACATCTAGGTGACAAGTTTGGGAAACTGCTCTACAGTTGTACCTCACTTAAAGAGCATAATGAGTTCCACGGGATTTCTCTTTAAGCAAGTTTGCTCTTTAAGCGAAACATCATTGTAAATGACCAATTGGGGGGGGGGAGTGTTGCGAACCCTGATTTATTTGTTAAGCGAGTTTTTGATTGGTTTTATTTGTTAAGCAAAGTGAAAATTCAGAGAAAATTCTGCTCTTTAAGCAAGTTACTCTCTAAGCGAGGTGCTCATTATGTGAGGTTTTACTGTACAGTAATACGTCGGATAACGTTTACCCCGAATAACGCTAAAATTGCATGACATTTCAGTAATCTGGGGAGGAGAATTGGATCGGATAACAGCCGCTAAAGCCTGTGTGGTTACACTGTATCTCTATGGAGCTTTAATGTTATCTGATCCATCCCATAGGATTTTAATATGCATCGGATACACTAAAAATCGGATAACACCAAGACTTGTGGAACCAAGTATTAGCGTTATCCAAGGTATTACTGTATAAGCAAGATCCAGTTGATGAGTGAGTTCTGAAGTGCCTTGTGCTTGATGCCTCTGGATCATGTTCAGATGCAGTTCTATTGTGGAGTGAATAAAAGTTACACTATAAAATTAGTGGCTGGATTGTACCCAGCATAATGTGATATAAAGTGCAGGGGAAAGTGATATTTAGAATATTTAGGCATAAATGTAGTTGCTCATGTTAGTTATGGCAGACTTATTGGATCAGCGAAGCCTACTTAAGTCCTCTCCTTACAAATTGCTATTGATGCAATGGCTCTATTCTAATTGGGGCAGACAGTTGAGATTAGGACTTAGCTAGTTTGTACAGTGAGTCACCTCAGGGTGGTGGTTCTGGAATGGAAGAATCACCCATCAGATGTCAAAGGGATTTGTAATTGCCAAAGTGACAAATTTTGAACACTAAAATGTGTTCATATTCTTTGGGAGGCATCATCTGTGGCCTCCTGGTGATAAAGCCAATCCTTATTCCTTATTGAGAAAACCCTCTACCTAGTTTGTATCACACTAAGTGACGTAGAGAGGGGTAGCAACTATTGGTGGTAGACTGAAAGCATTTGTCTCAAACGTGACTAAAACAAATAAGTCCTTAGTGTTTGTATGACCTGTGCTGACAATAAGGTGCATGGGTAGCTAAATTTGAAGGACATTGAGTGGGAATAAGGACAACTAAATCATAACATGCTAGATTCTAATAAATAGAGGTGGATATTTATTTATTTATTCATATTTGTATTGCCACCCTCTTGCCAAGGGGACTCAGGGTGGCTCACAGGTATAAATATAAAAACATTCCATAACAATAAAATCAAGAAACTTATCTAAAACCATCAAACATTAAAACACTTACAATACCCATAACATACCCTCTTCTACAACCACTAAAACCCAGGCTAGCCCTTATATAAGCCATGTTGGGGGGGGGGGGTTCAGCCCATTCTGAACTGGTGCCCTCCAGATACATTAGATCAGTGATGGTGAACCTTTTAGAGACCTAGTGCCCAAACTGCAACCCAAAAAACACTTATTTATCATAAAGTGCCAACACAGCAACAGGGAAGGAAGGAGATGCTTCCATTGGGCTGCTAGGCAGAGGGGCAGGGAAAACTTTGTGCTGGGGGGAGGAAGGAAGCACTCCCATTGGGCTGCTGGGCAGAGGGGCGGGGCAAGCTGTGCTGGGGTGACTGAACGGGTGCCCACAGAGAGGGTGCCGAGTGCCACCTCCGGCAAATGTGTCATAAATTTGCCACCACTGCATTAGATTATAAACTCCTATTATCCTCAGTCATCTGAAAGGACTGTGGTTCAGTGGTTAAGAAGTTCACCTTGTTAGCTGGAAGGTCGGCGAGTTAGCAGTTCAAGACCTGAGTAATGCATAACAGAATGAGCGCCAGTTTCTGTCCCAGCTCCAGCTAACCTAGCAGTTCAAAAGCAAGAAATTACAAGTAGATAAATAGGGACCACTTCGGTGTGGAAAGATCTTGGGGATATGAAAGGGGCCTCATTCGGGCGTTCCCTGAGTGGAGTTCCTCCAGCAAAAATCCTTTCAACCCAAAAAGTACCTTTGTGCGCTTCTGACATGATAAAAAAATCCGAAGGGCGTCAGGTTGGGAAAGAATGTGCTGTATCAGTGAACTGCTTGGTTGTTTTCTACATTTTCTCTTGGGCCAATTTGTATCAGTGTGACAATTTGTATCTTCTGTAGACTTGTTTGGGCACAGATCAGAGAACAACTTTAGTCATCCTTGACCAGAATGAGGTGTAGAGAGAGGCCTTCTATTGCTTTGAGTAATTGTTCTTACTCTTTTAAATAATTTGTAGAATTTTCTGAAATCTAGTGATATATTTTAAGAATTACATACCTTGTCTTAGATTTTAGGCTTTAACAGAAAAAGATTTGGGTATTGGATCATTAGTAATTTAAATGAAGTAAGTTCTTTCCAATTGCATAAAAGAAGCCAGCTTTTTGTTGATGGGCAATGCATTTTGGAATACAGTAATGGCAGGTGTAACTGGAAACATATACAGTAAAACCTCATATAACACTAAAACCTGGTTCCACAAGTCTTGGTGTTATATGATTTTTAGTGTTATCTGATCCTCTATGGGATCCATAGAGATACATTGTAACCACATAGGCTTTAGCGGTTGTTATCTGAAGCATCCCATAGGATCTTAATGTTATCTGATGCAATTCTTCCCCCCAGATTCCTTAATGTTATGCGATTTTAGTGTTATTCGATACTAATGTTATATGAGGTATTACTGTAAGAGTAAAATGACCCATATGGAGATAGACTGCTCTCACCTCTATCTTTTCTAGGATGTAAATTTTAAATATACAGTGGTACTTCATACAACAATTTTAATCAGTTCCACAGGGCTTGTTGTTGTACAAAACAATTGCTATACGATGCATGAATCGTATAGCAATTTTTCTCTATGGAATGTATCGTACAACGATTTTTTTCACTAAGTGGTTTTTCCCATTGAAAAATTGTACAATTTTTTCTATAGGAAAAATTGTTATGCAGGACACCATTCTCCCCACCCCCCTAATTGTTATACTATTTCTTTGCTATATGGAGCGATTGTTGTATGAGGTTCCACTATACTCAAATTTCCTTTTTCATGTCTTCTTGAAAGGCCTTTGATAAAACAGGTAATCTACTCAAAACAATACTAATGAGGGACAATATATAGCTAGATATATTGAGATGCTCTACCAGAATAGTTATGGGGAAGGGATTTTTATCTACTCCTGTGCTTTCCAAAATTTTCTTCAAAGACAAGGTGTAATGGAAGCTTAAAAAAGGGAGAATGGATGAAAAACATCTTCAGTTTTCCTTCGCTGCCGCTAGAACTTGATCACTTACAAGAAATCTGGGTCCAACCCTACTGTATGCATTGATTAAGATGGTATATAAACCACAAGTGAGCTGTTTTAATAGCATTATTTTTATTTATTTTATTACAATTAAATCATATTTCTAAAACAAAACCCAAAAAATAGTTGAATTGGGAAACTAAGTGAAATAAACAAAGAAAACCCAACAAACGATATCCTGGTGTCTGAAAAATTCTAAACCTAGATTTTATTGAAAGATGACTAAATACAGATTGACATCTGCATGACAAATATTTAGCAGTTAAAAGAATTATACAATCGTCATCCATTGTTTGATAAAGGATGGACATTTATTTTTCCAGTGTTACAACAATATAAGTTGTTTAGCCACTATAAGGGCACAGAACATCTATGTCCAATGCCTGTTAGTTAATTTCCAAAGATTGCTTCAGTACAAAGTTTATATGACTTCTCCCCTGGGCTGGCCGTAGGCGTCAAGTCATCCAGCCATCGGCAGAAGCAGAAGTAAGACGCGGCTGCACATGTGCAAACGCTGCCATAAATGCACCCGCGGCTGTCGTAAACATGTTTATGACAGCTGTAGATGCTGTTTATGGTGGGGAGGAACCATGTGACTGCCCCACTCAACACATGACTGGCCCATGGAGTGAAAAATTTGGGAACCCCTGCTCTAGAACAGTGGCTTCCAACATGGCGCCCACATCCCACAGGGGGGGCCTCAATTCCCAGAAGCCCAAGTCAGTACATTGGCTGATCAGAGCTTTGAGGAATTGACTTGGGCTTTTGATTTGAAGTTCAAAAACCAAAGGCTGGGAAACACTGCTCTAGAGAGAAGTTGTAACTTGGCATAGCCAAAGCATTTCAATAGCACTGCACAAATATTACTTATATTTTAATTGGAAAAAGCAAAGCATAACTTTTTTTTTCATTTGACTCTTTTAGATACTACTTTTGAACCTTCAGTTGCCTTGGCAGGTCTGGTGCAACATATCCCATTACAAATGATTACTGTGCTTATTGGAAGCCTTACTACAGATCCAAATGTAAAAGATGCAAGTATGACACAGGCTTTGTGCAGGTATGGTCTTTGTGTTGAAAAGAGCATGGGAAAATGGTCTTTTATATCAGCCAATTAATTTTTTTTTTTGTTTATTTGACTTATTTCCCACCGTTTAAGCAAAAATGTTTTCTTTTTTGTTGCTACAAGTATCTTAGAAAAGGCAGTCCTTTGTGAGGAAAGAGGCATAATTCATCTTGTGAATTTCAGTATTCTCTACATTTATAGAAGATTTAGTCTAAAAAGTGTTTATTCATTGAGTTTTTAGAATGCTGTTGTGTAATCAGAGACTGTATGTCCTAGTTGATTAATTAATATTTAACCTTTATATTTTAAAGCCTTGAAAATATTACACAAAAAAATCTGAAGTGGTATGGAACACAGATAGGAGGTGCTAGGGGTGTCTCATTTGCTTGTCTATCCTTTTCTCTCAAATCCCAAGAAACCTGTGGATATGATGAGATTGAATAGAATTTATGGACAATGATATTTTCTACCTGGGAATTTTGTGTCTTAAGTGAAGGGTTTACCTTTTTTATACCAAGTTGTTGTCCCCCCAGCAACACAGCCCTTTTTCTTTCTTAGTTTTGAGCTAGTAAGATAGTTATTTCAGAACTCATCTCCTTAGCTCTTTTAGAGCACCACCATAGAGCAGAGTCTTAAGAATTACATTATTAATTGGCTCAGGTTTGACGTAGAGTTTTGTTGTCCCAAGTTTCAAGTGATTTCCCTGATTTTTAAAATGAAGAATCTAGTGTTTACCTATAATTGTTTCTATTAGAGGAAATTGATGGAATATGGGAGGGTTAGTTATTTCAGAAGGGAGCAGCCCTTGCAGATATCTGTCTGATAGGTGTTTTCTTTCTCTCTGTGTAAGTGAGTGAGTGAGTTCTTGACAGAAGACAACAAAAAGCCTTTGTAAGATGGTCATTCCTGTGTTGAGTATTTTGGTGTCACTCACACAGGCAATATTAAGATACCATTTCCCACTTAGTTATGTTGTAGTTACCAACCACCCACAGCATGGAATTCATTGGAACCAAACTAGCTTTCTGATACATTCCTTGAATTTCCACTCTTAAGATCTATGATTGGAGCCCCGACAGAAGAGTTCCCTTATTAGAAACTAACTCTCATTGATGAAGCAACTCCTGCTCTCCTACTCACAGCATTTATAAAAGAAGTAGCAACCATCAACCTCTTGCCTTAAAAGCCTCCAGTAGATGTAATAATGGCTGGGGCTTCCTATCTCAAACATAACCTATGCCAGCTAGCGAAGGTTAGTCACAGTATTTCACAGGCAAACTGGAGTAGAAATGAAGGCTGTAATTTTGTATTCACTCATTTCATTATACAGGTACAGTATATGCAATTTAACAGTTCTTGCAGTTACCTTGTTCCATAGCTTTCATTTTTGTTTAGACAAAACCCATAAAAGCCCAATTAAAAGTACTACAAAAATTACCCAACAGCTAAAAGGGCAAGGGAAGGATGTTGCTATATCAGCCAGCAAGTGGGAGTCACCACATCACCGATGCCGCACACCTGCTTTGCCAGCTAGGTTTTTAGCTCTTTCCTGAAAGGCTTTGTCTGGAGTCGTAACTCGATTGGCAGGAGGTTCCATAAGACCGGAGCAGACACAGAGAAGACCCTCCTTCTGGTGTCACAATAAGAGAGCCTCTCCGGTCTGCTCTGGTGGGACAGACAGATGTTCTCGGGGTGACATGGTCTCTTAAGTATCCTGGCCCTCTACCATGTAGGGCTTTAAAGGTCATTACCAGCACCTTGAATTGCACCTGGAGGCACACCGCTAACCAGTGCAGCTCCCAAAGAAGTGGAGAAGCATGGGCATAATGCCCGCACCCCATCACCACTCAGGCACCACATTCTGGACCAGTTGCAGCCTCCGAATGATCATCAAGGGCAGTCCCATGTAGAGCGCATTACAATAGTCCAGTCTGGATGTGACCAGAGCATGTGTGACCATGAGCAAGGTGTCCCAATCTAGGAGTGGGCATAACTGTTCTGCAAAAGTCGTGGCCACAACTGCAACCTGCTCATTCAGCAGGAGTCACGAGTCCAGGAGGACCTCCAGATTATGCACTGGGTCTGTTTGGAGCAAGATAGCCCCAACCAGAACTAAAGATGGTAGCTCCCGAGATAACGGGACCCATAGCCACTCAGTCTTGCCAGGATTCAATTGTAGCCCATTGTCCCTCATCCAGACCCCAACAGCCTCCAGACACCTGGATAGGACTCCAACTGTGTTGCTTGGATCACCACAGGCTGAGATGTACAGCGGAGTATCATCAGCATACTGATGATACCTCACCCCTGCACATTGAACACAGTTTACCTGAAGTAGAAAAGGCCTTTTCCCACAGATAGTGGTGCATAACATGACTCCAGCCAGGGCTTAAAGTGACCCATCTGACCGGTTGCTGCTTCCAGTGCACCTGGAAGTGGAAGCGGGTGCATTTACATCATTTGTAAAATGCACAAACACTCCTGCAGCTGGGATAAATGGAAAGTAGGTGCATATATGTCAGCTGTAAATGTGCCCGCTTCTGGGGGCATGGCCCAGCCTGCAACGCTGTCTGGGGCGTGGTGTGGCCTGTGGCGGGAAAAGATAGGCCACCCCTGATTTAAACAAACACCAGATTTTAGGCAGTTAAGTAACTGAAGCATATATTTGTTGCTGAGCTACTAACATGCAGCTATCATTTTCAGAATGATTGAGTGGCTGTCGTGGCCATTGGCTCAGCATGTGGAGACCTGGGTGATAGCTCTCCTGAAAGGACTGGCTGCAGTTCAGAAGTTTACTATCCTTATTGATGTTACTTTGCTTAAGATTGAACTGGTAGGTATGATCACCTAACAGTCAGATTGCTGCAATTATATTCTTACTGCTAGTCTTAGTTTTCCTTCTAATTATTCTGATAGAGGGATATAAATATGATCTAATATGAAACTAAAATTAATTTAATACTGAGTATTTCAAAATTATATTATTACTTATGCTTGTTTTTCAAAGGTTTTTAATCGACTTTGGTTTCCCCTTGTGAGACCTGGTGCTTTGGCTGTCCTTTCTCACATGTTGCTTAGTTTTCAGCATTCTCCAGAGGCTTTTCACATGGTAAGTTGTCATTGAGCTTTAAAATTACTGAATAGAAGCAACATAGAGCCTGTTTACACTGTCTGATTTTAGGGTGGTGTGGAATAAAGTGAGTGAAGGGAAGGAGTAAAATGCCATTTTGTGCAATCCCCATGTCTCAGCTGCCAGACATAACAGTAAATGAAGAACGGGGACAGAAGAGGAAGGAGTGAGCAAGGCTGGCTGTGCTGTGGAGCTTGCGTACATTCAGGTGGGGAAACTGGACCAATGTCTTTGGCAGGGGCAAAGTGCCTTCTCAAGGATGGAAAGCCTGGTCCCTACTGTGAGAAAAGAACAGCATATATCTCTTGCTGCACCACTCCCCCTTCCCCTCAGGTGATCTTGTACATACCTTCAGCAATGCAAAGACAGCCACTGACAAGAAGTGAGGAGGCAGCTGAACCCCCCCCCCCAAGTTTGCTAGATGATTACTATTCCACTGCAGTGATCATCTATCAAACTTAAGGGGGAAATTACACTTCCCCCGATCACCCCTAGATAATCAGGGGAAGTGTTTAATTTGCAAGGAACAGGATAAAAGAGAGTGCCACAAAATAACAGAACATATGATAGGGGCTCAGAAATCAGTGTTGTGCAGCAAGTTGTTCTGCTCTAGCATCCAACAAGATGTAGACACTGGAAGAAAAAGTTGACCAATTTGCCACGGAAATTCCCAGAAAAGCAGGATATGGGCCAATTTACAGTTGTGTATGAATTACTGGTACAAATGATGAATTAATTCATACTCTTCGTAAAATTTAGGCTGGGGTCTTGTTCATAAAGAAAATATTGATGTACTACAAAGTCACTTTCCGATTAAAGAGTTTGAAAACTACAGATGAGTAATAAAATTCTAAACCAATTGCAATAGTTTGTGGTTTCATATGATAAATGGCTAATTCTTCAGTTGAAATTTCCTTAAATATTCTAGTGATGCTTAGAAATGATAGAAGTATTAAGTTTGGCTAAAATAAGTGGTTTTTAAAGTGCTTAACCTTCAAAAACATTTGTACATAACAGCTTAAAATGGATGGTCAAACTTTTCACGCCGTGGGCTGGTCACGTGGTTCCTCCTGCCATAAAATGCATCCACAGCTGTCTTAAACGGTGTTTACGACAGCCACAGATGCATTTACAGCAGTGTTTGCCCTTGTGTGGGTGCATTTTACTTCCACTTCTGGAAGTGTTTGTGCATGCATGGACACATTTTACTTCTGCTTCCAGTAGCGGCCAGGGTTGCGTTGGCCAGTGCCGGCCCACAGGCCATAGTTTGGCCACCCCTGGCTTAAAACATATGAGAGAGACATTTGGAGAACATGTGTTATAAAAACCATGCGACATTCCATATATAGTGGTAGCTTCAATGAAGCTCTCACTTATATTGATTGCTTACAGTAGTGGATTGTATCTAGTGAAATAAAACCTTGTGGAAACAAGGCCTTTTGGTCCAGTAGAAGCTTTCATAAGCAGAAAATAAGAGAAGGTCTTTGCCAGATATCCCTATGTCCTATTTCTAAAGATTTAAATCCAACGAGTTACTGTTGCAATCTGGTATAACCTACTTCAAAGATTAGCTGCTAAAGATGTCAGGCATTCCTAGTAGGCTACCCTGGAAAGGGGAAATGATCTTGCTACTATGTTCAGCAGGTGACAGTTCAGTGCAGTATGAGGTGTTCTCCATATGAGTAAAAAGGAGTGAGGACAGCAGAGGGACAGAGAATACAGCAGCAAACGTACCCTCCTCCATTTCACCCAATGGATGAATCAAACTGCATTATGTCAATGAAGGGGACATAGATAGAATCCAATCTTGTTACAGTGCTGGCTACTAACACTTGACATAGAGCCTAATTAAGTTTAAATTATAGTAATATTAAATACACAGCCCTCTCTACATTTACCTCATTCATATCATTTTGGTTATGAGTGACATCAAGTTGTTATTTTATAGGAAAGGTTAAGATGAGCCATTCCAGATGCAACTCTAAATTGATCCCATGCAGGAATCATAGAATTTGAAGGGGTTTTTATATTATCAGATTACTGATAAATAATAAAAGGTAGCAAATGCTCTAAGCATGGAATTTTGATAGGCAATGAATAGTATTTCCATTGTGGCTAGTTTGATATGTGTGACTTAATAGATTTAATGAGTTTCCAGACTGTGCATGAGTTACAACCAAACAGAAATTGGTTTTTGCAGTAAAGAGTGCAAATGATTGATTTAATGTGTTTAGATAAATAAGTATACCACATGTTCATTTACTGAAATTCCTCTACCTACCATTTTACTGTAACCTCTGAATTTCAACATACATTGCATGGCATATCTGTGAAGCTTACTCAGGCAAATGCTTTGGTCTATTTTTTTAACACTAGATTGTACCACATGTGGTCAAGTTGGTAAAATCCTTCAGAAGTAGTACCCTGCCCTCCAGTGCCACGTTCCTAGGACAACTTAGTGAGTTGATACATTGTATGATGTATCATTACTCAGGATTCCCAGAACTCTATGAACCTATTTTGGAAGCTATCAAGGTAAAGTATGTTAATTCAACTATTCAAGAGTTGCAATTTTGAAATTTGGTTCTCTCTAATTCTCTTATCTCAGACTTGGTTCTCAGATCTATTGTGGGATATTTTATGATAGCAAGATAAATTATTAATTTGTAAAAATTCTAAAAATTATCACCCAGTATAAGATAGAAAAAAGTCAGTGTTAATGTTGTGAAGTAAGATGTTGTTTTGCTTCCATAGGAAGGGACCAAGTAGTATAATGTGATAGAGTGTATCCTTGTGTGAAAGGAGTGTTTTATTGATCTACATTACCCAGTGTGATTAGTGAAGAAAAGATTCACATTGAGCTCACTCTTGTGATTTCAGGAATATTGTTTGAATAGGTTGAAGGTTTCCTGATTAAAAAAGCTGTCTTCATTACACCACTAGTTAGCATGAAGAAAGGAATTATATAATGTGTGAACAATGGCAAGAAGTGTTCAACTATGTCTTACTACCTTTTCTCATTAGTAAGGGACAATCTAATCTATAAAAGTAAATTATTTATTTTGTAATGCTATTGCAGAATTTTAGTCTACGGCCATTTGTTGGTCACAAATGCATAGTGAGTCTTTGATGACTAGCCAAACAACACTATTGTTAGTACTTAGCATGGTTTTTTTTCTATATGACCCAACAGAAATGAGAGGAGACTGAGCTATTTATATTAGTAGGATGTTGCTTTGTGGTATGAATGTTATAAAATAAGTGCATAAACAAGCTGATACTAGAGGTTGTCAGGTTACTTCTCTTTTTCACAGGATCTTCCCAAACCCAGCGAAGAGAAAATTAAGATGATACTGAATCAGAGTGCATGGACATCTCAGTCTAATTCTTTGCAGTCTTGTTTGTCTGGATTTTCTGGAAAATCTGAAACAGGAAAGACTGGTCTAATTAACTTAGGAAATACATGTTATATGAACAGTGTGATTCAAGCACTATTCATGGCTACAGAGTAAGTTTTCAGTTCCTTTTGTGAGGGATGTGTGTATGCCAGTCTTACTTTTTCTTTAAACCAGGGAGGGCACATTATGGTTTAAGAATTGCTTTTGAGACTTACTTTAAGTCTGTGACCAAAATCCTGTTGCATAATATGTTCATTGAGGACAGTTGTGCATGTAGTTTTTGCATGTTACAATCTGTCACAGGCCCAAAAGTATCATTTATGTAATAGTTGGTATAAAAGCTGAGTACTGATTCTGCAAAAGGCAAAACCATAAATTTCAAATAGATTAAGTCTCTCCCATCAGAACATTGTGTTTCTGATAACAATCTTACTTCACTTTTGCAGTTTCAGAAGACATGTATTATCGTTAAATCTAAATGGGTACAATTCATTAATGAGAAAGTTGCAACAACTCTTTGCATTTTTGGCTCATACTCAGGTATGTATGACTTTAAAATGCTAGTATCTGTGATATTAAAAATGGGCATGTATCTGAATATCTCGCTGTCAAAAATTAACTTGATTTGTATAAACATAGGGAATAAACATACTTGGCATATTGAATGATGGATTGTGAATTATATTTTCAGATGCCCTCCAGCCAAATGATTGACCATTTTTCTATAGTGAAATTTTAAAAACAAATTGTGTTTCTGAAAATAAATGAATAATTAAAAGCAAACATGGCCAAGAGATTTTCAGAGCTACTATTTATTTCCCGTGGAAAGAGCTATTGCAAATTTAAAAGGTGCAGAGTGTATAGCCATCTCATTAGTTAGGGTCAGCCACATTGGTGATTTCCCTTTTGTGTGCAGCACAACATCAACAAGATATAGACAGATCTTTCTGTTATAAAGGGAACAAAAATTCCTTGGTGAAGATAAAATTGCTATAATTTTTTGTTTGTCTCTCTTACTGTCTTTGTGTATTTTAAATAAAACTGGAGGAGGGAGTTTGTAATTTTGAATTACAATTTGGTGTAATAAAAAGTGAGGTAGCTTTGTTTGTAAAATAAATATGTTTCTTTTACCTGACATTCTGCAGTCTGTAATTTATAGATCAGGTATGATGATTTCACTGCCAAAGTTTTATGCTATTTATTTGGCTTGGTCTTTTTTTTAAGAATTAGGGAACAAAACATAGAATGGTATCAATAGTGTTAATTTCTTTGCTTTCTGGATATAGAGGGACGCTTATGCTCCTCGGATTTTCTTTGAGGCTTCAAGACCACCCTGGTTTGCTCCTAGATCTCAGCAGGACTGTTCTGAGTATCTCAGGTTCCTGCTGGACAGGTGAGTTTGCTTGGATACATATTGTCTCAAACAGTGGTCTTTTATAAAATACTTATATAAAATGCATAAAGTGTCAGATGAATTCTTGTATCTTTATCAAATAAACACCACAGTCTAGATCAGTGATTCCCATGCCCCATAGGGGGACTTCAATTCCCAGAATCCTAAGTTAGTACATTGGCTGATCAGTGCTTTGGGGAAACCAAAGGTTGGGAAACGCTGGTCTAGAGGAAATCTTAACTCCTAGAGACCAATTACATCTCCACCATACCAGGAAGTGCCATGTTGTGAAGGATGGGCAAAATGGCTATCTGACCCCTGAAGCTGTCTGAGGGAGCATGACCCGGTCCCCGGCTTTAAAAGGTTGAGAACTCCTGCTTTAGCAGTATAAACAAAACTGCAGTTTTATATAGCTTCTCACAATACACACTTGCAAACGCCAACCGCATTCTAGGTCTAGGACTTATATCTTACTCAGAGCTCATTCTAATTCACTATAGAACTTTTTCATACATATTTCTCTTCTCCCTGTCAGACCTTATAGTTTCTCCAGCCAGAAATCACATAGACCAGTGATGGTGAACCTTGGCACTCCAGGTGTTCTTTGACTGTAATTACCAGAAGCCCAAGTCAGCACTCCTGCTGATCAGGGCTTCTGGGAATTGAAGTTCAAGAACACCTGGAGTGCCAAGGTTTACCATCACTGGTCTCTGTAGTTCCTGGCTGTAGAAACTAAAGTCTGAGTTCACAGTTCCATTTGCAAACTATCTTTTACATTCTCAACTGCCATGACAATTCTCTTCTAGCACACTTCCCACATACAGCTGTTTCAGCCCAGTCATTGGTCATGTCGACTAGAAACCTGCAGCCAAAACATATATGTAATGCAGAACTGACACATTAAATAAATCTAGTGTTCTCTAGCAGGAAGAGTGCACCACTGACTGTTGGTGGGAATTCAGTGAATTTCACTGAAAAATAAATTCTTACATGCCTATAATGACATGAGATGTTTCTTGCTTAAATCTAGTATTGCTCATCTTGATGGTACTGTAGATAGAATTGGGTTTGAAAGTAATCTATTTGAAGGTAATAGTAGCAGATTCATGGATTATGATAGGTTCCCAGTCAAGATGTTTTATTCCACTTTAGTCCTGTTCTTATATGCAAGTACAGTAATACCTCGGATAACGTTTATCTTGGATAACGCTAAAATCACATAACGTTAAGTAATCTGGGGAGGAGAGTTAGATCGAATAACGTTAAGGTCCTATGGGATGGATCGGATAACAACCGCTAAAGCCTGTGCGGTTACAATGTATCTCTATGGAGTTTTAATGTTCTCCGATCCATCCCATAGGATTTTAACATGCATCGGATAACACTAAAAATCGGATAACACCAAGACTTGTGGAACCAAGTCTTAGCGTTATCGGAGGTATTACTGTAGTAGGATGTATGGATACACTGAAATGATGACTTAAATAATACTAAGAAGAAATATGTGAGTTCCTCTTTTTAATATTTCTTCCTTAGGCTGCATGAAGAAGAGAGGACCTTGAAAGTTCTGTCTTCATCAAAACCTCCAGAAGATGTGATTGAAGAGTCTGTTGTACAGGAGGTTTCCAACAAGACTCAGCTATTGACCAAGCCATCTTGCACAGTAACAGATGAGAGAACCTTAATAGAGAAAATGTTTAGAGGAAAACTGCAAACAAATATTTGCTGTTTAAACTGCAAAAGTACTTCTCAGAAAGAAGAGCCTTTCACGGATCTCTCACTTGCTTTTTGTCCCCCAGTATTCTTGGACAATGTTGACCCACCAATTGTAGAAAACTTATCTGAAGAAAAAGATGATTGTATGGAACAAGTCAGTACTAGGGCATTTAGCCCTGTGGCAGAAACGGCATCGGATTTTCTAGCAGTTGGTGACTGCTGTGGAATGGTGACAAATGATGGAATGTTGAAAGAACTCCCTGTTAATACAAACTGTGAAAATGCTACAGACCCTTTAATGTGCAAGACTGAAGAGATGGCTAGCTTGGGGAAACATGGCAGTGGAGCTACTCCTTCAGTCACAGACTTGTTAAATTATTTTCTTGCACCTGAAGTTCTTAAAGGGGAAAACAAATACTATTGTGAAAAATGTGCCTCCCTACAGAATGCAGAAAAGACTTTGCAAATTGTGGAGGAGCCAGAATACCTCATTCTTACTCTTCTAAGATTTTCATATGATCCTAAGTGTCATATCAGGCGCAAAATCTTAGACAATGTGTCTCTTCCACTTGTTCTAGAGTTACCTGTCAAAAGAACTGTTTCCTCAAGTACAGTATCTGGCGTGTGGTCCATGGGTGTTGAATTTTCTGACACCGGGGAGAATCTAGCCAAAAAACTAAAGCCTTCTGGTGCTGAAGAAGTGGGCTGCTCTCCACTTGTCCCTTATGTATTAAGTTCGGTAGTTGTGCATTCTGGCATATCTTCTGAAAGTGGGCATTATTATTCTTATGCTCGCAATGTTGCTAGTTCAGGACCTTCATTAGTATCTTTTGATCAAGGCCAGAATCTCTCTTTAGTCTACCCACAAAGCAACTTAATGGCTGGCGAGTCTCCTGTTGCATCTGTTGAGAAGGAATTAAGTGATAATGAGATATCAAAGGAATGGTTTTTATTTAATGATAGCAGAGTGACGTTTACCTCATTTCAGTCAGTCCAGAAAATAACGAGCAGATTCCCCAAGGACACCGCTTATGTACTGTTTTACAAAAAACAATACAGTACGAATGCTCTCAGCACTAAATCAGCCAATGGGCTCTGGATCAATGGAGAGCCGCCTCTGCAGAAAGATCTTATGGATGCTATTACAAAAGACAATAAGTTGTACTTGCAGGTATTATTATTATTATTATTATTATTATTATTATTATTATTATTATTATTATTATTATTATTATTATTATTATTATTATTATTATTATTATTATTATATTTGGGTTTCTATACCGCCCTACTTGGCAGAGCCAACTCAGGGCGGTTTACACACATGTATAGTTACAGTCACAACATATCAATAAATCAATAGTCAATATCCAACGAAAATAGTCAATAAATAGTCAGTATCAGTATCACAGAACATCAGCACATAAACATCATTACAGTAAAAGCAATTCAATAAACTGTAACAAAAAGTTCAATAAACATCAATAACAGCAGTAGTTAAAAAGATGCAGATACTGTATGTTAATTTGAATTAAGGTGGTTATATGAGTCCTTTAATGTAGCTTAATTGGCTAAAACTGAAGGCTTCCATTCTTTTTTCTAGGTGATTTAACAACAACACCCCAAACTTGGTGCTTCTGAGTAAATACTTGTAGGATTGCACTGTAAAAGTGTCAGACATTCTAAAGGTTTAGGCTTAATCCAGACATCTAGCTGTCATTGTGAGTCCTACAATTTGAACTTCCAAATATAGATACATAGAGTGTTTGGCTACTCCTGCTTTTGTGGTGCATCATTTCTGTTCACAAGAATAATAACACTATTTTGTCATTTCACACAGCCTTCCACATAGTTTGCAGACCACTTAAAATCATTCTTACTAAATGGTTAATTGCAAACTAATTTATCCATTCATACAGACACAGTTAAAGCTTTCTTAGCAAAACTTGACCATGATGCCAACATTAAACCTTAATCTTATTGATACTGGTCAACTGTATAAGCAGGCTCTATTTTTGACATGAGGATTATAAAGTACTCTGTAAGAATACAAATCAAGTAAAATTGTTCTATAATAGCAAACATTTAATATCCAGTAGAATTTACAGAACACTGGAATGGCTCAGTGGTTAAGAAGCTCACTTTGTTAGCTGGAAGGCCGGCAAGTTGGCAGTTCAAGACCCAGGTACTGCATGGCAGTTTGAGCACCTGTCTCTGTCCTAGTTCCTGCCAACCTAGCAGTTTGAAAGCAAGAAATTGCCAATAGATAAATAGGGACCACTTCAGTGGGAAAAGATCCTGGAGACATGAAAGGAGCCTCATTTGGGCATTCCCTGAGCGGAGTTTCTCCAGCAAAAATCCTTTCAACCCAGAATAATTTCTGACACTAAATTATTATTATCATTATTATTATTATTGGAATAGTATAATCAAGCTTCTGAGAAAAACTGGAAAGTGTACCTTTCAGTCATGTTTCCTGTATGAGGAAAGCATAGAATGACAATCTTTGTCCATCAAGTTTTTGCTCCATAAGGTAACTGTTAAGTAGTTTCCCTAGCAGTCACTCTGTCAGGGACTTCCAGTGACTGCCATACTGTTGTAAAACTGAATCCAGGAGATCTCTGAAAATGATTGCTTAAAATGGAATTTGGGTCCAAATTGAAATTGAACAGCCATTTATTTCTTTTAAATGTTGACAGAAATTGAACTGCCAAAAGGAAACTGAGAGTATGAAGTAGGAAGAATGGACAGTTCTGTGTCAAATTTTCAGTAGAAATGCTTGGTTGGGATTTCCCATCATGTCATCAAGTGGAATCATGATTCCAAGTCAGATTCTAATATTATTTTTATTTTAATAGACCAGGAAGATTGTGGTCTCATTTTATGATGAGGAAGAATTGCAGTGATCACGACACAATATTCTTTAAAGCAGGGGTTCCCAACCTTTTTACGCCATGGGCCTGGCCATGTCTCCAGACATCTGAGTGGGCTGGACCATCCCCCTTGGAAGTGGAAGTGGACACATTTACAGCTGTCATAAATGTGGCCAATTCCACATTTATGATTGTCATGTGTGTGTTTTCATGCATGTGCAGGTGCGTTTTACAGCTGATATTAACGTGCCCACATCTGGGTGGGGCGGTGGCGGCGACTGGCTGGATGGAATGGCTGGGTCTGGCCTGTGGGCTGTAGGTTGGGAACCTCCTCTTTAAAGTGTTTGTAGACATGTGCTATGACCTGGATTTTAAACTAATTTCATTAGCAAAGTGCCCAGAATGGCATTTCTTCCAGGTTCTTGGGTCATTTTCAGTTGCTGAGGCCTGAAGATGTGAACCATGAAGGTTTTCTGGCGGGATGGGGTTAGTTAAAACCTGATCAACTCTTGCTTCTCGTGGGCTGTTAAATATAGCAAGAAAAAAATGTCTAGTGGGGTTAAGATTATAAATGCCTTTCTGAGTGAAAGAGTGATCCCAGTTTTTTCAAAGAAATAATGATTCTAATTCTAAATAAATTGAGGCAGGACCTGGTGTGACTGCTGTATAAATGGTGATGTCACAACCGTTTGCCTTTAATGTTTATTTTAATTAAATTTAGAACTTCAGCATCCCCTCTTAAGGTTCCAGACCTCCCTAGGGCTCCCTTTTGTCCTGGGGGAGCATTGAGGCTTGGTAGAACTCATGCTTTGTATGCAGAAGATTCCAAGCTGGGTTCTCAGCAACTCTAGGTTTAGTTGGGAATGATTCCTCTCTGAAATCTTTCATAACTACCACTAGACAATGTAAACAGATTTGTACTAGGCAGAACAGTGATCTGAGTTCGTATAGGGCAACTTCATTTGCAAACAGTTTGGGCCAAATTCAGTATTTTTGATAGATTCATCAATTTTCAAAATGTTTGCCTTCACAAAATGAGTAACTCTAGAGAAGGAAGGACAGTATATTTCATTTTGTGATTTAAAAAACACTTAATACATGAGACAGGTCATTCCAGTTCATTGCTATTGCAGGCATACTATTTTTACAACTTGTTCAATTGAAATGTTTTGGAGGGCTGAAAATATGCTCCAGTAAAATTACCAAAGGCCTAGAGCAGGGGTGCCCACACTGTTCAGGCCGCGGGCTGGTCATGTAGTTGAGCTGGTCATGTGGTTCTTCCACTGGAAGTGGAAGTAAAATGTGTGTGCACATAATGCAGCCGTAAATTACCCACAGCTGTCAAAAACGCATGACAGCTGCGGATCATTTCAGTGTTATGCGCGGGTGTGTTGTGCTCATGCATGTTTTACTTTTGCTTCCGGGAGTGATGAGGGCACTGCAGGCAGGATGATTTGGCCCCATGGGCTGTAGTTTGGGCACCCCTGGCCTAGACAGAACCCATGTAATATTAGCAGCTGATGCACTTAATAATCCCTAGTCATTTATTAAACAGGTGACTGTTGGCCTACGTCTTCAAACAATCATTTCAAAAAATAGGGATTGTCTTTATGATAGTAGCTATCAGGGATTGTGGTGGTTTAGTGGTTAAGATACTGAAGTTGATGACAGAGTGAGCACCAGTCTCTGTTTCAGCTCCTGCCAACCTAGCAGTTTGAAAGCAAGAAATTGCAAGTAGATAAATAGTACCACTTCAGTGGGAAGGTAAACAGGGTTCCGTCTAGTCATGCCTGCCACATGTCCAGAAAAACATCTGCAAACACAAACAGCCCTGGCTCTTTGGCTATAAACAGATGAGAACTAAACCCTAGAGTCAGTCAGGTATGACTGGCTTTTGAGCAAGTACGACCATTACTATAGTAGCTACCATCATCAGAACAAAATATGCTTTTTAAAAGAAAGATGCATTATTGCAACAAAGAGGAGGAGGGAAGGGAAAATAAAAACTATTGAGGTGATAGTGCAATTTGCAAGGCTGTTTTAGGATTATGAAATCCCCTGTTATTAGGTTCTATCTGTTGTTGAGTACAAAGAAGGAGTTAAATTGTTGATTGAAACAAATATGTTTCAATATCATGAAAAAAGTTGCTTAGCCTTTTGTGTAATGTTCTTTTTTGTGTTTGGAGAGATGCAGTGGCTTGAGGGTGCTTAACTGAACATGGATGAAATAGGTATGCATATGTCATCTCATGCTTACTTTCGTTCTGAGACAAAACTGATGTGTGTAACAGCTATTAACTCTTTTTTGTTTCAGGAACAAGAACTTAGTGCCCGAACCCAGGCCCTACAAGCAGCTGCAGCTTCCTGCTCCTTCCGACCCAATGGATTTGATGACAATGATCCTCCAGGAAGTTGTGGGCCAACTGGTGGAGGTGGTGGTGGAGGATTTAGTACTATTGGGAGACTAGTGTTTTGAGGAAGAAAAGCATCAAAGGTGTTGGCCTTAAAACTGGTTCCACTACTGCTTAGGACTGTTATCACTGAACTGTATTAAATAATGTACCAAGCTTTTTTCAAGATGTGATCTTTGGTCTAAAGAGAACTTTTTTTAAAAAAATATATGAAATAAATAAGTGTATCATGGAAAAAATCTACCTCTTAAATTCACTTGTTTTTATAGAAAGATATTCTTGGCCAAAAAAAGGAGTCAGGACAATTTTATGACACTAGATTAACTACTAAAACCAGTTGCAATTTATATCTCAAGTCCCTTGATGAAATAACACTTAATTCTTTGAAAAGCTGATGGTGTTTTTCAAAGAAATGGTTGTGGTAGATTTGATTTTTTTCATAAATATACATCCTCAAAGGCACCAGAGATGGTAACCACAATATAAATGAAAGTCCACATTCTTAATGGTATAATCAGAATATGAACCACTCTAATTCACGATTTTTGCCATGCAGGTACATATGTAAAAAAAAAGTCACTTAAATGTGCTTGGTAAATCACTTTTCTAAATGTGCATGGTCTTGTAGGAGCAAAGGGGTTTTTTTTTTGTTCAAAAAGGTTTAGTATTTCTAATTGCTTTGAGGATTTTAAAATTATTTCAGGGAGTTCATCTACTATGTTTTGAAGGAAGAGACTATGTGCCTTGTACTGTAACGAAGTACAAAACTTTAAGGCTGCAGAAAAGTGTAGAACATGAAATGTTAATTTCTTGTTTAGTATGAATTTGGTGAATTTTTGAAAAGTGTTAGCTTCTCAAGAAGTAAAATCTGATGGTTCTAAAAGAAATGTAGTTGCTCATGATTTGAAGCTTCAAAATGGATTTAAAAGGTTCAGTAACATTGCTGCATTTCCATCATATACTATACACATATACACAGAAAACAAATAACAAAGCTTTACCATATTGCTTATATGGACACTTTGGGCTAGTGGTATGTATTTTCATGCTTTTCACTGTATAGATTTGATGACCGGCAAGAGCCTTTTGTTTGGTTTTTCCCCAGTTATTTTTTTAAATATGAAATGGCTAAGAAACAAAGCAATCTGATTTTTTTATTCTGAAACCAACTGGTGCTAGACTTCCTCAAGTGTCTTGCTACATTTGCTCAACTCAAACCAATTAAGATTATGCATTCGTCATAAAAGGTTTGGTGGGATGTCCTTTGAAGAAACCTTTTGAACACTGGAATAGGTTAAAGCTAGTTCAAGTGATTCTAATTGTGCTCTCATATACAGAATTGAGGTCTGAATAAATCTTTGAGAGCAATACATGAGAGATATCAGATAAACAAAAGTAAAAACAAAAAACACTGCCGCACCTTAAAGGTCAACTGCTACATTTTAATGTAAGCTTTCATGGGTCAACTCTGCTTTTTTAGACATGAGTGGGATTATGCAGTGATCCTTTTGTGCATGGTCTTAAGACGAAGAGACCATGATTGGTTGAATCAATGGGAATTTCCAGGCTTGCTCAAAAGCCAGTCATATCTGACTATAGGGTTCGGTGCGCATCTCCGTTTCTAGCCAAAGAGCCAGCACTGTCTGTGTCTGCAGATGTTTCCATGGACATGTGACAGGCATGCCTAGACACAAGTGCACGGAACGCTGTTGCCTTACCACCAAAGCGGTATCTATTTATCTACTTGCAATTTCTTGCTTTAGAACTGCTAGATTGGCAGAAACTGGTATAGAGATGGGAGCGCACTCTCGTTCAGTAGTCAGGTCTCAAACGGCTGACCTGCCAACCTTCCAGTCATCAAGCTCAGCGCCTTAACCACTGAGCCACCTCAGTCCCACTCTCTGAGTCTAGGAGGCAGGAATAAAAATAATCCAAGAAAGGAAAATAATACCTTCCTTGCACCCTTCCCCACCCCTCAAAAAACCCAGCTAAATAGGGACCAGATGCAAGGGAGAGTCACAGCAAGCAGGCAGACACCAATCCAAGATGGAGGGCACCAGGAGCTCAGCACAGTCTTAACAAGCGACAATGGAAGCAAGGAAAATTCTGGATTCCAGGCCATTTGACAGATTCAGAGTTCCCTATGTGTTCTGAGTGACTGTTGATAGCCTTTGAGCCTTTGGTGGAGGAAAATTCTCAGGCAATTTGATGGATGGCAAAAGGGCACTGAAATCTTGAACAAAAGAATGAATGTGAAATCTGAAATATGGTACTTTTCTGGGGAAAAGGCTTTCTATTTAGCGAAGACCAAGGGGGGAAACCCAAATTCACAAAAGAGCCTGTTTTGTGTGTTGAGTCTGTGAGACACAAAAGGCCCGTGTCTTCCAGGCCAAATCTTTGATTCGCTAAAATGCTTCCCTGCTCATCCTACAAAAACATAATATCTTTTCATAGTAGTAAAAGTCAAACATGAAACACCTTCCCATTTAATGAGAGGTCACAAAACTAATTATAGGCATCCAAAAAAAAAAAAAAAAACCCGAAGTCTTTCACCTCTAGTTAAATATGGTGCTGAGCCAGCATAAATATTAGGATACTGGGGTTGTTATAGGAACACAGGCTGAATTCATTAAAAGAAATGCACTTTGGGGTATGCTGCTTATTTCAGTCTAGATTAATTAATTAGTTCAAATTTATATTTCCGCCCACTCAAGAACCATTTCCCAGCAGGAGTGTTCAGTTCTGGCACAGCCAGTTTCCATGTGGAAAGTAGCAGTACAATAACAAATACTCATGAGAAAAGGCTCCATGATAATCTTTTTGTAACGCCATCACACTGTGATTTAAATAATAGGTCAGTTTCCCAAACTGGAAACTCCTACCATGAAGAAAGATGAATGGGTTTTCAGCAAAGAAATCCCACTGGAGAATGACCTTCAGATCACCATATTTTGTGTGTGATGTGCTCCAGTGCAAGTTGACCTCATCCCACCTATGCCTCATGAATTTAGGGATGCAAATATGTGCTAATTTTATTTTCACACACAAAAATAAATCGGGAAAAAGCAGACATTTACTCCCAAGCTGGGCAAAATGATAATTTTGTGCATTTCCTCATTTGTTTATTTTTATTTTTTGCAAGAAAATGCAATATCTGAATAAATGGTTTATGCAGAACATCTCTGTACACTAGAAAAGTACAGATGTGTATTTTTGGATCCAAACTCGCCATGCAACAGCACTTAAATCCAAAAACACAAGCCTATACATCGCTTGTCTTTCATAAAAATGTGCTGCTTCAGATTGATCTCATTAACCACTATTCAAAGGCATATTGTCAATCAAACTGCCCTGCCCTGCCCGAAGCTAAGGATTAGCACTGAACAGAAAGAATAGTCTAACTGTTTACTTTAAACATTTATTAATTCCTGTTGACTCTTAACTGAACACCAATTTTTTTGGTTCTGTGGTAACAATTTTGGCTGCATCTGTTTAGTTTGTTGGCATACCTGTCTTCTGGGTTTAAGTAAATAGGATGTCCACAAATGTTCTCTTTTGACTAGAAATGTTCAATAAGACCATGTTTGAATGTTTACAGCTAAAAGCAAATATCTGATTTACAGAGGAATATCCTGTTCTAAAACAAGATTTGTTATCCTGTTCTTTTGGCATCCAGCAGCTATGCCAAAAAAATAATAATCCGTATAGTTTGGTAACTTGTTCCTTGTATTTTAGCTGGCCTACTTTTCAAAAGTATAATTTTACTTGCATTATTGTAAGATGGATGCATTTCATCATATCAAAAATAACTGCAACTTTTTACATACAACTGGTAGAAGGTTATTTAAATAAGCAGCTGTACCTTGGTTGCCTCATGTGACAAACAGTATTTGTAGCTCCACATATAAAGCTTGTGTCACATTTGCCGTGTGATTTCACATTGTGCGGTTATGATGGATACATTGTGTGCTGTTTCCTACTTTCATTCAGAAGCTGTACCAGTTCTTGCAATTTCCACACATTTCTGCAACAACTTTAAGCCTTCAATCTGTGGGATAACAAGTCCTGCTTTAGAGATTAATGGGTGCTGCAGACCAATGCATCAGAAATGCACTAAACGGAGACAGAATGCCTAAAAATGTGAGATAGTATATCTCTGTTAATCCTCTAATCTGCATTTCCCAGAGTACTTGTTTTGCTGCAAAGAGTCTCTTAGATATCTGAATCCAATTTATTAATACTGTTGATATATCTAGTGTGAAGTGAGTTAATCGTTCAAATTGCAGAACAGGAGAGGAAAAAACACTCATTTTTGAAGAGGGCAACATTTTTGCTGGACCAAGATACCTAACCAAAATAGTATCCAGCTTCCAGGCAGTGAAGAGGGAAGGTGCTGCGTTTCTGTACAAAGGAGAAAAACCAAATGGAAGTGGCGGCTTAAAACCTTTTTTCCACCCAGGAAAAAAAATCTAAGGTTTTAGATATATATATATATATATATATATATATATATATATATATATATATATATATATATATATATATATATATATATATATATATATATATATATATATATTTGAAACTGACAAAAAAGCAATGAAAACATTCCAAACTAAATTTGGAATATTGCTTTAGGGAAGTGATCAAGTAGAATGTTCCATTCGGCCTTGAACATTTAAGGAGCTTGAAGCCAAGTTAAACACTTTTGCCAGTATCTCCTGCATTATGGCCAAAAGGCTCATGTTACATTAAAGTACTATTTTTTGAAGATCAATTTCTTCACAAACCTGCATTTCTGATTTATTTTTAAAAAATAGTATATTAATGTGGTATGATAAAACCCCAGAAATTGCTGCAAGGAAAACAGACTAAATCTGAGAAAAGTAATTTTTTAAAAAGAAATTCCAAACAACTGCAGATTTTTTACAAAACAATTTTTTGCTCCTGCTTTAGGAGTCCCGATGCCCTAAGGTGGTCGGTGCCTGGCTAGTAGCTGGCAGGCCAAGACTCTGT
The DNA here is from genome assembly GCA_030440675.1 of Furcifer pardalis. NCBI lineage: Eukaryota > Metazoa > Chordata > Lepidosauria > Squamata > Chamaeleonidae > Furcifer > Furcifer pardalis. Next base: position 63,070,793 of record CP126892.1, on the reverse strand, counting down.
GTTTCACACCAAGGGTCATTCTAATCAAATAATATATTCACTGCTGATCATTGCCAGTTCGAGACCTAGGTCCTGCATGATGGAGTGGGCTCCTGTCTCTGTCCCATCTCCCACCAACCTAGCAGTTTGAAAGCAAGAAAGTTCAAGTACATAAATAGGTACCATTTTGGTGGGAAGGTAAACAGCATTCCATGTTTAGTCATGCCTGCCACATGTCCACAGAAACATCTGCAGACACAGCGCTGGCTCTTTGTCTATAAACAGTGATGAGCACTGAACCCTAGAGTTGGATTTGACTGGCTTTCGAGTAAGGGCGACTTTTACCTTTACCTTTGTACATTTCAGGATTGGTTTGCTCTTTTTTCCTGGCAGTAAATAAAACAAAGACAACAATATCTGCTATATTTTATGAATCAAATACTGTATACCTCTTCAGACTCAAGAGCGAGACTTCATGGCAAAAATTCATATGCGATCCCATGATTAGGTCAGGAGGATACAGAAGAAGACAATAGTTGGCCAGTATATTCAATATAATTGTAAATCAGTGTGTCCCCCCCCCCCACTTCGTAAGGGCCAATGATCTCCGATTCCTAACCAGATTTATTTCTGTGAAGTTTGGTTCTGTGAAGTGGTAAATGATTAGCAGACAGATGCAAAATAACCATTAGTGAGAAGGGAGCGGTCCCACCCTACTGTTTGTATCCATGTGCGCCTGATGGCTTCTCCCCATAGTTTTCTCTTTACCACTGTGCTGATAGCCTTGCTTCTCCAGAGCATCTTTTCAAGCACTTTTGCCTGGTGGCACAGTGGTTAAGCTGTTTTCCTACAACCCAAATGTTGTGAATTCAATCCTGACCAGGAATCAAGGTTGACTCAGCCTGCAATCCTTCCGAGGTCAGTAAAATGAGTACCCAGCATGTTGGGGGCCAAAATGCTAATTAACTTGTGAACTGTCCACAGAGTCTACTAAGCACTATGGGGTGTTATATATGGTACGTGCAATTGCTATTTTCCCATCCACTATTATCTCATTTCTTTCTTGTCTGCCTTTCATTCCTTTTTTAAAAAAATTGTCTTTATATGCCACTCTCTGACAGCTACTCCAAGTGCTTATTCCGCTTGGGTGAGATGCATCAAACTCAGACTAATCAACATTATAAATGTTTCACCAAAGTTGCCATAAAGTACAGACAATTCTATCTCCAATCACACCTTTAGGAGAGATCGTTGGAGGCGGGAACCAGTTTATACTATATAGTACAGTAATACCTCGGATAACGATTACATCGGTTAACACTAGAATCGGATAACGATGCAAGTTTTTTGGAACAAAACTTGCATCGGATAACGATTCAAGATAACAATTCTTTAGCGTTATCCGAGGCAATGGGGGGCGTGGCGTTGGATTGGGTAGAACATCTACCCAATCCACCACCACCACAGCGATGGATCACTGCTACTGAACTAGGGTCAGGGGAAAGGCACGTGGGTGCCTGCCTTTCCCCTGACCCTAGTTCAGCCAGAGCAATCACTGGACAAAGCCTAGTGGCTCCCAGGCTAGCTAGCCCATGCGCCGCTAGGCTTCAAACACAGCCCGGACAGGGTTCGGAAGAAGCCTAGCGCAACCCAGCTGTGCTGCGCTAGACTTCTTCTGAACCCCATCCGGGCTGTGTTCGAAACCTGGATTGAAAGGGTTTTTTGCTGGAGAAATTCTGCTCAGGGGATGCCCAAATGAGGCTCCTTTCATGTCCTAAAAATATTTTCCCAACAAAGTGGTACCTATTTATCTACTTGCAATTTCTTGCTTTCCAACTGCTAGGTTGGCAGGAACTGGGACAGAGATGGGCGCTCAAACCATCATGCAGTACCAGGTCTCAAGCTGCTGACTTGCCAGCCTTCCAGCTAACAAGGTGAGCTTCTTAACCACTGAGAAACTACAGCCCCTAACTTGATGATAAGATGAAGAACAGTGTGTTTTCAACCAAAAGACAGTGCCTTTTATCACAAAGATATTATTAAGTAACTTAAAAGTAGCTGTCCTAGTTATTTGTGAAAAACAGGAAAACTAGCAATTAAATATTGTACCTAATCCTTACCTAACTACAGTACAGTAAAACCTCACATAAAGAGACTAACTCGTTTAAAGAGCAGAATTTTCTCTGAATGATCACCCCGCTTAACAACTAAAACCAACCAAAAACTTGCTTAACAACTAAATCAGGGTTCGCAACCCCCACAACCAAATGTCACAATTGGTCACTTACAATGGTGTTTTGCCTAAAGAGCAAACTCGCTTAAAGAGCAATCCTGTGGAATGCATTATGCTCTTTAAGTGAGGTACCACTGTACTTTTTTAAAAAAATTGAAACTATTATTGTGACTAATCACTTTGATAAATTAAACTCCAAGTGAGTTTAAATTAGAAAGGCAAGCAGAAATCTCTGTTCTTGTCTGATTTCTCATTAAATTTAGAAGGGTTTTTTTCTCTTTGGAGAGGAGAGTTGGCCTCCTCCATATTATTCTTTAGAGGTACCGTGGGCAGCTTGTACAACTGAGCCAGGAGGGAACATTAGTGGCCAGCCAGGGGATTCTATTAATCCAAATCCTGAGAAAAATTGAGAACTCCCAACGTTGCAGTTAGATATTCTAGCATTTAGAGCTGAGATCTGGGCTCAAACTAAATTATAAAAGGTTCATAAGAATTTACACTCCAAGTTTAAAGAGCTTCAGAATGAAATATTGATATTTATTTTGCATGAAACTCACACACACCTTTTTGATCTCTGTAGTTGAAACCTGAGCAAGACACCAAATACAGTTTGGGAATGGCCAATTGTTTCCAGTTAGTAGAACCTAGGTGGTGCTGTAGTACAGTACTGTACTAGCTGTTTGTCAGTCAGGCAAAGAAAGCAAAAGAAGTCAGAGAAAATGTTTCCTTTCTGCTGATCAGAATAATGTTAGGCCCTAGAGATTTTTCCTTGAGGTTTTCACTGTTGCAACTCAGAAAGCAAGCTGCTTTTAAAACTGAGCTATGGTTTGCCTTGCTTTAAGACTGCAAAGAAAACTCTAGGTTTGCATTAAGTTTTATTCCTCACATGTTAATAGTCTATTTGGATCATGGCTATTATCTAGTACTATCTTTAGCTCAATTCTTTCTTTTGTTATGAGCATCAGGGGAATAATTCAGCCTTCACTGTAGTTCTGCTTTGTTTTTGCCTTCAGTTCTTAGTGTAACTAAAACTTCAGAGAATGACTTTCATGCAATAACACTGGTTTAGTTCATAAGGAATGGGTAATTGTGTAGTTTACAGATGTCTGACATGACATGATCAAAGTCGTGGCTCCCACTGGCAGCAAGCACTGCTGTAAAAGCAATTTCTGTACCACAGTTTTGAAGTTCATCCTACAAAGTGCAACTTAATTTCTAGTGGCAGTACTGTGTTGAATAATAAAACCCAAAGGATCTTATGAGTAATAATCCTCTCTCTGTACATGGTTGTGCTACTTGAAGAAAGCTTATAATAGGGGTTCTCAAACTTTTTGGGCCACGGGCTGGTCATGTGGTTCAGTGGGCCAGTCACGTGGTTCCTCCCACTGGAAGTGGAAGTAAAACACACCTTGCAATCTGTTTTGCAACTGATATATTTTGCAACAGGATGAGATAGATTTTTAGGCTGCCATTTCCTCTGCTTAAACCAGGGGTGCCCAAACTATGGCCCTTGGACCACATCCTTCCCCCGATGCCAAGTCATCTGGCTTGGGCCATCTTCATTGCTCCTGGAAGTGCATAGTTCAGGGGTCCTCAAACTTTTTAAAAGCCGGGGGTTGGGTCATGCTCCCTCAGACAGTTGGGGTGCCGGACTGGTGGTCCCTCCACCACCTGACTGTACAGAGCCCACACAAAAAACAACAACACCCCACTCCCCTGCTCCCTTACTTACCAGCCTGGAGGAGCTATATGGCATGGGTGAAGGAAAGGCAGCCGTGGCTGCCAGACCGCGCCCCCCCCCTGCAGCCACCAGAAACGTGGCACCACCACCCACTTCTGGTGGTGGTGCAAGCGGAAGCTGGAGCAAGGGCATGGGCTGGATAATTTGGTGCTGTGGGCTGGATTTGGCCCATGGACCATAGGTTGAGGATTCCTGAGTTAGACAAATGTGTTTACAAGCTTTTCTGCATGAGCTTGGCCCAGTCACTTTCTCTCCTAGGAACATACCTTGAATGCATGTAACATGAATAAAAAGGAAGAAGAGGTTCAGATACACCTCATAGGAGGAAAGTGGGTGGAGTATTTAATAAATGAATAAACAATATAATTGTTGATTGGTAAGAAACAGCAGAATCCTGTGTTCCTCTGAAATACAAAGTATTATTGTTTTGTCTTTATCTATCATAGCTATGTAGATCTGCTTTAATAAAGAATGAACAATTCCAGATTTCAGTTGCCACATACTCCTTCTGTAGCTGGAAGAATTATCTGTTAAAAAAATAACACCAAGGAATAGAGACTTGGGGTTATTGTTTGTGTTACCATTTCAGTTTACACTAAGAAAAACTGTTTCAAAACCTTCTCCTTTCAATTTTTAAAAACTGTTTCACAAGACAAAATTTGGCTGATGGACAAAAGATGCCTTTATTAGCTGTCAGTAAAATGAGGTTACTGTCTTGTCACTGGTAAGGTGTTTGCCAAGCCTTTTCTTTTAGGGTTGTTCAAGATGCTCATAAAGGCCAGTAGTAGGTGCATTTCTGTACAAATTATTTTCCTGGGCTACAGTTTAGAAAGTGTACATCAGGAGTTCTCAACCTATGCCCTATGGACCAGATATGGCCTGTGGTGCTATTCCATCCAGCCCACACCCTCACTCCCCCCCCATCCTTTTCCTCTCCACCTTGCTTGGCATGTCCCTAACACCATTCCATAGCAGGGCGGATGTTGTAAGATGGCAGTACTGGCAGCAGAAACAGAAGTGGCAGGCCCACACGACTGCCCACATTATTCCTGGCTGCTGCTCTGGCTAAGCAGAGGCTTTTACCCACAGCAGGCTGGTAAGTAGGGAAGCATTCTTATCATTGGGGTGTTTGTGGGCCGAACTGGTGGCATGGGGGTGGAGTGTTTGTGGGAGTAGTGTCAGTGATATGGGAGGGCATGTTGATGCTGGTGGCTGTGGCATGTGGGGAGGTTTCAGCATGCTGGACAAATGGGGGGGATAGTGGGGGCTCAGGGTTGTCCCACTAGCACTGTTATAGGCAGCGGTGGCAGTGGGATCACTCTCCCCCCTCTGGTGGCAGCAGGGGGGACACGAGTCCAGCCCGCCAACAATCTGAGGGTGTGTGATCTGGTCCCTGGCTTTAAAAGGTAGAGAACACCTGGTGTACATGAACAAATGGGAGTGATTTCTGGGAAGATAAATGTCGGCTGAGCTGCATGTGCTTTGTATTTCTGCTCATTGGGCACAGTAGCGTCATGTGTATTTCAGCCGCCTGGGGCTTAAGCCAAATTTGCCGCCCCCTGGTGGACCTCAGCACCCTCTCCTGCTAGGGCTTCTGGGAATTGTAGTCCAAGAACATCCATAGCCCCAAAAGTGCCGCCTGGGGCAGGCCACCCCTCTGGCCTCCCATATGCTATGCCACTGATTGGGCACATGATTAACTGCTAAAGTAAGACACTGGAATGGGATCTGCTAATGCTGTTTCTTTTTGTTAGATACAGTAATACCTCATATAACATTAGTATCGAATAACACTAAAATCGTATAACATTAAGCAATCTGGGGGGAAGAATTGCATCGAATAACATTAAGATCCTATGGGATGCATCAGATAACAACCGCTAAAGCCTGTGTGGTTACAATGTATCTCTATGGATCCCATAGGATTTTAACATGCATCGGATAACACTAAAAATCGTATAACACCAAGACTTGTGGAACCAGGTTTTAGTGTTATCTGAGGTTTTACTGTATCCTTATACACTATTTGAGACCTAAGTATATGGATTGTCTCAATTTTTCCTGTTCTAAGCAATCCATGTTTAAGCAATTTCCTTTTTGGAAGCACTCATTAATGTAGTGAAGGGGTTTGAGTGTATCATTGAAGTTGAGAGTAATGCCACAAGGAGGCACCACTCCACAATGAGCCAGGATTCCTAGCAGAGGCACCCAAGGCAGAATGGTCATAACTGAGACCAGACTATGATGTATCCACCTTTCAAGGCAGCTACAGGGCAGCACTGATAGCTTAAAGTGACACTGCCAGAGAAGGAAACAGAAGTGACACTCAAGTTAGCTATTGTTAATACTGTGCAGTAAGAAATCAAAGTGTACTCAAAGTGGCAATAGTGAATCCCTTCTAGGTTTTGCTTTCTGTGAAAATCTATGATGAAACAAGAGATAGTGCTGGAAGATGAGGCTCCCAAAGATGAGCTCTCTTCCAGAAGATCCCACCAATCAAGAGATCTGACCAGAAAAAAATAAAGAGAAAGTGGAAATATCATATTGAAGACCTATACAGAAGAAATAAAAAGAGAAGGAATCCATTGACAAAATGCAGATACACTTGGTTAAATTTAAGTACCACATTTATGGTACAGTATCTTATTTCTCTCTCTCTCAATTCAAAAATAAATGAGTAAATAGAAATGTTAGCTGGAAAGAATGCACCAAAGTTTGGGAAGCACAGGATTTGTAATTTCCTCTACCACTTGAATTGTGTCAGAAAATGAAGGAAAGGACAGGTCCCATTCTTCTTAAGCATCATGTTCTGTTCTCAAAGTATATTTTGTGCACTGGCTCAGAAGATTTGCAAGAAAATAACATTTTCCAAGGTAAGCCAAACAAAATTCTTATCTACCATTTTTGGACACAAACTCTTTGTCTTACAGTCCCTCTGAGTGGGGTCGCCAGCTCATCAGTCTTGCAGTGAAATGTTTTCTTCTCCACCCCCAGTGGTGGGCATCAGCAGTTTTGCACCAGTTCACAAGAACTGGTAGCAGAAATTCTGGCTGGCCCTGCTCCATCCAAGTTTCGAAATACTGTAAAGTACAGTGGTCCTAATTCAAGTGCAACACAGGGCTTTCCCCCTGGCCTGCCCACCACACCACACCCATAGTGTGGTAGTAAAAAAAATTGGAATCCACCACTGCCCACCCCCACCCCCCATAGACAGTATGTGTTTAGGAACTAAATAAAACAAGACAGACAACATATTGCTAGAAGCAGGAATTCTCCACCTTCACAAAGACAGCTGACTGTGACAATATGAACTCTTTTCATTTCCCACACCTTGCAAATTAGCTTCCTTTGTTTTGCTGTTGGTCACTGGGAGAAAAGCATGGACATTATTTGCAAGTCTGATTGCACTGGTACAGAGCTTGGAGAGAATTACGTCACTGGAACACTAATGTACCCTCAGCTTCCAATGATAGTGTTAGCTTTCTGTATTGACTAGTTTAATCTCACAAGCATCACTTTAACATGCAGCTCGTCCGGTGGCTTAGTGGTTAAGATCCTGAGCTGGAAACTGGAAGGTCAGGTTTCGATACCTGAGTGCTACACGATGGATCTTGGGGACAAGAAAGGAGCCTCATTCAGGCATTCCCTGAGTGGAATTTTTCCAGCAAAAATCCTTTCAGCCCAGAGTAATATCTGACACGAAATAATAATAATAATAATAATAATAATAATAATAATAATAATAATAATAATAATAATAATAATAATAATAATAATAATAACTTGAACATAATCTTGCTTCAGAGGAAACTTTCCAACTGCAGCCAGCTTTTGAAAGCTGTGAGAGGGAAAATGTTCTATGGGGTGGGAGGATGGCAATGTTTATAAATTCCTGAGTTGAACACTAACATAGGAAATAAGTTACTAGACTGCTTAAGTTGTTAAGGGTTCTTTATACCTTAAGTCCACAGTGGTGAACCTTGGCACTCCGGCTGTTCATGGACTTCAATTCCCAGAAGCCCTGATCAGCAGGTGTACTGACTTGGGCTTCTGATAACTGAAGTCAAAGACCTCCTAGAACCAAGTTTGCTGACTCCAGTATAGAGCATCCAGTAAAATATAAATATTCCAACAAGTACATGGAATAAGTCCATTTGTTATTGCCCTCAACCTGTCCATGATCTACTTGGATTTAAATTATTGTACAGTCTTACAAAGAAGAGTGATCTTATTGTACATTGCATGTGCAAAACACTAACCACAGATGAAGGATCACAGATGGAGTTCTTGCAATGTCACTATTTAAAGCACTGCACAGTTTTGCACCACACAGAAGGCAGTTCATAAGTCCTGCTGAATGTTAAGGATAAGGAAAGATCATGTGATGCTGCAAATTGCTTCCACTGATGTAATGGAACCAGTCCTTAGGACCTAAAGCTTAGGAAAGAATTAGGTTGTCCATAACAATCACATTGTTCCAAAACAAAGAGAAATGATGCATGTATTTAGGCTCTACAATCTTGCAAACAGGTTGGCTTTTTAGTCTTGCAGGATTCTTTAGAACCAGTGTAAAACAGAAAGTTTCACTTCAACAGATATAGATTCCATTGCCTTTCCCCATTTCTGTAAAAAGCACCCCAAGGAATCCCTTAATTTTAAAATTTAAAATAGCCTAGAAACAATAGTGTTTTGCTTCTGGGGCTTGCATGGAGTTCCTCAAGACGTACATTCAAACAAACAAAACAGAACTGTCAGTCATTCTTATTTAATTTTTTCATTACATTACACTATTTTTCTTTTAAATTGTTTTTATAATTACTAAATATTTTTTAGTAATTTCTGGGCCCAGTGTAGCCCTTGATGGGGAATATGGAGTTTGCATTTGGCCTATAAGTTCTCAGAGTTTGCCTACCACTTCCTTCCTCCCTTCTTCTTACTTCCATATTTATTTAAAATATTTATTCCTTGCCTTTCTTCTCAAGAGGACCCCAGCCCTTGGATAAGGGACTGCCAGTTGCTCAGTGATGTTCCCACTGCTGTATGTCAAAGCATAGAGTTATATTATTGGCTTAGAACAAAGGCACAAAAAACATTGCAAATACTTACACCAGAAAACTTGGAGATTAAATAGAGCTCCCATACTAGTTAAAAACACAGTCAAATGTGGCTGAAGTAACAGTAATGCCCAGTGGATGTACATACTCTGAGGTGAAACCTGCTACAGCAAGCTAATTCTAAAAGGGTGAGAACTCAATTTTGAAAACTTACTTTAAACAAGAAAGCTTGACTATAACATTTGGCTGAAATGATTAGCAGAACTTTTTTTGGCTGTCCCTTCATTCCTGCCAGCTCTGTAAGTCCTGCGAGACTCAAACACTAGCTTGTTGTGAGATGCTAGTGGTCTAACGTTGCCTTTTCCAGGTATATCACATTGCAACAACATGCTAAACAAACAGGGCTATTACACACTTGCAGGAACTGCAGACTTTCCCCTTTAATCCTACAAACGCAAGTCGAGTGTTGCCAATGAGAACACCCAAATCATGCTTTAAATCCTATGTTGTTATGAACAGACACTAAACAAAGAAACTTGCTGGACTTGGCAAAAGTGAGCACTGTGTGCAGGGTAGCTCTGCTTGAGAAAGCAAAATCCAGTCTTTCTTGGGACAAAGCCATGGTTCCAGTTGGTATCTCCACAGAGAAGCATGAAGAGTTATTTCTGTAGGTTATGAATCCCAGATGCCATCAAATTTAAACATACTTCATGACTTACTGAATGAATCTGTGGGAAAATTTGCTCTCGCTAGTTAGCTATGCAAGTCAGTTTCTACATATTAATAGATTAAGGATTTTGGGGGTGGGTGGGAGGTGGGAAGATGTGGCATGGCCATGCAGCTTCTCAGGCCTGTTGGCTGAATTGATGTGATGTATGTGAGTTCTTACTAGCATTTAAAGCATTGGAAGCATCCATGTTCCCTCATTCTGTTTACTGCATATGTGGAAGGGAGAACTGGGCTAGGCTTGCTGGTTACAGTTCTGTTTTGGTGTGTTTGCTGGCTGTATCCGTAGGACCATAATTCACCATGACTCTTTCCTTCAAATACCTAGAATCCTGGAAAGATCTGGCTTTCTTCCTGGAAAGAGAAGCTTTATGTATGTTCTACAATAAGGTCTCTTTCACATTAACATCAAATGTGTACAGATAAGAGGTATGGCATATGAGGGTGGTATAATTTTCCTTTGGGCTGTTTTTGTTTGTGGTGTGCATCAATGTGTCTACATTCCCATTTGCTGGCACGTATGATGAAATCTGGTTTCTTTTAACATGTGAAGCAACTGGGAGAGGCTACTGTTGGCAGGGAAAAGTAGTGAGAATTAAGAGCAGGATTTGATTCTTTTCATTGTTTCACTTTCATGGTTGAACTTCTCAACCTTCAGTTCCAGTTTCCCCAGTCAAATTCCCAAAAGTGCCACATCAGCAACATTTCATTCCCTGAGAATTCGAAGCAAGTGCATTAAGAAGTTGCATGATTCACGAAGGTGTTTCTCCACTCCCTGCTTTGCTTCAGACAAGAAGATTGATCAAGGATTGCACCCATTGACTCACTCTCCAGTCTTCTCCCTTGACTTTTTGGTGTACCAGCACTGTTCTTTCTCTCCCCCCCCCCCCATGTATCAGAGGGTTGCACGATTTAAAACTATGGATGTATATAAAATACTGTATAGGTAAAGTTCTACACAAATTCAAATGTTAAAATGTTAAAATGATTAGGTTATATATATATAACCTAATCATTTTAACATTTATATATATGAAAAAACAAAAGCAGGTGGGGTTCACAGAGGGAATCTCCTCAAATATTGTAGTATTTTTGCACCACAATCGGGTGTGATGGGCAGCCTCTAATATATGTGAAACAAGCCACAATGTTATTATGAGAACTCATACTATGCCACACATTGAAACAACTATGTTATATGAGCCAAGAACAGAAGACTACTCATTACCTGAAAAGAGCTGCATAATAACTTATTGTTAGGGCGCTATCACAACTATTCCTTGTATAGGAAACATTGTATATTCTAAAATACAGATACAGTGGTAAAACGTTACTTTTTATGCAATAAAACGTTTTATTAAAGCAAGATAATATGCTGACCTTGAGTCTACTTTGCAATTGGGGAATGTACAGTATGTTATTGTTACGTGCCATCAAATCACCTCAGACTTGTAGTGATTTATGAATACATGACCTCCAAAGTGCCCTGTTCATAACTTCTTGCTCAGGTCTTGAAAAATCAAAGTTGTGACTTCCTTTATGGAGTCAACCCATCTCCATATTTGGTCTTCTTTTCCCACTGCCTTTAGATTTTCTTTGCATTATTGCAAATGAAGGCATTGTGGCACCTTAAAGACTGACAAATTTATTTCTATGCACTTTAATGGGTTACAATCCATTTCCTCGGATCTATCGAGAATAGTAGTTAAGATAAATGTTTATGTACACAGAGAACATGATAGAAAGCGGAGAACTAGTGAGAAGGGTGGGAAAGAGTCAAAATTACATTGGTAAATAGCTTTCAAAAAAGACAATCACATTGTGAACTTCAATAATATTCAGGCAATGTGCTGATTACATAGATTTCTATGTATAACAATCAAATGTTTTTCAAGAAGTGTGCTAAGATTAGAGTTATGTCAAGAAAAATAACTTTTCCATTATAGATTTACCAAATACTGTACTGCAGATGAATCAAGAGCATTAATTTATATTTAGGTGTATGCCAAGCAGAAGCTGGAAGCATTTAAGTATATATAACAACAGATGGGTTTTCTTTATAATGTGGTGCTTAGTAAATGTTTGGCCGGACATCCCGAAATGGTAATGGAGTAGACCATACAGCCAGCAACTCAACACCGAATGTTGGGTGGTTTTAAATAACCTGGCTCCCTAAAGACTATGGGCAGATGAGTCCCTTTCGGTGGGTGATGGTCCCCCCCCCCCCCCAGTGGAGGAAATGCCATTGGAAACCATCATATTGGGCACAATGGCAAAATGAGCAGATGAAGAACCACTTCACTATTTTGATTCCCAGCAGTCATGGAGGTGGAAGAGACCATGCCAGATGGATTGCTGTGAAGGCACATTTTGTCAATATCCTCAAGGCTGTGGTAGTCCATTGCAAGTCTGGCATCAAATCCTGCATGTCTCATTTCATATGTGCTGCAGGAGATGGTTCTGTGATCATAGTGTGTGGGTCACTTCATAGCAAGCTAGGATCCACCTTAAACAAATCCACACCAGTGGCATCTTTCCTGTAATCCAGGAAAAATGTATACAGTGGTACCTTGAGTTATAAAATGAATGTGTTCCCCGGGATGTTTTGTATTATGAAAAATTTGTAACTTGAAACATGGTTTACCATAGGAATGCATTGAAACCTTTTTCACCAATCCACTCCCGCTGCTTGTGTGAGGTTTCTCCAGGTGCGCTTTACTGTAGTTGTGAACGTGGCTCAGAGAAGAGCTTAAAAGGGGTGTGTGTGTGTGTGTATGGACACTAGGGTTACAAGGTGCAATTTTCCATAGGGATGCATTGAAAACCTATTTCGAGCCCTTTTTTATTTTTCAATGCATCCCTATGTGGATGCATCGATTTATGTAAAACCCCTATTTATGTAAGAAGCTACGGAACAGACTTTATGTAAATCGGGGTTTTACTGTATTCTTGATAGTGTGAATCCAATTTTGTGGTGGATGTTGGTGCAAAATGCATCTCCATCCATTTTGGCTGGGATGGTATCATCTAGGATAGGGACTCACAACTACAGCCGATGGGCCAAATCTGGCCCACATGAGGAATCCCCCCCACTGCCACAGGAAGTTCCCAAAATGCTCTGGAAGCTCCCAAAACATGCCCCAAACCACTGAAATTAGACAGAAAACATGCCAAAAACAAACAAAAATTCATCACCCTCACTCCCACCACCACGGGAAATGGCTAGAGGAGCAAAAGAAAATCTGAATAGCACCATGAACGCTGCTGCTGCCGCAGCTGCCACCACCACTGGAAGGGGTGGATGAATCACACCTATTGCCAGCACAGCTGTCTGAAGGGGTGGTCTGGCCTGCAGTGGAAAAACATTGAGAACCCCTGATCTAGGACCATGGTAGCAAACCTAGGGCATGTGTACCAGAAATGGCACACGGAGGCCTTTTTATTGGCACATGTGCCATCAAGGGGAAGCTCCACCCACCCAGCTTGGCAGTCAACACTTCCCCACCCCACCCTCTCCCTCTCCCAAAGGGAAGGCAATGGGGAGGCTGAAATCCCACCCAGGAGGCCACGGCTGGGTAAGGTGAAGTGACCAGATACCCACCTCCTAACCCTCTTAGGAGTTGGGTGCACCCACTGGAAGGTGTGCCTGTGGGTGGGGCTGGGAGCACCCATCGGAGAGACCACCCATAGGGGGTGGGGAGCACATGTGGGGGTGCACCCATGTGACTTTGCAGAGGTATGCACATGGGTGTGTGGGCACATGTGGTGCCTGCCCACACACCTCCACCTCCTCTTTGGGCATTTGGTCTCTAAAAGTTTGCCATCACTGATCTAGGAGGTTGTGAATGATGTAGTTTACTCAGGACCTCATGCAGTGGTGGGCTGTCAACATTTTTACTACCCCACCGTAGGCGGAGCTGATGTCATGGGCGGAGCCAATGTCATGATGTCATGACATTGTGGGTGGAGCCAATGTCAAAAAATGTAAAAAATAAATTAAAAATAATAAAAATTAAATAAAAATACACATTATTTAAATACATATACATACATAGATACACATACATACATATAAATACAAATAAATACATATATAAATACATATAAATTAAAATAAATGCATATACACATAATACATAAATACATTACATACACATTGAAACAAACTACATAAAACACACACACCTCATCCCACCCACCCACCCCCAAACACAAACCCGTCACTTACCTTACCCTGGGGTTGGGGAGCAGCAGGCAGGCACAGCAGCAGCGCAGCGGCCTGGTGGCGCAGCCTAGCCCGGCCTGGCCTAGCTGGGCCCGGCAGCACAGCGCAGCCTAGCCTGGCAGCGCGGCCTGGCTCGGCCTGGCCTGGCCCAGCGGTGCGCCAAGAAGAGGCTGCCACACCGCCGCTCCTCCAGGCGCTCTGAATTTCTGGGCAGCTAAAATGGCTGCCCAGAAGTGCGCATGTGTCAAAGCTCAATTTGATGCATGCACACTTCTATTTTTAGTGCACATGCATCAAATTGAGCTTTGATGCATGTGCAGTTCCAGACAGCCATTTTGGCTGCCCAGAACTGTCATCTGGAGGGCGGCCAGAGAGGCAGCCGAACCGGTCGCCTGGGGGTTCACTAACCACCCCCACCCCCACCACCCCAGTGATCCCCTCTGGAAAGCTACTACCGGTTTGGGCAAAGGCTAGCAGTCTGAACCAGTAGCAGCCCATCACTGACATCATGTGAATATTTTATGTAACTCAACACACTTGTTAATTCCAATTTGAGGGCAGCGTCCATACACTATACTCAAACATTGATGACATCAGTGCTTGATTCAATGGGGCTCACATGGCTGCCAGAGTTGTGCATTTTGTGTAGTAAGTAGAAATTGTCTGGTAAAGGCTGTTGTGGAATACATGGGGGAAAGTTGCTGAGCCACACTTCCTCTTTAGAAGGGGACATCAACCAAAGAAGTAAAAGATTTATTTATTTTACAGTTCTTGCCTTCCTTCTTAAGTCCAGATTGGAAGTTTTTAGCTGCTGTCTTCTTAGTGACAAGCTGACTTTGCAAATTTACCTCAGAGTATAAACGCAAGAAAGAACAGATCTTCCAGAAGTCAGAAATGAGTTTCAGACTTATTCTTTTCATCTCTCAAATGCAGAATGGCCAAGCACAAGAGCTGAGAACAGTAGAAATATGACTTAATTTCCATTGTCTTCTGGCATTACAGAAACTATATTGTCATGCTGGGGAACAATAATCTGAAAAAGTAACTTTTTCAAGCTGTGATTTGAAGCTGGATCTAGCAGCCTCCTATTTTTTGGGAGACAGGATGTGAAAATCAGTCAGTGCTTTTACTAGCTTAAAAATGGCAGATAGTTGTTATTTTCCTTCATTAAATGCTTATCCTTGCAGAACAAAATACTTACAGGAAAGAGACAGAAGTTGCAATGTAGTTGGGTCAGTTGTTAGAAACTTTCCCCCCTCAAAAAAACATAAGAGTCGTTATCATATTTAGACCTTTCACATTTGAAGTTTCATTTCAGTTTGACTACACTGGACTTTTAGTGGCAATGAAAATAATCACATGTTTCCAAGTTGACTTTGATTTATGGTGACCTTTCCCCAGGTTTTCTAAGTATAAAGTCCTCTTCTTCTGGGAGTGCTCTGGGATTATACTGTCTTCCCAAGATCAGACAGGCTGACTATATTATTTGTCAGGAAAATATGAAAGATATATGTAGGTTAATCAGAACCTTCAATACCCAGATATTAAACATTGACCACAGCTTCCCAAAATCACCATGATCCAAAGCTGTTCAAAACCTACTCTAAGTTGTTTTCCAGTGGCATTTAAGCTCACCATAGGCTTGTGTAAATATTTCTTTTAATGTAAGTAGGTAAGGTCTGCTCAGCTCACTAACATTTTTAGTGCAAAGCACTTTGAACTTCAGGTACATGGGAAATGCTTTATAGACTGCTACATTGTAAGAATGGAATTGTCCCAGTCAGGCTGTTTATATTGTATTACAAGGCTCATTTGAAATATTGCTATGAAAATAGAGGTGCTTGTTGAAAAAATGTTCTGGTCCAGGAGAAAACAGAGACAAATTTTGCCAGAGAGTACTGCTTTAGGTGTATGACTTTGCTCTTAGCTAGCTTTGGACAAAAAGCAATATACTTGCTCATTTGTGCTCACAGCCTGTTCCTGAACCTTTTTAATAACACAGTGAATAAACTAGCTTTGCAGCATCCCAGAAAAAAACAAAGTGAAAATTATGGCCACAACCCAGCTCAAGCTCATTGTAATCAATCCACTTAAGTATATTTAACTCTGTGGAATTTAGGTCAGTTTGTATTGCTTGAATTTTTTTTTAAATTAATTATTCACCAACTTAGCCAGTGTCTTAATATTCAGAAAATCCTGTGTTTTGTCTAGATTAAACTATACCACCTGACTTATAAAACCTGTGTATTTCTTCCAGTTCTCTCAAATAAAAATAAAGTCATGTGAAACATACCAACAATATAAAAACAAAACAAAAACCTCACCATTGTAACAAAACCTTTGTGGCACCTTGAAGACTATTTGCTGTATTTTAATATCTTTTTTTTTGTCTGATGTGCTTGCAGAAACTAACACAGCTGTTTCTGCAAAAGTCATGTAAAATTTTATTATTTATTTATTTATTAGTTCAAATTTATATTGCTGCCCACTCGCCGTGGCGACTCAGGGCGGCTTACAGACAATACATTACATTATAATACAATGCAATATGTTGGGATGGGCACAGGGCGGCAAGATCCTCATGTTTTGAATTCTTCATAAACCAGAATCTGTGCCATTTCTCTGTTAGTTTCTTCCCAAGAAACTTATAATGTGAGAAGAGTATTGTGTGTACACCAATGACTTATCATGTGACATTTTTGTTTGCAGACAATTGTTTTGCTCCTTTGCCCTTTGCACAGAACATCACCTTCCTTCTGGGACTTCCAGACATCAACGTACTGTTTACTGACTCAGCTCCTGAAAAATTAAACAAACAAACCAGAACTGCTGATGCCATAATTTAATGCCACATTGTCTGTGTTTTCTTAAAAGAACTGGAATCTTTCTCCCCATGAATGAGTTCTGAATAACAATCATTTCTTGTTTTCCAGTTTTCTAATCCTGTATGACTCACTCTACAGTTTTAATAGTTATTACTTCTGATTTATTTATTCATTTAATCAGACTCACATGCCGCCCTCCTCAAAGAGACCCAGGTCAGCAAACAAAACTTTAAAAGAGACATAAAACACAATATAAAATCCTGTCTAAAATTAATATTAAAAGATATTAAAACTAAGTAAAGTTAAAAGATTAAAAATTCATACATTGAGAGAGGGAAGGGTCAGATGAGCCAACAAGCCGACACAACTGTCTGACCCAAACCTCATACCTGTCCCACCAGCCAGGTCTTAACCCCCTTCCTAAAGGGCAGCAACTCCAACTGGAGATGTAGCTCAATTGGCAAGAGGTTCCATAGGGCCGGGGCGGACACAGAGAAGGCCTTCCTCCTAGTGCTAGAGAGGTGCGCCTCTCTAGCTAATGGTACAACCAGAGAGCCTCTCCGGTCCATTTTCTTCTGATTAATTTAGAAGCACTTATACCGTGCCTTTTAATATAAAACACTGACTCGTCTCTCAAGAAAATGCAACTAAAGCGACAAATAATGAAAGTGAAACAATGTTTTATTTAAAATTACAGCTGGACCATGATGTTATTCACACTCACTGAGATTTTGAGGAAGTTACAGCTTTGAATTCAAGTACCCAGCTTCCCAGGGCAGAGTGGCTGATGGCAGGAGTTTTGGTGTCACTGCAGGAAGTTTAGCTCAGTGAATATCTATCTGGCTGTGGAGCCAGAAGTTGAGAGTTTGATTCCTCACTGTGTGTCTCCCCCCAACCCTGAACAAAGAGCCAGCCTGTGTAGCTTTGAGGAAAACTGTATGATCCCAAAATGCCACCAGAAGAAGAAAATGGTAAACTGCTTCTGAGTAACTGCTATCTAGAAAACTCCTGGCAAGTATGACCATAAGACAAAACTGACTTGACAGTATGCAACTATTATTGGGGATAAAACAAACAAAAACCTTACCTCTATTCCATTCTCTGCACATACCAAGACATGTATACCACTACAATATTAAAACAACACAACTGTAAAGTGACTTTAAAAATGCAATATTACAGATCTAAATGGGAAATGTTTTTCCCCCATGGGTGAAATGCTTTTTACCAGGCTTTACCATCCCTGCCTTACTGATAAATTGCTACTAGAGACTAATCCTGTGTTAATTCCAACCATCTTTGCTACATATTGTTGTAGCTGCAGCACTTAAAAATGAGGACAGAAATCTTTTATGCCAAAATCTATGTGTATGTATAGACTTGTTTGCTTAACAGGATTGATACCTACGGAATGGTCTTGCCCATACAAAACATTTCCTGCAGTGACACAAGTGAAGAGATTGATATGAATTATATTCCACTTAAAATTTGTGTGAATGTGAACAAGAGAAAATGGCAGGCAGGTGGACAACTTTGCAGTAACAATAGTGGTGAGAAGATAGGGTAGAATGGAACCCAATGAGTACCTGTTGCCAGAAGTACAGTATCTCCAAATCAGCATAAATATAGTGTGGTGTGGTGCTTATTCTGTCCCATACTTCCACCAGGAATGAGTTGGAGAAATGTAGCCACATTAATTTACACCCAGCACATTGGAATTATGCCACTACTGCCTCTGTTTATTATTTCCCTACTTGGATTCCATGTTTAGCTAAGTGTAAAGAAACAAAAAACTTGGCCATGGTCAACTTTCAGGACAATCCATCAGCATTCCTTCAGAGGCAGAGTGATATAGAGTGAATATCCAGAGCCAGCTAGAGCCTGCTCACTTCTTGAGAAAACATTTAACTTAAAAACTGAAGCATGGATATTTGGAGGTAAGTTGTGCTAGGATATACAGTATGTGAATAACATCTGAGGAAACATGATTAGAAACTAGACCAGAGGTTCCCAACCTTTTCAAGCCTGGGGTCAGGTCACACTCTCTCAGTCAGCATTGAGGGCCAGATTGCCATTTCCCCATGCCTGCATGATGGAGATAGCCATTTTGTCCCAACAGCTTCAACGTGGCAGTCATTTTGTTTCTCAAATGCCATTGGAGGGGGTGGTGACCACATGAAATGGCATTGTGGGCCATATTTGGCCCATGGGCCTTACATTGGAAATCCCTGAATTAGACAGTCACAGCTTTCTTGGTAACTCTTGTTTAACAGCATGGTTGCTGAGCATTGTAAACTCCACCCCAGGCTGCATTTCTGAAGTAATGGCCAAGATTTTTGTGCTGTCATTCATCTTGAAGTGATGAACAGATAAGGATGAGCTCCCAGCTTTCCCCAGAAGCTTTTTGTTCTCAATTAATTTCATTCATATGCATGTTCATGACAAGTCTAAGCGGCCTTCTGTGGGCTTAAGGACATATGACATTAAATTATAGCTGCATGGGAATGTAACTATGCTATTCAGTGTCTTAACCACTTGAGCCCCCACAGTCACATAACTATACTACTGTGCAGCAAAGCAAAACATCATTCTACAAGGCAATTGTAAAAATGGAGGTGCTCCAAACAAAAAATTATAATTTGAAACTGGACTTTTGCTCTTGCTCTATGCCCAATTTGGGGCAGTCTGGGCAAAAGGTTTTCAACTTATGTTTTTTAAAATATATACATGTAAAATTGTCCCTCCCCAATGCAGAAACAAGCAACCTCTTATTCCCCAAATTTAAGTTGTCTTATATAAATTGAAAAGTCAAATCTTGCTTATCTTGAAAGAGAATGTTTAGTTTACTTGCCTTTTTTATGTAGAAGGAATCTCAGCTGCAGCAGCTGAATTATTTATCTCCCCCCCCCTCCACCTCACCCAGCCCAAAAAAGGCCTCTAAAAGGGGTAAAACAGGGACTGTTATAAACTGTGGAATAGGTTTACCAGCATAAATAGACATTCCAGAGTATAGATATATTGTTGCGCCTTACCTGAGTTCTGGAGCAATGTGAACTTTTGACCCTGCTGGTACCTAATTAACTGACAATAAGGAGAACTTTGAAATTCCTTCCAAATCTAAACATGCATTAAAAAGAGATTTAAAACGTTTAAAATATAGAGGACAAATACAGTATTCAGGAACTCATTAGTTTAATATGTGGAATTTTGTTTTTACTTTGTAGCTGCAGATCATCTAATTTGATGTTAGCAGTTTTGGTCCCTATGCCACTGATTTTGCCACTATACAATTGTTTTGAAATTAAGGAGGAGAAACCTGAAATATTTTGTGTCCCAACAAGTCACTTCTGATGTGTGTTAATGAGTTATATGAATTAATGATTTTTACAGTCACATAGAGAATAGTACCATTTACATTGAAACATCAAACAAGAGGGAAATCCCAGAAGCTGACTCCTTTTCCCATAATTTAGTCAGCCCAACCATAAGTCGGCCCAACCGAGTAGGGCGGTATAAAAATTAGAATAAATAAATAAATAAATAAATAAACTACATCTCATTCAAACAAAGCAACTGTCATGACTGTTTTTCAAGAAGTGTGTATGGCAGTGAGCACAAAAATGTGTTCTGTAAACTATCTTGACTGCTGCCACTGATGTTGTCAACATTTAGGCTGGTCTCTGGTATGTAAAGCTTGGCATATTTTTTCCTGCTGGCACAACATTGTGCAGTATTATAAGATGATTTCCTAACACTTTGAACAGAAGCACAATATCTCACATTCATAAACTAGAGGTTTTGTTTTGTGATGAATTGAATACTGTATATCCCTCTTGAAACAACGTTGGCTGAAATAAAGTAAAACAAAATGAGGGGAAGCCATAATGAGCAAACAATGTGCTGGGATGGAATGTTCTGATCCATGATCATAAAATTACTTGAGCCATCCTACTTGATGGTGAGTGTACGTTAGTGATCTACCACCATAGCATGGAGCAAAGGTCTTATATTAAGTTTGGAAGAGACAAGAATGTCACATGCTTAATCAATTTTCTCAGTTCTAGTAGTTATTTCCAAATACTGTATTCTTCAAATAAGAAGTTACTGTAATTCATCTTCTTGCTAGTTAGCTCTATCTCTCTGGCATGCAAAACATCTGTTTCTTCTGAGAAGGTTTGTACAAACTGTTCCAATGCCACGTAAGTTTAGGGGATTCATTTTATTTGCTGCCTCTTTTTAAGGATTTTCCTTGTTTCTAACATTGCATCCAAGCCTTCCCCACATTCTTACCTTTGAAATAAAATTATTGGAGACAATCTCCTAAATTATATAGAACAGCTGGATGATACCTAGCCATCTCTGTTACATACATCTGTAAACCCCAGCCAGCTATGCTTCCTCTTTACTAGAAAAAACTCTGCCTTATGGACAAATGTGTGCCTTGTACCTGATTTAGCCAGAAATGGGCAAATGGCTTATTCATGATTTTTCAAATAGACCTTGTGTTTACAACCTAATGTGAATCTAGGTTTAATACACACAATAGTGGCATATTTTTAAGTTGGACATAGGTTAACATAAATTCTGTTTATAAAAAGGGTGTGGATAGATGGATCAAACCAGGAGTGCCCAAACTATGACCCGTGGGCCAGAGCTGTCCTGCAGCACCAATTAAACCAACCCTCACCACCCTTGCCACTCCTGGAAGCAGAAGTAAAATGTGCATGTGCATGCACAGACCATTCCTGCACATGGGCAGAAGGCTGCCATAAATGTAAATGCATTTATGACAGACATGGGTCATTTACAGCAGTGTTCTGCACACGTGTTTTACTTCCACTTCTGGGTGGGAGGAACCACATGACTGGCACGCTTGACCACGTGACCGGCCAACAGGCTGAAAAGTTTGGGCACCCCTGGATTAAACAAAGATTGGAGAACACTCAGATACCAGTATTCATCATATCAACTCAATTCTAACCAGTCTGGCCACTTGGAATAAATGATAGAAAGAATTTGGAAGACCACTAGTTCCCCACCCTGATCTATATGAATCACATATGATCCTTCAGACAGCATAACCAATGGTGAAGGATCATGTCATGGGTTTTTTAGTACAGAAATAATACAACCATGATCTGGGTCTTCTTCAGCAGATATTTCCGAAGCGTGGGCATCCAATCTGAAGATTTATTTTTGTGTACTTCTCTATCACAGCTGAACCAATTTTGTTCTCTTCTCTTTCTCTGAACAAGCAGTTGTGTTTTGACCATGGCACATGGCTGTTTGATCTACTAAGCTACCTCAGTTAAACTCAAGAGGAGAAGGTTGTAGAGCTCATTAAGTCATCCTTGCACTGGCTAAGTTGTTAGCACATTCTTTTCGTGCAGACGCACGAAAGGATGACACATTAAAGTCATCCTTTCATCCATTCTCAAGCTTTGGTCTTCCAAATGTTCAGGACTTACACGTCTACAAACCAGTCAACTTGGTCAGTAATCAAGGATCCTAGAAGTTGAAGTCCAGAACACCAAAAGCTGAGAAATACAGTCTATTCACAAATGAATCTTTCTTGGAATTCAGTAACCCATATTCCTAACACACATGCTAAAGTCATGTGTCCCATATGAACCTCAGCCAATGCCTTTGTTTTTCCTGTTGCAGTAAATATTGTTACTTGAAAGGTTCTGAAAAGATACTTATGCAAAATTTATGTCATATCATTTAATACTAACTAAAATCAAAAGAAGCAAAAGAAGAAGGGGGCGGCCAAAAATGAGATGGCTAGATGGTATTGTGGACACAATGGGCATAGAGCTGAGTGAGTTGAGGAGGATGGTGGAGGACAGAAGTGCCTGGTGGACAGTGATCTATGGGGTCGCAGAGTGTCGGAATCGACTGTGCGACTGAACAACAACAAAAATCAATCACTTTATTAAGCATTATATCAGTTTGCCCTTTTCTTAGAGTTTTCATATATGGCTTTGTATTTTAAAGAAAGAAAGCTGCTGCATGTTGGGTCAGACCATCTGTACAATTAATTCCATCTTCCTTGGATACAGTGGTTCTTCTGGTTTTCAAGAGCCATTGCCAGACCTCTCTTGAAGTTTCAGAAATTAATCCTAGAATTCTATGCAGTCAATTCAAATGCTCTAAGAGACTGTAACATAACCAGAAGTATCTAGTAACACCTAACTTTTACTCGGGCACATTTGTTATTCTGCATTATATCAGTGACACAACAAATGGCAGTTGTTAAGCTTTAATATCTAAAAATGCACAGCATATTTATGGTTCCAACTTCTAAATAAATGAGCAAATGCCACCATTACTCCCACCATCAAATTGACATGTCTTTCATCACATTGTGTATCAGATTGCTACCTCCTGTTCAGAAACTCTGCAGGCACGATGCAAAGTTGAAGCAGGTGGCAAAACTAGCTAAGTGCTTCTTGCTTCATTCACACCATTTACATGAATTTTGCATGGGCACCAGCCGAATCCTGGTGTTACATTTAGAGAGAGTCTGATCTGGTTGATCTGGTTTCAACAGTAAACCATAGTATTGCAGTGCCCAGGAAATAAGTGATGTAATATTAATGAAATAAAAGGGTTGTGTGTATTAAACACACACACTGATGAAAGAGAGGTGTTACATGCTTCAAATATACACATTCTCTTTGCCTGTTGCCATCCCTCCCACCCCACCTCACCCCCATGACAGGACTTGAGAAGTCTGTTAAAGAAAAAGAAGGGGGAAAAGTGTTCTGGCATGCTCATTTCAATGAGAGCATGAACAAGGAAAGTTGCATTGCACAACTATTAGAGTTCAAAGAAACCCAAGGTCAAAGAGGGCTTTTACTGAGACTTGACATTTTGTAATTCTCCCTGCCTGTGTATGGTGTGTTAGTGTGAAAAGATAAAGAAATCCAGTAAAGGAGAGTGGCTTGCTGAAATAATATCAGAAAGTCACACTATATTGAAGCGATCAAGTGACTAAAGCATACTTAACAGTAGCTTTAATTTTTGTGATTTGTTGCTAATTTATAATGAAGTTTAAAGATATAAAGAAATACTGTACAGTATAAGGGATTTCCCCCTTTCATCCCCTTCCATTATTGCTTCCTCAACCTATTACCTAACATCTGAGTATATTTTATGCGGTGCCATGGCTCACAGCTTGCAAGGATCTTAATTTAGAAGTCTCAGTTCTCACAGACAAACTGCTTTTGAAAAACAACTAAATCCAGCACTCAGTTAAATGTCAGTCATTTTGCAGTTTCTTGTGCTGCGTTTCTCTTGAGAATAATGCTCATGTTAAAATTCACAGCAGTTTGTATTTCAGATCTGTTTAAAAGACCATTTTCCTAAAGAAAAAAGTTGACAATATTTCTCAGACATTGTCTGCTTCATGTTTTAACACTTCTTCATTTTCCTGTACTTTTCAAATTTCTTTTATCCTAGTGTTACCTTAAAAATTAGGGCTTGGTTTGTTTCCTGGTGGAGAATTAGTTAACCCCAAAAACTGACACCGAGGCATGGTTTTGATCAAAACAAAATTGGTTTATTGGTATTAAAAGGGTTCTAATTTACAGTGGCCGGCTATAAACTAGAAATCTCTACCTCACCCGTTTTGAAGAAAACCACCCTCGTGAACCCATCCACGCTATTCTGTGAATGAGCTGAAGTCCCGCCCACTCCCCAACATTTGTATACATTTACTCTAGTCGGCAATCAAGTATAGACAGATACAAATGCTGTTTACTGAAAATGGGGCAATTAAACGAGTCTTTACACTCCTTGATTACATGCTACAAAAGCTTAATTATACAGTACAAAAGTAATTCCTGAAGTTACACTTGACAATTTACACGTACAAAAGAGTGGAAGCAAAGGTAGAAAACAGTTTCTTGTTTCTTGAGGAAGTGATCTCCCAGGCGGTCGTAAAACTATTACAAGGTGTTTCAGGAAAGTACTTGCAGAGCGATACTGTATCTTTGGCTGTTGTGACTGAATGAAAAGGGAGCGCCTTTGTTTTACTGAGATTCCACACCTCTTGCAACACCTCTGGGTGAACTCTTGAGACTCGCAGAATGGGGACAAAAGAGAGATAATTAGTTTTACATTCTTGTTTGGAGGGGAGAAGCCAGATCTCTATTAACTTTAATTGCTTGCATTCCTTGCCAGAGTATGTGACCCACTTGGAATAATCAATATTCTTCACCAATGCTCTTAGGCAGGCTTTTATATCAATCCTTATAAAATTTAGTTCTAGTTTCCCTTTTTAATTAAGCCCCTTTGCAGAGGTTTATATCAAACCTTGTATTATTTTATTTCATATGTTATCTAATAAGCGTTGGCTTCTCCCCATATATTCATGCCTTGGCCCATGTGTATGTAGTGGTTCTTTGATTGTGACTTCATTAAAAAGAAATAAAATGAAAAAGTGATATTTGATCTTAAAATTCAGGTAACACTAGTAACACCTATTCTTGCCTTTTTGTTCACATGTTTAAAATTACAAATGAACCTTTAGAGCAGAGGTGCCCAAACTATGTCCTGTGGGCCAGTCCTGTCCCTGATGCCAATTCATCCAGCCCACACCACCCTCATCGCTTCTGGAAGCAGAAGTAAAATGCGGGGCAGGATCTGGCCTGTGGGCCACAGTTGGGGCACCCTGGTTTAAGCAGAGAAAATGGCAGCTTAAAATCTATCTCATCCTGTTGCACAACAGATTGCAAATCACATTTTACTTCCGCTTTCAGTGGGAGGAACCACATGACTGGCCTGCTGAACCACATGACCAGCCTGCAGCCTGAAAAGTTTGGCACCCCTGCTTTAGTGGTGCTATCTCTCCTTCCTTCCTTCCTTTTACCTTTGCTTTGTTTTACCTCAATGAAGCAAAGGGGACGAAAAGGAACATTAAGAAGGGGCTTCCTCTAGGGTTGTTATGTATCTTCTCTCTTCTTTTTCCTTTAAAAGGCACCCCAGTAGGGGCTTTCATTGTTTGGAGCCTGCTCATTGATCCACATGAAACAATCTTGCCAAAGCTATATTAAATCAATCAGCAATAGGAGTCAAATACTGTAGAGTCTTCCAGTGTTGCCATCTTTGTACTAAACAACAAGCATGGAATATACCTCTTGGCAAATAATTAGTAAAAGTAAAGGTCGCCCTTGCTCAAAAGCCAGTCTTATTTGACACTGTTTCAGTGCTCATCTCTGTTTATAGCAAAAGAGCCAGCACTGTCTGCATTTGCAGACATTTCCATGGACACAAGGCAGGCATGACTAGACACACAGTACGCTATTTACCTTCCCATAGAAGTGGTATCTATCTACAGTACAATCTTTGGGAAAGTAATCACATGCTCCATCTGCCTTTAATTTCTCCCTTTCTTACACTGAAATTTTTAGCAATGATGTAATTCTGCAATGTTACAAATATTTGTTCTTTTAAATGTGTGTGGTTTGTGAATTTATGCTTCAGATTTTACATACAGTACAGTACTTCCAATTTCTTGCAGTCTCTAAGCAAATGATTAGACAGGGCAAGTAACCAAATAATCTCCCCATGGAATTCTACAAGAAAATATCAACCTTATCAGCCTTATAGGAACGTGTTCACACATGGGTTGAATCCTGCCTGCAATTACATCTTATCTTGGCTGTTGTCATTGCAGTAATCCCCACTGCAACAGAAGAAAGCTACTCTACAAAGTGGCTTGACTCTTACACAGGGAGAACTACTATGGCACAAATTGCAGAAAAGCTGTCTACTTTGCACACTTGTAGCACTTTGATGCCACTTTAATTGTTAAGGTTTTTTTTCCTATAGAATTCTGGACTGTGTAGTTTTGGTGAAGTTCTTAGAATTCAAAAGTGTAACAATGAAAGACGTATTGGAGTGCTGCAATTATAACATGTAAATATATTGTTATTATAGTTCAAGATATTTTTAATCAGAAAAAATATTCATCAAATTACCAAACCACAGGATTCTCCAGAAGAATTATAAAATATCAAGGTTCTCGGTGTATTGTGGAGATGCTTTACAATTGCATTCCTTTAGTGAATCCTTAAATTCCACTGGAATTAGCAGTATCTGGGCAGCTTAAGTGATCATTCTTTATTATTTAAGGTTTTATATGACCTAATAGCTAACATTATTTATTAGGGAAATCAAAATAAGCAAAGTGCATTTTTATAACTAAATCAAGTATTTTATTGTCCAAATTTCTTACATGCATTAAAAGCTCAGAAAATAATCTGCTGACATGCAACTGGTTTTTAAATAAGGAAATAAAGAAAAGGCCAGGCAGCTGGTAACCTTTGGAGTCCTTTCCACAGATCCTCACAAGCTACTCTGCTTCAACTTTTAAATCAGCCCATAGAGAACACCACTGGAGAAAAATGGTCTTCTGCAAGAATTATTCGTATGTCTCAGTAGCCCCATAAGAATCCAGTGCACCTGGAAATGTTTAACTAGTCTTGTGTGTGGCTCAACTGTTAGATCATATCCAGTAACAACCAACATGAATGTTCTTCCCATCCATCTCTACGAAGTAGCAATGCTGCACATTTAGAAGTAAAACTTTACACATGAAAGGAAAGGAAAATAGTAGATATTAATATTACATTGGATCAGGCAAGCCTCAGGTATTTGCTGATGACTGAAATGACCAGATGCTTGACCCACATGAGTCTTGTGAACCTTCTGCTTTGCCACAAAAGTTTCTTTTTTTTTTTTTTTTTTTTCTAATTTTTTTTTAAATTTTTTTATTAGGTATTTAAAAAGAAGATACAAAAAAGAAGATACAAAAAATACAGAAGTAAAAAATACAGAAATACAAATAAAAACGTTATACAAATTATAAAGCTCATGTAACATAATTTATACATATAGTTATCAACTTCTCCTCTTTTCTTAATGCTTAATCTTCTCATTCATCTTTATTACACCATTAGAAACACACCCTTGTGCTATGTACAGAGTCCGGGGGGTTCTATACCTTTCACAATTTCCAAAAGTCATTGTAATCTTTTGCAGGGAGTATGCCCCGTTTTTCTTTTAAAGTATAATTTATAAAAGGTTCCCAGATCCTCCAGAATTTGTTATTATTAACTTTTGCTTTTCTACAATTGATTTCCCAAGTAAGTTTTTCGTTTAAAGCTAAATCCCACATTTGTGTATACCAATCCTGTAAATTAGTTTGTTCAACACTTTTCCACTTTTTGGCAATTCCTAATCTTGCAACCATCAACATTATGGCTAGTAACTCTTTATTATCTTCATTCATATCCTGATCTTCTATGTCTGTTAGCAAGATTGTTTTTGACCCCAGTCCAATCTGTGTACCCATTATGTTCTCTATTTCCTTTTTTAGTTCTTCCCAGAACTTTTTGAGTGCTTCACAACTATACCACATATGTTCATATGTTCCTTTTGTTTTCCTACACCTCCAGCATGTATCACTCATATTGCTGTACATTTTATGCAGACCTACTGGGGTCCTATACCATCTCCATATCAACTTATAATTATGCTCTTTGATTCTCACAGACATAGTTCTCATTATCTTTCTTTTCCACATCTTCTGCCATTTTGTCGCTGTTATCTTTATATCTAATTCATGTTCCCAGCTTTCTCTCAATACCTCTTGTATATCTTGACTTTTATTCAAAATTTTATAAATCTTACTGACTAACCCTTTAATTCCCATTTCTCTATTTCTAACTTTGGCCAAAAGTGTCTCGAACTCCGTACATTCTCTATCTAGATCATTTTCTCGTAAAAATTTCTTATTCCAATTATTTGTCTGGAGGATCCTGAACCAGTCCAATTGAAGTTGCGAGTACAGCTTATGTCTTTTCTCCTGATCTTTGCAAGTATTAACCCAATCCTTTAATAATAGTGCTTTGTTTTCCACCAATATATCTCTGATTTTTGTATCTATTTTTATCGGAAAATCCTGAAAATCTTCCACTTCTAAAATAGGCGAGGTTCCCAAAGTAAGCTCTTTCCTCACTTTATTCCAAGTTTCAATTGTTGATTTTAACATCATAACTTGAGCCACTTTTTTTCCTTTTTCTTTTCCCTCACATAAAAATTGTGCCTTACCCACCTTCAATAAATCTTTCCTTTCATATTTTTCCCAGATTGTTTCGTCCCTATTTAAAATTTTTATAACATTTCTTATTTGAAAGGCTCTATAGTATTTTGTAACATTTGGTATTCCCAATCCACCCTCTTTTTGTGAAGCATACCATAATGATTTGGTTATTCTGGCTCCTTTATTCCCATTGCAGTACCGATTAATCATATTTTGATACTCATTCAACTCCTTGTCAGTATGTTTTAGTGGCAAAGCATCAAATAGAAAGTTCAGTTTAGGCAGTAACATCATCTTGCATATTGCTATTCTTCCAAACCATGACAAATTTAATTTGCTATATTTTGCTATTTTCTCCTTTATTTCCTTCTTTTGTTTGTCATAATTCAAACCTTTAAGTTCCCTAATTTTGGATGAAAGCAATACCCCCAAATATCTCATTTTCTGTGTAATTTGTATATTATAGTTTCTCTTTATTAATTCTTCATCTTCTTTCTTCCCATTGATTAAAATCATTTCTGTTTTATCCCAGTTAACTTTCAAACCCGTGACTTCCTCAAAATCTTTTAAATGTTTATTAATCTTAACTAAACTTTCCATTGGATGCTTCACCGTCAACAGGGTATCATCTGCATAAAGACTTACTTTGGTGCCTTCTATCCCTACTATTCCTTTATCTTGCCGAATTACATTAGCTAGAAATTCCATAGCCAGTATAAACAACGATGGTGACAAGGGGCAGCCCTGTCTCGTACCTGCCTCCAGCCTTATATCACTTGTGTAACTATCATTAAATTTGACTCTTGCCGTACCTATTTTATACAGTTCTCCAATAACCTTTTGAAACTTTTCCCCAAATCCATATAATTTAATCATCTCGTGAATTGTTACCCATTGCAGCGAGTCAAATGCCTTAAATATATCTAATGCTAGAAACCCTACCTTTTCCTTTCTTTTTTCCATTATATCTAGAATATCCACTGCTCTTCTTATAAGGTCTGCCATATGTCTATTTTTAACAAACCCAGCTTGATCCTCGTTGATATAGTTGGCTATGAAACCATTCAATCTGTTTACTAAAATCGTAGTAAAGATTTTTGCATCCTGATTAATCAGAGATATAGGTCTATAAGACTCAATTTTTTCTAGATTTTTACCCGGCTTGGGAATCAATACAATTATCGACCTATTCCAGGAATTTGGAGTCGCATCTCCCTCTAAAATCCCATTATATAACTTATGTAATCTCGGGACAATCCACGGCATAAAATCTTTGTAAAATTCCGCGGGTAACCCATCTTCCCCCGGTGCTTTCTCCTTTTTCAATTTTTTTATTGCTTCTTCTATTTCCCCAGTCGAAATTGCTTCCTCCATTTTAATCCTATGTTCCTCTATAACCTTCTTAATTTGTTGCTGGTCAAAATATTCTCGCAATTTACTTAAATTTACCTCCTTTTTTGAATACAGCTTTTTGTAGAAGGTTTCAATCAATTCAGCCTTCTCTCTCTTTTTATTGCATCTTTTCCCATTATTATCTACCAGCACGCCTACTTGCCCTTTGTTTTTTTTATCTCTTGCAGCTTTTGCCAGTAGCTTAGAATTCTTATTGCCGTATTCAAAATATTCCCTTTTAAGAAAAATCAAGTCATTCTTTACTTTTTCAATATCTTTCCCATCCAGTTCTTTCTTAATTTTTTTGATCTCTTGGAGTATTTTCCGATCCCTCTTTTTAGCATATTCGCTGTGAAGAAATTTTAGCTGCCCTTCCAAATCCTGGTTCCTAATTCTAATTTGCCTATTCCTAATACTTTTTAATTTTATTGATTCCCCTCTAAAAATTGCCTTCATTGTGTCCCAAACTCCTCCCCCGCTGATCTCATTGTTTTCATTAAATTTCCAACATTCCTCCCATTTCTCCATTATTTGTTTCCTTGTTGATTCCTGCCCGTATAACTTCCCATCATATCTCCAAATGTATCCACCTTTTTCACCTTCTTCAAAACTTATATCTACTATCAATTTTGCATGGTCGGATTCTCTGAATGTTCCAATCTTAATTTCCTCAATTTTTTTAATTAGCTCTTCTGTTACAAAAACATAATCTATTCTCGAATACATATCATGCACATGTGAATAATATGTATATTCCCTTTCTTGAGCTTTTAGCTCTCTCCACACATCCTTTAATCCCATTAATTTCCTCCAATCCTCTAATATGTATTTTTTACCTCTCTTTTTTACACTTGTGCTATCAATATCTGAACACATCATATTAAAATCTCCACCTACGACCATGTTCTTAGTCCCCTCCTTTTTCAATATTTTCCCTACTTTATCTAAAAAGTCCTGCTGTTTATCATTTGGAGCATATATATTAGCCAATGTTATCTCCTCTTCCTCAATTTTCCCCGTAACTATTAAATATCTTCCATCTGGATCAGCTATGATCTTATTCACTATAAACCCCAATTTTTCCGAAATCAGAGTTGCGACTCCCCTGGCTTTAGATGTCCCATATGCCTTTTCATATATATCGATTCCCCTCACCGCCAAATTATTAACATCTGCCGATTTCTGGTGGGTCTCTTGCAAAAAAATTACATCAGCCCTATCTTTGTTAAGCGATATCCGCAACCTCTTCCTTTTCAGGGCGTTCCCTGCTCCCTTCACATTCCATGTTACAACCCTTAATGACTTAACCATTTGTATTTAAATCCACTTCCCATCTTACTTTCCTCCCCCCGGACGTGTTCCCTAACAAACCCTTAACTTCCCCACCCCTAAGAAAATTAGACAAAACAAAATACAATAAACCAAAAATACTATTGAAACTAAGAAAAAATTGAAAATAGCAACATTGACAAAAGAAAAAAAACTTACCTATCTTATCTGCTTCTTCTACCCTCCCCGCATCTTTCCTTCTAATGCCGCCTTTGCTCTCCAAAGAGGGGAGGGGGGGACCGGAGAAAAAAGGCATGCCGATCTTCTATTCACCTTTTCCCTCTGACATTAGTTAAATTTATATTTATATTCACCCCACTTGTTCCCCGCTTGTACCTGGAAAGTCCGCTCCACCCACTGCTCCCTCCTCCTCCCGACCCACCAACGGACCCATCACTCCCACCCTGGCCAATTCTGTTCTCATTACTATCCAATCTGAATCAGCTTCTTTGATCAAACCAATTTGTGTTAAGTACCACAATGCATCTGTATTTACATCCAAGACATGCCATTTTTTATCATAAAAAAATCTCAGCTGCTGTGGAAATCGCCATACATACTTAACACCTTTTGCAATCAATATCTTCGTGACAGGTTTCATAGTATACTTCCACTTCCTCTCTTGAGGCGCTATATCGTTGTAGACCTCCACATCCACCCCATCTATTTTTAGGACACCAGACCCAGCTTGTCTAATAAAAGACATCACCTTCAACTTATCTGCCCAATTTGCAAATTTAACTAAAACATTCCTAGGTGTCTTCTTATCTCTCCTGCCACCCACCCTATACACTGCGCCAATGTCGTCTAATCCAAATTCTTTACCCATTTTGAGTGAGTTTAACCATTCCACAATTCTCTCTTTCAGCTTGTCTGGTGTCCTCTCAATCACATGACGGATGACTATGTTAAATTTCCTCCATCCCTCTTCCATCATCATTAATCTTTGATCCTGGACTGTCATCCTATCTTCCAAAACATGCTCTTGAATATAAAGTTCGTTCACAGATATAATGGCCTGTTTAACTTCCTTGTTCATTGTCTTTGTAATCTCTTCAATCTTTTGTGTATTTGCTGTCACATCCTTCTTCACGTCTGTAAGGGATTTTGCCAGGCTTTCATATTGTAGTCTGGCTAGTTCCCTATCTTTCTTCATTTCCTCACTATTAGCTTCCACAGTTTTATACAATTTGGTTTGATTCTCATCCAATTTTTGCATTGTTGCCTGCATTTGTTGAAGAATCATAGTCATATTGTCCATTCTGTGGGCCAGATCGAGAGAGTCCGTCTGCCCCGTGGCTGTGGAGCTCATCACTGTTTCTGGAGGTTCCAAATTGGGAGAAGGAGTATGCCTCTCTTCCTCTTCCTGATCTTTAGCCTTTTTGCCTTTTCGACCTTTTGGTTTAACAGCAGGTTCCTCCATTTCCCCCCCCACTCTCCCCAACAAACACCCCAGCACCTCTGCTCAAACCGTCTCAGTCAAATGTCAGTAAGGGGGAGGGAATGGGTAACGAAAAAATGTTCAGTTCTCCAAGCTGAGGCTTCCTTATTCCCTTGTTTTACAAACAACCCAGAAGCAACAACACAACGGAGAGGCGAATCTGCTGGCTGCGTTTAAAAAACTCTTTTCCTTTATATGTTCTGGCACACAGCTCTTAATTCAATGTCTAATATATTCAAGTTACAAGCTTGGTCGAGGACAAAGGCAAGTCAGAGACGAGAATCTGCTAACCGCGTTCAAAGAGCTCTTTTACTCAGTAATTCTTCGTGCGTAGCTCGCCAGACGAGGAGAGGCACCACGTCTCCGCCCCTTAAAAATTTCTCTCGTCCGCCATTACAGCCTCGGCGAACAACAAAAGTTTAACCTCAGTCTCAAAGTCACGGTTTTTCCAGCAAAGGCAGTCAAATCTCAGCCCACTCCAATTTAAACCAACTTCAATCTCTCCTCACTTACTCAATTTCCCTCCGGATCACTTCTAAAACACAAACTTTGTTCAATTCCTTTCATGTGTTCTTCATCCTCCTCTTTCTCGCCCCGCTTCCCTCGTCCCGGCTCTCTGTCAGGCTCCCAACACAACGCAACGGGCAACGAGGGCTCCCAGCACAACGCAACGGCCGATGAGACTCACAGCATTCGCCCCGCTGTCCAAAACGTGCGTGCGTCTCCGATCCCCGCTCACCCGTCCTCTCCAACAGCTCGCCAACCTCCGTCCTGCGTCCTCTGCTCTTCGATCGGCTCCGCTGGATCGCAAAAGCGCCGCCGCTTGATCTCCCCAACTCCTCGCCACGGACTGAACGAGCTCCGGCACCCAGGAAATTCTCCAAATTCTTTAAATCGGGCTCCACGGACCAAGGTGGGGGTTAGATCTTCCGATCCCCCCCCCTCTATCCGGAGCTCCGATCTCCAATGTCCGACTTCCGTGCCCCGCTCAAATCCAGTCTCCAAACCTCCTCGTCGGCTCACAATGTCCTGTCTCCAAACCGCGGACCCACCAGGTAACCAACAATCAATTTTTTGTTCTCTATCGCATTGATTTCCCCATTTTTTTGTCAGAGCGAACAAGGGACAATGTTCACTCTACGCCATCTTAACTCCGCCCCCGCCACAAAAGTTTCTAACAGCAGTTTGTGGTATATTTGCAGGTGGTCCATGAAGCTGTAAAACTAGAACTGAATGAAAAGGGAGCGCCTTTGTTTTACTGAGATTCCACACCTCTTGCAACACCTCTGGGTGAACTCTTGAGACTCGCAGAATGGGGACAAAAGAGAGATAATTAGTTTTACATTCTTGTTTGGAGGGGAGAAGCCAGATCTCTATTAACTTTAATTGCTTGCATTCCTTGCCAGAGTATGTGACCCACTTGGAATAATCAATATTCTTCACCAATGCTCTTAGGCAGGCTTTTATATCAATCCTTATAAAATTTAGTTCTAGTTTCCCTTTTTAATTAAGCCCCTTTGCAGAGGTTTATATCAAACCTTGTATTATTTTATTTCATATGTTATCTAATAAGCGTTGGCTTCTCCCCATATATTCATGCCTTGGCCCATGTGTATGTAGTGGTTCTTTGATTGTGACTTCATTAAAAAGAAATAAAATGAAAAAGTGATATTTGATCTTAAAATTCAGGTAACACTAGTAACACCTATTCTTGCCTTTTTGTTCACATGTTTAAAATTACAAATGAACCTTTAGAGCAGAGGTGCCCAAACTATGTCCTGTGGGCCAGTCCTGTCCCTGATGCCAATTCATCCAGCCCACACCACCCTCATCGCTTCTGGAAGCAGAAGTAAAATGCGGGGCAGGATCTGGCCTGTGGGCCACAGTTGGGGCACCCTGGTTTAAGCAGAGAAAATGGCAGCTTAAAATCTATCTCATCCTGTTGCACAACAGATTGCAAATCACATTTTACTTCCGCTTTCAGTGGGAGGAACCACATGACTGGCCTGCTGAACCACATGACCAGCCTGCAGCCTGAAAAGTTTGGCACCCCTGCTTTAGTGGTGCTATCTCTCCTTCCTTCCTTCCTTTTACCTTTGCTTTGTTTTACCTCAATGAAGCAAAGGGGACGAAAAGGAACATTAAGAAGGGGCTTCCTCTAGGGTTGTTATGTATCTTCTCTCTTCTTTTTCCTTTAAAAGGCACCCCAGTAGGGGCTTTCATTGTTTGGAGCCTGCTCATTGATCCACATGAAACAATCTTGCCAAAGCTATATTAAATCAATCAGCAATAGGAGTCAAATACTGTAGAGTCTTCCAGTGTTGCCATCTTTGTACTAAACAACAAGCATGGAATATACCTCTTGGCAAATAATTAGTAAAAGTAAAGGTCGCCCTTGCTCAAAAGCCAGTCTTATTTGACACTGTTTCAGTGCTCATCTCTGTTTATAGCAAAAGAGCCAGCACTGTCTGCATTTGCAGACATTTCCATGGACACAAGGCAGGCATGACTAGACACACAGTACGCTATTTACCTTCCCATAGAAGTGGTATCTATCTACAGTACAATCTTTGGGAAAGTAATCACATGCTCCATCTGCCTTTAATTTCTCCCTTTCTTACACTGAAATTTTTAGCAATGATGTAATTCTGCAATGTTACAAATATTTGTTCTTTTAAATGTGTGTGGTTTGTGAATTTATGCTTCAGATTTTACATACAGTACAGTACTTCCAATTTCTTGCAGTCTCTAAGCAAATGATTAGACAGGGCAAGTAACCAAATAATCTCCCCATGGAATTCTACAAGAAAATATCAACCTTATCAGCCTTATAGGAACGTGTTCACACATGGGTTGAATCCTGCCTGCAATTACATCTTATCTTGGCTGTTGTCATTGCAGTAATCCCCACTGCAACAGAAGAAAGCTACTCTACAAAGTGGCTTGACTCTTACACAGGGAGAACTACTATGGCACAAATTGCAGAAAAGCTGTCTACTTTGCACACTTGTAGCACTTTGATGCCACTTTAATTGTTAAGGTTTTTTTTCCTATAGAATTCTGGACTGTGTAGTTTTGGTGAAGTTCTTAGAATTCAAAAGTGTAACAATGAAAGAGGTATTGGAGTGCTGCAATTATAACATGTAAATATATTGTTATTATAGTTCAAGATATTTTTAATCAGAAAAAATATTCATCAAATTACCAAACCACAGGATTCTCCAGAAGAATTATAAAATATCAAGGTTCTCGGTGTATTGTGGAGATGCTTTACAATTGCATTCCTTTAGTGAATCCTTAAATTCCACTGGAATTAGCAGTATCTGGGCAGCTTAAGTGATCATTCTTTATTATTTAAGGTTTTATATGACCTAATAGCTAACATTATTTATTAGGGAAATCAAAATAAGCAAAGTGCATTTTTATAACTAAATCAAGTATTTTATTGTCCAAATTTCTTACATGCATTAAAAGCTCAGAAAATAATCTGCTGACATGCAACTGGTTTTTAAATAAGGAAATAAAGAAAAGGCCAGGCAGCTGGTAACTTTTGGAGTCCTTTCCACAGATCCTCACAAGCTACTCTGCTTCAACTTTTAAATCAGCCCATAGAGAACACCACTGGAGAAAAATGGTCTTCTGCAAGAATTATTCGTATGTCTCAGTAGCCCCATAAGAATCCAGTGCACCTGGAAATGTTTAACTAGTCTTGTGTGTGGCTCAACTGTTAGATCATATCCAGTAACAACCAACATGAATGTTCTTCCCATCCATCTCTACGAAGTAGCAATGCTGCACATTTAGAAGTAAAACTTTACACATGAAAGGAAAGGAAAATAGTAGATATTAATATTACATTGGATCAGGCAAGCCTCAGGTATTTGCTGATGACTGAAATGACCAGATGCTTGACCCACATGAGTCTTGTGAACCTTCTGCTTTGCCACAAAAGTTTCTAACAGCAGTTTGTGGTATATTTGCAGGTGGTCCATGAAGCTGTAAAACTAGAACTTTGGGGCTGGCACATTTCCCTCATTCCACCGAAGACATAGTTACAACAGATGTAACTAACAGCATATGCAATACAGTACTGTATTTGATAAGTGAATGGGAGTGTATGGTATCAGTGTAACAGTGGGTACAGTGGGGTACACAGAAAAAGCTTCCTCAAAGATTGTGGTATTTCTGGACATAATCAGACGTACCCTGGTAACAGCAACATTGTGTTGCCAGCTAATCTTTTTCACGCTGGGTCAGGTGAAAGGAACTGTGGAAATGGATTCACCAAAGGTGGTTTCATTTTAGCAGTTTCATGTCTGGCCTAGACAAGGAAGGAAAAATATGCACAGTTACCAGTTAAGCTTGGGCTTTCTGAAAAAGAGGTTACATTATGCACTGGAATTATCACTGCACCCTCCTGCTGAGCAATCAATCATACTGTACTTGTTGTTTGTTTTTTAATTCATCAAATGTAAGCTATTAGTTTGTCTCTCTTGCAGATAATGCTAGATTTTTGCATATAGAGACAAAGGATGAGATGGCATTCCTTTCACATATAGCAGCTGACTGAACTCCATGTTGAATTTGCCTCTGGGAGGTTTGCTAATTAGGCAAGAATCCAAGATCACTTTTCTATTGCTCCCCCACTCCAGACAAACTGTATCTAGCTACTTCTTGCCACAAAATCTATCACAAGTCATGGAAGTTCTAGTCACCACGATCCATTTAAGAGATAATGAAATCTGTAATCCAAATTACCTGGAGTTTTGGTCTTTCACAATTAGCTTTGTTTAAATTTAAAAGCATTCAATAATTTTTCAGTGCAATCTATTTAAGTGAATCATATTCAAGTTTGTTATCAAAACAAAGCCTTACAGCATACTGACACAATAGATGAACTCTTTCTCTACAAAAGAGGGGATAGTTTTTATAAAACAACTATCAAAAGAGTGGAAGAATATATTTCCTGCCCTTTCATTATGAGGTGTACAGCTTGGTTCATATTAAATGATATTTAACATGATGATGATAGTTGACCAAAATAGGTTTCTGTTTGGAAACTTATTATTTTATATAGCAATGCTATTGGTACTGAAAATATTTTGCAAAGGATAGCCAGACAATATTTTAAAACTTTAATCAACAGAGTAACTAGGATGAATAAAAGTTTGCATGCTGAAGCAGACTTGTACAGGACATACAAAATGTGAAGAGCCCAGGTGGAACAGTGATTAAACCACTGTACTGCAGCCAAAACATAGTGAGTTTGATCTTGCTGATTGACAGCCTTCCAACGTCAGTAAAATGAACACCCTGCATGTTGGGGGCAAAATGCTAATTACCGTATTTGCTGGTGTATACGATGCAGTGGAGTATAAGATGCATCCTCTTATTACCAAAATAGTCCACTATATGCCACTATATACAGTACAAGACATACTCCATTTTTCCAGTGTATTTTAAGGAGCTGGGAGTGGGTCTTATACATCAGCAAGTACAATAATTTGTGCACCAACCAGAGAGTGCACTAAATTCTGTGGGGTGGTATACAAGTGTGCAATTTTATTAATTTCACCATAATTCTGAAATACTGCAGTAAGGTAAAGGCAAAGGTCACCTTTGCTCAAAAGCTAGTTATATCCAACTCTAAGGTTCAGTTCTCATCTCTGTTTATAACACAAGAGCCAGTACTGAATGCATCTGCAGACATTTCCGTGGACATGTGGCAAGCATGCCTAGATATGGGAATGCACAGAATGCAGAGCAGGAAGGAGGTGGCGACCAAGATCCCAACTGCCATTTGACATCGCAGAAGCCCTGGGGGAGGTCAGTAAAACATCATGCCACCTCCCCCGCCCCAAGGCAAGAGCAGGAAGGAAGTGGCAACCAAGATCCTAACTGCCATTTGACCTCGCAGATGCCCAGGGGGAGCTACATTTGAACCATGGTTATATGATTCTCCAACTTTTCAAGATACTCCGGGCACCCACCAATAGCCGGAGGGGAGAGAGAAATCTATTATTGATTTAGAAAAATGCATTATTATTATTTTTTTTGGGGGGGGGCTGTGTTGCTTTACTGATTGAAAAGTATCTTGAAAAGCCACCCTGAATTGCCATGGCGAGTGGGTGGCAATAGAAATCTAAATAAATAAATGCTGTTTACCTTCCCACTGAAGTGGTGCCTATTTATCTACTTGCTATGCCTTGCTTCCAAACTGCAAGGTTAGAAGGAGCAGGGAGAGAGACAAGAGCTCATTCTGTCGTGCAGGATTCAGATACTACAGTAGGAACTATCTAATCAGATACGACATAGGATTGGTAACAGGGCTGAAATCTGTGAATGTTAATTGAGAAAGCAACCAGGCTCACCGGAAGCAGATTCCAACTTGTTCTCTCAATCTGTTAAACCATTAAGGGGGGGGGGACTTGGGGGCTTCCATATAATTTAGACAACTCCTGTAATCC
This sequence comes from Furcifer pardalis, assembly GCA_030440675.1. Taxonomy (NCBI): domain Eukaryota; kingdom Metazoa; phylum Chordata; class Lepidosauria; order Squamata; family Chamaeleonidae; genus Furcifer; species Furcifer pardalis. The sequence goes on along the minus strand of CP126892.1, from coordinate 63,031,269 downwards.
TTTACTGTCTGGAGCTGAGAAGACATGAACCCTAAATATATCAAAGGTCATGGGATATGCAGCTGCTACCTGTTTTAGTCAGTCAAGGATAAGGTGGAGAACTGGGTCTTGCCCTATAAAGCAAATCCATGAAATCTACCAACTCCTCACTTTTGCTCCCCACTAAACCAGTGTTTCCCAACCTTTTTTTTTTTGGACTTCAATTCCCAGAAGCCTAAATCAAATCTCCAAAGGACTGATCAGCCAATGTACTGACTTAGGCTTCTAGGATCCAGATTCCACTGCACTAAACTCTCAACATTGGCTTCCTAAGATTTATGGAAGCCTTGGCTCCCTGTGACTCATCCACCACATTTCTGCAGTGGCAAAGACTTTACTTATCCAGCCTTTTCAGTTACTTATGAGAACACAGCACTTTGTAAACAGAGGGAGCAATGCTTGGAATGCCATTGTTAAATGCTAAACAGGGTTCTTCTGCCACATTGTTTAACTTCCTTGTGGGTATTTGGTCCATGCATGTTGAAAACCTTGCACAGTGGACTTGACTATAAGGTTCTTGGTGGGTGGGAACTGTGGTTTAAATCCTTATTTCTCTTTTAAGGTAAGCTAAATAATACTCATCACCTGAATCATCCAGACCTTGGCACTATTCTCACACGATCAGTTGACTGTATTTAATTCATTTTTCCTGTACAGTAAAACCTCATATAACACTAAAACCTGGTTCCACAAGTCTTGGTGTTATATGATTTTTAGTGTTATCTGATGCATGTTAAAATCCTATGGGATCCATAGAGATACATTGTAACCACACAGGCTTTAGCGGTTGTTATCTGAAGCATCCCATTGGATCTTAATGTTATCTGATGCAACTCTTCCCCCCAGATTCCTTAATGTTATGCGATTTTAGTGTTATTCGATACTAATGTTATATGAGGTATTACTGTAATTTATTTTGCCATCACAGCAGTTATGTCATTCCTGCAGTGTAATTCCTTATGTGGCTTTCATGGTGATATGATTTCAGGAGGAATCACTGATCATTCTATAGACTGGTGGTGTGGTGTGGATGTCAAGGGGGTGTGGATGTCAAGGTAGCCCATACCTGCCCTGCCAGGCAGGTCTTCACACCCTTTTTGATAGACAGCATCTCTGTCTGGAGACATAGCTCAGTTGGCAGGAGGTTCCATAGGGCCATAGTGGACACAGAGAAGCCCCTCCTTCTGGTGCTAGAAAGATGCTCCTCTCTAGCTGATGGCACAACCAAGGAGCTTCTCTGGTCCACTCTGGTGGGACGGACAGATGTTCTTGGGGTGATGTGGTCTCTTAAGTATCCTGGCCCACTACCATATAGGGCTTTAAAGGTAATAACCAGCACCTTTAATTGCACCTTTCCAGAAGGATACCATGGTCGATGGTATTGAAAGATGCTGAGAGGTCAAAAAGAGCCAGGACGGACAGATGCCCACCATCCCGTTCTCTCCAGATATCATCCATAAGGACGACCAATGCAGTTTCTGTAACATATCTGGGCCTGAATCCTGAGTAGAAAGGACATTGTACAACTGCATGTTTCCTATACAGTCCTTGGCAGGACCCTCATTCCCTCCCCCTCCAAGATATGGAGGTCTCAGGACCATTTAGGACAGGGGTGCCCAAACTATGGCCCAGGGGCCTGATCTGGCCCTGACACCAACTCATCTGGCCCATGAAACCTTCATTGCACCCAGAAGCTTTAGTACATTCCCGGTTTATTTCCACTTCCAAGAGTGCCCCCCCCCCCGCCCCCGGACCATAGTGACTGGCCTGAAAAGTTTGGGCACCCCTGATTTAGGAGGCTCTTAACTCAACTTCAAGCCTTCTGCTTGAGGTAAAGCTGGGAGAGACGTATTTGAAGAACCTCTCCCTGGCTCCTTTTCGGAGGAATGGCGGGGACCGGAGAGAGAGACGAGTCCACACAAAACAGCTGCAGGGGCCCGCGTGGGTTGTTGCGGGAAGGCGTACGTGTGTGGGGAAGGCAAGAAGTGGACTTTGCGGGAAGAACGGGAAGCAGGGCGCTCACTCCTCTCCCGGCTGCGAGAGTTTTGCCCCTCGACAGCGCCTCAGTCGCCTGCGGCAGAAGGGGGGGGAGGGAAGGAGGAGACTCCGTCCCCGCCTCTCCGGTCACCATTTGGCACCCGAGCGCGCCACGACCGACGCCGCACAACCCTCCCGAACCAGCCCCGCGCCCAGGCCTCCCGGGTGGGGTGGGGTGGGGGCCCCGCAGAGAAAAGCGGAGTGGTAGTGGTGGTGGTGGTTGGGGGGCGGGGAGGCGGCGGCCAGGAACGAAGCGGTTCCTCCCCCTTGTTACAACCAGCTGAGGAAGGAGGGAGACGAGGTGGCGGGAGAAGTCCAGGCGAGGCGTGAGGCCAAAGTCGGAGGCCAAACGAGCGGCGCAACGGTGGCGGCGACCCAGCGGGAGGCTCCCCAGCCCTGAGGGAAGCGAAGCGGCTGCGGGCGCCGAAAGTGGGCGCGGGAGGCGGGGCGCATTCTTTTGCCCTTCCCCGGGCGAGTGGGCCGAGCGAGCAGGCTTTCCCCCTCAGGTGCTGCTCTGGGGCAAGTCGTGTGCGCCCCTGCCTGCCAGGCAGCCTCCATTGAGGCGCGCACACCCTCTTGGCACCCTGCCGGGCTCGGCCCTCCTTCCCTGGCTTTCCTTTTCCCGGCCGTCTCCTCCCCTCTCCTGGCGTGTGTGTGTCGCGTCCCCTCCTCCTCCTCCTCCTCCCCCCCGGGTGAGCCGCCAAAGGCACAGGCAGGAGCCTCCCCGTGGCCCGTGCGTTGACAGGGCGCTTGGTCTCCTCGGCCCAGGCCCGCGCCGCAGCTGCCCAGAGCCAGAGGAGACTCCGCCGGGGCCCCTTGGGGTGCACAGCAGCCATGAGCGGCGGGGAGGTCGTCTGCTCGGGCTGGCTCCGAAAGTCGCCGCCGGAGAAGAAGTTGAAGCGCTACGTAAGTGTTTTCTCCAACCCCCCCCCCCCCGTCCTTCCTTCCCCGCTTCGGATTCCTCGGGCTGCAGGGCTGCAGTGGCGCTCGCCCTCCTCCCCTTCCTCCTTCCTGTGTTTTCGCTCTCCTTTTCCCATTCCTTTCCTTTCCTCCTCGCTCGGTTTCCTCCTGCCTTCGCTTCCCTCTCCTCCATTGGTCTCCCTTCCGATCCCTTTCCCCACTGCTCCGGGAAGCGCCAATGGCCCGCTGCTTTCTCCCGGAGGCTGGCTTGGGAGCCGTGGAGTGGATCAGGCTCCCAAGTTTATTCCTCAGCAGTGCCAAAGTAGGGAGCTGTGGTCTCAGCGTGCCGTGAAGTCTCACTCTTAGGTCTGAAATTTTTTTGGGAGTGGTAGCCGTGTTTGTCTAAGTTGCAAGCATAGCAGAGAGTAAACCAGGGGTGCCCAAACTATGGCCCGGGGCGGGGCCCCCGGATCTGGCCCCCTAATGCCAATTCGTCTGGCTCTCGAAGCCCTCATCACTTCCAAAAGCAGAAGTAAAATGTGCCAGCTTCTGGGAGTAATGGGAGCTCAAGGGCCATAATGATCAGGTCCCTGAACCATGTGACTGGCCCGCAGCCCAAAAAGTTTGGGCGCCCCTGGAGTAAACAAAACAAGACAAACAGCGTGGTGGCAATAATGCCTTTGTTTTTGTTAGCTTTCGTGGATCAAGCCCACTTTGTCAAACACAAGAGTGCAACTTCATGGCATTTGTTTACACATATCAGGTACAGAGGTACATAGTGGTTGATTAGCATAACATATAAGTTTGCCAATCAGTGTGGCTATTTACAACCAGTAATAACAGAAGATCCCTGTTTGGGGTTCAGATTTATTGCTGTGGAGCTTGGTTCTGTTGAGTTGTAGTAGATGGATGCAAAATAAACATTGTGGCATTACACGTTTGCTAATGAGTTAATTGAGTGACATTGCCAGAGGCCAATTACCCACCCTGTCTTATGTATGACAAAGTGGACTTGATCCAGAAAAGATATTAAAATGTAGCAGTTAGTCTTTAAGGTGTGTATTTATTTTGTTTACTCTCTGATATATTGTTTCAGCAGTTTACAAAATGCCCCTGGATGGGGCACAAGTTCTGCCTCCTGGTGATCGCCCTTCACTGGGGGAGAGAGAGGGCGAAGTTTTCCATTAGCTTCTCCCCAGGCATGTGTAATTTTGTTTTGGAAAAAAGGGGAAAGAAAACGTGTTTCCAAGTTGCTCCAGACGAAAAGGGTTGGTTCATTCCCAAGAAGGCAGAATCTCTGTCTGCTGGTTGATGATGAAAGTGGTTGCTTTAATATTGATTTCCCCAACATAGAAGAAAATACTGAGCACTACAAGTGGGGATCAAAGTATTCATAGAAGTATTTATTTATTTATTTATTTTTAGATTTCTATACCGCCCTACTTGGTGCGACCAACTCAGGGCGGTGTACAACAAAATAACATACAATCAATCAATAAGGTACAACAATAAGGCAAACAAAGCTATGAAAGAACACCCTAAAGTAAAACAGCAACAATGTGGCAATGCAATCAAGCAACAAAATAACAAATCAAAAATACAAAGCAGAAATAAAATCCCAAGTACAATATAACATACAGTATAGAAATATATCAATATGACAATATAATGACAAAAATTAAATTCCATCTAGCAGTAGAAAACAATATATCAAATGTCATAATTACAACGTGGACCCGCTGCCGCCAGTACCAGAGGTTGTGTTTATTTATTTATTTATTTAGATTTATTATCCCGCCCCAATCAGGCGAACCCGACTCTAGGCGGCTTACCACATAAATGCAGATCAAACTTAAACAATACAAAAATCCCACATAAGTGCAAAACAAACTACACAATCCCACTATACCCCTACAAATTTAGTGATTAGTTTAAAATTAATTTAAAAAGAAATTAAACTGTAATTTACAAAATACTAAAAAAGATTTAAAAATTTAAAAAGTTAAAAAGTTTAAAACAGCGAAAGGGGTGGCTGTCCCATTAGATCAGCCACCCAGCATGGGACCCCACATTCTTGGAGCCCCACACCTGTCCTGCCAGTGAGGTTTTTAGACCCTTCCGAAAGGGCAGGAGCTCTGTCTGTAGACGTAACTCAGTTGGCAGGAGGTTCCAAAGGGCCGGGGCGGCCACGGAGAAGGCCCTCCTCCTGGTGCTAGAGAGATGCGCCTCTCTAGCTGATGGAATGATAAGAGAGCCTCTCCGATCCACCCTGGTAGGACGGACAGATGTTCTTGGAGTGACGCAGTCTCTTAGGTATCCTGGCCCATAACAAATTTGTACTACAAAGAACGAACTGAGGTGGATGTGTATGTTGTGTGTGTGTGTTTTACATTGGAAGGGTTTTTTGTTAGGAAACGGCACATCAAGTATGTGTAACTTGTCATACTGTATTTTGCTTCAGTGGCCAGCTCAAATTTTTTTTTACTACCACACTGTGGGCATGGTATGGTGGGCATGGCCAGGGAGAAAGCCCTGTGTTACACCCTAATTAGGATTCTAGTGGAACCTCATACAACAATCGCCCTGTATAGAATGCATAACAATTAGGGGTTTTTTTTGGGGGTGTGTGGAATGGTGTCCCACATAACAATTTTCCCTATGGAAAAAAATCATACAACAATTTCTCAGTGAGAAAAACCACTTAGTGGCAAAAAAAGTTGTATGATGCATCCAATAGGGAAAATCGCTATACAATGCATGCATCATATAGCAATTGTTTCATACAACAATGAGCCCCATGGAACGGATTAAAATCGTTGTATGAGGTACCACTTGTACTTTATTTCAAACCTTGGAAGTTGGGGCCAGCACTACCAGTTCTAGCAAACTGGTGTTAACCTACTGATGCCCACCACTGTGTTGCTTGCATATGTTTTATTAAATTTCTGACTGTTTTTTGAAAGCTACTGCTATTTTTGAGTTCTCAATATGTTGTGCATGTGTGAATTTTGCATCATGACTTCCTGTTGAACTGTGCACATGTGTGTATGGGCTTTAAATGTGCAGTGCTCTTTGCCATTTCTGTAATTTTCATAGGGATATAGGAAATGCACTGCACACTAGCAATGGAGTAATTAAGGTCACTGGGAGAAGAATTGTATATTATAGACCAGGTGTGAGCAGGCTTCAGATTGAGGAGATCTTCATGTTGCTCTTTGTGGTCAACTCCACAATCTACCCAGAATCCACCAACTGGAATCAGGTGCAGAAAGCATACCCTTCAAGTCTGAAGAGTTTGTTTGTTCTGATCAGCACAAGTAAAAGCTTATAACCCTTCCACATAAAAATTAACTCTTGTTGCTCTCCTTTCCTATTTCTGCTCATGATTTCTTCATATGGTAAAACATTTTTGATTGCTGGTGTTGGTAAACAGTTCAAGTATCAAAAAAATCTTGCCAAACTGACTGCAGGTTGACCTGAGATATAGTGGTAGCTCTTGATCTGTAATCTACTCAGCCAGGTAGACTCTGGAAATCTTAGGGCCAAGAAGAAAATTCAGATTCTTTCCTTAATGTATCATCTTAGAAGTATGTACGTTTAGTGCACGTTAATAATACACAGATGTAACATATCTGAACTATGAAGACATGGAAAAATGAATAGTGTCTTGATGTAGTGATGATTTTGTAAGCATCTATACTATGTATTGCTTCTGCAGAGACTAATTTTTGCTCTTGGAGGTAACTAATTTGATGTAAGCTGCTACTCCAGTAACATTCATATTAATGAATGAAGAGCAGGTATTTCTGGAAGAATTGGATTTTTATACCAGAAATTCACACACCCTACTACATTACTTTAATCAAGAATGATGATTCTGCAATTCCAAGAGGCGGATCCAGCCTATCAGATACCTTCAGCCAAAATTTCTCACAAATTACATCATTTAATTTAGTTTTTTTTAAAAAAGGTGGTTGAACTGTCAGTCTAAAAACCTACACCACAAAAATAGCACACAAACAACAAACAGCAACAAACAACAACTCTACTTGGCTGTTCCCTGTCAAGATTTAATTCAAGGATCTGATGAACTGGTTCTAATTCTTTGGGAAAGTTTGGGTTCTTGAGTTAAACAAGTTAGTGATTTTCCTACTTTGAGTGATTTTGCATGGGATTTATGTATCCTAACATATTATCCTTTGTGGCATTCAGGTGGTTTTATATGAGTATGAAAGCAGTTGCTAAGCTTCTTGATTAATTCATATCTCTTAATCCACAGTGGAACAATACTGTATTTGTGTTGAATGATCTTAGCACTTTGGTTTCCCATGTGGGGCATATGCCCCACAAGGGGCAATTTGATTTTTAGGGGGTGGGCAATTCGAGAACAAGTTAGACCAAGTTAATTGCCTTTTAGACTTCCTCCAGGAGTTTTTGAATAATAAGAATTATATATCTGGGGGGATCCGGATCTTAGAGATTTTTTTTTGGGGGGGGCATGGCTAATAAAAGGTTGGGAATCACTGTCTTAACAGGTGCAGCCCTGTTCATGACCTGACATGGTTACCTGTATTTTTATGTTTCATAAATCAGCGATTTTTCCTTTACCTGTTGGCATCCTTGATTAAACAAAACATTGTCCTGCACATAGCTTGTTAGCCTTATGGCTACTGTTTAACTTCACTGTTAAATTATATTGTTTTTATTGGTATATGGGCATTGCCATGGTATTGCCTTGATGATGGAAAAGTGCAGAAGAAATGTTGATAATCATCCTATTACTTTTTTAGTGGCAATTCTTTGAGATGGGTGAGAACCCCTAATGGTTTATTGTTTTTGCTTTAAGCATTGTTTAGTAAACTGATTCTTTTCAGTACTAAAGTGGTAGTGATGTTATTGTGTGAATGTATCTTAGTTTGCATTGTAAGCATTTGAAATTGTTGAAATTGGGCTTGAAACAGTTTATAACAAGCAGTGACAGTTTATAGTAATTAGTGAAGAGTTACAGGCATGTTCAGTAAAACCCTGACTTACAAATGCCCCAAGTTACTTAAAATTCGACTTTTATAATAGTTTTGCTTTGAGTTACATAAAAAATTCATTTTCCTATGGGTTTGCTTCGAGTTATGTAAAAATTCCATTTTTCCTTGGTTTGCTTTGAGTTACATAATTTTTTCCCTATGGGTTTGCTTCGAGTTACATAAAAAAACCAATTTAAGCAAAAGCCTACGGAATGGACTTTTTTGTGTAAGTAGGGGGTTTACTTGTATTGACAAATTTGGCTGTCTGGGTGGTGATGGGGTGCCGGCAGTATGCCCGTGCCTTGCCACTGCTTTGGGAACTACACTGGTTGCCAGTGTGCCTCTGGTGCAATTCAAGGTGCTGGTAATTACCTTTAATGCCCTATATGATAGTGGGCCAGAATACTTAAGAAACTGTCACCCTGAAAACATCTGTCTGTCCCACCAGAGCAGACCGGAGAGGCTCTCTCATTGTGCCATCTGCTAGGAAGGCTCATCTCGCTAGCACCAGAAAGAGGGCATTTTCTGTATCTGCTCTCGCCCTTTGGAACCTCCTGCCAATTGAGCTACAACTCCAGATGGAATAGCTGCCCTCAGGAAAGGGCTAAAAACCTGGCTGGCAAAGCAGGTGGGGGCCATCAGCGATGTGGTGACCCCTGCCTGCTGGCTGATTTAGTAAGAACACTCTCTCCCTCTTTTAATCTGTAGGGGTCGGAGTAATTTTTGGTGGTAATTTTAATGGGGTTTTTATTGGTTTTTTAAATATGATTGTTTTTATTTTCTGTGAGCCACCCAGAGTCTTCCGAGTTGGGCAGCAATATACATCAGAAAAATAAATAAATAAATCATTGTGGGTCTGGTAGAAGAGAATTTAATGGCCAAAAATAACTGCTGTTGCCCCTCCTGTTTCAGTACTCCCGCAGGTTTCCCCAGGTGAAGAGGGATCTCTGGAAAGTCAGAATCAAAAGTTAGATAGAGGAATAGGGACCTCTCATGTCTGGCTTACGGCATCATCAGGATTTACAAGTGTGTAGTTGTGCAACAAGATTTCAAACATGGATGTAATTATTGCAGTATTGCATTCACACGATGGCCGGTCATTTGGCAGTGGGAAGCAGGACAGGAGTGTAATAGCACCTTCCTGTACATATTAACCAGCAGTTGATATATATAGAGAACTACTGACTGATACTGAGCATGCATTCACGATTACTACTAGATATTGATTGCCCAAATCCTAAGAATTTGTCTTATCCCTGTTGGTAGCTATTGCTACATCTTGTGGTAGCAAATTCTACAAGAATTCACAATTTTATCTTTGACAAGAAAGAGAGATGGCCATGTTAGTCCTCAGCAACAAAAGAATCTTACGCCTTCTTCCAAATGAAAAAGATTTATGTTGCATAAGTTTGCACTAACTTCTTCAGCTGCTCTGAGTGAGAAAACTTTGCATGGAATAACATGTCTTAAGGTACAACAAAACTCTTTGTTTTTCTTTTATTAATCTTGATACTTCCAACAATCAGTTTTAATAAGTTATCTTTCATTCTGTTGTTATGGGGAAAAGCAATTTTTTCAATTCACTTTCTCTGCTCTATGCAAAATGTTATGCACCATTCTCCCTATACTGTACTTAACTTTTCTTTCTTAGCTAAAGATTTGCAGTCAGTTATCTTTCCTCCAAATCTGGATAATTTTGGTTTTCTTTGCTCTATTTCCAGTTCTGTACTAAGGCAGTATAGATTATAGAAGACGAGTGTTCTCTTGACAGTTTTATTTTGTATTCCTTTTATAATTGTGCTCAACACACAAACAGAGGATGATTATGTTTTAAGTAGTGGATAGAGATAAACTTTGCTTTTATAGAAGGCCCCCCCCAAAAAAAAAAAATCTGTGGGGAAATACATTGCAAGACCTTCTGCTGATGCATGAAACTGTGGGCAACAGCGCACCCTGTATTTAACATGTATATCTGAGCCATAGAAGAGAGGAGGGTTTCAAATGCTTCTGTCATTCTACATGAGAGCTATCAAAATATCTGCTCTGTTCCTTCTAAACATTGCAAACAGTGGCCTCTAGTGGCCAGCTGTAATAATGTGCTATATATATAATGTGCTATATATATTATGTTGTGTGGTAATTTTATTGAATATTCTTAGACTTGCAGATAACTGAACCTGTGGATATGGCTGTAGTGTGGCCTGTATTGTCTTTTTGTTTTGGGGCCAGCATATAATAAGCAGTTGGCATAATAAAATAATCTAAAAGGCAGCTTCTGTTTTTTCAGACTTGTTTTGCAAAGGTATACAGAGATATATTATATTTTTTCAACTTTTAAAACCTTTTTAACTTTAATCTGTGGGTTGTAGTACTTTTAATTTTTTGGAGATCTTAATTCTTAATCTATTGTGGTCTTAAATTTGAGGTTTGGGGGATTGTTTTTGTTGTTGCTCTTTGTTGTAAACCACCCTGAGTCACCTCAGTGAGGAAGGCAGTGGATAAAATTGAAAAATAAATAATAAATAAATAAATATCTGCTTGCATGTGCACACAGAATCCTTTTTTACCTTCCATCCCTCTACTGAAGTATTTTTAATGGAAGGAATACCTTTAACATTTCCTGACAGTGATACATGCTTTATTCTGGGCAGGCCAAGGGTATATAATTTTCATATGAAGTGTTTCTAATGCCTGCTACACATAGACTATCAATATTGTGATCTTGAAAAAGTTGCTTATTTCAACTAAAGCTCCCAGAGAGTTCTGGGAGAAGCAGTCGGGGGCAGGGGACCTCTGCTAGGAATGCCGAATAACAGACCTTGACTTATGATTTAGGTTGCTTGTTAGTCTACATTGTCTCAAAGATACTTGATGGTCCATGTACTCTTTACAATAACTTCACTGTGTATAAATGTGTGATTTTTCCTTCAAATGCATCATTTAATTAGATGCTTGGATCTCTGTTTTGCTTAGGTTACAAGCAGCAGATCCTATTCCCCCAATGACTTAATTTAAGTCAATTATTTCAGAAATAGTAAGCTAGATGTAGCATGTCTATTGTTTGGGTTGAATTTTACCTGTGTTGGCATTTTTATACCTGACCTACTTCTAAGGAAGCCAGAATTGTGCTGCCATACTTTTTCTTTAAGTAAATATGTTTAGGAAAATCAGAGATAGAACTGTTTTTTGAATCTCCAAGGGTGTTGTGCATTTTGCCCTGGTGCTGGGCACAAAGTTGTTTCCATCCCCCATCCCACTTCCAGCCAGGGCGAGTGGGATAGAGGGGGGAAGAAAGATCCTTTAAGCCTGCCACTTACTGTCAGGAGGCAGGGAGGACAGGATCAGCCAAGATCTGCAGGGCACGAGATCTCCTTTGGAATCTGCCCTTTGCTTGGCTCCTAGCAATCAGCAGCGGCTGCTGAACTGCACACAGGGTGTGGGGTGGGGGTGAGGGTGGCTTTCAAAATAGCCCTTTCTTGTCTCCAGTTGCCGATCTTATCTAGCTGCCGAACTGCATTTGGAGGGGGGGGGGATTACCGGCAGATAAGATGCACTCCATTTTCACTTTAAAGGGGGAAAGTGCATCTTATATGCCAGCAAATACAGTATATTCTCTTGTTTCAAAAAACATTAAGCAAAACCTTGGCATACATTTGTATGCTGGCATCCATTTGTTGTTACAAATGAGACAGAAAGTTCCAAGGATAAGCCTTCAAAAGAAGTGAGTGAGCTTAATTATCTAGGTCATGTGATGGCATCTTCCACTGTCTCATGTGTAGTGGAGATGCTGTTGCCATACTGAGCTGCCCTGAAAACTAAGACTGTGACCCCACTGTCCTTTTTATTGTTGGGCTGGTTGGGTCTAACTAGGGCTGCTTGAAGTTGGAGGAAGGAGTGATATGCCATGTGGTGCAATCCTTGTATCCAACCTCAAGTTACCCTGTTTGCAGTACAGTCAAACCTCGCATAAAGAGGGTTTCGCTTAAAGAGTAACTCACTTAAAGAGCAGAATTTTCTCTGAATGTTCGCTTCGCTTAACAAATAAAACCAACCAAAAACTAACTTAGCAAATAAATCGGGGTTTGCAGTCCCCCCCACACACAATTGGTCATTTACAATGATGTTTCGCTTAAAGAGCAAACTCGCTTAAAGAGCAATCCTGTGGAACGCATTATGCTCTTTAAGCGAGGTACAACTGTATTGTGATGTGGCTTAATAAATAAGCTACTTCGGGATATCATGAATACTTTCCCTGATCCTGTGCAAAGGGCTAGGGGGAATTATTGTTGTTATTATTATTTTGGAATCTACTGGACCATAGCTGATGTGCTGAGTCATTTGGATTAATTTTTTAAAAAGTCTTTGCCTTGTGTGTGTAATGCTGATAGAGGACCTGCCCACAGCCACCATTTTGATGGGCACTTCACAGAAAGGCAAATACGTTTTTTTAGGTTAAAACTAACTAATTTAGGAAATGAGCAATAGTCTAATCAAGTTTTTAAAACCCAGTAATTTTATTTTCCCTGCCCCTCTATAAAGGGGAAATATTTAATGTACTGAAATCCTGAAGTGGCTTTCTTATTAAGCCAATCTGAAAATTGATACCAGAAGAAGAAGCCCTGCCAGCTTCTGATCCCCAAGACTGCATGTGCCAGGAACAGACTAAACTAGAGAACAGCTATCCACACCAAAAAGTAGAAGGCCCTGACAAGGTCTCAAAAAGATGTGAGTAGAAATGCTCTGAAGGTGGTTTGGTCCCCTCTAGTGATCAAGTTGTCTAATCACTGGACAGAGAGTGAACCAATCCACCCCTAATTTGAACAAGTACTCATCTTATTGAACCCTTAGGCTCCTTGCTGCAGTTGGCTACAACAAGAAGCAGGGTAGAAAAGGCAACCAGCATCTAGTTAATAAATGGCAATTAGTCACGAAGATTATGTCATTTCTTTTACATTAAATCATCAGTAGGATTTATGCCTTACAGTTGTTACAGAATTGGCTCTGTAGTGCTTTATGTGTCATATTCCGGGTTTTACATTAACCTGTTGCAATCTGCCATCCTCCTGATGTTTAGACTTCAGCTCCCATGATCTTTAATGGGATCGTGATATGATCTGACAACACATCTGGAGAATTCCCAATTGGTATTTTAAATACAGTCAAACCTCAAATAAAGAGCACCTCACTTAAAGAGTAACTCGCTTAAAGAGCAGAATTTTCTCTGACTGTTTGCTTCGCTTAACAAATGAAACCAACCAAAAACTCACTTAACAAATAAATCGGGGTTCACAATCTCTCCCACCAGAAGTCACAATTGGTCACTTACAATGGTGTTTCACTTAAAGAGCGAACTCACTTAAAGAGCAATCCTGTGGAACACATTATGCTCTTTAAGCGAGGTACAATTGTACTGAATGGATGATGGTTGCCTCTTTTTGACTTTTTTCTTTTCCGTTTTGTTGTTGGCTCTTCTTTTGTGCTTGTATGGTCCATGGCTGAGGAAGGAAAGGTGGACAGAATACCTCAAATCCTAATTCTGAATCTTTTTTCTCACTTTGTTAACAAGCACAGAATTTAGTTGTTATTAATTAATGGTTTTGGATCAGGTAAAAATGGAATATAGCTTGCTGTGAAATTTACTTTGCCTCAGACTATTATTTCATTTATGTGTAGACTTTTTCTACAAGTCCGTTGTTGTCAGCTGCAACTTGTACCTGAGAATGCATTTTTTCCCTGAAGTAGGAAAAATGCCATTGGTGTGAATTTGTTTAAGGTGGATCCAAGTTTGCCATGAAGTGACCCACACACTATGATCATGGAGCCATCTCCAGTGGCACATATGAAATGAGACATGCACGATTTAACACCAGAACTGCAATGGACTGCCACAGCCTTGAGGATATTATCAAGGCACACCTTCACAACCAGCACATCTGGCATGGCCTATTCTGCCTCCATGACTGTTGGGAATCAGAGTGGCATTTCCTCCACTGAGGGGACTATCACCCCAGTAAAGGGGTTATTTACCGCCATAGGGAAGGGGAAAAGAAGGGTATTGTTTTCTTGATGACTTTAAGAGTGAGGCATTAACTGTATACAGTTAATAGCATCCTTTTTCAATAGGAATAAAAAACATTGTTTTTCAAAGTTCTGTCTTGTTTTAAAATTTTAGAACAAACTGCACAAGTGAGTAATCATATGTAGTAACAGAAATGAAAATATGTTTAAAATGGAAACCAAATCAAAGATAATGTCAAACTAAGATCATATTGAATACTAATAGATCATCAAAATGTAGGCAATATTAACAATAAAATGTTTTAAGCATAAAAAGTGCTATGTAATTCCTGAGACAATACAAATAAAATTGCTATTCACTAAAAGCTCAAACAAAATCTCTTAATCTAGCACCTTAACAAACAAAAAGAACCAGATGCAAATTTCTTGGGTTGACATTCCATAAATAAACTTAGTCTTAGTGCCTGTTGAAAAGAGCCCTTCTTTCTTGTTACATCTGTCAGATGTTTGAAGACAGGGTCAACCTGGGTAAGGAGTATAGCTTGGATAAATTAATCTTAGGGATATAGTTTTAGTAGGTCTTGGAGCTTTAGGATTCTGGTTCTTGTGATCCAAAAAAAGTAACATTTTCAAATGCTGATAAGAACCTCTGGTAAGTGTTTTAAACCTGAGCAGTAAATCTGAATCTTAAGTGACTTAATCCTGGGACTAGTTACGCCATATTATAAAAATAACTTGAGCTGGCATGATCCCAGCATGCAACGTTTTGCTTTTCTAGATTTTAGTTGTTTTGCTGTGCTGTTTATCTGTGATTCTTACTGTGTAGCATGTATGCAAATAGATGACAATATGTACTGTAATTTTAGGTCTAATTATTTTGCATAATTCCCCCCCCCCCAATCCATGTGTTAAAATTGCTACCCTTTCCTAAACACAAGAGTAATCTTTGATGGCAAGTTTTTGCTGCAGGATTATTTGTTCTTTATTACTGATATTTGAGAGGAATACTTTCCTCTGCCTCCTTCCCTTTTTCTCCTGGCTGTATGCCATTCATTGGAAAGAAAGTTTTACTCTTGGGATAGACATGTTTAGATTACAAATTATTTTGGGAGGGGTGAGGGGCAGGGCTGAAACCTGGAGACAAGAACATGTTTTTCTTTTTATAGTATCCTACTGTTTTTCCTTTGTAAATATTTTAATAGGACAGTGCACCTGATTGTGTAAGTCCTGTAAGACTGTTTGTTACTTACTGAGAGGGCAGTTTCTGTAACATGGGGGTAACAGTGCTGTTCTACGTTTGCAGGTTTCCAAAGCACTAGATAGTACTGTTGAACCAGTGGAAATGCCAGAAAATGTTACATCTCTGTGTTATATTAAAGTTGGTTGGGGATGCCATGATGCAGATTTCCATGCACAATTGCTACTCGTGTGGGAATATAGACCTGATTTATATACATACAGTGAAACGTAATTAATGCGTTATCCAGGACGTTTCTTACAGCGAAAATTACTTTAACTGAATTTCCCATAGGAATTCATTGAATGCAGTTTCCCATAGGGGTGCATTGAAAACCAAAATACAGTACATTAACCAAAATGTGGTTTCCCATAGGAATGCATGGAAAAACAATTAATCAGTTCAAAAAAATATTGTAAACTGAGCCACTGTTTTCTATGGATTTCCTTTTGTTATGTGATTTTTATGTTAACCCAAGCCATTTGTTAACCAAGGTTTCACTGTTTTGCTGGCACTTATCCCTGTATTTTCAGTGATTGGCAGCTAAACATATGAAGTGATTCTGTCAAGAAGCAGTTTGTTGAACTGGAGAATTTTTCCAGAGACAAACTCACTACACACACATCATAATATTCACCAAGTTGTGCGTGTTATGCATTCATCTGTAGTAACCAGTCCTTTGTTCAAGCAATTATTTGATGCAGTAATAAAATTGTTTAAATTTGAAACCAAATCAAAGATAAATCCAGTTAGTCACAGCTAAAGAACACCCATTTAAGGAGTGGGACTTGATACTTTGATATCACATGGTCTGTTATAGTTGAAACTACTAATTAACATAGCCCCAAATATTGAACTTTATAGGAAAGCATTCAAATGTACACATCATTTAGAAGTGCTGGAGGGAAATGTGGTTTCAAATTAAATATCAGTTATTAAATAATATTGTAGTGTCAATATTAATGTATCTTTTTTTACTATAATCATGCAACATGGAGAAAGAATCATTCATACCAGTTACTCTTTGGTGAAGTAGGTTTAATAAGATTCTTGCTTTTGTTTATTTTGTTTACAAGAGCTTCCAGTCCTATTTTTCCAAAGTTTAAGATGACAGCATTTGACTGGCTTTTAATGATCCCTAAATAAATCTACATCAACTGAAATGTTTTATGTGGTTTTTTAAATGTGTCACTTTACTTATTCAGCTTATGTAAGTATCTGTTTACATATATGGAAAGATACAATTACATATCTGCCTCTAAAGAGCTGTTTAAAAGGTATAATAAGTAGTATACAGTAGCTGTAAATGAAATTGTGTAGGTTTAATTTTTCAGTTGGGAAAAGAAATTAGTGAGCATTGTTTTATTAAAGATTTTGATATTTGACATCTGCACGGAAAATCTGTTTTTCTGTAATTATGTACCTTTTTAGGTTGCCTTACTAAAGAGAAATACAATTCTAAAGTATGCTTTAAAGTTGCATCTCTGTACAGTGGTTTATTGTATAGGTTTGCAGTGTTACTGAATATATGAATGAATATTAGCATAGCAATCAATTCATACTGTGGTTACCAGTTAAACCACCATGAAAGATTGAGCTTTTAACCATGTAAAGATGCTGTCTATTCTAAATGTGTAAGAGATTATTAGAATTTATGCTTGAGGCAGAGTTCTGCCATGAATCATTTGATTTGGCAATTACACTGGTGACTGTTTATGCAGATATGGTCCACCATCTTTCTGAGGCTAAGAAGGGTATGTGAGTTCGCAGAAGAGAAAGTTTACAGGAGAAACAACCCCCTAACCTTTCCCTGTTCTTTAATCAAGCAAACTGAGAATTCCCAAAGGTTTTTAGGTGCACATATATAATAGGGCCTTGGGAAGCCTTGTAATTTGATGATTAAAATTGTAATTTGGTGACAAACTGAGAATTCCCAAAGGTTTTTAGGTGCACATATATAATAGGGCCTTGGGAAGCCTTGTAATTTGATGATTAAAATTGTAATTTGGTGGCAAACTGAGAATTCCCAAAGGTTTTTAGGTGCACATATATAATAGGGCCTTGGGAAGCCTTGTAATTTGATGATTAAAATTGTAATTTGGTGAACTAAATGACAAGTATATTTCTTTTTTAAAAGCTTGGCATCCTCCAGCATTATAAAATGGAAATGGTGTCTCCAGAAAGGCAAGAGTGCCTATGGGCAGTGGGTGCCACCCAGAAACCTTGGTGGATGAGGGCAGATGTTAAAGCTATTAAACCCCCCCTCAAACCCCCACATGTGTAGTGACTTCATTCAAAGACAGGGTGAGTCATAACCAGGTGGCTTCTACTTAGCAGCGGACTGGTCCCTGCTGCTGCTGTAAAATGGCATTTCTTGCCACACTTGCTTGCTTGACGAGCTGATTCAAAGGACATTTTAGTCAGACTCCAATATATTGCAGACTTGTTATTTTGTCTCACCTTCAGTTGTGTCTCTTGACTGAATTTCTCATAGGGTTGGCCCTTTCTGCTGCTTGCTTTACTTTTGGCCTGTCTGAAAAAGAATCTGATTGACATAAACTGCATGTACATATCTACTGTATTTGCCAGCATATAAGACGTATCGGAGTAGAAGAAGCAATCACCCCATTATTACCACAATAGCCCACTATAGGCTACTATATACTGTAAAGTATAAGATATTTTCCAGTGTATTTTAAGGGGCGGGGGGAAAGTTGGTCTTATATGTCAGCAAACTACAATGTAGTCTAAAAGGATTTGATATGCTGAAGCTGTTTGTATAAGTTTCCAAGTATAGTTTGAGAAAAGAAATGAGAAATATGATAGTACCTGAAGCCCAAAGATACTTTAGAAGCATTCCAACTCTGTTAGTTTTTCATGACTTCTCAACAATATCCATCAGCCATAGTGCCCTTCTGAATTGCTTGGGAGTTAGGTAAGAAACTGTTGGGGGAAGTCATCATTTGAAGGTGTGACCTAAAATGTCATCAATATGTGGTGACGTACAGTTGATCTGTGCAGAATATTTCAACTGTATTATATGGGACATACAATCTTCTTAGAGCATGGGGCAGAGTTGGAGCATAGGATAGAGTTTATCTCTCCCACTTTTAAGGGCCCAAACACATCCTACAAAATATGTTTTGTGATTGTATGAGGCATTGTATTTAAATGGGGCAATATGGTAATGTTTCCAAGGAACTACTTAATGTCAGAATGACCTCAATAATAGGAACATGTAATTAAAGAATTGGTCTATGAGAAATAGTTAAGGCAATTAAATACGTGGTACCTCTCTTAAAGAGCATAATGTGTTCCATAGGATTGCTCTTTATGCGAGTTTGCTTTTTAAGTGAAATACCATTGTAAGTGACCAATTGTGACTTCTGGTGAGGAGGACTGTGAACTCTGATTTATTTGTTTAGAGAGTTTTTGGTTGGTTTTATTTGTTAAGTGAAGCAAACATTCAGAGAAAATTCTGCTCTTTAAGTGAGTTCACTCTTTAAGTGAGGTGTTCTTTATGCGAGGTTTGACTGTATGTTTGTACATGAAAAGAGAAGAAAGAGAGGGGATCCTTTAAATATGTGAACAGTTTATCACATAAAAGATGGAATCAACTTCTTTTCTTCAGCTGCAGAGAGTAGAACCTGAATTAATGGATTCAAATTAAAAGGATATTTCAATAAGTTAAAAGCTGTTCAACAATGGAATAGAGTAGACTATCTTGGTAGGCAGGGGACTCCGTTCCACTGGAGGTTTTACTATGTAAGGGTTGAACTTAATGACCCTTGGAATCTCTTCTAGCTGTATGGTTTCATAATCCTGTTCCTGTGAAAAAGTGTTTATTTCTGCATTCAGCATTTTCAGAAACATTTCATAATTTACTAGGGTATGTTTCAATTCAATTCAATTCAATTCAATTTATTTACAGTCCATGACCAGCATAACACACAAAAACATAAATACCACATCCTAACTAGTCTGGACACGGGTAATAAAAGGAAACGATGATACTATAAATTGAATTGAATATTAAGGTATGTGTGGATAATATTTTAATTAATAAATAGAAATTAATTATATAATTAATAAAAATTGAGATTTGCCTTACTGCAAATATTTGTACTAAGATAGTGTCAAGAGAATATCAACAATTGTGTAACGTTTGGATTTCTTCATTATTGATAGTAGCATTTGTGAAGATTTACTATTATGCTCTATTATCTTGCATAATTCAGTATTATGCAAGATTTTCCAACATCTGAAAGTATTCAAATGTTGGAAAATCGTGAAAGGAAAAAAACAATAAAGTTGAGATTTAGGCTCTAAGAACGCTCTTTTCTATTTGGTGTGAAATGGCCTAGTTTTGTTGAGCATTGGAGACCATGCTGGGACATCTGAAGCGATACTGAAAATAGTCACGTACCAGTTTTATCAGAATTTCATAGGTCAAAAACCTATTCATGGGAAAGTGTTTTTGAAAATGATAATTTTTGACACTCTATAATAAATCACAATAATGATAAAATGATGTCAGTCAGAATACAAGGCAAGCCATTCAATATCACTGTAATCCAAGTATACGCACCAACCACTAGTGCAGATGAAGCCACAATTGACCAGTTCTATGAAGACTTAGAACACCTCATAGAACAGACACCGAGAAATGATGTACACATTATCATAGGAGACTGGAATGCCAAAGTAGGAAATCAAAAAGTAAATGGAATAACAGGCAAGTTTGGTCTTGGAACACAGAATGAAGCAGGCCAAAGACTGATAGAGTTCTGCCAAAATAACGCACTGGTCATAGCAAACACTATCTTACAGCAACACAAGAGGAGACTTTACACATGGACATCACCAGATGGCCAACATCGAAACCAGATTGATTACATACTCTGCAGTCAAAGATGGAGAACCTCCATACAGTCAGCAAAAACAAGACCAGGAGCAGATTGTGGCTCAGATCACAACCTACTGATTGCAAAATTCAGGCTTAGTCTAAAGAAAATAGGAAAAACAATTAGGCCAGACAGATATGACCTAGACAACATTCCTTGGGAATACACAGTGGAGGTGTGGAACAGATTTAATGGATTGGACCAGATAGACAGAGTGCCAGAAGAATTATGGACAGAGATGCGGGACATCATGCAAGAGGCAGCAAGGAAAACCATACCAAAAGAAAAGAAGCATAAGAAAGCTAAGTGGTTGTCCAATGAGACTCTTAAAATAGCAGAGGACAGAAGGAATGCAAAATGCATTGGAGAAAGGAAAAAATACAGTAACTTGAATACAGAATTTCAAAGAAAAGCAAGGAGAGATAAGGAAACCTACCTGAACGAACAGTGCAAAGAAATAGAGGAAAACAATATCAGGGGTAGGACTAGAGATCTTTTCAAAAAAATTGGGGAACTCAAGGGAACATTTAAAGCAAAAATGACCATGATAAAAGACAAAGATGGCAAGGAGTTAGCAGATGCAGAAGAGATTAAGAAAAGATGGAAAGAGTACACAGAGGAACTCTACAAAAAGGACCTCAACACCCCTGATCATCACAATGATGAGAACATGGAACATGAGCCAGACATTCTAGAGAGTGAAGTCAGAAAGGCTCTAAAAAACACTGCAAACAACAAAGCCAGTGGAGTTGATGGTATCCAAGTTGAACTTTTCAAAGCACTACAAGATGATGGAATAAAATTATTGCATTCCATATGCCAGCAGAGTTGGAAAACACAACAATGGCCACAGGATTGGAAAAGATCTGTATACGTTCCACTCCCCAAAAAGGGTAATGCCAAAGAATGTTCAAATTATTGAACAATTGTGCTCATCCCTCACGCTAGCAAGGTGATGCTCAAGATAATACAGGACAGACTGCAACAGTATGTGGAGAGAGAATTAACAGAAGTGCAGGCGGGTTTCAGAAGAGGCAGGGGGACTAGAGACCACATCGCCAACATAAGATGGATCATGGAAAAAACAAAGGAATATCAGAAACAAGTCTACTTCTGTTTCATTGATTACACTAAGGCTTTTGACTGTGTCGACCACAACAAAATGTGGCAAGTAATTAAAGAAATGGGAATACCGGAACACCTTATAGACCTCATGAGAAATCTGTACATGAATCAAGAGGCAACAGTTAGGACAGAAAATGGAATGACGGAGTGGTTTGGAATAGGAAAAGGAGTAAGACAAGGCTGCATTTTGTCACCTTGATTATTCAACTTATACACAGAACACATAATGCGCAATGCAGGGATGGAGGAATCACAATTTGGGATCAAAATTGCTGGAAGAAACATCAACAATTTGAGATATGCAAATGATACCACCCTAATGGCAGAAAGTGAGGAGGACCTAAAGAAGCTCCTGATTAGGTTGAAAGAAGAAAGTGAAAAAGCTGGCTTGACACTCAATATCAAGAAAACCAAGATAATGGCAACAGGCCCTATCAGTCCCTGGAAAATAGATGGGGAAGAAGTAGAAGCAGTGACAGATTTTACTTTCCTAGGATCAAAGCTCACTGCAGATGGTGATTGCAGCCATGAAATAAAAAGGCGACTGATTCTTGGGAGGCAAGCAATGAGAAACCTGGGGAGCATAGTGAAAAGTAGAAACATCACATTGCAAACAAAAATTCGCATAGTCAAAGCAATGGTATTCCCTGTGGCAATGTATGGTTGTGAGAGCTGGACCATTAGGAAAGCTGAGTGCAGAAGAATAGACGCCTTTGAGATGTGGTGTTGGAGGAGAGTTTTGAGAGTCCCCTGGACAGCGAGGAGAACAAATAGGTCAATCTTAGAAGAAATCAACCCTGACTGCTCCTTAGAAGGTCAAATAATAAAGATGAAGCTAAAGTACTTTGGACATCAAATGAGAAGAGAGGATTCACTTGAGAAAACCTTGATGCTTGGAAGGGTCGAGGGCAAAAGAAGAAGGGGATGGCCCAAGATGAGATGGCTAGATGATATTGTAGAGACAATGGGCACAGAGCTGAGCGAGTTGAGGGGGATGGTGGAGGACAGGAGTGCCTGGAGGACAGTGGTCCATGGGGTTGCAGAGGGTCGGAATTGACTGTGCAACTGAACAACAAAAGTAATCATTTTTAAAATGCTCACATGAAAGGTGGAAGGGACTGTGGTGGCTTAGTGGTTAAGACGCTGAACCAGCATTTTGAGACCCAAGTGCTGCACAAGTAACAGCATTACCACATGTTCACAGACACATCTGCAGATGCAGACAGTGCTGGCTCTTTGACTGTAAACAGAGAGGAGCACTGAAACCAAGAGACGGATTCGACTGGATTTCAAGCAAAGGCAACCAAACATGAAAGGAAAGTGAGACTGTTTTTTTATATATTCACTTGTGCCTCAGTTTGCTACCATCTTTTCTGAAATGGCAACCATTACATCTTTTATGCAAACCCTGTGCATGGGAAAGTAAGTGCCACCTGAGAAAATAAGTGGTATCATTTAAGAAAATATTTTTTTGGGGGGGTTTATATTATATACACATACATTTTATTTGGTGTTTTAGAACTATATTTTTAATTTAAGTGTTCTATTTTCAGTTACTTGGTTCATCATATGAATGGGACTGTAAAGAGCTCATTAAAAAACTGACAAGTCATAAGTGTACTTGCATCTTGCTTACTATGTATGTCAGAAGTAACTTGGGACAGTGAAATGAAAAATAAGCTTTACCTCTGGAAATACTCCTTTGTGTAATAAAGCATGTTTCTATCCATATCTAATTGCTTGGAAGAATGCAGAATTCCTTCTGGGCTGCAAATAACTATGCAGTTGCACTTGCTGTATATGGTTTCAGTGTAAAATTTTACTGAGTGGGAGGAAAACACTTTGAAGCCATCAGACAGACATCTGGTATGTTGCGCTTTTCAGGCTCTCTCCCACCCCTCAGGTTTGACACAGTATTTGTGTCAACTTCTAAGCTTCAGTATGCTATAATATTCTTCCTATTGGAAAATCTCATTTGCTTTGGTATGTATTAAAGAACTTCAACACATTTTTCCAGCCTTATACATTGTATTCAGAATGAACTGAGATGCTGCATTGTACATTAGGAACTCAGATAGAATAAGCACTCAGTTCAAACTTTCTTTAAATGGTTGCTAAAACTGCTGTGGAGAACACCATTACTAACATCCTCTTATGACAATACAGCAACGTTTTGCTTGCTTATTTTTTTTAGGTTCCGTTATTGGAACAGCCTCTATCCATTCATCCTCCCTTCTCTCCCTCCATCTGAGTGGTTTACAAGTGAAATAAACACAAAAAACAACAACAAATAAAATCACATAGATGGTGCTAACAATAGACCTCAAGCGACTTTATATAGACCACAGCAGCCCACATCTAAAGGGCCAGTGTGGTCACACTCTTAGTTGCCAATCCAGTTATTCATTATATGTAGAATGCAAGCAGTGCTGCCATTTTGTCCTTCAGTAAATGGACTGGCTGGTTTGCCCGACTAGTAGTTGGAATATACCCTCTGCCTTTATTATTTTTAAGATTGGGAGCCCTGATAAGATCAGGCTTCTAATTACATTAATTAGATATACTGTACACCTCTTAACCCTTGTTATTTCTGTCTGCCAACTTTCTGTAAAACATAAATATGGTACCACAATACCCATAAGCATATAAACGTCAGTTATTGGAAAAAGTGGGCTTTTGTTTGAATCATATTGGCAGCAGGTTCTTTGACAGAGTGTTTATTGGGAGATAAGACCCCAAAGGTTACTCCACTAGGTGTAAACCATGTTCTGAGCTCTGCCCATTCATTCTGCAAACCTGGGCCTATTTGATTATTGTTTCTACAAAACAACATCTGTAGAAATGCTTATGAAATGTAATTAGTTGAACTTTCTTTTTAGTATTTTATACATTTGTTTTATATCAGTAGTGGGGAAACCTTTACCTTTTACTATTAGATGCTTAGGTGGTGGCTATAGCCAGTAAGTTACTCAGTTCAGAACAGCATGCTAATCACACCTGTCCCTATTCTTGCTGGACCTAACCATGATGACGATAATCTTTCAGCTCATACTCTCATTGCTTTTAGCAATTGGCCATGCTGACTCTGATGAGAATTGAAATCCTACATTTGGCAAGTTGCAGTTCCCCTAACTTTTTTAATAGAATGGTTTTTGTGGCTGATAGAGTTATAGAAAATCCTGTGATAATGTAGATATAATTAGATAAGAATCAGGCCTCTAAGATGTTCTGCTCTGTGAACACAGAGTTTATCTTAGCTTTGTGGGAATGCATCTTCTGCTAACTTGTTGAATCCGTGAAGCTCACCTATTGACATTCTTCTTAAGTGAAGCTCAACTCAGGAGAGATAAGTGTGTTTCAGCAACTTTGCTTAAGGAGAGTTACTTAACTGGCAGGCTGCTTGTAGGAACCTGTATTCACATAAACAAGAAAAACTCTTAAGTCATCAAATACATTGGTGCTTCTGTTTATCTGTTTACCACTTCTAATCTGAAAAGCAATGTTCCTGTCTGTGTTTGGTTTCAGAACAACCTTACGAATAGATCACAAACTAATCTCAAGCTTTCATGGTTAGCAAAGACAGGTACAGTAAAACACCGGATAACAATTGGATCGGATAACGTTAAAATCGCATAACGTTAAGTAATCTGGGGAGGAGAATTGGATCGAATAACGTTAAGGTCCTATGGGATGGATCGGATAACAACCGCTAAAGCCTGTGCGGTTACAATGTATCTCTATGGAGCTTTAATGTTATCCTATCCATCCCATAGGATTTTAACACGGATCGGATAACACTAAAAATCAGATAACACCAAGACTTGTGGAACCAAGTTTTAGTGTTATCCGGTGTTTTACTGTATATGTTTTCAAGTAGCTAACTAGTCTTGTGTCTTTATTTGCATTTTAATTTTTGCATGAATTTTTGAATTGACATAGCAGATGCAAGCTCTAAATGAAATGTGTACTGTACTTAAAGACAAGAGTTATGTAATGATACAGAGTCCCCCTGATTTCTTTCTTCTTATCATTTCCTGCTTACTTTTGTATCTCAGCTCTCCTCTAATTAATTCAAGGTGGTGTAAATGGCTCTGTTACCTCACTTGCTCCATACAGTCACCATGTGATATGAACCTGTCTAGGAAAGTGACTGGCCTAAACTCACTTAGAGAATTTCATGTCCAGCATTGTAATGACTGCATCACACTGTTAATAAATTGAGACTTTGAGTCATTACTAAAGGATGATTTACAAATTATGCCTTTGTAAGTGGAAACTACATGCAAGAACAACCGTACCACTCTTTTGTGGCGGTTCATTCTGAATATACATCTCACAGGATACTGCATATCACTGGAATATTAAAAGCTACAAGTAGAAGGAAAATAACCAACAGAGCACCTAGAATGGTATATACTACGAGAGAAAGGGCTGAGAACCTGGAATATACCTTGGACTTTGTCAACATATTGTTCTGAAAACTGTTTTCAAAGAGATTATTTTCTTTTTGACAGGCCTTGAGGACTCTTGAGGACAGAAGGATGTTTTTAATTCAAAACACATGTTTTTGAATTCTTTTTTAAAAAGAGGAAATCACACTGTAAAGTGAAGAACCTGTACAGAGCTGAATAACTGTCGTTAAACCTCCAAAGTTGGGAAATAGCAAGCTTGTCTCTTCGTGTACAGTATTTAGATTATGAAAGTCTTAATTATATGATGACAAAACACATTTTGTGAAGGACAGTCTGATAATTGCTGTGTCAGTTGATTTTCTTCAGCCATGAGGTTGCTGTTCAAACATTTGGAGAAGAAATGTTTCTTCAGAGCTGAAATTATTAGCTGTGTTGCCATTTACAAGAATTTTCTCTCAGCTTTACAAGTTTAGTCTTGTTCCACAGTACAAATGCATTTCCCATGTAGAAAGTATTTTTGTATAGGAAATTATAATGTCTGTATGTTATCATGTATTTCCATTTTTCTGCATGTGTATCTGAATCTTGAGTCAGATATGACTGGCTTTTCAGCAAGGGCAACCTTTACCTGTACTATACTTACTCTAGAAAAATTGAATGACCGAAGCTTCCTAGTTTAGGGAAATACACAAAACATATGGGCGCAATGCAAAGCCATAAATGTGGAACTTTTGACCTGGAGATGTTTTCACCTGTGGTTGGGTTCAATGTAGTTCATTAAGTTGACTTGTTTGAAGTAAAGCATGTTAAGATTAACCTTAGTTTCTAGTTTAGACTAGTACGGGCAAAGGTCTAAACAGGAATGGGCTGCATTTCTTAACATTCCTTATCATTGGCTATGTAGGCTAGGGTTGATGATAGTTGCAATCCTGCAGTATCTGGAGGATCACAGCCCCTTGTTCAGACAATGTGATAAACTGTGGATAGTATAAAATGCACGTGGAAGCTACCAGTATCCTCCTTACAAGTCATGCCTAGTGTAAAGGGGGAAGGGAGTGTGTGAGCCCAAGCATGTCCACCATTTGTTTTTGTAAAATTAAATATATTTGTTGATGTATAAGATGCATTGGCGTATAAGACACACTCCATTATTACGAAACTAGCCCACTATAGGACACTATATACAGTACAAGATGCACTCCATTTTTACAGTTTATTTTAAAGGGGAAAAGTGGGTCTTATATGCCAGCAAATAGGGTATAGTTTATTGCAGGCTTATGCAACCTCCCATGAAAAGGGGAATCACTTGCTAGCCTTCCCTTCAGTACTGCACTCTGCCACTGTAACACCCAAATTTGTAGCTATGTCATCAGTAGCAAAAAGTCACACTTCTATTTGAAAAGTAAGCTTTGTATTTGAATGTTCACTCTTAATTCCAAAGGCACAGCTGAAGTTTTGGCAGAACAAAATATTAATGTCTACTCAAAATATTAATATTTGCAAACAGCATCGTTTTTACAAATGAATTGCTATATTTTAAGAAATAATTGTCAAGAATCGACTGTGCAACAGAACAACAACAAAAGCTGTCATTGTAGATAGGTTGGAGCAAAATAAGTTTCTTCTTAGCTGCTGAGTCTTGCAGAGGTATCAAGGTGACAGAGCATTCCAGATGCTGCTTAGTTGTTGATCTTTTTGCCTTTTAGATCACATTTCAGGGTTCTGCCAGCCCTCCATCCTAACAGCAGCAGCCACTTCCTTTTTCTTTTTGAGTTGTGAAAATGGAGATTTTCAAAGCTTTCAAACAGGTGGGGAAATTTTTGGCAGCCACCTGCTTTCTTTTAGCCTTGGCTATTGCCTTCGATTGATTCAGAGGTAATGAATAAATTTGAGATACAGGTGCTTTTTCTTTCTTTAATTAGTATTCCTCAAATATGGGTTGATGTACACTTAATATTAAAAACATAATGTATTTGTTTTATTCTGTTACGTGTAAAGATTTAGCTTCTTGCATTGAATTTTGAATAGTAAAGTGGTAGAACATTTCCTAGGGTTATATATCAGTTACTATATTTATATGTCTGTCACTTTATGGCAAGATGTGATCCACCTTAAACAAATTCACACCAGTGACCTTTTTTCTGCTTCACGGGGGGAAAGGCATTCTCTGATACAAATTGCAGTCAATGATCACTATATTAGTACAGTAAAACCTTGCACAAAAAACGCCTCGCTTAGAGACTAACTTGCTTAAAGAGCAGAATTTTCTCTGAATGGTCGCTTCACTTAACAACTAAAACAAAACAAAACAAAAAAACCTCACTTAACAAATAAATCAGGGTTCGCAATCCCCCCAGCCAGAAGTCACAATCGGTCACTTCCAATGGTGTTTCGCTTTAAGAGCAAACTCGCTTAAAGAGCAATCCTGAGGAACACATTATGCTCTTTAAAGCAAGGTACAACTGAAGTAGGTGTGGATTTTTCTTTACCATTCTACTGTATCATAATTCATACAGACAGAACACCCACCATTTGTTCTCTCTCTCACACACACATACACGCCATCCTCTCCATTGTTACCCACATAAACTCTGTTCATGTTATTCTTTTTTTCCTTGTATATATTCTCTATCTACATTCTAGTTCTCCTTAACTGACCCAAATCAAGTTGAGAAGTGAGCATTTCACTTACTCAGTAAGGTGGCTACTGCTCAGTCAGTAAAAAGGACATGGAGAGCAATGATCACCAAAAAGGAGGGCATGTTTCACTCTAAAGGAGGACACTTTTGCATTAGATTTGCAGATACCAATTATAGCCGATGTATACAAATATCAAGGGACTGTAGTGGTTTAGTGGTGAAGATGCTGAACTTGATAACTGGAAGGTAGGCAAGCCAGCAGTTTGAGACCCAAGTGCTTCATGACAGAGTGAGCTTCTATCTCTGTCCCAGCACCTGCCAACCTAGCAGTTCAAAAGCAAGAAATTGCAAGTAGATAAATAGGTACCACTTTGGTGGGAAGGTAAACAGCATTCTGTGCCTTATGTCTAGTCATGCCTGCCACATGTCCATGGAAATGGTTGCAGATGCAGATAGCGCTGGCTCTTTGGCTATAAACAGAGAAGAGCACTGAACCATAGAGTCAGATATGACTGGCTTTTGAGCAAGGGTGACCTTTATTTTATTTTATTTGTTTCCACTTGTATGCCTCCCTACTCGCAGAGCGACTCAGGGTGGCTAACATGGTGTCACAGAACATCACAAAATATCAAAAGCACAGTAAATCCCAATAAATAAATTTAAACAATAAAACAATGAACAATCCAGTAAACACATTATCCTCTATCATCACCACAACTGGATGTTAGTGTGGCCTGAGCCTGGGCTCAACATCCTCGACAAAGCCCTGGGTTCAATCTCCACAAAAGGGCTCGCCATCCACGATGGAGCCCGGGGCTCAACGTCCACGACGGAGCTGAGGCTCAATGTGCACGATGGAGCCAGGGCTCAACATCCTCAATTGTGTCTTCGGCCACCTCGAGGTCTTGGCGGCCCTTTACCTATGGAAATATCAACATAATCAGACTTCATGGTTATATTTTAAGTGGAAATATACTGCAGCACACCATATTGTACAAGATTGTGACTAGATAGCCACTCTGGGAAACAGCACTGACTGAAAGTTGGCATAGAAGCAAACAAACATGACATAGTATTTAAGAACTCCCTGAAATGCTCTGTGCCCTTTATTTTCTGTAGGTTATTGGGGGGGGGGAATGAGATTGAGAGAGAGATAAAAAAAAAAGGGAACACTGTGGTTTTGTTGAAATATTTGAGTAGGCAGCAAACCAGTTGTTTCATAGGAATAATTTTGAATGGTACTTTCAGAACATTCATTATTTGGGACTGACTTCCTATCTGAAGTTAATAAAGAATCGACGTACAATTTTTTTCTTACAAAATGAATTCCCCCAACTATTATATGTTTTAAAAAAATGAAATAGGGCTATAGAGGAGATCCAGTGTCCTATAGCCCCCTGTAGACAATGGCCTGGAGTTAAAAACATCTGGCTTCACAGTAGAATGGGAGATGGATGCTTTGGAGGTGGTTGGAAGGTTTGTGATAGTAGAAGACATGATGGAGGAGAATGAAGGAACAGAAGCAAGAGATATGAAAAAAGAATGATTAATGAAGTGGAAGAAGAAATAGAGCAGTTGAGATTGGTTGAAGAAAAAGAACAGGAAGGATCAAAGATATAAAAGGGGGAAAGGCAGGAGGAATGGTGCTACCTCCCTCCCCCCAAATACCAGAGTCTACTCCCTGTGTGGACTTCTTTAAAGATGATCCCTGGATGGGGGCCATGGTCTGTTTGAAGGTACTCCAGATGGGGAATCTCCCCAGGTAGCTCTGACCAATTGAGTGTGGGTGGGTTAGATACCTTGTCTTCTTGGAAGGCCTGCCAAGTTAAGGCTGATATTATCAGCATCTTTGCTCAATCGGGCTGTTATCGGAGGTCTCTCAGCCTGAGATATGACCACACAAGATATGGGTTTATTGGTGGTGGTTCTTCACTTCTATTCCCGGAGAAAGATTTCTTTGAACCTTTGACTATCATGTCTGGATCTCTAAAGCAGGGATTCTCCACCTGCGGCCTGTGGGCCAGATGCAGCCCATGGCACCATTTCATGTGGCCCACCACCACCTCCACCACACCAAGAAGTGGTGGAGGAATGACAAAATGGCCATCCAGCCCCCAAAGATATCTGAGGGAGTGTGACCAAGGCCCCTGCTTTAAAAGGTTGAGAACTCCTGCTCTAGAGGGTCTTTCCTTAATGACAAATATGTTAATGTTGTACCTTGCTTAAAGAGCACGATGTGTTCCACAGAATTGCTCTTTAAGCGAAACACCATTGTAAGTGACCAATTGTGACTTTGGTGGTGGTGGTGGGGATTGCGAACCTTGATTTATTTGTTAAGCGAGTTTTTTGTTGGTTTTATTTGTTAAGTGAAGCGAACATTCAGAGAAAATTCTGCTCTTTAAGCAAGTTACTCTTTAAGCGAGGTGCTTTTTATGAGAGGTTGGACTGTATTTAGTTTTGCCCGGTCTTACGTTTTGCATCTGTACATCTCCCATGCCTGTTAAACCCCCCCCCCCATTCATTTCATATTTTCCCTTTGATCTTCTAGCAATCTTGACGATCAATACATGTAAATATTTTGAATTTAAAACGTTTCCATGAGTTTTGTCTAAACAGACAGCTCTGAGGTGTGTGCAGGAAAGAGAAGAACAAAGCAGCAGAAAGGAATGCAGACTTCCTCAATAGATGAGGCAGAAACATGTGAGGACTGATGTAGAATAGTGATTGGAGGCAGCATATGGGATATGCGCTGCTGCACATTAAAAGCTTGATGATAAGAAAAGGAAATGATATAGTGACAGAAGTAGCTTGTGAGCAACCTCTGAAAAATATAGAATGCAGAGTAAGGGTGGATGTTTGATCCCAGGAATTACACAATGTAAAGCAAAGGTGGTTACTGAATTGGCAGGGCTTCTACCTTGTTCTTTGACACACCCAGGCTCCTATCTTCTTACTTTTTAGAGACTTTAGCAGTCTAGTTGAAAGCATATGAGTATATCTGGAATCCAGCCTACAAGTGGTCATAGAATATTGATGAAGCTTACATTTTGTTGGAATATGCTTCTGACTTATCTTCCATGTCCCCTATGATTAGCAAAAGTCAGTGGTTTATGCTAATGTAGGCCATTAAGGACATGTAGTTAAGATTTTGTATACTTTAGATCCCATAATTTTCCAGTCTGTAGTTTTTATCTGCTAGACACAGCAGATGTCAGCTACAGAGAAAGCCCAGCTGTCAGTGTCTGTGGCTTGGGTAGGGCTAGCTTCCTGTTTGAAAAGGGCTTCTCACCAACCATTGGGGTGTCTTCGTTATATATAAGAAAGAAGGCCTATCCAAGCTACAAAGTCTGCCAGTTGGGCCTTCTCTCTGGGTGAGCACAATCTAGATCAGGGGTTTTCAACCTACTGTCTGGGGGCTGGATGTGGCCCATAACTGGATGCGGCCTGCAACACCGTTTCATTTGGTCCCCCCTCCTCTGTCACACCTGGAAGTGCCATGTGTGGCAGGCAGGGCAAAATGACCATCTGGCCCCCAAAGCTGTCTGAGGGAGCATGACCTGGCCCTTGGCTTGAAAAGGTTGAGAACCCCTGATCTAGATGCTTATAAAGTCTGGGTCTGGCAGATGGGACTCCTAGAATGGAAAATTATGGGATCTGTAGTGCAAAAAAATCTAAAATAAACTACTGTAGCCTCTTTTGAAAGGTAGTGGTGATGATTCCTTATTAGACACATTTAGAAGTTCTGAAATTCAAATCGTGATAAAAGGTTGTTGGTTTTTTTGAGGGAAAAAGTATTTTTGATTGCTGGCAAGTAAGTTCCCATGAAACCATATTACTGCTTTAACTGCCGTGACCCCATCCCATGAGTCCTAGGATTTGTTCCTTGGTGAGATGTTACACCACACAGCAGCCTAACCCTGTTACAAAATTTAGGTGCATTTTTAATTTTTTAAAAAAATCCTGGCAGGATGCCAGGAATTGAATTATACTATAAATAAGCAGTTAGTAATATTGAGAAATTGTAACTGCTAAGCTTGTTTCAAATGTAGTTCAAAGACAAATAGTTTACTGTATATACTTGAGTGTAAGCCTAGTTTTTCAGTCACAAAAATGAGCCCCCAAAAGGGGAAATGGCTTATACTCAGATCATTGATGACAAGGGTCCCAAGACCGCATTGAATTGAGATGCACCAAAATTTTAATTAATTTTACCATATTTTCATGTATTTTGAATATTGAAACTCACTAGCAGCTGCTGCATTTCCCATCCTGGCTTATACTCGGGTCAATCTATTTTCCTAGGTTTTCAGGTCAAAATTAGGTACCTTGGCTTATATTTGGGTCGGCTTCTACGAGTATATAAGTACAGTAATACCTCATATAACATTAGTATCGAATAACACTAAAATCGCATAACATTAAGGAATCTGGGGGGAAGAATTGCATCAGATAACATTAAGATCCTATGGGATGCTTCAGATAACAACCACTAAAGCCTGTGTGGTTACAATGTATCTCTATGGATCCCATAGGATTTTAACATGCATCAGATAACACTAAAAATCATATAACACCAAGACTTGTGGAACCAGGTTTTAGTGTTATATGAGGTTTTACTGTATGTGAACTGCAAAGCTTGTTTCAAATGTAGTTCAAAGACAAATAGTTTATGTGAACTGCATTAACCTTGGACCCATAGATTTTTGCGTTCCCTACATTCTTTCATGCAGCAAACAAAAGAATTGATTTTGATTTCAACCTAACTGCCATCCATTACTACATCTGAACAACAGGTAACTATGTTTTGTTTAAACTCTTAACATGAAATTCTAAGTATTATTAAACTATAATTTCAGTCTGCCATTCCTCACTAATCAGAATTTAAGACTTCTCAACCTGGTGCACTTGAGATACTTGGATCTCCATTCCCGTAATTCCTAGAAGAAAAAATGTAGAAGAAAATATGATACCTGATTAAGCTTTAAGGTGAATATCCAAGAGACAGCCATTGTTCTTCTCCAAGCACCACATCCTGTGAATGTTCTGCCCAGTACGAGCAGAACCACTGTGAAATTGTGACAAGCCAATACACCCAGAAGAATGATACCAAACTGGAGTTGCACTGACATAATTCCTTTTGGAACTTAGTCCATAGAAGGATAATTCAGTCATCTGAAGTGGATGGAACCAAGCAACATTTATTTTGTGGACGTCTTTCAGTACCATCACCACTCAGTTGGCCAATCTCCATTTGACATTTTTTGACATGTAAAATGAGCATTGCTTCAACAAACAAGTGGCTAGCCTTTTCCCTTCAGGAAGCTGGCTTACATCAATTTAATGAAGTGGAATTTTATTAAAACTAGACTAGTTTTTACCTTCATTACCTAACTAAAAACTATCTTCAGAATCTAGAAAATACATGAATGACTTAATCATAAAAGTATTTTACAAATTCATCACACTGAATTTCCAGTGGATCCTAGAATGTAGTAGTCCTTAATGGCTAAGCAGTTATTGAGCAAGATTGTGCTGACACAGTGGAAGTAGAAAAGAACAACTTATTTGCTGCTCTCACTACCATTGAATACCTCCCCAACAGGCTGTAGCCTGTTGATTGCTATCCAATTTGTGGCTGTATGTTTGTTCCTCTTGTGGCTGTAGAGAACTTGGCTAGACTAGGGTGTGTCTTCAGAGGGCTTTGCTGGAATTGAGTGTCTGGAGGGATGCCGAGAACTTTTAAGTTTTGGCTATGTTCACTGACTTATGACTGGATATTTGCTGCCTTGGGAGACTAGACATTTTAGTTGGCCTTTTGCAGATTACTTCCAGCCATGCCTACTTTCCTTTTTGCCTTCCCAACACTGAATATGGCTTTTCAGAATTTTTCTAAGTTGGAATTTGGACCTTGTGATGAAAAAGGTAGGCCACTTGTGGTGTAAAATATTTTTTTTCTGAGATGTAGACTGCTGAAATTTCAGAAATATACCTTTAAAGTACATTGAATCCTATTAACAAAATGGTAAAGGAATTAGGAAAAAGAAAAGGTCACCCTTGCTTGAAAGCCAGTTGTATCTGATTCTAGGTTTGATGCTCATCTCCATTTATAGCCAAAGAGCGTTTGCAGACATTTCCATGCACAGAAGTGGTACCTAGTTATCTGCTTGCAATTTTTTGCTTTTGAACTGCTAGGTTGGCAGGAGGTGGGGCAGAGAAGAGAGCTCACTCTATTGTGCAGTACTCAGGTACTCTTGAACTGCTGACCTTACAGGTATCCAAGTTCAGCATCTTAACCACTAAGCCACCGCAGTTCCAGTGTGGTGATGGTGGTGGTGGTGGTGGTGGTGGTGGTGGGCACATGAACAAAATGGTGAAGGAATTACTTCTTTGGATAAGACATGGACAGCTTGCTGGTGTATTCAAATAGATGCCTTCTTGTATACAGGCATGGACTGTTCATTTAGCTGGTGGGAAAAGTTGCATTTTGGCAGCTGCTGAAGCAGTCTGTCCCTTCTTAATTTTTGAGGGTTTAAATGTATTTTTCTTAAAGAAGTGTATGTTTAAAAAGAGCTTAGAGTGTTTGAGATAGCTACAGAATTTCAATTACTTAATTTGACTGATTTTTCAGTTTCTGGATGGGAATAATATTCTAAATCTAAATTTGAAAAAGTATGGTAGTCATTTCAATAATTATGCCTTGTATGTCTTTGTTCTATTCTTATTCTTCCGTGTATAGGTCATATGTGAAACTGCCAAAATGAAGGCACTTTTTTGTGAGTTCACTCTGCAGTTCCTTTCACCTGACCTAGTGTGAGAAAGATTAGCTGGCAACACAAGATTCGAAAATACCACAATCTTTGAGAAAGCTCTTTCTGTGTCCCCCTTTGTTCTATATTTGATACAGTGTGCTGATCTTTAATAAGATAAGTTTGACACTTTGCCACTAGATTTTGTACAGTGAAATTTGGATGAAACACCTTATACCATATAATGGAGTTATAGATTACCATTTGCCTTTATTGTTATTTCTGCAAGAAACTGCATTGTTCAATAATTTACTGTATTAGAGGAAAGTCATTAAAATTTAATGCTTATACTGTATCTCTTATGCCTCTACAACATTTGTGTCTCCACTTAAGAGTTTTTAAAGCCAAAGCAAAAAAGCATAAGGAGAAATTTTCTGATATTGGGAGTGCCAGCTTCTTGAAACGTTTAGTGCAAGAATGTGAGTAAGGCCTTTTAAATTACATGCAATATTTCTGTGGTGTTGTAAACAAAGGCAAATAAACAACACATATTTGGCAATCATTTATAACACTTTTTTATTTTTGAAACTGATGTAGACATACTGTTGTTGATGAGAAGCATGGTAAATAGAATATGCATACATTATGAATCTTGGCAAGAATATCCAGAAAAATGTAAATTAATAATAAGATAAACTTAGATGTATACAGTGCCACATACATAAAACTCTATAGCAGTGGTGGTGAACCTTGGGACTCCAGGTGTTCTTGGACTGCAATTCCCAGAAGCTCAAGTCAGCACTCCTGCTGATCAGGGATTCTGGGAATTGAAGTCCAAGAACACCTAGAATGCCAAGGTTTGCCATCACTGCTATAGAGTTTTATGTATGTGGCACTGTATACATCCAAGTTTATCTTATTATGAATTATTATGAATGGTGTAAATACTCATTTGCATGATGCATGAGACCCTGTATGTTCAATATCTATCACCCCGATCAGACAAGGGTTTTCCTTAAGCTAAGAAACAAATAGTGGCTTAATCTTTTATTCCATTTTTTAAAATGAGATGATAGTAGGGACAACCAGTTATTTGATCTTCATGGAGAAGCATGTGATAGAGCAAAATGGGACTGTGCTAAATAAATGAAGCAGGATGGACTTTACCTTCCTTGAAAGCTTGTTTTTATTTAGCTTTAATCCTTGTCCATCAAATGGGACCTTTTAGTCCCCAGAGTCACATTTTATTGCTGAATTTGAACAGACCCAAATGTGAAAGGTAGCCATTCTGTAATACAGTAATACCTCATATAACATTAGTATCGAATAACACTAAAATCGCATAACATTAAGGAATCTGGGGGGAAGAATTGCATCAGATAACATTAAGATCCTATGGGATGCTTCAGATAACAACCGCTAAAGCCTGTGTGGTTACAATGTATCTCTATGGATCCCATAGAGGATCAGATAACACTAAAAATCATATAACACCAAGACTTGTGGAACCAGGTTTTAGTGTTATATGAGGTTTTACTGTACTGTCATCTGAACAGTTGTCTCTTTTGAGTTTCAGCTACTTGCCAGATACTAAGAGCAGATTTGGTCCCAACAAATCTACTGTACTTGGGTTACTTTTTTGCTCCAGCCAGTGTTCCATGTTGCAAACTATATACAGTAATACCTCATATAACATTAGTATCGAATAACACGAAAATCGCATAACATCAAGGAATCTGGGGGGAAGAATTGCATCAGATAACATTAAGATCCTATGGGATGCTTCAGATAACAACCGCGAAAGCCTGTGTGGTTACAATGTATCTCTATGGATCCCATAGAGGATCAGATAACACGAAAAATCATATAACACGAAGACTTGTGGAACCAGGTTTTAGTGTTATATGAGGTTTTACTGTATCAAATAGTCCATCAATACAAATTGTAATCCTAATTCAAATTCAATACATTGAGATTCTCATGGCATTACAAAATGTATTACAGCTCAATCAGTGTAAGTTTTTATCTTCATCAGTGAAGGTCAAGGAATACTAAATCTTGGCTGATATGAAAGTTGGTACAGATTATCAGATAGCAAAATTATTTCTTTGATTTATATTCTGAATTAAATTAGACTAAGTGGGAAAACCCCCACAGAAATATAATATCAAAATACAATTAAGCAAATAATAATCTTAAACATAGTTGGATTAAAAGCATAAGAATAAATATTGTAGAAACAATTAGTTGCTGAGAAACTCTTATCTGAATAGTGGTAGAATGATAGAGATGGAAACAATTTAGCTTCTCTTGAAAGGGGGCTTTCCAGCTTGGAAGTAACTACAGTAAAAACCCTAGTAAAACCCCGATTTATGAATGCTCCTACTTACGAATAATTCGACTTATGAATTGGTTCTGCACTGAAATCCATGCCTCGAGTTATGAACATGCACCGATTTACGAATTAATTCTTTTTCCTCTGTGTTGCCTCCAGTGAAGCAAAATAATAATAATGCCATTTCCCCTATGGGTTTGCTTCAGGTTACATAGTCTGATTCCCCAGGATGCATTGAGCACATGCAGCCTTTCTGAGCCCTGTAGCTGGCAGTAGAGCGTTTGGAGTTATTTCTTTGTCTGGAGTTTCGGCGCCAAAATGGCTGACTCTTGCTGTTTCTTGCTGGATTTTTCTGAGTTTTCTGTCCATTTTCAAAGCTTCTTTAAGGTAAGGAACAGTGTTTTTGTTTATGCTTTCCTTGCTGTTTTTGTGTGGCTTTGATTGATTTTTTGGAGGGTGGGGGCGTGACTTTGTCCTTATCCGAATGGGGATGCCTCAATTTACGAACAAATTCGAGTGACGAACAAGGCCATGGAACTGATTTTATTCGTAACTCAAGGTTTTACTGTAATTTGACATACAGTACAGTAGTTTGATTTTTATCCTCTGTGGCATTCCTTTGAAACTCTTAAGATGTGGGGTTAGCTTTGTAGTCAAGGTCTTTTTACAGTATGTTTTTATCATTGCTGATTTATTTTTTGGCCTGTTAAAGGATTTGAAGATAAAGTTAATCATGTTGTTCATAGCAGGGGACTCTGGATTAATGTTAGTCCATTACAGGAGTGGAAAAGAATGTGTGACCATTATTCTTAAGCATATGCTATGGTTTGTGAAGTCAGTAGCAGTGTCCAAACACATCCAATGATAGCAGTGAAATTGATGATTGCTGAATTGCATTATAGAATCCTTTCAGAGATTCTGTTCATTGTTAATTAAAGAACACCTAAGAGTACTTTTGCTGTACCTAGAACAATCTGTAGAAGCTTGTTATAATTTGATGACTTGGATCTGAAGCTGAAAATTGCATTTACATGCCAGTGGATGCTAATTGACTAGATGTATTAAACTTCTGCCTTGACGTTACCTTAAAATATTCAGATAAATTCTCATTTTAAAAAACTAAAATCTAATTGAAGAACTTTTTTGGCATGAGGCACTGCACTCCACCACAGTGAAGATGAAAGGCAATTCTCAAGATGTGAGCATGATTACATTTAAACCCACAAAAGTGGGGCATTAACCAACCAGAAAGTACAGCCTTTGCCACACACACCCATTTTTGCTGGCTCATAAGTAATGGAACAAACTAACATCAGCACAAACAGAAGGATTGCCTTCAGTAAGTGGTTGAAAATCCTTTGCAGTCAATGACTGCCTGAAGTCTGGATCCCATAGACATGAGCAAAAGCTGTTTCCTTCCTCAAAATGCTTTTCTAAGCCTCTACTGGAGCTGTCTTTAGTTTCTGCTCATTTGTAGGTCTTTCTGTCTTTGGTCTTGACTTCAGCAAGTGAAAAGCATGCTCTATTAGGGTGAGAGCCAGTGACTGACTTGGCCATTGAAGAATATCCTACTTCTTTGCCCTGGGAAACTCTTAGGTAGCTTTCACTGTATGTTTTGGGTCATTATCCATCTGCAGGATGATGTGGTGTCCTATCAGTTTGGGAGAATCTGAGTAGAAGGTATAACCCTATATACTTTAGAAT
Source organism: Furcifer pardalis (assembly GCA_030440675.1). Taxonomy (NCBI): domain Eukaryota; kingdom Metazoa; phylum Chordata; class Lepidosauria; order Squamata; family Chamaeleonidae; genus Furcifer; species Furcifer pardalis. The sequence goes on along the minus strand of CP126892.1, from coordinate 62,992,152 downwards.
TCAGCTTACTGCTTCCATCAGCAGTCAGGTCATCAATAAACACCATTGGCAGGCATACAAGCCCATGTCATAACACTGCCTTCACTATGTTTGACAGATGAGGTGGTATGCTTTGGATAATGAGCTGTTCCCTTCTCTGTAATTTTCTCTTCCCATCATTCTTGTACAAGTTAATCTTGGTTTCATCAGTCCAAAGAATCTTATTCCTTGCTCTTTTAGGTGTTTGTTGGCAAAGTCCAATCTGGCCTTCTTGTTTTGTTAACTGTAGATGTGGACAATGACGTGCGCACCTCCTCCAGAGTGTTCTTGATATGGTGAAATGTTGTGAAAGGGTTTATCTTCACCATGAGCAGGATTTTGTGGTCATCCACTTTAGTTGTCTTCCATGATCATCTGGACCTTTTGCTGTTGCTGAGCTTACCAGCTACAGTAATACCCCGGATAATGTTATGACTTGGTTCCACAAGTCATGATGTTATCCGATGCATGCATCGAACAACGCTAAAAAAAAGCCCTGACTTCAGGGACAAACTGCTTTAAAGGCAGGCAGGGAAAGAAAGAGACCTCCCTGCCTTTAAAGCCACCCCCCCACCGCTGTGACTGCAGTAGGATCGGGGAAAGCCGACTCTACTGCAGTCTTCCCTCCCTGCTTACCTTCTGCTTCGAGCCAGGCTTGATCGCTCAAGGCTTGTGTTTTTTAAACTACAGGTAGGGGGAAAGAGAGAAATGTGATTGGTTCTCTAGAGAACCAATCACCTCTCTCTCTTTCCCCCTCCCTGTAGTTTCAATGCAGGAAGGGAACGAAAAAACACACAAACCTCCGTCTATTTTCCTCTACAGGAAGAGAGAGGCTTGAATACAGGAAGGAAAAAAAACATTTCTCTCTTTCCCCCTTCCCTGTAGTTTAAAAAACCACAAGCCTTGAGCTATCAAGCCTGGCTCGAAGCAGAAGGTAAGCAGGGAGGGAAGACTGCAGTAGAGTCAGCTTTTCCCGATCCTACTGCAGTCACAGCGGTGGGGTGGGGGGTGGAGTCCCCAAACTGCTGGGGGTGGGGGGGGGGGAAAGGAGGGAAGTGGCAGGGAGAGGAGCTTTGGCCTCCTTTACTTCTTTATTATGATGCATCAGATAACGCTAAAAAGAACGTTCTCCAGTGCAAATCTTTCCCCCCAAATTTGTCGTTGTTATGCGGTTTTAGCGTTATCCGGTGCAATCGTTATCCGGGGTATTACTGTATTTCTTTCTTTTTCGCAATGTTCCAAACTTTTGCACTGGGCACTCCCAATGTTTTTTTTATCTCTTTATTGGGTTTCTTTTGTTTTCTCAGCCTAATGATGGCCTCCTTCACTCATAGGGACACCTTTTTGGACACTTTAGGAGAGTTCCAGTGAACAGCTACCACATTCAGGTGTAGCATTCAGAACCATCACCATGCTGTTTATCTACTTGATTGGCTATTGAGAAATCAGAGAACAGGCTACACCTGGCTATGCAATTGCTTATCTGTCATGTTGCATTACTTAGGTAAAGATCGCCCTTGCTTGAAAGACAGTCTTATCTGACTCTATGGTTCAGTGTTCATCTCTGTTTATAGTTAAAGAGCCAGCACTGCTTGTGTCTGCAGATATTTAGATAGACATATGGCAGGCATGCCTCAACACCGGAGTGCACAGATTACTGTTTACCTTTCCACCAATGTGGTCCCTATAATAGTTACTTGCAATTTCTTGCTTTCGACTTCTAGGTTGGCAGAAGCTGGGACATAGACGGGAACTCACTCTGTCATGCAGTATCCAGGAATCAAATTCTGACCTTCTAGTCAGTGAGTTCAGTGTCTAAACCACTTGAGCCGTCACAGTCCTGTTGCATTATTTATAAGCCACCAAAAATGGTAGTGTGTGTCATTTGCTGATTTCAGAACAATACTTCTGTTTTAGACATTGCAGGTTAGTCACTGATGACTAGTTGGAGTGCTCTCCTGACAAAGAAAAGGTTGAGGATCTCGTTTTTTTTTGTAAAGTGCTGGTAGTTCTCCAAGATCCTGCAGTTGAAAGATTGAAAATCATGCATTAATTGTTTCAGATGTCATTACCATGGTGCCAGCCTTTATGTCATATTGAATAATTAAATAACTACAAGTTGATTGTCAGGTTGTTTTCAACAGCATGATGTACAGTAAAACACTGGATAACGATTGGATCAGATGATGCTAAAATCACATTAACGTTAAGTAATCTGGGTAGGAGAATTGGATCGAATAACATTAAGGCCCTATGGGATGAATCCGGATAACAACTGCTAAAGCCTGTGCGGTTACAGTATATTTCTATGGCTTTAACGTTATCCAATCCATCCTGTAGGATTTTAACATGGATCGGATAACACTAAAAATCGGATAACACCAAGACTTTTGGAACCAAGGTTTAGCATTATCCGGTGTTTTACTATACAGTAAAACACCGGATAACAATTGGATCGGATAACGCTAAAATCGCATAACGTTAAAATCGCATAACGTTAAGTAATCTGGGGAGGAGAATTGGATCGAATAACGTTAAGGTCCTATGGGATGGATTGGATAACAACCGCTAAAGCCTGTGCGGTTACAATGTATATCTATGGAGTTTTAACGTTATCCGATCCATCCCATAGGATTTTAACATGGATCGGATAACTCTAAAAATCGGATAACACCAAGACTTCTGGAACCAAGTTTTAGCGTTATCCGATGTTTTACTGTATATGGCTTTGACAGGGTTATAAATGTTAACAGCCTGCATCCTAAAGATTCATTGATTTGAATTAACCAATACTATGTGAATTTTAGTTCCATCTCTGTTTGTTTGCCCCACCTTTTGTTAGGTCTTTTGTTTTATCTCAGGACTGTGGTGGCTCAAGTGGTTAAGACACTGAACTCACTGACTGGAAGGTCAGAGTTCAATTCCAGGGTACTGCATGACCAAGTGAGCTCCCATCTCTGTCCCAGCTCCTGCCAACCTAGCAGCTTAAAAGCATGACATTGCAAGTAGATAAATAGGGACCACTTTGGTGGGAAGATAAACAGCATTCCATGCTGTTCTAGTGTTGAGGCATGCCTGCCACATGTCCATGGAAATGTCTACAGATGCAGACAGCACTGGCTCTTTGGCTATAAAGAGAGATAAACACTGAACCCTAGCATCAGCTACAAATGGCTTTTAAGCAAGGGCGACTTTTACCTTTTCCTTGTTTTATCACAATGGCACAGAAACAGCAGAATTGGCAGGTCTGCAATTGAGAGGTACTTGAGGACTTAAGGCCAGGACTCGGGAACTGTATGCCAAGGAAGGTGCATACAAGGAAGGTGGGATAGCTGGACTTAGCAGTCTGCCAAAATTTGAAGTTAGCATTCTCATATCTGAGTCACAGGAACTCTGACCAGAAGAACCAGGCAGGAAGTCTTCAGGAACAAGGCATGAGACCCAGGAGCCAAGCAAAAGCAAGTCTATTGACCTTGGTTGCTGAGACAGCTTCTGGGAAGAAGAGCTGGTTCTGATAAAGCCCAGCCTCCCAGAGCATTCAGGTGAAGCCCATCAGCTGCAGCAGGGTGAGGGTCCAATCCTGCAAGAATTACAACAGCTGCAACAGCTCTTGACAAGCATGATGAGTGGTTGCATATACTGTATCGTTTAAATCAGGAGTTCTCAACCTTTTTAAACTGGGGGCCAGGTCATGCTCCCTCAGACAGCTTCAGGGGCCAGATGGCCATTTTACCCTTCCTCCACCACACGGCACTTCCTGGTGTGGTGGAGGTAGTGGGGTGGGGGAACATGAAATGATGCCATGGGCTGCATCTGACTGATGGGCTGCAGGTTGAGAATTCCTGATTTAAATAATAATCAGTGGTTTAGACAGCTGGCTGCAGAGCCAGAGGTTGGGAATTTGATTCCCCATTTTGTCCCCTTGACAGGGGCTCTACAATTCTGATATGATGATGTTGATGATGATGATGTGTAAACTATTCCTTAAACAATTAAGGAATAAATTACAGACAAAAGGAGATGTTGAAAATTGTGCTTAAGAACTCCATACATTGTTTTTGAAAATGTTCATTTATTTTTATGATGTTTTCCTCACTCCTTATTAGAACTACTGTATAAGGGATGGTGAAGCTCATATGAAAGTAAGGACATCTGAGCTGAGGCCTTAGCACTTCTTACCAAACAGTGGCCTAAGGCTCAAATGAAATTTACTGAGATTTAGCTGAGTGTTTCAACTTGTCATGCTGCATCTATTCTCTGAGGTTTGTTTACCTATTGTGCAATTCAGACTTGCCCATCTTGTTAGGCAGCTACTATTAAATGCTCTAAAACTACTAAGAGAGTGATAGGAGCATTGCAAAACGTGTTCTCACAGAGTGCTACCTATAAGTACTGTAGTAGTCATTTTCATTTGATGGCTGTTTTTTGTTTATTTTTTCATGCACTTTTGGGGGGGGGGGTAAATGGCATCAAAACAATGTATCATAGCAATCCCATTTTTCTCTTTTTCTGACAAAGGAACTTTGTAACAATGGCAGCTTTGGTTATTAAGTGTGCTCTGAGTACAGGAAGTAGAATTGTATCAGTCTCAAATGCTACAAATATTCATGATGTTTTAAATAATACACGTTTCAACTGTTAATATACAGTAATGTAATAATACAAAATCTTAATAGTCTGGTGTTAGTCTGGCCAGGTTATCCTGCTATGGTAATAGAATAGACCAGGAGTTCTCAACCTGTCAGAGAAACAGGAATTCATATTTATTGCATGCATGTTTTCTTTTATGACCTTACCCATCTCTTACAAATAGCTAAATACTGTGTCACCCAATGACATGACTAAACTTGCAAACATCTAAAGTATTTAAAAGGTGCTGAGGAATTTGTATTGGAGTTCATATGATTCTACAGAGTGAGCAGTTTAATGGTTAGAATGCTTTATAATTTATTTATTTATTTATTTATTAGTTCAAATTTATATTGCTGCCCACTCACCATGGCGACTCAGGGCAGCTTACAAACATTACATTACATTACATTACATTACAATACAATATGTTGGTGTGAGTTCAGGGGTAGGGGCAGCGAAGTCCTCAACCTGCCCTGGCCTCTTCCTCCCCAGCAGTTGGTGTAGGCACAGGGGGAGGCAGCAAGGTCCTCAACCTGCTGTGGCTTCTTCCTCCCCTGGCAGTTGGTGTAGGCATATTTTAAATAATAAAACTGTACAACCTACCATTGACTTTGTCTTTTTTTCTGGTTTGATTTTCTTCTTTATGTGATTCTTCCAATGCACATATACTGTATTAGCTAAAGTTTTTGTTGATAAAAGCCTTGCATTTGGTGTAGCTGAGTAACATACAACAGCTTTTCCTAATTAATATATATATAGCTCAGTGATTAGAAAGTTGAAACAGAAAAACTGCATTCAGATTTCATGCTGCTATGTTTTTACTTAGTTTGAAAATCCATGATCTTTAACAACAACAACAGCAGCAGCAGCAGCAGCAGCAGCAGCAGCAGCAGCAGCAGCAGCAATTACATGGCAGAAATTATTCTGGATTGAAAGGATTTTTGTGGGAGAAACTCCAATGAGGCTCCTTTCATGTCCCCAAGACCTGGGACAGAGACAGGGGCTCAATCTGTCATGCAGTACCTGGGTCTTGAACTGCCGACCTGCTGGTCTTCCAGCTAATCTGACAACCCTGGGGATAAACGGCCTTGGGTGCCGTGTCGAAGTCCATAGAGAAGGGTGATGGTCTCCAAGTGGATTAAATCCCACTTGAATCCATCTTGATGGAGGGAAGCAGATTCATTGCATGCCAAAAGGGTTCAGGACTGAAAAGTGACTTGCAGAACTGGATCAGTGGTGCTGGTGTCATGCTGTGATGTGGAAGGCAGATGAAAGGCCACTGCATTATATTCTCAAGACAGTCTTCATTGCTCATTGCCATGAGGATCACCAATATTCAGATTTTGATATGGCAGGAGGAGAAGGAAGAGAAAGGTTTGAAATAGAATTGAAACAATACATGACTATTATTGCTTATGATTTGCCTGTTTCAGATAATCCAACTATACGTGAAACAAACTGGGAAGGAGAATAAAGAACATGTATGTCAAGAGGGAAAAAGACTCACATTGTAGTCTTCTAAACTACAGATGGAGATAAGAAATAAGTTATGTGAATGCAAAAGAGGTTGTAAACTGCAGAGTGCTTGTTCTTGTTTTGAAAAAAAAATGTTGGATTTTCCTGTGAAGAAAGTAGGGTTGATCTGTTTTTGTTTAGAAGTGAAAGTTTTCCCTGAGTGAAAATGTTTACTTCACTGCTTGGATAGACACATTTTAAAAGAGATTTCATCTCTTCTGATTTGTCTTTTTGATCAGTTAAGAGAGGTTGGGCTTGTCCTTAGAAATAGCCTTTGTAAAGAAAAATCTAATTGAGAAAAACTAGAACAGCTCTCCAGTTTCGGTATTACTGTAATTATGCTTCCAGTTTCTGTGTTAATTACTTTCTGCATCTGACCCCTCCATCTCTTGTGATAACAGCCTCCTGTTTTCCTGAGGTAGTTGCAAGTCTTGAACAGACTTTGAGTATTGGACACTGAATGGTATGATTAGACATGTGTAAACATTGATGACTGTGAGTTGCTCCTTCACAAGTTTTTTTACATAGCTAAAATTAGAAAGTATAATCTAATTATAATACAGTACTGTATGCACCTTTGTGTTTGCATATATTTATTCATAATGCTTTACATATGCTGTATCAGCTGAAAGAGCAATAAGTTTAACAAACTGGAATAACTTGTTTGAAAATTTTAGCATGTTCTTTATTCCTCCTACTGCAAAAACGCTTGTCCTTTGTAGTTCTTAAGCCAAAAGCCTGCTAGTCTGTAAACTACTTTTGTACCTGTTTCAAGCAAATTTGTATAATTGTTTACAAATCATCTATTTCACCTCTCAGAGGTAATTGGCACAACTCCTTTTTAGCTGAATAAACACCTTTAAAATATTCTTGGAACAACTCTTTCAAGTATCATTTTGGTGAACTTGTTTATGTTTCTCTTTCTGCCCTGTAGGTGTTATATAATTGATGTAAATGTGCCACTGGGTTGAATAATTTTGTATGAATTATCCCTGCATAACTTGTAACCCTATAAGCTAAACTTACCTGACAGCCAATTGAGTTGGTGAGGAAGTTGTAAAAAATCAGGCAAAATAATGTATACAGGTATGTGATTCTCAGTGTGTCTACTATGTTTTGTATAGTTTGGGCAAATCTTCACATGCTCTGATTTAGATAAAATGATCTAGATTAGAGATGGGGGAGTGAGAATTGTGGGGTAAAGTATAAATTAAACTTTTGTAGAATTTAACATACACAATGTGCAAAATTATTTGTTGTTGTTCAGTCGCACAGTCGATTCCCCATGGACCACTGCCCGCCAGGCACTTCTGTCTTCCACCATCCTCCTCAACTCGTTCAGTTCTGTGCCCATTGTCTCTGCAATACCATTTAACCATCTCATTTTTGGCCGCCCCCTTTTTCTTTGGCCCTCCACCTTTCCCAGCATCAAGGCTTTCTCAAGCGAATCCTCTCTTCTCATTTGATGTCCAAAGTACCTTAGCTTCATCTTTATAATTTGACTTTCTAAGGAGCATTCTGGGTTGATTTCTTCTAAGATTGACCTATTTGTTCTCCTTGCTGTCCAGGGGACTCTCAACACTCTCCTCCAACACCACATCTCAAAGGCATCTATTCTTCTGTGTTCAGCTTTCCTAATGGTCCAGCTCTCACAACCATACATTGCCACTGGGAATACCATTGCTTTGACAATACACATTTTTGTTTTCAATATGATGTCTCTACTTTTCATTATGCTCCCCAGGTTTCTTATCGCTTGCCTCCCAAGAATCAGTCGCCTTTTTATTTCATGGCTGCAATCACCATCTGCAGTGAGCTTTGATCCCAAGAAAGTAAAATCTGTCATTGTTTCTACTTCTTCCCCATCTATTTTCCAGTGACTGATAGGGCCTGTTGCCATGATTTTGGTTTTCTTTATATTGAGTCTCAAGCCAGCTTTTGCACTTTCTTCTTTCAACCTAATCAGGAGCTTCTTACTTAAGTTATAAAATAATGCATTTTTTTCAACTGAAATGTCCTTCAAAGCAGTATTGTGGTTATGCAAGGGACAGTCTTTAGAATGCTTCCCAGAGTATTTTATAACACCTGCAGAAAAAAATTATTAAAAGGTTAGAAATAAGTATGCAAAATGTTATTTTGAAAATCAGCTATCAGCTTTACTTAATCTTTATTTTTCTACTTATATGGCTATTTATTTATTACAACGTTTACTTTATTTGCTGCTCGACTGCTAATTTTGAGTGGAATAGTGGAATAAAAATTAAACAGATGACAAAATAAAATATTGTTTAGTTTTTACTCCTAAACAAACAAACAAACAAACAAACAAACAAACAAACAAACAAACAAACAAACAAAATTGGGATAGCAATTATTTTGAATGTACTGGCATGCATGCAAAGAAGAAATAATAGCATTTTTATATTGACCAAAATGGCTGAAACGACTATTTAACATTAAGATTGGGAATTTTTTATTGTTGCTGGTGGCTGGTTTTCTGCCCCATCGCATCTCCAAGAGATCACATGTACTGTCAAATATGCCAAAGAATTGAAAGAAATAAAAATAACTGAGTTTAAATCCATATAGAGATTGTTTGAGGAAAGTAATTTTAGTGTTAAATTATGAAGCAGTCACTATAACCTATTTAAAAGATTCATCCAAGCATCAGAGAGTAGGGTACAGTGTATAGAAATTGTAATACAGTAATGCCTCAGATAACGTTTGCCTCGGATAACGCTAAAATCGCATAACGTTAAGCAATCTGGGAGGGAGAATTGGATCTAATAATGTTAAGGTCCTATGGGATGGATCGGATAACAACCGCTAAAGCCTGTGCGGTTACAGTGTATCTATATGGAGCTTTAACGTTTTCTGATCCATCCCATAGGATTTTAACGTGCATCAGATAACACTAAAAATTGGATAACACCAAGACTTGTGGAACCAAGTCTTAGCGTTATCCGAGGTATTACTGTACACTATTTTTTTCCTGTGCAAATTGTGGGGGGGGGGGGAGCAGCAGGATTCTGAGGGACAAAATCAGTGGTGGGATGTCAAAAATTTTACTACCCCACCGTGATGTCATCACAGAGTGGGCGGAGCCAATGTCATGACATCATGACAAGGGTGGTGCCAAGGAAAAAAATAAAAATAATAATAATAAAATAAAAATAAGCACGCACGCACACACACCCCTCAAACCCCCCCACAACACAAACCCTTAAATAAATAAATAAATAAATAAATAAATAAATAAAATAAAAAATACATTAAAATACACCCACCCACCCAAACAGCCACCCACCCACCCCCAAACACAAATCAACCAGAGCTTTTAAACCAGAGTTTAAAGCTTATTCTGGCTAATCTTTCTCAAACTAGGTCAGATGGAAGGAACTACAGAATGAACTCACCACAAGATGGCTTCATTTTGGCACTTTTCAACTTTTCAACAGTTAAAGAAGTTAGGTACTAAATCTTTGCCTAACCAGTTCTCTAGGATAATATGCCTTAATGTAAATGTAAAACAGCTGTACCTCCTTAATGGTTTTCCAATTGGAACAGCAACTGGAACAGCACAGGTGTAGCTTATTGATGAGGTAACTCCAAGACTTTGCTTAAAACCCCCAAGCCAGGCTGCCAGGCCTGCCGGGTGCCAGGCCTTTTTAGGAACTTTGGTAGTACGTCAATATAGGTAAAGGTATTAAACACATTAAAATACACACAGACACACCACATCCAAAGGTGAGTCACTTACCCTGAGGAGCAGGCTGGCAGCTTCTCTTCCTCCTCCCCACTTGGGAGGACAGCAAGGAGGCTGTGCAAATGTGCCAAGCATTGTAGGCATGCATGCACACCAAGTGCTTAGCGCGCATGCGCAGTGGGGGAACCAGTGAAAAGGTAAGCCCCAAAGGTGGTTCCCCCCCAAAAAAATAATAATAATCTGCTACCGGTTCTCCGGGACACTGGGAAAAGTTACTACCAGTTCTAGCGAACTGGTGAGAACCTGTTACATCCCATCACTGGACAAAATACATGCTTGCTGGCCAGTGATGTAAACTGTGACTCTAACAAACAAATGTTGAATATTCACTTTGAAGATGTAATTGATATACAATGATACCTCAAGATAAGAAATTAATTTGTTCCTCAATGTTTTCGTATCTTGAAAAATTTGTATCTCAAAATGCAATTTCATATAGACATGCATTGAACATTAAATAATGGTTCCGGAGTTCAGAAAAAAGCCAAAAAAAATTTTTTTCTGTTCGAAACTCTTTCTAAAGTGGTGAGAAGATGGTGAAAAATTCCAAAGTGCACTTTTGAAAGAGTTTTGAAGAGATAAAAGATGTTTTTCCTTCACTTTTTTCTGAGCTGCAGAAGGTTTTCAATGCATTTAAATGCATATTTGGCACATTTTTGTCAGCACCCTCTAGTGTCCAGCTCTGGTAATTGCAGGACTAGTCCCAAATGATCAGCTGTTGAGGGGAAGGGAAATTTTTCGGCACTTCCTCGTTGCGGGGAAAGCTTCTGGTTGTGTCAAATTGTGATGAAAAATTCTAAAAATGGAGTGGAAATGCTCCAAACACCCTTCTTCCACCATGGAAAATGTTGGAAGACCCCCCCCCCCATCATATCTCAAAGCAAATTTTTCAAGATTTCTTTTCGTATCATGAGTTTTTCATAAATAGAGGCATTTGTATTTCAAAGTTTTTTATTTATTTATTGCATTTATATCCTGCCCTCATCCAAAGACTCAGGGCAGCTTACAAAAAAACAAACAAACCCACAATTAAAACACATTTAAACACATTAAAAGGTTAAAAAAATTAAAAGTTAAAAGATTAAAAAGTTAGAAAGATAATGGGGAGAGAGGTGGGGATCAAAAGAGCCAGATGGCCAAACTGACTGTCTGGCCAGCACCCCACATATTGGGTGCTGTATAGCAACTGACTTACTGTATAGCAACTGATTTCCCTTGATTTTAAGAGACTTGCTCTGGTGTAGAATATTTTCAGAATCAATGTTTTTTTTTTAGTCATCTGTTTTTGTATAGGCAGACAATAGCAGAGGATTATGAATGATTTTTCTGGTAGAAGACAGCGAAAGTGTTTGTAAAATTGTATGAATGATTTAAAATCCTTGGCAGATGTGCAAGGTTTATAATAGTGTTTCTTCTCTCATTTTGCCTCTAGGTGTTAGTCTTGAATGAGTGGTGAATGAGTGTTTTTGTATCATCAGACGAGGGTTGAGATAGAAAGTCTTGCTAGAGCTAGTCTTGAGGATTGCTCTGAAATAATAGTTTCAATGACTATGCAGAAATTTGATAGTTCACAAGGTAGCAAAAATGTAAGTGTTTGACTTTCTGAACAAAAGAGGTGAAATATATTTTTAGCAGGTTTGATGCAGCAAACCATTCTGAAGAACAATGTTCAAAAAGTTGCACCTTTGTCTTTGTTCTTGTTGCTTTTTGTTTTGTCTTCTCTTAATTGTTCTAGTAGAAGAAGGCAGAAGTACTTTTCAAAAGGTATGAAAAGCCTTTTCTGTTGGAATTTTTGCTGAATTGGTTATTTAGGGGGTGTTGGATCCTTTACCTTTGGAAAAATACTACCACCTCATCATTTTCCTCGCCCTATGACAGTCATGGCAAAGAACATGGTATGCTATGTATTACTATACAGTGGAACCTCATACAACAATAGCAATGAAATCACATAACAATTAGGTTTGGGAGGGAAATGGTGTCCTGCATAACAATTTATCCCTATGGATAAAATCGTAAAACAATTTTTCAATGGGAAAAACCATTGAAAAATTCCATATGGAAAATCACTATACGATGCATGTATTGTATAGCAATTGTTTCATACAACAATGAGCCTCACGGAATGGATTAAAATCATTGTATGAAGTACCACTGTAGTTGCTGTTGTTATAGTTGTTATCGCTGTATGTAATTCTTATCCAATATCATTCTGTTCCTTATACAACTGAATTTCCTGATTTCCAATTCTGTGATGCATAGCAAATTATTTCAGATCATAAAATTTTGTTGCTAGTAAATTGGAGAACACATGAACAAAGTTAACTTTGCCATAGTGATCTCATCTACAAGTGTTTTCTTATCAGATGTTGTGGTAAGTTCCTTTGTGGTAAATGCAGATCATTTCTCTGTGAAACAGACAACATTTTAAAAGTGATTTTCCAAGTAGTATGTCAAAATCTGTCAAAATGCATCTCTTACTCTTTTGACTAGATGAAGTATATGCACTAAAACCCTTGCAGTTTTCTGTGCCATACATGGAAGAGGAAGGAAGAAGGTGAATGGATTCTGAAACACAGTGAAGTACATTGATCTCTAAGATTCCAAACTAACCAAAGGTGTGATGTCTGTAAATACAATTAGACTTTGAACAGTGTGGGTTTGAACTGCATACGTCTCCTTATATGTGGTCTCCCCTCCCCTGAAGTTCTTACATGATCACTGTTGTGCTGCAGCAACCTTCTAGGAAATTCCAAACAAAAATTAAAGACTTCTCCTAACCCTTCATAGATTGCAGATAGTCAAGGGAAGTGTTTGTCAGGTAGTAGATGCTGGCACTGTAATTGCTGGTGGGTGAATTTGAGAACCTGGCTTCTATGGCACAACTGTGGTGATGGTAGCAGACAGAAGAATGAGCAGCTGGGTGTGGCATTCTGATCACCCAGGAGACAAAGTGCATGGTGGCTCATAGAGATGGGCAGGGCCACTGACTCCAGCTGTGGTAACTTGGTAGCAGAACATTGTGGATTTTCAACTCTGTTGGAGGTACAGTAAAACCTCGCATAAAGAGCGCCTCACTTAGAGACTAACTCACTTAAAGAGCAGAATTTTCTCTGACTGGTCACCTTACTTAACAACTAAAACCAACCAAAATTCACTTAACAACTAAATCAAGGTTCACAGTCCCCCCCCCCCCCGCCAGAAGTCACAATTGGTCACTTACTATGGTGTTTCATTTAAAGAGCAAACTTCCTTAAGGAGCAATCCCGTGGAATGCATTATGCTCTTTAAGTGATGTACATGCACCTAGCCACTGTGTTGTTCAAGGGTCAACCTGTACTTCCTTCCATCCTTCCACAGTCACTTCAAGCTGATGTGTAATAGAAAGAATCTGATAGGTTCAGAGCAGAATAGCACTGAGAATGATGTTTCTGTGCAGTTTTAAAGAACAGGCCTAGATCAGGTGATATGGTGATCTTTAATGGGAAGCGGGTATGTTGCTGCTTAGTACTGCATGGATTATAGCTTGAGATCCCTAGACATAGTCTTAATTTATTTGGCAGGAAAAGTGGGAAGCAAGTGTAGAATATTAAAAGATAGACTTACTATCATGGGGATGGAATTATGATGCAATGTGTGCATATGATCTAAAATGAGAGGAAACTATGACTCTCGAAAGGTTGTTGCATTGCAACTTCCATTAGTCATAGCTAATAATGGCCAATATGAAAGTAGCCAGCCATATGTTCCCCACTCTGAGATAAATGTAATGTAATGTATTTTTTGTAAGCCGCCCTGAGTCGCCACGGTGAGTGGGCGGCAATATAAATTTGAAATAATAATAATAATAATAATAATAATAATAATAATAATAATAATAATAATAATAATAATAATAATAATAATAATAATAATAATAATAATAATAATAATAGGTTGGTGGAAGACAAATTAGTCCCATAGTCTATTCTGAATCCAAGCTGAGACCAAATATAGTGGTACCTCGCTTAAAGAGCATAATGTGTTCCACAGGATTGCTCTTTAAGCGAGTTTGCTCGTTAAGCGAAACACCATTGTAAGTGACCAATTGTGGGCGGAATTGTGAACCTGATTTATTTGTTCAGCGAGTTTTTGGTTGGTTTTATTTGTTAAGCAAAGCGAACATTCAGAGAAAATTCTGCTCTTTAAGCGAGTTATTCTTTAAGAGAAGCGCTCTTTATGCGAGGTTTGACTGTACAGTAATGTGAGAAGTTCTCAAATGTTCATGTCAGATGGTATGTCTTCTATTGGTAGCCAAGTTTAGTTATGTCCCCTCACATATGGCTTTAGCTAATGGTGTTTTTATTCCTGCTTGTTTATATGTTTGGTTTTTAATGTTTTTGTTGTAAGTTTTATTGTGCAGTCTGCTCTGAGATACATGGTAGACATAATTAAGATGACGACAATAAATATGTCCTTCCCTTGGAAATTTCTTTCTGTTAAGGCTAACCAAAGCTCAACATTCTTTTTAGATTTAAAAAAATCAGGGTTTTTAAAAAAATCTATTTCCTGTCATTCTAGTGCTGAAGCAGCTTCTCTCTCTCTCATATGCAGACAGAAGCTTGACCAAATTGTCTGATCCACTCCATTTTCTGTTTCTGTCCCCTGTGTATGGCTTCTGTTACTTTATGAATATGCAGCGGTTGAAATCACTGACTTGGCTGTGGGCCACTTTGTACTCTGTATATAGCTTCTGTGAAGATCACTTTAATGAACAGTGTGATGATGTGAATCAGAGATAAGCAGAGATTTAGCTTGGATGAAGGGTATGTTCCCCCCCCCCTCATTATGTCTTGCTTTCTTCATGGTGTCCAAAATTTCTTTAAATACTTAATGCCTTCTCTCTCTTTCCCACCTTTTCTCCACCCCTTTGCATTTGGCCAGAATAATGTTACTTTCTTTATAAGTTAGAGAAACTGATGCAGTTTTCATAGCTAAAAGTGTAACATTGATTGCATGAAATCTTGCTTAACAGCATTGTTAGTTAAGATCGGTAAAAATTGTAGAGTAATGTGCAGTGCACAAAACTGACTTACTTTAAGGCTTATATCATTTCGTAAACCAAGATACTTGTAGCTACATCATCTTTGCTGTGATGTAGCTATCATTGAAAATAAAGTTTTGCATTGTGACTTAACTGATGGGATTCATGTACAGTGTTTGCTTTAAGATAAGTAGATTTCAAACCAAGTGCAGTTTTATGGGCATTACCAAGACATAAAATGAGATGGGAAAGTCAAGTACTGTATTATGAATGCTTCATTATGTCTATTTCATTTATATTACTGTGCTAGTGAAATACTGTATAAAGATTATGTTCATGTCTGTAGCATCATATTTATAAAACATGAGGCATATGACAAAACAAACCTAGGTTGATTTATCTGCAGCTGAGGCCCATCTGTACCCAGTACCATTTACAAGTTGTGACTCCATTCTTCCCCACAAACATACATTTGATGTGGAAATTAGGGCTAGTATTTCTTAAGCCAAGGAATAAGAATCAAAACTGTAAAAGCTTGAAAATTTTATTTTTTCAAAGAGGCCTAGGTTGGTTCCATGACGTTGAACATTATAAGATAGAATTTCTATTTATTGATTCATTAAGTATTTTTTGCATTTGATTCCTTAATGCTGATTAGCCCAGCAGTTTTAAACAAATAATTAACAAATGTGAAGATTTTGTTTACCCTTGATATTTATTTTCTGCTTTTGAAATTGCTGTTGCTTTAATTTTTCTAAAAATGATTCATTGATTTTATTATGGGACTATCGTGTTTATTACGGAGGTCATGTTGAAAGCTTCAGCTCAGTCAGTGACTCATCAGTGAAATAAACAACTCGAATATCACTTTTTAAAGTCTTAGTTTTGTATACAGTATACCAGTATGCAAATGGCTGTGGTTTTATCTCAGCAGTAAGTGATGGATTTCATAAGATTGTAAGATTATTGGGATTCTTACACTAGGAAGCATTTTAGGAGTAAACATTTTAGAAAACTTCCAGAACTTGGTTATGAAAACCAATTGCTTCAACTAAAATTAATAATTATTGGTAATTATTGTTATTGATGAGAGCAAGCATGGTTATGATAATGAGAATGTTTAGCTTGGATGGAGGAAAACAATGTGCAGATTGTTGCTGAGTTCATGGGTGATCATGGGTGATTGTGAGACAATGGCTTTCTCTCTCAGAAAAGTCTCCCTTATGTGATTATTCTGAAAATAAAATCTGATCTGTGAAGCTCAATGTGTGACCCTGATACAGTTTTTCCTCTTTTGGTTAAGCTTCCCTTACATGGCTATTATGAAGATAAAATGGGGAGAGGGATTGTATACATAGGTTTGAGCTTTTTGGATACAGGTGGGAAATCAAGAATTTTTAAAACCTGAGCTCATTAATTTGTATGGTATGAAACCTTAGCAAGTTTGAAGTAGATAGGTGTGGGTGTTGCCTTGGTATGTGCTTACAGTTTTAGACATACAGTATTCTTGTCATACAGAATGTGCTTGAAATCTTTGTGCTGAAATAGTAAAATTACATTACAGTAGATTTTCTTATTTGAATACAGGGTACACACAATTTACTCAATTCTTTGTTTATTTTGACAGCTGTTTAAGCTTCAAATGAAAACTGGTAGCCATCTGCTATGGGTGATCATGATTATAGCTAATGATCTGGCAGTGATTAAAGCACATGTTGGAAAGGGGTCCTCTAAAATCACTGGAACTCAATAGTTAACACTTGCTAAGGACTAATGGCAATTCCACTCATTGATTATGATTCTGCTCCCTCTCCTCTCCTAGAATGAATAAAAAAGATTCCCCACACTTTCTGAAAAACCCATTTCCTTCTAACAATATTTCCTTTTTATGTTCTAATACTAATCTCCAAAGCACTTTCAGTGCATGTCTGTCATAAATGTGTCAGCACATCTATCTCCTTGGAAAACTGAGGGCAATCTATTTGTTTAGTTTCTTTTTGAGTTTAAGAGATTCACTTTTGGAAATTAGCCCATCATTTGCTGGTTGATTTAGAATCTTGCATCAAATCAGACCCTACGGTTATATTTTTCCAAATTCTTTTGCAGAATTTGGAGTTTCTGCAGTAAGAAAAGCTGAACCTACAGGGCTATCTGACTGTGACAATTATGTGACTGTAACATTCAAATCAAGTGACATGTTTGGGTGAATGAACAGCATTGTTTGCTATTGCCATTGAATTTGGATCAATTACTTCCAATTTTGTGAGTATTTGGAATGACTGAAATAATATGTTAGTAAACTGGGAGAATTCATATGCCTAGTCATACTGCCATATTTGGGCATTTGATAATCCATGAATGGTGGTGACTGCCTTTAAAATGCCATGGCATGAAATTGCAGAATTCAGTGGTCCCTCCACTCTATAATGAATGCAGCAATGAACCGTATGGATTCCTGACCTCTTTGCCCTAAGCAGTATGACAACGTCCTTCTTTGTATTTGTGCTATACTTGGAATTATGTCGTTAGCTGTCTGCGTCTTGGCTGTCCATCCTTGGGGACTCTGAGTAGCAGCAAGTGTCAGAAATAGCCACTACAGTGTTATGGAGTTATCTGGTAAGTCCAACAATATAATAACTTGAAATGATAGCATTTGCTGGAGCAATTGGGGCAAGCCCTCTTTATGTCCCCCCCCCCCCCCCATAGACAGTTGATTGCTCCCTCTTTGACAGCCCTGCTTAATAAATCTGGTTTTGCTCAGAGGCTATCAGCTATCACTCAGTCTCAAGTGTATTATGTTTTCAGTTCAGTCGTCTAATACACAATATGACTAGGCTGTAAAATGGCAAAACTAAATCAGTTTGCATGTGCGTGTGTGTGCCTGTGCCATATTGAGCAATGTGCAAAGGATGTTTGACAGCAGGAAGTCTAAAAATACTTTATAGACGTGTTGCTTCACATCAGTGCTTTGGAATAGCAGGGAAATCAGATGGGTGACTTACAGTATACAGGTACTGTACTTGACATTTTGCTTGGCAAAAACAGGGCCTTAATGTCTGCTTTTCAGGAAAATGATTTCCTGACCGATTCTAAGGTGCTTTGGAGCAATGTCAGAAACTGTTCCACCACAACTGATGGCTTCCTTGGCTTGAAAGCACTGTGGAAGGAATGTGCATTAAAGCATAAATGATTAGGACCTATAGGGACCTGAAATAATAATCCTATGTTCAGTGGATGAACTCTGTACAGTCATATTATGCACTTGGAACATTTTCTTGTCAGATGTTTTTGTATTTGGAACTCTGTGCAATAATGTAACTTCTGCTCAGTAACAACGAAGAGAAAATAGTCTGCCTTTGCTGTGCTGACCAGCAATAAATGATGTAATGTTATTACTTACAACCTCAAATTAGTACTGTATAATGGTGATATAGCCTATTTAGCAATATTTTCGTGCAAAAGTTTAGTGAAATGCATGAAATGCCTGGTTTAGACATGGCATGTAAGCAAATGCCTCCATTCTCTTTGCTTCTAGATGTTGCAGAACAGTATTTCTGATACTGATTTTAGAGGATACGCTGATTATCCCCGTGCCAGGGGACTGGTTTAATGGGTTGCAATTCAGACTGCCCTGTGAAACCACACATACAAATTATCTCATCACACTGGGCAGCTGAATTGATTGGAGCATTTTAAGATCATTTCAAGTACTTTGCAGTAGGAAAGCAATACTAAAATCAGTGGTTCCGTTTACTTAGGATATGCTTGTTATATGTTTGGCTATAAAGAATTGGCGGACTAGAAAAATGTCATGATAAATAGAAAATGTTTCATGATCTTGGTCCTTCAGAAATCAAGATTTTGACTGATTTATAAAGGTTCCAGTTTCTGAAAATGCTAAATTCCTAAGAGAAATTAATAATTTGTTAATCAAAGTGTACAGCAATTACAAATCTTCCTGCCACTAAACAATATTAACCAGTACAGTATACCCAGTATATACAATCCAGATTCAGTTGTTTAACCAACAAAAGGAAGAACAGAAGTGCCTGCTTCAAACAAGTGTGCCCAGTCACAGATTCTACATCAGACAACATGTACAACACATGTAGCAGGAATTAAGCATTTAATTCAGGAGTTCCCAAACTTTTTGTGTCATGGGCCAGACCACGCCCCTGGACAGCTGAGCTGTAGTTCCTCCCACCGTAATTACTGCTGTAAAACACGTCTAGCTGTGGGTGCATTTACGGCAGCGTTTACAGCAGGCATGGGTGTGTTTACATATGTGTGGGCGTGTTTTACAGCTATTGTAAATGGGTTCATGTCCACTTCCAGTATTGGTTAGGGTGGTGGTGGGCCACATGAAATGGTGCCATGGGCCAGGTTCGGCCTGTGGGCCATAGGTTGGCCACCCCTGATTTAAGCATTGGTTAGAATGGTGTAGGGTTTATGTTTTCTTTGATTTTGTTTGAATTTTTGAAATGGTAGCTTAGTCTGTGTTTCAAGCATGTCAGAAAGTAAACAAAATAAAACAACAAAAACATGGTGGCATTTTAAAGACTAACTTCTGTATTTTAATGTTAGCTTTCGTGGATCAAGTCCACTTTGTCTGACGTGGACTTGTTTACTCTCTGATATGCTTGTTTTGTTTGTAAACTGCCTAGAGCAGGGGTCTTCAAACTGTGGCCTGTGAGTTGGATCCAGCATGCAGCAGTGAAAAATCCAGTCCACTCCCTCACTCTGTTGGTGAGTGGCACTGCAGGCACTCCTCACAGCATCCGACCTGGTACAGCATTCACCCTCACAGCATCCGCCAGCAGGGACACACCAAGTAGAGGAGGGAGGGGACAAGGATTGAGGTGGTGCCTGCAGTGCCACTCACCAACAGAGTGGTTCATGTCCACTTCCAGTATTGGTTAGGGTGGTGGTGGGCCACATGAAATGGTGCCATGGGCCAGGTTCGGCCTGTGGGCCATAGGTTGGCCACCCCTGATTTAAGCATTGGTTAGAATGGTGTAGGGTTTATGTTTTCTTTGATTTTGTTTGAATTTTTGAAATGGTAGCTTAGTCTGTGTTTCAATGGTAGCTTAGTCTGTGGAATGATATAAGCTACAATGAAATGATGTGTCACTGGACACCTGCAGTATGATGTCTCATTTCCCTGAATTACCACAGGTTTCTTTCGGATGGATTTACTCTCTCAAGGATTTAAGTGCACAGTCCTTTTTTATTTATTTATTAGGTGTGTGTGTGTTTGTGTGTGTGTGTGTGTGTGTGTTTGTGTATAAAGACAAATACAAATGTGCATAAAATCATAGAAATTATATGATAAAGCTTCTAAAGTAACAATACAACTATAACAATCTTTACTTTAACATAACATTCTCCAACACTGTTACATTTTACATCATCATTATCACCCTTGTGTTATGTACATTGTCCGGGAAATTATGTATCCTCACGAATTCCAAAAATCATTTTGTTCTTAATCAATGTGTAATCTATAAACGGTTTCCAGATCCTCCAGAAATTGTTCCCCTGTATTTTACCTTTTCTATGATTTAATTCCCAGGTGAGTTTTTCATTAAGAGCCAAATCCCACATTTGTTTATACCAGTCCTGAACGCTTATCTTATCATTATTCTTCCAATTTTTTGCTATGCACTGTCTTGCCACTGACAACATAACAGCCATCAATTCTTTGTTGTCATTACTCATTTCATATTTATCTACATCCGTTAACAAGATTGTCTCTGACCCCAGTTCGAGTTGCATATTCAGTATTTTCTTTATCTCATTTTCAATTTTCCCCCAGAAGCTTTTTAAACATTCACAACTACACCACATATGCTCATATGTTCCTCTTACTTTTTTACATCGCCAACATATATCACTCAGACTATTATACATTTGATGTAACCCTACTGGGGTCCTATACCACCTCCATATCAACTTGAAGTTGTGTTCTTTTACTCTTACTGACATAGTCCTCATTATCCTTCTCCTCCACATTTTCTGCCATTTTTTCCTATGATTATTATATTGAGCTCTTGCTCCCAGCTTTGTCTCAACATTTCTTGTGTTTTTTCCTTTTTATTCAGAATTTTATAGATTTTACTTACTATCCCCTTAATTCCAATCTCACCATTTCTAACTCTAACCAGAAGTGTTTCAAATTCCGTACATTCCCTATCTAGACCATCTTCCCTTAAAAATGTCTTATTCCAATTATTCATCTGAAGAATCTTGAACCAGCCCAGTTCCAATTGCAAATACCTGTATAGCTCATTCCTTTTTCCTTGGTCTCTACAAGCTTTGACCCAGTCTTTCAATAATATAACCTTATTTTCTAACAATATATCCCTAATTCTTCTGTCTATTTTTATTGGAAAGTTATTGAAGTCCTCTAATTCTAAAACTGGTGAAATTCCTAAAGTAAGATCTTTTCTTACTCTATTCCATACCTCCATAGTTGAATTTAGCATCAATCCCTGAGTTTTTTTCCTCCTCTTTTCCTTTTCTTCCCATAGGAACTGTGCCTTTCCAATCCTTGAAAATTCTTTTCTTTCAATTTTCTCCCAAACTGTTTCTTCTCTGATTAATAATTTAATAACATTTCTTATTTGAAAGGCTCTATAGTACTTACTAATGTTTGGAATACCCAATCCGCCTTCTTTTTGTGATAGATACCACAACATTTTAGCTATTCTAGCTCCTTGATTTCCATTACAAAACCTGTTTATAATATTTTGATACTCTTTTAACTCTTTATCTGTGTGTTTCAATGGTAAAACATCAAATAAAAAATTTAATTTAGGTAACAACATCATTTTACATATTGCTATCTTACCAAACCATGACAAATTTAATTTACTATATTGTAATATTTTCTTTTCCATTTCCTTCTTTTGCTTGCCACACTCTAGAGTAGGATATGACTGGCTTTTGAGCAAGAGAGACCTTTATCTATTGAAGTAAATAATTACTGCTGAATAATTGCGTATATTTATTTGGTTTAAAGCAATAGGTATCTGTTAAACAGATTGGGGGGTGGTGGTGTGTGTCATGAGGTTATTAACGGAGAAGCCACAACTGACAAATCCATACAAGCTAGCTATAGTCTTCTCTACTACTGAAAGACAATGTATTTGGCAGCAAGTGTGGACTTGTCTCACCATGATGGACTGCAAAGAATCTATTTTAACCTCTAAGCGGTTTTCTGAGAGCTCAAGAATGCAGTTTGGAATCCAGCATTTAAATTTAAAAATGTGTGCATGTTGCTATCTGGAATATCTCTGGTCCTCCTTGGCCAGCCAAACCTGAATCTTCACTCTAGTATGAGAAGATGTGATGCCTCTGTAATTCACTGGGAAAGGCTGGATTGCTTAGGTTGGCAGCATCTGTTTCTTCTTTCAGAAAAGCATGAAATTCTAGAAATGTGAAGGGAAATACTGGCAGGGCTCTTGCCAAAATTCACAAGCAAAATGGAGACCATCTGCCTAGCACTGTGAGCTGTACAGTATTGCCTTTTGCAGCAGTGAAAGAATAAAAGATATGCAATATTAGTAAATGTTTGGATTGAGGAGAAGTGTTGAGGCTAAGCATAGGTCTGTTTTAGCTTAGGGTTAAAGTTTGTGCTCTATAAACTTTCTGAAGAACCACCACCAAACCTCTAAGTATGGAAGAGGAAATGGCTTGGACTATTGTGGGAAAGGGTATGGCTGGCTGGAATCCTGAGTAAGAACATTGTATCCTGCAACATTTTATTGCAAATCTCATGGCCTGAATTCTGTTGAATCGGTGGACTTTGCTTTTGTGTTGATGTACAGCCATTGATTTTAAGGGTCTGCTTAGATTGGTACTGGCTATTGGATTTAGACCCATGTCTGTGTGTGTGCTAGCATTCTTACTTATTTAGTATACTTTTGGACTAACTGCTCTCTTGGTCAGTGTTCAAAAAATTACATATAAATGAAATAATAAAATACACAAACTTCAGAAAGCTGAGTAGGACAACCTTTGAAAACTATAGTACAGTACAGTGATCTGTCTACATTTGACTGTCACCTCATCAGACCACAATATGGGCTCTGCATGTTTGAATATTGAATAAGATACTGGTCAGTAAAGTCAGGGATTAATAGTAAAACCAAGAGTGTGTCATTTACTTTTGACAGCTTGCAAAAGCATTGTTGTCTTCACCAACTAACGAAAGCACAACAAAGAGGAGCCTAATGTAACCTCCCTGGAAATTGAGTTTCACAGTGTGACTGCTGCTTTGGGAATGATAAACAACTATTAACACTCAGGAGTACGAACTCTCTATATTCAGGCTTTAAAGCTGTGTTACATCTGTGTATGTGTATTTGTGTGTTCAAAAAGTCAGGTGCATATCTGACTCCAAGAGAGTTTATTGTCAAGAAACCACAAAGTACAGTAAAACCTTGCATAAAGAGCACCTCACTTAGAGCTTAACTCGTTTAAAGAGCAATCCTGTGGAACACATTATGCTCTTTAAGTGAGATACCACTGTAATAAAAATGGATAAAATTATCACATTGAGAACTGTTTCTGTGATAAGTACAAAGTGAAAGAGAGCAAACAGAAAACAGCCAAATGTCCAGCCCTCAAATGGCAGAAAGAAGACAATACTTGGAATAATATTTAAGACTTTAGCAAGCAGCACTCCAGAAATAATTGTATGTTTAAATTTGGAGGTATGATTATGCATAAATTGAGTTTTTTAAAGATGGAGTATTGAAGATACCATGAGGTACAAATATGGGAGGTTATAGATTTAGAAGAAACTGCTGGATAAGCTCAGTAATTATCCGGAAGTTCAATTCTCTTTGCCTCTTTGATAAGTGCTAGACTTGATGGTCAGTAGGGTCCGTTACAGCTTTGATGGTGGTGGTGATTAAAGTTGGCTTATGCAGCTGTGTGACCAATCATAGGCTTAGTAGCTGTTGTAATATTAGTACTCTTAAGTATTATTATTATTATTATTATTGGTTCAAATTTATATTGCCGCCCACTCACTGTACTAAATGTATTGCTCTAATTCAGAGCAGAAATGCTCCATTTATGTAGCTTCTTCTCAATTTCTGTTTCTGCTGTACTATGCTAGTCTTAAAGGTAAAGATAAAGGTTTCCCTTGCTCGAAAGCCAGTCATATCCGACTCTAGGGGTCAGTGCTCATCTCTGTTTCTAAGCCGAAGAGCCAGCGCTGTCTGCTTCTGCAGACGTTTCCATGGTCATGTGGCAGGCATGACTAGACACCGGAGCGCATGGAATGCTGTTACCTTCCCACCGAAGTGGTCCCTATTTATCTACTTGCAATTTATTGCTTTCAAACTGCTAGGTTGGCAGGAGCTGGGACAGAGACGGGAGCTCATTCCGTCCTGCAGTACTCGGGAATTGAACTGCTGACCTTCCGCCTCCCAGTCAGCGTCTTAATGACTTGAGCCACTGCAGTCCCTGGTAATAAAGATTTGATTTAATTTGATCGTGTGACCATTGACCCCAATATAAGCCAATATCCTATTCAATAATTGATTTAATGGATCTACTCCCTAGTTGATACTAGTAATAAGATACTGGCTATTATTTGCCTTCTAGATCAGTTGTTTACTTTTAGCAGTGTTTTCTTTGGGGTTTGAAATAATCAGGTCATGTACAGATTTTCAGGGAATGAGAAGCAGCAGCAACAAAAATGTTTTGAAATGTAAAGCTGAGACTTGACTATAAAGGAGCTGTAAAGAAAAGGATAACATAGCAGCCATCAGCTGTAGTCTGTCCTTTTTAGGCCCCAGCAACTGACCAACCATCCCAGGAGGAGACTGTTCAGTCTTCGTGGTTATGGAATTGAGCTGTGTGAGACCATAGGGAAATAGAAAAGGAAGGAATGTCTCACTACTGGCTGAAATTCTGTTTGCTATTTATACAAAAGGCATAATGTTTGAAGATCAGTTGTGTTAAAATAAGAAATCTCTGGGGATGTGGTGGCTTACTGGTTAAGAAGCTTGCCTTGTTAGCTGGAAGGCTGGCAAATTGGCGGTTCGAGACCCGGGTACTGCATGGTGGATTGAGTGCCTGTACCTGGTAGTTGCCTTGGATTGAACCCTCACTTTCAAGACCTACTGCCTTAATACCAAACAGAAGATTTTTGCCAGGAACAATATTCTGAGGAAAATAACAGGCCCAAGTTGGGGTGCCCAGCCACACACATTAAGAACTAATGCACTTGCTTTATGTTACTCTACAGGAGAGTATGCTAGTCCAGTGTGGTGCACATCAAAGCTTGCAGGACAAGTGAATGTGGCCCTAACTAAAACAGCAAGATTGGTCACAGGATGCCTAAAAACCCACCCCAATACAAAAAGTGCATTATTTAGCTGGAATCTCTCCATCAAAATTCCGTTGAGAAAATGCTTTTCGGAAAGAGTTGGTCAAAGCAAGTTCCTCAGAAACACACCTGCTATTTGATCACCAACCACCAAAGCAGAGACTGAAATCAAGGCACAACTTCCTCACAACCTTTGCCCCTCCAAACAACCAGTCCCTACAGACCACCTTAGAACTATGGAAGGTGAGCAAGGAGCTACCAGATAACTGGGCAGAACCACATGACACTTTACCACCTGGCGAGAACAGCAGCAGCAGCAGCAACAGCAGCAGCAACAACTGTCGTTGTTTTTAAATTTGTGTGCTGCCTACTCGACAGTGCAACTCTGGGCAGCTCACAGAAACAACAGAGCATCTTAAACACATATACAGTACATCTTACAGCACGATAAAATACCATAGAATAACAGTAAATAAATCACGGTATCATATAAATCATAAATCCCAGCATCATAAAACATTGTAAAAAATGGAAAAAAACATTCATTAAAAAAAAGTCACATAACAAAATAACAGTCACCACATGAATTGGACCAGGGTTCCACAGCCAAAACAGTTGGTGAGGCCCGGAGGTCGTTGTCATCGTCTTCTGCTGCCCATAGCCACATCAATTCTTTATCCCCTCCGGCTGTTGGTGGAGCCCAGAGGTTGGTGTCGGTGTCTTCTGCCTCCCGCAGCCATGGTGGCTCTTTAGGGGGCCCCCCAACCATTGATGGGGCCTGGAGGTTGGCATTGGTGTCTTCTGCCACCTTTAGCCATGGCTTCTCTTTATCCCCTCTGGCCATTGGCCTGTGTGGAAAACTTTAAATAGACTGTGTGCAGGGATAGGAAAATCAAGGGCTAATCTGAGAAAGTGGTGTTTCCCTATAGATGACACCCTATGTCAGTGTTTCCCAAATGGTGGTGTTTGGACTTCAATTCCCAGAAGCTTAAGTCAATTCCCCAAAGCACTGATCAGTCAATATACAGTAATACCTTAGATAACGTTTACCTCAGATAACGCTAAAATCGCATAACGTTAAGGTTAAGTAATCTGGGGAGGAGAATTGGATCGAATAACGTTAAGGTCCTATGGGATGGATCGGATAACAACAGCTAAAGCCTGAGCAGTTACAATGTATCTCTATGGAGCTTTAACGTTATCCGATCCATTCCATAGGATTTTAACATGCATCGGATAACACTAAAATCGGATAACACCAAGACTTGTGGAACCAAGTCTTAGCGTTATCTGAGGTATTACTGTACTGGCTTAGGCTTCTGGGAACTGAAGTCCAAACACCAACATTTGGGAAACACTGGCCTATGTGAATGTGGAGAAGTACAAACTATCTCCCATATGATACAATGCACACAATCCCCCTCCATCTGCACTGAGGAGGACCATCTATTGGCAAAAGGAAATGCTGTTGAAGTGACACAATATTGGGCAGGTGTCATCTAGCCCTATATAATTCTACAGTGGTACCTCGCTTAAAGAGCATAATGTGTTCCATGGGATTGCTCTTTGTTTTTAGATGTGTTAATTTTAGCTTTGTCTGTTATTATATTCTGGTGGTGCATCTGACATGAATAAAGAAACAACCAAATGTGGTTTAGCTCACAGAACTAAAAAAGCAATTAGATGTGCTATATACTGTAAAAAGGAGGATTTATCACAGATTGGGTAAAGCTGAAGTGCACAAAATAAAGTCATTGATTGATTCAACAAATTCTCTCTCATTGAACTGCACTGATAATAGAGCTGTAGAATTGGAAAGACTTTTGGAGCTATTTCCTTCAATGGCCTATTCAGTGCAGAATGTGGCAATTTATGCCATCTTCGAAAAAATAGACATCTAGCCTTTTTTTTTACCTTAGAACTGAGCAAATGTGTTTTTGGATTACAGTTCTTACAGTTCTTAGAGTGCTGCCTGAAGAATTCTGAGACATGTAATCTCAAAACACTATGATAATTGCCAATATTTGGATCAGATTCGGAAGAAGAAGAAAAGAACACCTTAGCTTCCATTACCTGTATTGGCTCTCAGCACTTGCTAACATCTGTAAATAAAACTTTTCTGCAAGTATATATACCATGCAGTGTGGATGCTTTGGACTTTTAAAAAGTAATAATTCTAGTAAAGAGGTCATATAGAATCATTAATTAGCAAAATCAGCACAATCTTTTATTATATAATTTCAAGTAACATTTGCCAGTGGAATAGTATGGTTAATCTGTTGCCGAAACAACTAACAAAAAACCCTTTAGCATGTTTTAAACCCAATATCTGTACCAGTGTGAGAGCTTAGGGACATTAGCCAATTAGCTCAATAGAACTTATGTGCATGTGTGTTTGCATATGTCCTTGTTATGGCATGCAAATATTATTAGTATGTAAGGATAAAATTCATTTTAGAGTAGTTTTAGCCACCATCCAAATAAGTCGCTCTTTCCTTTACATTAAATCATTTTGAATGCATACAATTGCTGTTATTTTCAGTCTATTGTGTTTGCTTCCTGTTGGTCAAAGGTTATTAGAAAAGGGTGGTGTAAAGCGACAGGCAAGGCTGACAGGAAGACTAACACTGTGCTTATTTTGGTGTAAACACAAGAACTGAAAGGTTCAGGGATTTCTGACCATGCTGAAAACAGAAAACAGGTACCTTTATTATCCCTTTCCAAAATTGTTTGCCCATATCTGCCCTCTTCTGTCTTTACAATTTCTGTATGCCATTAAACCTATCATGAAGCTATTTTACTTAACATTACTTAATGTCTTGTAGGTTTTTAAAGGATTTTTTTGTAGTGAACAGTACTGTTTGTTTTAGTAATGTTTGCTAAATCTATTTCTTACTTTCACAGCTTAGAATCCATTAATTTTTTTTAAAACAAAAAATGGTACTTAGTAATCTTGGAATGCTAAAGATTAAGATGCTGAACTTGATGACTGGAAGGTTGGCAAGTCAGCAGTTCGATTCCTGAGTACTGCAGGACAAAATGAGCTCCAGTCTTTGTCCCAGTTCTTGCCAACCTAGCAGTTCAAAAGCAAGAAATTGCAAGTAGATAAATAGGGACCGTTTCAGTGGAAAGGTAAACAGCGTTCCATCCACTCTGCTGTCTAGTCATTCCTCCCACATGTCCATGAGAATGTCTGTAGACACAGACACCGCTGGCTCTTAAGCTATGAACAGAGATGTACACTGAAACCTAGAGTTGGATACGACTGGCTTTTGAGCAAGGGTGACCTAAATATCCAACATAAAAGTTAATTGTTGGTTGCAGTGTTCGGAATCCTACAGTCTTAATGAATTATTTTTGAGACATTGTAGTTTATATAGACAGTTTAAATGTGGAAGCTAGAATAAGGGATTTTTTTTTTTTTTGCAAGAGGCAACCTGTGTGTAATACTACTCATTAATTTGAAGATGATATAGTAAACTGTCAATTTTGACATTATTTAATAACAAATCTATTAGACTTGTGGCTAAGAAACAAATAACTACCTTTAAATCACATTTTGAGTCATTGTTCTGGAAAACAAGCTTGAATGAAGAAAAAGTCAGTAGCAAAAGATTCATATGTAAGGTTCTGGATTTCTTAACATTTAATCTCTAGTGCATTATTTCATTATTGTAGTCAATTTAAGTGTCTAAAATAGCTAGGTACAAAATTTAAAAATAACACAAATCCTTTCAGGAAACGTATAATTTAAATGATAGCATTGTTTGATTAAATGTAAGAAGTGCCATTCAGTCTTATGCAACTTATTGGGGAGTTATCACATTGAAAATTGTGGGGGCTTATCTCTAAGTAGACAAGTAAAGAATCATTCCTTTTTTTTAAAGTAACAATTTGATGAGATATGTGTGCAAATAAATGGTTAAAAATATTGAAAGGTACAAACAAATAAACCAGGATGAAACTTTGGAAGAGTTTTGAGCGACTAGAAGATTCTGTAATAGAAAAACACATCTGTAAATTTAAAGAAACACTTGACTGTAAATTAATTTACAATTGTTTTGCATATATATTTTTATGTAACTATGGGAGGGATTCTCTAAAAATGCATATTGCTCTAAACCTTCCATATTTAGAGGAGAGGGTATTCATTGAAATAATTGTGGGGTGG
Source organism: Furcifer pardalis (assembly GCA_030440675.1). Lineage (NCBI taxonomy): Eukaryota > Metazoa > Chordata > Lepidosauria > Squamata > Chamaeleonidae > Furcifer > Furcifer pardalis. Next base: position 62,962,682 of record CP126892.1, on the reverse strand, counting down.
ATAAGAAAATAGGCACTGCTAAAGTGGATGTATGGAGCAGTTCTGTTTAAAAGGACTGTGTGTGTATTCTTAACAGATTATCATGATGTTGGAGTGGAAACTTCCACTGAGACTGTTTTTTTCCTTATTTTCCTCTGTGGAAAAAAAGATGTTACATCCTGGGAAATAAGCCTTAAACAATGTAAATGCACTTTTTTTGTAACAGTAAGTAATGGTTCCTACTTAATCTTCCCTCACTTCAAGTTTTACCTTTGGAGATTTTGCAAAGGAGAGTTAAGAAATTTATGAACAAATGCCTCTTGATAAAACATATTTTAAATTGTTGAAGATCAGTCTTGCAATAGCTTGTCAGTCTAGACCAGGTGTGCCCAAACTTTTTGGGTCATGGGCAGGTTATGTGGTTCAGCGAGCCAATCATGTGGTTCCTTCCACTGGAAGCAGAAGTAAAATGTGCCTTGCAATCTGTTTTGCAACATGATGAGATAGATTTTCAGCTGCTATTTTCTCTGATTAAACCAGGGGTGCCCAAACTATGGCCCGTGGGCCATATCCAGCCCTGATACCAATTCATCCGGTCCACGCTGCTCTTGTTGCTCTTGGAAGTATAAGTAAAACACACCTGTACGGGCTCATTTTACTTCTTCTTCTAGGAGTGACAAAGGCAATGTGGGCTAGATGAATTGGTGTCAGGGTCTGGATATGGCCCACGAGCCATAGTTTGAGCATCCCTGGTCTAGACTTAGTGATGAAATGCCTAAATAGCTATTGCATATAGAACAAGAGGGAAGGGCTGCCCCTGTCATTTTCACTGTCTGGGCATTGGAGGCAAAGATGCAAAATGTATGGCTAGCGGTGAGATTCTAGGAGTTGTAATCGAAACCTCATTTGTGATAGAGGGAGAACATCTAGTGTGGCTTCTTACCTGTGATATGAAATTCTGCACAATTAGGTGTATTCCATGCTGGAGGTGGGGCAAGGATTGAAGGGGCTTATGTCATACACTTATTGAAACAGCTGGAGGTAGGTAATAAAGCAAATCAAGTTGATCAGTGTGTAAACAGAAATGGTTTTTTTAAAAAAATAAAAAATAGATACATTAATGAACAAAAATTAAATAAGAAAAATATTTTCCACATCTCAAAAAATGTATGAACTTAAATTTGCAATCAAACCTGCATTGAGTAAACCTCATTGGGCTCATTGGGACATATTTCTGAGCAATTATGTTTGGGATTTCACTGTAGGCTTATTCGGGCTTATTCTGGGAGCAAGCTCCATTTAATATAGTGGGTCTTAGGTCTTCTTTGCACGAAAGCCAGTCCTGAATGACACTTTGCCTATTGAAAACCCAACATTTGTTTGTTATAGGTAGCCTTTCTGTAACAATTAAGACCAGTTTTGACTTTCAGGGAGGCTCTTTCAGGCATGAACATCAGGTGTTCTACTTGTAAAAAGGTAACAAAAGTATTTGAGCGTGAGCAGACAAAATAATATTTTTCTCCTCTGACTTCTGTTCATATGCAAACTAAAAGTTTCAAGTTTGGAAAGCAGTTGCCAAAATGTCTCTCCTTGGTATGCGGTATGGTTTTCTGAAACCCCTCTTAGTATGGCAGTGCTCAGCTTCCACTAGGCAGCCAATAGTAAAACATTAAAAATAGAACAAGCGTCAAGAATCCCAGATATTTTCAGATAACAAAGAGTGATTTATGTGAGCTCCCCTTTTAGTTTGACACAACATAGAAGGCCCTTTGTACTATGATTAGCACGCGTGCTGATGTCAGTTCTCTTGTCTAGCTCCAAGCTTTATTCTGCTCCTAAATTGTGCTTTTGTACTATAATCCAGAGAATCTTTGTGTCTGCCTTCTTAATGTGTAGTTTGTGGAATTGCCTTTGTTTTTGAGGCTCGTCTGTGCCAGTTTCAGTGAGAGTGACTCATTATGCAATTGAAATAAACGTTCCCATTTTCCCTATGAGGAAAAGAAATCTTCTGGCGAGATAAAGAGGGCAAGAGACATAGAAGCAGGTGTTAGTTTAAAGTCTTAAATGCTCAGCATTCTGTGATGCACAAGGCTATAAAACAAGTTCTGTTTAGATGATCAGTTTATGAAACCAGCTACAGTGAGAGCAGGGTTGAACAAGGTCTGTGTTAACGCTAAAATCTGGAGATGGTTTCAACTCCATGAATGTGAGTGATTAGGAAGAAGATTTTCACAGTTGTGTTTAATGTGGTAGCCACATAAAATACAACTTTTTGTTGATTTTGTTCTTTGTCGATACTTCCTTCCCTGTCCATGGTTTATTCTTTTTGGATGCTTTAGTATAGGGTTGTGGAGACCTATGGTTCTCTAGATATTGTTAGATTAAAACACCTATCCTCCTATTGGCATCCTGACTGAAATGGGTGAACGTTGGGTTGAACAACATCTGTTAGTGAACAGGAGAAAATTGTACTTTTCTAAATTAACTTGTTGTCTTCTGGAAGAATGATTGGTAAGTTTACTGGGCTGAGAAGCTTAGAAATCTTAACATAAGTCAAACCCTTATTTTCATTTTACACAATTCTATAAATTAGGGTTCATGGGCTGAATCCGGCCCATGGTGCCAAATCATCTGGGCTCCATCTCACCGCTACCGGAAGCAGAAATAAAATGCTACCAGAACTTCGCAGAAGTAAAATGTGCCTGTGCATGCATAAACATTGCTGTAAATGCATCCACAGCTGTCATAAACACATTTACGACAGCTACGGATGCGTTTTACAGCTGCATTTACCACGGGAGGTACCACATGATTGGCCCACTCAACCACGTGACCGGCCCCTGGCATGAAAAGTTTGGCCACTGCTGAAATAGGGGCTTGTTCCTGAAAGCAATGGCATTCTACAAAAATAAAGAATGGTCCAGTTCACATGAAAATAAAAGGGAAAGTTATGGCCTTTCTTAATTTGGGGGACCTGCTTTAACACTCTGTACATCACATTTCCACTTCTCAGATATAAGGAAAAGGCAAAAACAAAGTCTATGCAGTTGTGAAGTGAATTACCTGAAATGGTGTTGCCCCTGTCAATTAGACACTGATTGTAATTGTCTGGCAGTTGTGAATATAGAGTTTTAACATTTTTTATGAATGTGTTTTATTGTCTACTGTCAGAAGAGTCAAAGGGATGGAGGGGTAGAAATCAGGAATCTGCTGTACATCATCTCTGCCCCACCTTGGGCAAGTAATGTGAATCACATGTTTAATATAAGTAATCATTTAGAAGCTGATAACCTTCAGATGTTTTGAACCATAAATCCTATTGCCTGGCGGGATGGACATTTTTCTGATGTAGATTGCTGGGTTAGGTGGACCAGTGGTCTTACTTAGTTTGAAGTCATCTATCTATATTAGTAGAAGCCATATTGGAGAAGTGAGTACAGGAAACATAGAGGTAACCAGATTTTCTATTTTCATTTGTTTATTTTCCCTAATGAAAGAAAATACTATACATGTAGTGCATACTGCACGCATGTACACATGCACGCACACATGCACACAAATGCAAAACACATAATGGAAGCACTTTCTGTTGGGTTAAAAAAGTCATAAAAAAGAAGAACCTACAACTGATCTGACAAAGACAATTGTGTGTTGGAATATTAAATCAGTGCAGCACAAGACATTGTGTTAAATTATGTTTAACCTTACTTTGTTGGAAGTAAGATTATCATAGTTAATATTGTAACTATCATAGTATGCAAATTCCCCTCTGAGACTATGTGTAGAGTTACATATTCAAAAAATGGTTGGATTGTAGCTTATGTTAGATTCTGTAAACATACAGATATTTACTAGAATATTTGTTTTAAGGATGTGTAGAGCTCGTCTGGATTTCAAACTCAAGAACTTACTTGGCAACATAGAATTTCGGTGCGCTGGTATCACAGCGAGAATTCATAACTGCAATCTGTAATTATGTAAATTAATTAGACATGTAAATTTTGTTGTATTCACAATTCCATGTTGGGGTAGCAAAGTGTGACCTTTAGGTTTGTAATCTTGCAGACATAAAATAGGATTTACAAAGAGACATGTACAGTATTGCTTTGGATGCTCACTGTACACTATATTTGCACTGGTCTCTTTCTGGATAGAGGTCAATTGGATCACCATGTAGCAAATTTCAAGAACTTCAATCTAATTTGTGATAACATTATTGTGTTGTTTTATCTGCTCATTCTTTAGGCATGGAAGAGAAGATGGTTTGTACTCCGCAGTGGTCGACTGACAGGGGACCCAGATGTCCTGGAATACTACAAAAACGACCATGCCAAGAAACCAATTCGTATCATTGACTTGAATTTGTGTCAGCAAGTGGATGCAGGATTAACATTTAACAAAAAAGAATTTGAAAACAGCTATATTTTTGACATTAACACCATAGACAGAGTCTTCTACTTGGTCGCTGACAGTGAAGAAGAGATGAATAAGTGGGTTCGGTGTATTTGTGACATCTGTGGGTTCAATCCTACTGAAGAAGGTGAGAATATTTTTTAAATTTTATTTATTTATTTATTTATTTATTTATTTATTAAGATTTATATTGCCTCCCACTCGCCAAGGGGACTCGGGGCGGCTTACAGTCAAAACAGCAACAATACAATAAAAATTATAAAATATAACCTCACAAAATACAACCAAACCAGAACACAGACTAACTCCCCTCAGGCCGTTGTTGTGGGCCCAGAGGAGTGGGGAAGGTCCTCAGCCACCTCCCAGGCCATTGAGTCTTCTCCTCAGGCCGTTGTTGTGGGCCCAGAGGATGTTTTTATTCTGACTCTGCAGGGATATCCAAACAGTTCAATGGCAAGAAGAAGCAATCAGATGGCAAGGCAGATTGCTGTGTTATTTACATCTGGATCTTTTGGTGACAGGACAAATGCTTAGCTGTTTATATTACATCATCCTAATGTATACTAAGTAATCACAAGTGTAGCTCACTACAACAGTTAATACAGGGATAGTAACATGCTCTAAAGCAGCAGTTCTTAACCTTTATAAGTTGGGGGCCGGGTCATGCTCCCTCAGACAGCTTTGGGGGGAAGACGGCCATTTTGCCCTTCCTCCACCACATGGCAATTTCTGTTGTGGTGGAGGCAGGGGGTGTCACATGAAATGGTGCTGCAGGCCACATCTGGCCCGGACGTTGCAGGTTGAGAATCCCTGCTCTGACATTGATCTTACAGTGAGATCTGAGCCCAAGTCTAGCTACTTGAAATGTGTCAATTCTAAAAATGTGATCTTTTTTCAAAGTTAAGTCCTAAGTTTGTAAAATTTTTGCAGACATTGAGATAATTTATTAAGACAGAAAATCAGTTAGAACCACTAAAAATGGTGGACATCTCTCTCAGACTGACCTGGAAGATTTAAATTGTTTCATATGTTCTGGTCTGGCCTACATGTGAAGCAAAATTTGAAGGATAAATGGACTGTGCTGCTTCTGGCCATAAATAGGGAAATTGCTACAGTACTTTCACTGTTGAATTGACAAACTACAAATGGTACAGAAGAGAGTGGCCAGAATGATCAAGAGACTTAGAACACCTGTGTGAAGAATAGTCACAGCATTTGGAGCTGTTTGAAAGGCTAGTACAGGGATTCTCAACCTGCGACCCGTGGCACCATTTCATGTGGCCCCCACAATGCCTCCACCACACCAGGAAGTACCATGTGGTGAAGGAAGGGCAAAATGGCCATCCAGCCTCCAAAGCTGTCTGAGGGACCGTAATCTGGGCCCAGGCTTTAAAAGATTGAGGACTCCTGGGCTAGTAGATTGTAATGGAAACATGATAGAGGTGTTTAGAGCAATGCGAGGTTTATTAAAAGAAAAAAGAAAAAAGGATCATTCTTAGTTTCTTATTATACACCTAGGGACATCCAGTGAAACAAAATGATGAAAGTCTGGGATCAAATCAGAGTAGGCCCATCTTTGCAGTTGGCTACTGTAAGATGAGGGATTGCAGTGCCTTAATGGTTAAGACGCTGAACCTGACAACTGGAAGGTCAGCAGTTTGAGACCAGAGTGCTGTATGATGGAGTGAGTTCCCGTCTCTGTCCCAGCTCCTGCCAACTTGGCAGTTCGAAAGCAAGAAATTGCAAGTAGATAAATGTGGACCACTTCATTGGGAAGTTAAACATGTTCTGTGCACTCCAGTGTCTAGTCATGCCTGCCACACGACCATGGAAATGTCCACAGACACAGACAGCACTGGCTCTTTAGCGGTAAATGAAGATGAGCACCAAACCCTAGAGTCGGCTATGACTGGCTTTTAAACAAGGGTGACCTTTCCCGGTAAGATGTGGTGATGACTGCCAGTTTTTTACACCTTGAAGGCTATCTATGGTTATCTGACGTCATTCAGCCAAGTGGAACACAGAGCTGCAGCATTCAGTAAAAGCTGCAGAACTGTTACTGGATGAATGAAGCCAATGGCTATTGATGAAATCATTTACCTAACAGGCATTGCACTTAGTAACATACAGAGAGAGGTAGCGGCTAAGAGTGAAATACTAAAAGTGCCCACATCAAATGCACACCCACTCTTTTCCTGCCCCACCCACTTAAAGGACAAAGCCCCCCCCCCCCCAGGAATATCTGTGAATCTTGGAATTAACAGCAGAGTATGTCCGGATAATAGTGTGGAAAGAAAGAATGATCCATTCTTAAATTGGATGGAATCCCAGGAAAACATAGCTCTATATCATATGAAGTACTTAGGTTACTTGAAAGTAATTTAGTAAGTTGCAGAGGCACATCAGTAATAAGAAACAAGCTTTTATTCTGGCATAGTCCTTTGCAAGTGTAAAGAACAGGCAGTTTCAGACCTATGTCAATGTATTCTGTACTCCTCAACATTTCCTATGGAAGATTTTGTGTTACCTGCCCCAGCTGCTATTGATGTTGTCTATTATTGTGTAAAAATTATCTGATCTATTTATTAACTGTACTGTGGTGCCTGTGGCATGAATGAGAGACTTTCATTGTTAGGGCAGTGTGCCTCTGGAAGCCGATTGCTGGAACATATGAGTGGGAAAGTGCCTGGGCTTCCGGTTAGCTATTTATTTGTCTAATATAGGAGCAGAATGCTTGTGATCCTCCATGGTTGGTTATTCTTCAGTTGTTACAAGTGCCAGTTTCTGTTAAATACTCATTGCAAACAAGTACTTATGAACAAGGAAGAAAAGTGTCAGAGCTTTGTTGAGAGTGGAAGGGTCCAAATTTTCCATTGGGACTTCTTTTTTCACTTTTGAAAGCATATTGTGGCAAATACTGAACACCTTGAGGTGCTATGTTTTCATCATTGGAGGTATTAGTGCAGATTGCAACTGTTCCATGCCCTTGTTGTTTTCTTAGTTGCTGTGTCCCATTCATATCAGCCCTTGAGCCTCTTTCTACTTAGCTAGACTAGGCCTCAGATGGCAGACATCCAGTCTACTGCTCAGGTTCTACTTAAAGACTTTGTGGGACTTGCCAGATGTGCTCTGCAGGCATAGCCTTCAAGCATCAGCTATGAGAAGGCAGTAAGATGTCAAGAGTGGGGAAGGGTGTGAAAATTAATTTTCCTGCTACGTGGTGATTTGAATGATGAATTTATGAAGAAGGTATTTTAAAAATTGAAGAGCATGTAGCTGTTTGAATATAGGGTTGTATTCTGATACAATAATAGCACTCAATTTAATGCATGAGATGAATATGAAATTATACGAACTGGAGACAAAGAAGTCATACATTCTTTGACTGTAGGAATATTCCTGGTACATTTGTACTATCATGTAATGCAGGAGTTCTCAACCTTTTAATGCTGGGGACCGCATGCTCCCTCAGACAGCTTTGGGGGCTGATGGCATTTTGCCCTTCCTTCACCACATGGCACTACCTGGTGTGGTGGTGGTGGTGGTGGTGGGCCACATGAAATGTTGTCTCAGGCCGCATCCAGCCCATGGGCCACAGGTTGAGAATCCCTGATGTAATGCATAGGTTTTATTTAAATATTTTAAAAGTATATTTTATTGTTAAAATTTACTCACTGTTTTTAGTTTTCAGACAAAACATTGGGCAATAGCTTTCTATGCTTCTTTGTAAGCTGAATGTTTAATGTTCAGTGTTGCAGTAGATTTTCTTCCTGATGATATAGGAAAATATGGTTGGGTGATTTGCTTTGTACAGATGTTCTGAGTTAGCCAGCTCTAAAAATGAGTTGCAGTGTCACACAATCAGTTTTCTTTGTGACTGATTCACTTGTTTTCTATGACTTCTTCCTGCATCTGCAAATCCTTATGACTGAGTATGATGTTAGTTAAACTCTTATTATTAGGATGTGGGAAGTTTCCTAAACAGCCTGATAATATGCAAAAGAATTTTGGCTTGTCTAATTTCTCAAAACACTAGTGGAGATCTTCTACTTGTATATAAAGTTGAAATGGATCTATTTAGTGTATCTGCTACACCCATGTAGGGGTTGTTTTGGAAATACACAAACTTTCTAACGGTGGTGGCAGTGACTAAGTTCGGAGAGAAAGAGAGAGAGAGATGCATATTTACTGTTGCAAAATACTTTCAAGAGTCATTTACTGTACCTTTTTGATTTTAGCCTTTTACATGCAAACTAACTTGAGTGGCACATTTGAAACTGGATTTCTTAGATCCTGAGATAGCATGCGGGGCTTGAAATCAAGTACAGTCAAACCTTGCTTAGCGAGCAACTCGCTTAGCGAAAAACTCACTTAACGAGTGGGTTTTTCAAAAAGTGAGGTGACTTGCATAACGAATATTTTTGCTATGCGAGTCAGACTTCCCCTATGGAAACACTCACATAGTGAGCGTTTCTATGGTGAAAACTCGCATAGCGAAAAAAATTGCTATGTGAGTTTTTCCCCTTAGAAAGCTCGTTATGCAAGTGTTTCCATAGGGATTTTCGCTATGCGAGTCTGACTCGCATAGTGAAAAACTCACATAGCAAGCAGCCTCGCAGAATGAATTAAATTAGTTATGTGAGGTATTACTGTAAAATTATTAATTTAGGGCAATGTGATCCAAGATAGATAACAGTGTGCTTCCCCTTTTTATATAGGACAGGGCATATCTGAATAACAGTGTCTATTCTAGTTATGCACAGTAGTTTTCAGTAGCTGTTACATTTAGTTTCCTGAAAATAATACTACAGTGTTACATTTAGCTGACTAATAAGATAAATAATATAACTTATTTTGAATTTCTCATTAATTCTTTTCTTCTTCATTGTTCATATCAGAGCATTGTATGTTAATTGTGAATACACCAAGTGATTGCACAAAATAGAATTATGTGCTGCAAAATGAAAGGGTATTTGACAGTGTCTCAATACATAAACAGTACAATCCTGTACAAATGTATTCAAATGCCTTACTGTGTTCAGTGGCTTAAATAAATCATTTTTGTTCGTTTTATTTACTGTTCCTTATGGTGATTCATAAATACAGCTGCTAAGAGCATTTCATTCCTAGTGTATTTTATATCTGAAAACTAGTCATTACGTTGGTTCATGCTGTTTACAAATGTTTGCATTTTTCTAATATACAGTTGTACCTTGGTTAAAGAGCATAATGCGTTCCACAGGATTGCTCTTTAAGTGAGTTTGCTCTTTAAGTGAAACACCATTGTAACTGACTAATTGTGGGGAGGATTGTGAACCCCGGTTTATATGTTAAGGAAGTTTTTGGTTGGTTTTATTTGTTAAGTGAAGCGAACATTCAGAGAAAATTCTCTTTAAGCGAGTTACTCTTTAAGCGAGGTGCTCTTTATGCAAGGTTTGACTGTATATATAAGTAGTATAAAGCAGTGGTCAGCAAGCTTGGCTTTCCAGCTGTTCTTGGACTTCAGTTCCCAGAAGCCTTGATCAGCAGGAGTGCTGACTTGGGCTTCTGGGAATTGAAGTCCAAGAACACCTGGAGAGCCAAGTTTGCAGACCCCTGGTATAAAGGAAAGCAATCACACTTATATACTGCCCCATAACACCTATAGTGCACTCTCTGGGTGGTTTACAAGTTAATTAGCATTTTACCCCCAACATGCTGGGCACTCATTTTAAGTACTGTATACCATAAAGAGCATCTTGCTTAAAGACTAACTCGTTTAAAGAACAGAATTTTCACTGGATGGTCACCTTGCTTAACAACTAAAACCAAACAAAAACTCGCTAACGGAGTTCACAGTTTTCCCCACCAGAAGTGACAATTGATCACTTACAATGGTGTTTCGCTTAAAGAGCAAACTTGCTTAAAGAACAATCCCGTGGAACACATTATGCTCTTTAAGCAAGGTACCACTGTATCTTTTGGCCAGAATATAACTAGGAGATACATTTCACAGATTATTTAGACTATAATCAATTACTGTGTTGCTCACAAGATCATAGTTTAATAAAACAGCTATATTACCCAAACAGTATCTCATATTCTTTTATTTGAGCACTTCCAAATCATGCTAAAGAATCAATCAGTCCTAAATTTTGTAGAGGAGACAGGATTTTGTATAAGGAGGCAATTGAGGTGAAACTGCTGCATAGTTTACCTTGCTTTTCAGCTGTTGAGAAGAAGCAGTCCACCTTTTCCAGTAGAAGCAGTGAGACAAATGGGGGGGAGATATATAAATTTAATTACCTCCCGTCCATTGCCATTGCAATCTTGAATTGACAGAAATTGGGAAGTTCTAATTTGAACTAAAACTCCCAGAAAGCACAACGCTGTAGTCCAAAAAAGAGCTAGGCTTTTGTCTTTCAATGTCAAGACCCCTGGTTGAAGTTTCTGCCACCACTGTGGTTTTTCCTGTGCCGCATTTACCCCCTGCATATGCCAACCAAGTTCCCAAACATTTACCATCTTCAAAGGGGGTAGACTAGAGAGAATAGCAGAAGAAGCAGCCTTTGTCTGGAGACAAACGCTGTTTGGCATCTTATATTTGACAGAACAACAGCTGAAACATTGGTGAGAAAAGGGGATGCGGGATGTTGTTTAAAGGAAGCAGCAGCAATATCCCTTCCTCTAATATAAGACAGATGTATCCTCCACCTCTAATATAGCATGGAGAGATAGTAAGAATGAATTACATTCCATGATTATAGCATAATCTCCCCCCCCCCCTTTTAGAAATGTACCATTTTTTTGGTAGCCTGACTTTGAGAGGCCTACTTTCTTTCATGGCAGAATCTCATTCAAATATAAAACAAGCCCAACCTTATCTGGCATTCATATGCAGATAGGTGAAGTTTTGGTGGTGCCTTAAAAACAAACAAACAGTAGTGCAGTCATGACTTTAAAGCAGGAGTTCCCGACCTTTTCAAGCCGGGGGCCATGTCATGCTCTCTCAGTTAGCTTTGAGGGCTGGGTGGCCATTTTGCCCTGCCTGCATGATTGGGGTGGCCATTTTGTCCCAAAAGCTTCAAAGGGTGCCCATTTTGCTTCTCAGATGCCCTTGGAGGGGTGAGGGGCCACATGAAATGACATCAGAGGCCACATCAGGCCCATGGGCCTTAGGTTGGGAACCCCTGCTTCAAAGTTTCTTTAACCAGTTTCAGCCCTCCCTTAAGAAGGTGAAATGTCTCAATGGATTGAATCTCCTGCACATTTCTGTGTTTGCAGATGCTGTGAAACTGCCTGGCAGTTCTCTTCAGGCCCCTGGTGAATTACCCTCAGCTGTCAACACTACTCTGCCTTCCACACAACCTGAACCATCCCTGCCACCTCCCTATCAGCTCATTAACATCCCACCTTTAGAGTCTGCTTCAAGTCAAGAAGATCCTCAGGACTATCTGTTACTAGTCAACTGTCAAAGCAAGAAACCTGAACCAGCAAGGTAAATCATAACTCTTTGTTCCATAAATATTGTTTTTCTTAATGTATCAAGGAGGGCAGCTGTGGCAGGATGTTTTCAACTCATGTGTTGCTTGTTGCAAAGTACTTCAGAGACTCTTGGAAGGAGAGTACTTTTAATCCTAGCTTCTACAGATTTCCTGTTTAAAATCTTATCATGCAAATTACATGCACAGAACTGGCTTCCTGCTACACAAATATTAAAGGCACAGGAGTCCTGTCCTCTTTTTTTGTGTGTGTGGCCATCCTACTACAGTAATAGTTCATGCTTATAGAAATGGCTGCCTGAAAAAGAAAGCAGGCCTTCTCAATTTCCATAACTGCATGGAAGAGAAAAATTCACCAGTTGCAACCTGCATGAATAAGGTTCAGCTACTGAATTTCCTTTTTCCATACAATTATGAAAAGTTCTTTCTTTCATGTGTCTGCCCCATGCTGATCAGTCTTGGATAGGCTTAACATTAGATTGATCTGTGGAAAGCTTTCATGCTCCTCCGGTGGCTTACTGGTTAGGACACTGAGCTGGAGACTAAAAGGTTGGATTTATATACCGGAGAGCCACACCTGGGGACATGAAAGGAGCCTCATTTGGGCATCCCCTGAGTGGAGTTTCTTCAGCAAAAATCCTTTCAACCCAGAATACTCTCTGACATAAAATTATTATTATGTTATTCACAACCATTGTTGTTGGTTTCCTTATTTTTACATATCAGAGAGTAAACAAAACAAAAAGACAAAAAAACCTGGTGGCACTTTAAAGACTAACTGCTGTATTTTAATGGTAGCTATTGTAGAGCAAGTCCATTTCATCAGACATCATATGTCTGATGAATTAAACTTGATCCATGAAAGCTAACATTAAAATATAGTAAAACCTCAACATACGATTTCCCCCCATTCCACAAGGTTATTTGTACAGTAAAACCCCTACTTATGAAAAAAGTCAATTCCATAGGCTTTTGCTTAAATTGGTTTTGTATGTAATGTGAAGCAAACGCATAGGAAAAATTATTTTTTATGTAACTCGAAGCAAAACCATAGGAAAAATGAAAATTTTATGTAAATCGAAGCAGACCCATAGGGAAATGAACTTTTACATAACTTGAAGCAAACCCATAGGAAAAATAATCTTTATGTAACTCAAAGCAAACCCATAGGAAATCGTGTAATTCGGGATATGGTTTTAGCACAAAATCATTGTGTAAGTTGAATTTTATGTAACTTGAGGCATATGTAAGCTGGGGTTTTACTGTCTGTTGAAAAATTTGTACAGTAATACCTCATAACATTTGCATCAGATAATGCTAAAACTGCATGACGTTAAGCAATCTGGAAAAAAATGCATCGAATAACGTTAAGTCCTATGGGATGCTAAAACCTGTGCCAGTTATAATGTATCTCTATGGAGTTTTAACATTATCCAATGTATCCCATAGGATTTTAACGTTATTTGATGCATGGATCGGATAACATTAAAAATCGGATAACACTAAGACTTGTGGAACCAAGTTTTAATGTTATCCGAGGTTTTACTGTATGTTGAAAACACATTGCATTACCAGAAGAAGCCACTAGATGTCACCATATTTTTGTATGTCGAATTTTTCCTATTAAAAATTCGTATGCTGAACTTTTTTTTTTTTAGCCAGGATTTCTATTTGTATGTCGAATTTTTCATAAGTAGAGCTGTTTGTATTTTGGGGTTCCATCGTACAGCAGTTAGCCTTTAAAGTGACACAATGTTCTTTGTCTTTTTGTCTTGTCTTGTTTACTCTCTGGTATGCTTGAAACACAGGCTAACATTTCAAAAATTTCAACTTATTTCTACAGTTTGTTAAAGAGAAAAGAACCACGGCTACAGCTTAAGTGATGGTTGTTTATTGCTTGTGTATATAAAAATAGATATACTCCACAGTTTTCCTTCCTGAAGTTCTTCAAAGCAACTGAGTAAAAAAAAAGACATAAATATAAAAATAACTGTTGTTTGGAAAAGATCAGTGGAGAGAGGGGGGGGGGTCAGGAGAGGGAAGTCAGTCTTACCAAAGGCTAAGGGTCAAGACAACAAAGATAAAACACTTGTGTAAAATAAATGTTTTTCCTTTGCTAGTGGAATGCAAAAAGAGTGCTTGTTTTTTGGGGCAGAAAGTGCAATTGACATGGTGCTGCCTGTTTACATGTTACTACCAGTGACATGTCAGGATGCAACAGGACATCCAGTCTTATCTATTTGGGCACGTTGTGTCCAGTTAACGGGTAAGTGGAAAATCACTAGGGAGTACCATGGAATCTTCCGGAAGGCAGAGGAAAAACTCCTGTCTGAAGCCATGCAAAGCCACTGCCAGTCAGAGTTGGTAGTTCTGGGCTAAGGTGGACTGTTTGTCTGGCTAATGTGAGAACAGCTTTCAATTTTCCAGGAGGGTTGCTTAACCCAGTTGTAAAGAGCAGGCATAATCTTGTGGGGGAAGACAGTTCTACAGATAGGAATCTCAAACTGTTTAGACTCTAAACAGTTTGAGATTTCTATCTGTCGGACTGTTAAGATGCTGGTTATTACCTTCAAAGCTCTAGAGCTTTGAAGGTAATAACCAGCATCTTAATGTTCTATCAGGACTGTTGATACAGCTGGGTGTGTGAAGGTGTGGATGTGCATCATATCATCCTCTTACCTTTTTAATGAGTTTTCATGGGCTTTACTGGGTTTGAGTCTAAATGGATTATGGCCCACGTATTTGCTGAGAAGCTGGTGTAAGATGAAAAGTTTACTTGTCTTCATGACATTTTTAAAGAGGCACAAGATTGTCTGTCTAGAAAATTAAGTATTAGAAAGATAATTTGCATTTTTAATCTCTCTTCATTTGTATCATGTACTTGTGAATCAGCTCCTATGTTATCTCTGAAGAAGGAGAGGAGTATTTACTGCTAGAAGATTTTGAAAGTAAAAAGATTCCATTGCAGTGAGTGTAATGATAATTGTTTGGAATCTCTGTGTTGGATTTAACCACACAGCAATAATTTGCTTGAAACCATTTCACTTTCTTTGTGTGTATTTGTGTGTTTTGAACATTGTGTGGTGCATTTTTATAAGTACTGTAATGCCGAAAAGTACAATTATGAACTGGGGCTTGAAGAGCATAGCCATTTTCTGTAATATTTATGCCGATGTTATGTGATTTAAGAGGAATGACCGAAGAGTGTGTGCTTTGTAGAAATGAAGGCAACAGTGCTTGTCTCAAAATCTTTCTAGTCTGCCATTTTAGCCCTAAAAGATGATGGGACCGAATTATTGCATTCTATATGCCAGCAGATTTGGAAAACACAACAATGGCCACAGGATTGGAAAAGATCACTATATGTTCCAATCCCCAAAAAGGGTAATGCCAAAGAATGTTCGAATTATCGAACAATTGCGCTCATCCCACACGCTAGCAAGGTGATGCTCAAGATAATACAGGATAGACTGCAGCAGCACATGGAGAGAGAATTACCAGAAGTGCAGGCAGGGTTCAAAAGAGGCAGGGGGACTAGAGACCACATCGCCAACATAAGATGGATCATGGAAAAAACAAAGGAATATCAGAAACAAGTCTACTTCTGTTTCATTGACTACACTAAGGCCTTTGACTGTGTGGACCACAACAAAATGTGGCAAGTAATTAAAGAGATGGGAATACCAGAGCACCTTATATATCTCATGAGAAATCTGTACATGAATCAAGAAGCAACAGTTAGGACAGAATACGGAAGGACAGAGTGGTTTGGAATAGGAAAAGGAGTAAGACAAGGCTGCATTTTGTCACCCTGCTTATTCAACTTATACACAGAGCACATAAAGCGCAATGCAGGGATGGAGGAATCACAATTTGGGATCAAAATTTCTGGGAGAAACATCAACAACTTGAGATATGCAGATGATACCACCCTAATGGCAGAAAGTGAGGAGGACTTTAAAAAGCTCCTGATTAGGTTGAAAGAAGAAAGTGCAAAAGCTGGCTTGAGACTCAATATCAAGAAAACCAAGATAATGGCAACAGGCCCTATCAATCCCTGAAAAATAGATGGGGAAGAAGTAGAAGCAGTGACAGATTTTACTTTCCTAGGATCAAAGCTCACTGCAGATGGTGATTGTAGTCATGAAATAAAAAGGTGACTGTTTCTTGGAAGGCAAGCGATGAGAAACATGGGGAACATAGTGAAAAGTAGAGACATCACATTGCAAACAAAAATTCATCTATTCAAAGCAATGGTATTCCCTGTGGCAATGTATGGTTGTGAGAGCTGGACCATAAGGAAAGCTGAGCGCAGAAGAATAGATGCCTTTGAGATGTGGTGCTGGAGGAGAGTTTTGAGAGTCCCCTGGACAGCGAGGAGAACAAATAGGTCAATCTTAGAAGAAATCAACCCTGACTGCTTCCTTGAAGGTCAAATAGTAAAGATGAAGCTAAAGTACTTTGGACATAAAAGGAGAAGAGAGGATTCCCTTGAGAAAGCCTTGATGCTGGGAAAGGTGGAGGGCAAAAGAAAAAGGGGGCGGCCAAAAATGAGATGGCTAGATGGGATTGTAGAGACAATGGGCACAGAAGTGAGCGAGTTGAGGAGGATGGTGGAGGACACAAATGCCTGGCGGACAGTGGTCCACGGGGTCGCAAATGGTCGGAATTGACTGTGGGACTGAACAACAAAAACAGTGGAAAAGCTACAGCTGTAACCCATTCTACACGACATATACTGTGCTCTTCTCATTATGTTAAAAATCACATTTCATAACCAAACTTTTAATACATTCATTTTCACTTTTTGATTCAACTACTTGACGCATGTGTAGGTAATGTTTTCAGCTAATACATGGGCATTTTACAAGTGCTCAGTCTTTCATACTGAAGTTACTAACCAGATGTTAAATGATGTGAGATAGGGAGAGAATCCTAGTTCCTGTCTAATGTGGGGTCTTCCCTTCATCATATCATGGATTTTAAAAAATCTAATATTTAAACTCAAATGGAACGGATGAAAATCACAATTGAAAAGTCTGATTAGTGTGCAGTATTATGTCCAAAACAAAGAAATTATGATCAATTATAGCTCAGTAAGTTAGGTACATATCTGGCTGTCGAATCAGAGGTGGGGATTTTGATTTACCATTGCACATCACATCCTGTGCAAGAGTAAGCTGAACAGTCCCATAAGACAGAATTGACTTGATGACATGCTGCTGCTGCCGCCGCCACCGCCACCACCACCACCACCACCATCATCAAAGAATAAATAAAAAATAACAAAAATACTACTTACCCATTTATTTTTAACTCAAGGTGAAGCCAACACATCCCAATTTGCCAACAATATTAGGATCCAATATGGATTTCGTATTGTTGACTCTTAACTACCACTGTAATGCAAATGTTTGTTCAGCAATATTAACAGACTCTGCTCTAGACACCCACCTTTATCCAGTGCCACTATTAAAGTCAATGAAGAGATCTACCTGCAGGTCACATGGGGAAGAGAATGGTTTGAAAAAGTGCCATACAAATACCGGAATGTTCATGTATAATCAAAATACCACCATGTTTTGAACAACTTCACAAGATATGGGCTAGCCTTAATAGAATACATACAGGGCATGGTAGATGTGCTGACACACATCTTTTGTATAAATGGGGGAAACGACCATCACCAGCATGTGAGTGTGGGGCACCGTAACAGACTGTGCAAAATATTATACAACAATATAGCCTTAGAGCATATGAGGGCAATATTGAAGATTTTCTAAGGGTGACTCCTAGTGCAATCAAATATATAAATTGTTTAGATATTTGTATATATATGTCTGGCTGGACATCCCGCTACAGTAATGGAGTAGACCGTACAGCTAGTGACTCAACACCAAGTGTTGGGTGGCAGTAAATAACCTGACTCCCTAAAGGGGCCAACAGCTACAGGTGGATGAGCCCCTTTAGGTAGAATGATGGTCCCCTCAGTGGAGAAAATGCCACCAGAAATCAGCAGATTGGGCCCAACAGCAAAATGAGTGGAGGAGGAACTGTGATTCTAATGGGAATCAGAGTTCCTCCTCCGCTCATTTTGGCAGTGGAAGAGGCCATGTCAGATGGACTGGCTGTGAAGGTGCACCTTGTCCATATCTTCAAGGCAGTCCTGGTATTAAATCCTGCATGTCTCATTTCATATGTGCTGCAGGAGATGGCTCCATGATCAGAGTGATGATCATTTCATGGCAAGCTGGGATCCACCTTAAAAAAATTCACACCAATGACATTTTTCCTGCTTCAGGAAAAAATGCATTCTTGATACGAGTTGTAGCTGATGACAACGATATATATTTTCTTTCATGTTATATGTTGACTCAGTATGTACAAGTGCCATACACTAAAATAAATAAATAAATAAATAAATAAATAAATAAATAAATAAATAAATAAATAAATAAATAAATAAATAAATAAATAAATAAGGTGTTTCTCTCCTCTCTGTCCAGTATGTGTGTAAAAGTGCATTTGCTGTGCTATAACTGCATGATGGTAAATTATGTGAAACCCAAGTCATTATAGCATGCTGTTCTGATTAACTGTTTGGGGCATTTTACTCTCAGGAGCATTTATTTCTAGAATAAATTGGATAACTCAGTACGTTCTTCTTTTCTGAAATCTTGCTACTAGGTTGCAGACTGATGGACTGAAGATGGCCTCTTCTGAAACAGACTGCAATGATAATGTGCCTTCCCACAAAACATCTGTACAATCTCTTAATAAGCATGCAGTGAATGGATTTTTCCAGCAACAAAGTTTGTACGACTCTCCCCCTCCAAGGGCTGCTTCGGTGTCAGTAGATGGCAGCCTTTATAGTTTGCCACGGAGTTATTCACAGGATGTTCTGCCTAAAGCATCTCCTTCTGGGACTGACACAGATGGAGACCAACACGTTTTCAGTGCCTCATCTGCAACCTCTTCTCTTGATGCACAGATGAAGCATTTTTCCATTAGTTATGACATTCCTCCTACACCTGGAAGTACTTACCAGATTCCACGAACTTTTCCAGAAGGCTCCTTTGCTCAAAGTTCAAAACTAGAAACAATTCCAGATATTCCTCCACCTCGGCCACCAAAACCTCATTATCCTTCAGACCGCTCTCCTGTGGAAGCTTGTAGTATCTCTCGTACTAGCTCAGACACGGATAGTAGCTATTGCATCCCTACAGGGGGCATGCTTCCTTCACGCAGCAACACTATTTCCACCACAGATTTGAATCTATTCCGCAAAGGTTGGTCTACTCTTGGCTTTGTTTTAACATAGACTTTATAGGTGTTTTGTTGTGATACAATCAAGATTTAGTTTACTAAAATCAGCCAGGGCTGGCCCTATTTTGAGGTGGAAGAAGGTAGCTGCCTTTGGGAGGAGATGCTAGAGAACAAGGAACAGTTGACCTGATATTGGAAGGTAGAGTTGTGTGTGCTCTATGACATGTTCTACACTCCTTAAACTAACTGGTTAACCAGTGTGCAGTGCTGGACATTGTTTTAGCACCAGCACTGAACTAATTATCACTCAATTTGATTTCTGAACAAGCAGTTTGGGAAGTGGGATGCTATTTTGTTCTTTGATTCAGCCTTGGAAACTCTTATTGAGGTTTATTTTGGAATTCAAGGAATATGGGTCAAACTGTATGTTACATTACAGCTTTGTACCATGTCAGTGGCCCTTCTACATCATATGATGTCCTTGGAAGAAAGATGGAAGGACATTCACAACTCTTCCTTTCTAGTACTATTAAAAACACATTTTAAAATCATCTTACTAATGAAAATATGATGCCCAGCAAAATTCTTCTTTGGCAATTGGTCAGTTTCAAAAACTTTGTCTTAGGTTTTAAATGTCTAACATGTATAAGTAGAACTTGGGTGGCCAACTGGCAGAGATCCTACCCGTTAATGTATTTCCTGCATTGGCAGTGAATTGGATGTTTTTGAGAAACGTTCCAGCTTTGTTATTCTGTATCCATTTGAGCTTGGATACAGTTTAAGTTGGAAACCAATTGCAGCTACTTATTAAGATGGCCTTCAGAGTTTAAATATATTTTCCCAAGGTTTACTAAACATATGTTATCTTATTTATTTTATATTTATTTATTTTCTTCAACTTGCTATCCCGCCCCAATCGGGTAAAAACCCAACTCTGGGCGGCTTACATAAACAATTTTAAAAATACATAGCTGAAGACCACAAATCAATATACATTACCCTATTAACAGTTAAAAATGTGAACTAATACAATATTAAAAGTTGAGCTAAAAGAAATTAAACAATTCCAAGTTATAAAATTACAAAAATTATTAAAAACAGGACCGGGGTAAGGAGGTAAGAACAAAGGGTGGCTGTCTCATCTGATAAGCCACCCAACATGAGATCCGATGTTTTCGGATCCCCAAACTTGTCCTGCCAGCCAGGTTTTAAGGCCTTTCCGGAAGGGCAGGAGCCATCTCTGTTGATGTAGATCGATTGGCAGGAGGTTCCACAGGGCTGGGGCGGCCATGGAGAAGGCCCTCCTTCTGGTGCTAGAGAGGTGCGCCTCTCTAGCTGATGGGATTGCAAGGGAGCCTCTCCGATCCGCCCTGGTGGGACGGACAGACGTTCTTGGGGTGACGCGGTCTCTGAGGTATCCTGGCCCACTACCATATAGGGCTTTAAAGGTAATGACCAGCACCTTGAATTGCACCCGGAAACATACTGGCAGCCAGTGCAGACATCGAAGCAGTGGTGAGGCACGAGCGTAGCGCCCGCACCCCATCACTACCCGAGCAGCCGCATTCTGGGCCAGCTGAAGTTTCCGAATGGTCACCAAGGGCAGCCCCATGTAGAGCGCATTACAGTAATCAAGTCTGGAGGTGACCAGTGCATGTGTGACCCTGAGCAAGGAGTCCTGATCCAGGAGTGGGCGTAACTGGTATATTACACGAAGTTGTGCAAAAGCCCTCCTGGCCACGCCTGCCACCTGTTCTTCGAACAGTAGTCGTGAGTCCAGGAGGACCCCCAGATTACGCACCGGATCTGTCTGGGGCAAGACTGCCCCATCCAGAACCAAAGCTGGAAGCTCCTGGGATAACACAGGGCCCCTCACCCATAGCCACTCAGTCTTATGCTACCACAGCAGCTATTTATATATAAACCCATTTGTTTTCTTGCTTTGCAGTTTTTCCTTTAATTTAATTTAATTGTAATTTAATTTTTAGACTTTTATGCCACACCCTCTCACAAAAGTGACTCTTTCTAACTTTTATTTTACACTGTTGGCTCTTTGAAATAGATTTTCTATTCGCAAAATGCCAGGCCCAATTATAATACCTTAGAAATAATACATACTGAAGCCTTCTCCATTTCCAGGCCCTATAAATACATTTATGAAAATGGGGTGATGGCTTGATTTTCCTGAATCAGTTAAAATTTTAATTAAAATTTTGTTAGTGCAGTTTTATAAAACATGAATAATCGGTGCATATTATGACCTCACCTAGAATGACATGGTAATTATGACATAAGGAAGCATGGGGAGGAAGGCCAAAGATGAATAGCTAGTAGGAGTCAAAGATCAGATAATAGGGAAGAAAAGTGATGATAGAGGGGGTGAGGCAGGTGGAATGGCGAGTGAAAAGTAAATGGAAGAAATTGGAAGGGTTTAAGCTAAACGGTTTGGGTATCTGACTGCAGATCCAGAATTTGGGAATTCAGTTTCTCACTGTGCCTCCTTGGACAAGTCACACAGACCCACAGCACCCATTGTGGAAAGGAATGGTATACCATTTCTGTGTATTTTGTACCTATAAAACCCTGGGAAATGTTGCCATAGGTCAGAGTTCACTTGATTGCACACAATATTATTAAGGGGAGATCAGTGTATGTTGTCTAAGAAGATGGCACCCATTACTCAGACCTTGCAACAACCACTTTCCAAGATACAGTAATACCTCATATAACATTAGTATCGAATAACACAAAAATCGCATAACATTAAGGAATCTGGGGGGAAGAATTGCATCGGATAACATTAAGATCCTATGGGATGCTTCAGATAACAACTGCTAAAGCCTGTGTGGTTACAATGTATCTCTATGGCTCCCATAGGATTTTAACATGCATCGGATAACACTAAAAATCATATAACATCAAGACTTGTGGAACCAGGTTTTAGTGTTATATGAGGTTTGACTGTACTCTGAGGGATTTGGTGCAAGAGAAGTAACTTTTCCTCTGAATTGCTTGCTAGTTGGCATGACACATCATAATGATACTATACTTTTGACTGGATATTACTGTGCCATGCTGGAGTGTCTCATTTATATTGTTATATACATTATTTCCTTTCCTTTCATTTTAGGTAAAGGTCACCCTTGTTCAAAAGCCAGTCGCATCTGACTCAAAGGGTCAATGCTCATCAATATTTATAGACAAAAAGCCAGCACTGTCTGCATTTGCAGACATTTCAGTGCACATGTGGCAGACATGCCTAGATACTGAAATGCACAGAACACTGTTTACCTTCCCACTGAAGTGGTCCCTATTTATCTACAGTACTTGCAACTTCTTGCTTTTGAACTGTGGTTCGCAGGAGCAGGGACAGAGACGCTCATTCCATCATGCAGTACTCTGGTTTTAAACTGCTGACCTTCCGCCTCCAGTTAGCATCTTAACCACTTGAGCCACTGCAGTCTCTTTTCATTTTAAATGTGTACTAATCTCTTTCGGTGCATACTCCTTGTAATATTGATCCCACTCAGTTATGTTTAAATAACTAAAATAAAGATAAACAGTAGGGGGTGTGTGGCACATTGCAGCCCAGGAGCCTCATGCCAACTTTGGATCCTCTCTACAGCTCCCAGATTTATTTTTAATATTCTCACCTCTATTTGGGGTGGGGGAGAAAGAAGAGGAAGAATTTAAGCCCCCAAATTGCTAATCATGTCATCTAGAGGTTGTGACTGGCAGTTTACAGCCTTCCCTCTAACATGTACTGAGGTTTTGAACAAAGTCCTTGTAAACCTAAAAAGAAATAAGGTTGTGTGGGAAATGACCCTAGGTATGTGATTACCCTTATTAGGATAAATAAATAAATAAATAAATAAAACTAGAGTGTGAAAATGGGAGTATGTAGGGCACAGAAGAGGTGCTATCTTTTGACATCCTTGATGGGAAGATAGAATCATTGGCCTCTTTAAGTTGTCCATCCTTGCAATAGAATGTTTATATAAACAAAATGTTTTCTTTCTTCCACTTTTGTTTAGATATTGGTTCTCAAGATTGCTATTTTGTTCCACGAACATTTACAAATGACAGATCGAGCTCACTGGAAGGCTTTCACAACCACTTTGTAAGTTTGGTTCTGGTTGTCAACATTGTCAATGTAATGGCAAGAATGCCTTGCCCTTACATGTTATCTTTGGCATGGGACAAGGGCAAAAAGCTATGATGCTTTGCACTAATTTTTCCAACCTGACATACTTCAGGTGTGGTGGTGTACGAGTCTTTTTGTTCCCAGATAGCATGGATATTAGCCCTACAGCTGAATTCGGTAGGAACAGAGGACATCTGAAGGACGGCAGGCTATACAAACATA
Organism: Furcifer pardalis; assembly: GCA_030440675.1. Lineage (NCBI taxonomy): Eukaryota > Metazoa > Chordata > Lepidosauria > Squamata > Chamaeleonidae > Furcifer > Furcifer pardalis. Next base: position 62,939,177 of record CP126892.1, on the reverse strand, counting down.
GCAACATTTATTGGCCAGAATCCTATTGGTATTTGCATAAGCTTTGTGTAATATACAATAGCTAACTGTAGCTAACTGATGAGATGTCAGGGTGTGTCTTAGTCACATGTCTAGTCATACACTTGATTGTACAAGTTAGATGTGCCCTAGCACCTCACCATATAGCTCAGTTAGCCATCACAAGTAATGTAAACCTTACACAATCACAATAGAATTCCAGGCATAGCTCCTCATAATGGGATTTCAGCCTAGTAGGGAGTTGTGGGATGAGATTTCCAGAAATGAGTACAGTAATACCCCAGATAACGATTGCATCGGATAACGCTAGAATCGGATAACGATGCAAGTTTTTTGGAAAAAACTTGCATCGGATAATGATTCTGGATAATGATTCTTAGCGTTATCCGACACAATGGTCTGCGGGTGTGGGGTGGTTTGGGTAGAACAACCCAATCCACCCCCCACCCGCAGCAGTCTCTGCGACTGCAGTAGGGTCAGGGAAAAGCACCTGCCTTTCCCCCGACCCTACTCCAGTCGCAGAGACTCCTTGTCTCTTTCCATCCCTGTATTTAAACGACAGGGAAGGGGGAAAGAGAGATACGTGATTGGTTCTCTAGAGAACGTGATCGTGTCTTTTTTCCTCCCTGTATTTAAACTACAGGGAGAGAGAGAACTGCTTTTGTCTTTCTTTCCCTCCCTGTATTTAAACTACAGGGAGGGGGAAAGAGAGAGATGTGATTGGTTCTCTAGTTTAAATACAGGGAGGGAAAGAGACAAGGAGTCTCTGTGACTGCAGTAGGGTCGAGGGAAAGGCGGGTGCTTTTCCCCGACCCTACTGCAGTCGCAGAGACTGCTGCGCGTGGGGGGTGGCTTTAAAGACAGGGAGGTCTCTTTCTTTCCCTGCCAGCCTTTAAAGCGGTTTGTCCCTGAAGTCAGGGCTTTTTTTTTTAGCGTTGTTTGATGCATGCATCGGACAACGCTAAAAATCGGATAACGTCATGACTTGTGGAACCAAGTCATAACGTTATCCGGGGTATTACTGTATAATGATGGATTGTACTACTTGCAGTTCAAGCTGGGTTTGAAAGAGACTTACCCCAGTACAGCGGTAGCTCGAGTTACAAAATTAATGTGTTCCATAGGATGTTTTGTATTATGAAAAATTTGTAACTCAAAACACAATGCAGAACACAATGCATTACCATATGTGGCCACTAGAGGCTACTGTATACCATGTAATTTTTAGGGAAAAATTTTAATATCTAAAAAAAATAAAAATAAAAAAAACCCAAACCTGTAACTCAAGGCATTATTTTCAAAGGATTTTGATTCATATTGTGAAAATTTCATAACATGAAGTATTTTTATCTCGAGGTACCATGGTATTTCAGTGAGGCATGTCCCTGCTTTATTTCACAGTCTATCCATGGGCTGGAGTAAGCTTCAGAACATAGGAGGTTGCAAAGCTGCTATCATATCAGAGCCTGCCTAACATGCATATACCATATATTCTCAAGTATAAGCCAACCTGAATATAAGCAGAGGTACCTAATTTTGACTTGAAAACCCAGGAAAATAGTTATAACCTGAATATAAGCCGAGGGTGAGAAATGCAGCAGCTGCTAGTGAGTTTCAATAAAAAATACATTAAAATATGGTAAAATTAATTAAATTGTTGACACATCTCAATCCAGTGCAGTTTTGGGACCCTCATGGTCATTGACCCGAGTATAAGCCAAGTCCCCTTTTTGGAGCTCATTTTTAGGACAAAAAAACCCTCAGCTTATACTCAAGTATATATGGCAATTGTAGCAGTCACATATTAAAACAAAATCGAAAAAGATGAAAAGATTCTGGCTATTTGGGAGTGTTACCCAGTTCACCATGAGAGAAGGATGGGTCCTGGATCTCTTAAAATCACTGGTCATTTGGGAGGGGAAGTTGTCGGTTTTGAATGTTAATTTAATTTCTTCTTGTTAAAACATTTTGTTAATGTTCTTGTTTCTAGAAAAACAAAAGTCTTTTGACTGTGGCAAGTGTTTCGAGTGAAGAACTGGATGAAAATTATGTCCCTATGAACCCAAACTCTCCCCCGCGGCAGCATTCTAGTAGTTTTACTGAACCTATCCAAGAAATGACAAACTATGTGCCGATGACCCCTGGTACCTTTGACTTTTCACTGTTTGGGATGCAAGTCCCCCCACCAGCACATATGGGCTTTAGGTCCAGCCCCAAGACCCCTCCTCGAAGGCCAGTCCCTGTTGCAGAATGTGAACCACCACCCGTGGACAGGAACCTTAAGCCAGACAGAAAAGGTAAATGGTAAACAATACAAACAGCACATATTTTATCCCATTCATCATAAATATACAGCAACATTTGGGTGGTTGTCTTACTAGTCCCCCCCCCCCCCAGTTAGTTAAAAGATTATGCTTTTCATAATTGGCAACTTAATTTGAAATGGATCAGAAAGAATGTGGGATATATCCCAGATGGGCTGTATAAAAATGTAATCAGTCAATCAATCAATGTCCTCCTACAGAATCCAGTTGAAGATTTACATGTCAACATATTTTATAAGGGGGACTGCAGTGGCTCAAGTGGCTAAGACGCTGACTGGAAGGCGAAAGGTCAGCAGTTCGATACCCAAATACTGCAGGATGGTATGAGATCCCCTCGTCTGTCCCAGCTCCTGCCAACCTAGCAGTTCAAAAGCAAGAAGTTGCAAGTAGATAAATAGGGACCACTTTGGTGGGAAGGTAAACAGCGTTACATGCACTCCGGTGTCTAGTCATGCTTGCCACATGACCACGGAAACGCCTGCAGAAGCAGACAGTACTGGTTCTTTGGCTGTGAAACAGAGATGAGCCCTGCTGCGCTCATCTCTGATATGACTGGCTTTCAAGCAAGGGTGACTTTTACCTTCACCTTCACCTATATTTTATAAGACTAGTAGCTGCACATTAGAATGGATGTAAATTTATGAAATTTGATTGTGAAAGAAAATGAAATTAGTCAGTTGTCCCTCTCGATTTCAAACAAGAGCTTTGTATAAAGGCCCTCTGGCTACATAAGTAGGGCTAAACCAGAAATGGTGGTGGATGCTCATATGGGAGATGTTCTTAACATCCCTTAGATTGTCTGCTATTTTTGACAACTTCATGTTTTGAACATGGAAATGTGAAAATGCTTGTATTTGTATTCAGCTGAATGCCTTAAATACCATATCCATGTGTAAGAACACCCATGAGGCTGCATTCATGAACGTGGGAGAGGCTATGAGTATATTCAGTTAAACATATTTAAAACTCCCTTTCAAGTCTTCAAGTCAAAAGAGCCATCACAGCTTGTGGGGCACACTGCCACCAAGTGAGGGTACTTTCCCCCTCTTCTTGAGCCTATAGACTACCCATGCAAATGCACAAATATCTCTAAAGCATCCTGAGCACATGGGGATATTAGGGTGGGACTTGCCTATGTGCCCATCTTTCTCTTTAATTCAGTCTTACTCATTTTGCAGTCATATAAGACGAGTGGTTAAGACACTGAACTTGACAATTGGAAGATTGATAGATCAGCAGTTTGAGACGCAACTGCTCATCTCTGTCCCAGCTTGTGCCAACCTGGCAGGTCGAAAGCAAGAAATTGCAAGTAGATAAATAGGTACCACTTTGGTGGGAATGTAAACAGCACTGGCTCTTTGACTATAAACAGATGAGCACTGAACCCTAGAGTCGGATAGGACTCACTTTCAAGCAAGGGCCACCTTACTTCAGTAAAAGAGGGACTGTGATGGCTTAGATGTTAAGATGCTGAACTTGACTACTGGAAGGTCGGCAGGCCAGCAGTTTGAGACCTGAGTAATGCAGGATGGAGTGAGCTCACATCTCTGTCCCAGCTCCTGCCAACCTAGCAGTTTGAAAGCAAGACATTCCAAGTAGATAAATAGGTGCCACATTAGTAGGAAAGTAAACAGCATTCTGTGCACTCCCAATTTCTAGTCCTGCCTGTCTATGGAAAAGTCTGCAGATGCAGCCAGCTCTTGCTCTTTCGCTATAAACAGAGATGAGCACTGAACCCTAGAGTCGGATATGACTGGCTTTTGAGCAAGGGTCACCTTTACATTTTACTGCAGTAAATATTGCACAAAATTAAAAAAGAATTTAGTAGTTAATCAGAATCTATAAGGTAGCAGTCTTACATTCTTGACTGTTCACATCAAAGTCATCTACAGTTCACAAGAATGAACATGCAGTTGATAGTCTAGCAGTCATCATTGTCAGTTTCAATATATGAGTTTTTTGCAGGGGGAGGTAGCAAATAGTTTGCTATGACAGTGTACAGTATTAGGAAGAGCTTCTATCCATTTCTAACATTTTTGAAATGTATTTATTGAGGCTGCAGGGTTAATAGAGTAATGCATTCTGACTTAAGTTGGGTTGGATTTAGTACTACTGAGCTCGGGGAAGGAGGTGAAGTAGCAGTATTCTTTCATATCTTTTTCTCCTGGCAGCCTTATACGTATTCTCTTCTGGTCTCCACAAAAAAAACCCCTCTTCTTTGGAGTGGGAAACTCCTGTAAGCCATCATGGAAGATGGCATGTGGGCTACCAGGTGATGGAGAATCAGAGAAAATTGCTACCTTCCTTAGCAGGAAGGCCTTGCTGGATCCAGGCTCATTTGCAAATTGAAGAATTTCTTCTATTTGTCCAGGGCCAAATCTGAATATTGAGTTGAGTATGCAGATCAGTAAGCCCCCCCCCCCCCGTTCACATACTTGAATGATAACTTCACCCAGTACTCAACAACATGTCTTTTTATGAATGCCAGAAATAAATGTCATTTCAGTTATGTCTTCAGCAGTACTATAAATTGAATTGTGTATATGTAGCAATTCTGCTTTTTGCTGCTCTAACGTTTCAAAAGCTTGCATGTGTTGGTGATGGTACATTGGATGCAGCATCGCTAGCAAACTGAGATTCTGCTTGAGAAAATCTGCATTTCTTCCCTGTGCCATTGGTTTATATTGCTACAGAACAACATTTGGTATTTTTAAAGCTATCACATAAATCATGTGACATAGCACACGCACACACATAAACAAAACACCTTCCGATTTGAGTCATGATTTGATAATAAAGAAAAAAAAGTTCTCTGGTAGAAGTGCTGCCTCAGAAGAACCATGTTCAAAATGGAATTTTCTTCATAGATAAGCACCCTCATGGTCCAGATCATTATTGTCCTTTTCATTTTAGAGGATGTGAGCTGATAGTTTTCCATTATGAGTAATCAGTTGATTGCAAAATATACTTACAAAGCCATGACTATGACATGGGATATATATCAAATTGGAATGGCAATTCCTGATGGCCTTGATTTTTCTAATACAGTAAACCAGCAGTTCCCAACCTTTTTAATCTGGGGGCCGGGTCATGCTCCCTCAGAGAGCTTTGGGGGCCGGATGGCCATTTTGCCCTTTCTCCAACACATAGCACTTCCTGGTGTGGTGAAGGCAGTGGGGGGCCACATGACATGGTGCCATGGGACACATCCAGCCCACAGGCCGCAAGTTGAGAATCCCTGCAATAAATAGACATGTTTTTATTTTATATTTTCATAGAGATTCATATTTAAGAGAATAACTAGTAGGAAAAGGACACTTGTGTGCCAGTTGAGGAACATAATAGCATCTGTAGTACATTAATTTTAATATGTAGCCATGTTGTCACTTCATCTAAGCTGAAATTGGAAAGGAAATTTGTGAAATTTGATTCTCGGGGTGGGAAAGTTGTGCAGTGTGTTAAAATAAGGATTTAGTATTTTTTCTATTTATATTGCATTTCTTATGTAATGATACATCATGATTGTCCTTGTGAATCTTTAAGCTTGCTTGGTTTATCCAATAGACATGGTATGATTCTTTAAAATGTCTATGGCTTGGATCCTAGGAGAAATTCAGGAGGCTTATGGAAGGTGGGTTTCCCACCCCTTCCTCTTCAGTCTAATCTGTGTCCCTGCCTCCAAAGGTGTGCTAATAGGCTCGGGGTGGGGTAATCTCCTTAACCACTTGGGATGGGAGATAGGCCAAGCTTGGGAAAATTGTCTTTTGGGGGCTACCACTTGCAAAGTTGGGAGTTACAGTCCAAAAATTATCCCAAGCACAGGGCATTGGGAAGAGAGATTTTCCCAAAATGGGCAATGTTTCCTTGCTACGAACTTCCTCAATTTCTGTCGGGAGCAAGACTATATCTTCCTTAGATAAGGAATTATGTGATATTATATATCTAGTGACTTATGGGGTTTAAACTAGTTAACCCTGAAAAAATGGTAGGGTACACTATAAATTATTGTAGAGCACAATTTCATTTGATTCAGTGAGACTTATTCCTAAATTAACATTTGTAGTGTCGCTGCTTCATAGTTCTACAGAGTAAAGGATGTGCCTATTTGTTTCTTTAAAAAAAAGCCAAAAGGCACAGTCTGCCTTTTAAATAAGGTTTTATTTATTTAAAATGTGTATTTTGTCTTCTAGCCCACTTTCAAAATGACTTCTAATTTTAGATTATTAAACACAGCACGTAGGGAACTGCTTGAACACATGAGTAGTTGTGTCCACAAACTAGTAAGTTAGTACTGTACTCATGGTTTAGTAATTCTAGTCCTGTTCAACCACATTAATTTTTGCTATTGTTCATTTGTTATATTTATATCCTGCCTTTTCCCCCCAAAATGCATAAGGCAGTATTAATGGCTCTCCTTCTCATTGTTATCCCCACAGCAACTATACGTGATAAGTCAGCCTGGGATGTAGTGACTTGCACAAAGTCATGAGCTTCATGATCGAGCATGGGTTTGATCCCAGGTCATTGTTCTCCTATACTGTCACTCTAGCCCAGGGATTCTCAACCTACATCTCACTGTATCTATCCTGCCTGTGGTGCCATTTCATGTGGCCCATGCCTTTGTTGCAGTCGCTGCTGCTCTGCTGCCTCAATCCTCCCCCCTCCACATAGCTTGGCGTGTTTCTAACGGCTCTCCACAGTAGGGCAGATGTTGTAAGCCTTACAGTGGAAGTAGCAGATGCATGTGGCTGCCTGTGTCATTCCCAGGGGCCACTCTGGCAAAGCATGGGCGAGAAGGACAGCCTGGAGTCCTTCATGCAGCTCCTCCAGGCTGGTAAGCAGGGAAGCAGTGTGGGGGCCTCAGGTTGGTCCCGCCAGTTGGGGTGAGCTCAAGGTGGTCCTGCTGCCACCACTGCCACAGACAGTGGTAACAGGACCACCCCCGAGCCCCCCACTCCCACCGGTGGTGGTGGCAGTGGAGGCGGGGAGAGGTGTCCAGCCCACCAACAGCCTGAGGGGCATGGTCTGGCCCACAGCTTTAAAAGGTTGAGAACCCCTGCTTTAGCCACTAAATGAGATTTGTACCTCATAATTGATCTCATATGTGTACATTCCTGCTTGAGTGACTTGTGCTTTAGGATAGAAGTAACAACATTAGTGCAGAGAAGACCGTTTGATTGAGGATAACAACAAGATGAAGATGAAAGGCACCAGTAATTCTAAAATAACTTGTAGGTGATTGAAATGGAATATAGATACTAAGAATACCTATGCTTCTCACTCTCTATTCATTGATGGCAGCTGCAATTCTATTGTTTTGAAGAGGCAAGCATAGAATAAAATAAAAAATTGGTCCCTCAGTTGTAAACATTTGAAGTTGAATAGCTTCTTTCAGTATTCTTGTTTTATACTGTTGCCTGAAGAAGTTTGCCTGTTTTCCATGTATGCTTGGGAACCTTGTTTTTCAGATTTCTAACAGGGTCTAGATCAGTGGTTCTCAATGTGGGGCCCACGCCCCACAGGGGGACTTTAAATCCCAGAAGCCTAAGTCAGTTCATTGGCTGATGAGTACTTTGGGGAAGTGGCTTAGGCTTCTGGGAATTGAAGTTCAAAACCCAAAGGTTAGGAAACTCTGGTCTATAGATGTAGTGGAATCATCCTTGTTCATGCTGCTACTGTCCCTTTGAAGGCAGCAATAAAGGAAATACTGTGGGATTAATGTGCTCCTTTCTTCACATATTGATGTTAGTCTCTGTTTTTTAAAAATATATCTGAAGTGTTTGCACATTTTAACTCTCGCAGGATGTACTTTGATTTCTAACAGACCCTCCTAAATCCACCAGATGTGCAAAACCCTCCTGAGTCCATCAGATGTGCAAAACGTCTGAGATGAAACTTCAGATGAAACAGATTTATTTATTTATTTTTAATATTAAATGGTTGAACACTGCCTAGCTCCAACACTGAGCAAATAGTCCTCTCATATCTTTTTTGCATGAGATATAAAACATCATGTTATTTAACTGTTGTTGAATCCTTGCTGATTCGCTGCTAATAAACCAATGATCTACCACAAAATCTTAGTTTTTCTCCTGCCTTCCCAATGATAGTGAGTTAATGGCAAGAAGTAAATATTTACTGATAAAATGCAATGAATACATTTCAACTTGCTTTCTAGATCCTTTTTAACTTCCTGATTAAGTATCTGAATTTTTAAAATATCAAATTGATGTTAAATGTTTCAGCAGTGAAAGGAATTAAGGGCTGATTCAGTCCAATAGCAGCTGCCATCTGTTCCTTTGGGACAAAATTAGTGTATGCCCTCTGCTAATCTACATTTGTCCTGAAATATGTAGCCTGGCCACCATCAGGAGGCTCCTCCATGTCAGTGCAATAGTAATCCATGTTCACAGCATGAAAATAGGGCAACATTGCATCCACCAAGAAGTTTCCACCTCCATCCATCAAAGCATGTGCCTTTCCTTACACATACATCTATAATAATGCATGTCTGATGTTATGGACTATAAATGTTTTTTCATATTTTTCCTCCATGGAATGTGTTTCCTAAAGTGGTTCTAAGCTTAACATGTAAAAGAAATCTAGAAAGACCACAAGTACGTGAAGTATGTATAGCCAGTATAACATCACCTGTGACATTCTATTTAAGACATTAGAAATCATTAAAAGAAAACAGAATTACTTTGTCCAACTCAAAAAATGACTATAGAGCAGGCATCAAGCAAGTATCTCTGGGAAGTGAATTCTACAGCTGTGACACAACTACTGAAAAAGCGTTATATAGCCACCTACCATGTCTTACTGGATCGAGAAGGACCTGCAAAGGAGAACTGAAGGTCCATTTACTATACTTATGAATAGAGGCCATCCCTAGCTGTTAAAAGCCTGCAAGTGAAAGCCTTGGCTGTACGTGTGGCTCCCCAATGCAAGATGTGAACTCCAAAAACACAAAAGGTTGCTATTTTGGTTGGGTCCACAGCAGGAACACAGGAGCCTTGCCCTTGTTTGGTAGAGCAGTATTAATTCAGTCTGTGCTTTGGAGTCTTATATGGAAGAATGCTTAACTTGGAATAAAGGACAGATAAAGGAGAATCCCAAAAGCAGAAGAATGGGTATAGTCCTTAGACATCCTGATATAGTTGCCCATCTTAGTGAAATAGGTTTTCATACAAATAAACTGTTACATAAAATGTTGCATACTGTATATACTTGAGTATAAGTCGACCTGAATATAAGCCGAGGTACCTAATTTTGACCTGAAAATGCAGGGAAATAGATTGATCCGAGTATAAGCCAAGGGTGGGAAATGCAGCAGCTGCTAGTGAGTTTCAGTAGTCAAAATGCATGAAAATATGGTAAAATTAATTAAATTTTTGACGTGTCTCAGTCTTGGGACCATCTTGGGACCCTCGTGGTCATTGACCCGAGTATAAGCCGTTCCCCATTTTTGGGAGCTCATTTTTGGGACTGAAAAACTAGGCTTATACTCGAATATATACAGTACCTTAAATTCTTTTTATTCAGTAGTTCATTGCTCCCCCGTTTCAGATATTTGGCCATTTTTTAGATTTTGATTGAATCAATCTGCCCCCAGAACAGTGAGCAGGAATTTTTCTCATGACAATAGGATAGTATCCAATATTTGGTAATCTGTTTGCACAATCATTCAAGGATAAGTCCAGACTTTCTGGAGCACAGTAATGGTTCTGGGCCTCCTTGATGTCTCTCAGCTGTAGTACAGATGGGACTGGGAGCATTCTGGTGCACCCTATTCATTCAGGGCAATGTACCTTTCTGCATATAATCAGGGAAAAGTTGTGTTGCACTGTGCTGCATAAGGCATCTGATAGATTAAAAGTGGTGAATATATCCAACTTAGTAACTTAATTTGCTAGGGCACACTTCAGCTTCATTTATGTGTCAACCTTTCACTTGGCATGTTATGTGCTGTCACTTAATAGCAACGAATGGTTTACCACAACAGAGAGATTTGAGGAGTAGTTTTTATAACTGCTAGTCCAGTGAGTTTTGATGGCTGAATTAGAATTTGAACCCAGTCTGGAATGTCATTCTATCTACTACATCACATTGGCTTCCTCACAGTATATTTGCTAACAGTTTGAGAACCACTGTATTCTTCTTTTCACTCTGGGGTCTATTCAAGCCTTATGAATTTTCTGTATGCTCACCATGAGTTGAAGGAAGTATTCCAGCTTCCCCTTCCTCTCCCACTTCTAGTTTTGTCACCAATGTGGAGAACAACGAGCCTGGAGTAGAGATCCTCTGCTGTCCATGAGCCTCAGGACCCTGATTTTCCAGCATCCTGACTCATGGATAATGCACACAGTTTATAGATTTCTGTCTCTCCAGGGTTTTTACTCTCCAAATGTGAAAGGGTGATGAGTCCTCAAATAGTGGGAAAGGGGAAGTTAGGATGCTCCCCTTGACCTATGGTAAATACTGTATTTGCTGGTGTATAAAACCTACTCCCCCCCCCCTTGAAATACACTGGAAAAATGGAGCGTGTCTTGTACTGTATATAGTGGCCTATAGTGGGCTATTTTGGTAATAACAGGTTGTGTCTTATACTCTGATGCGTCTTATATACTGGCAAATAGGGTATATGCAAAATTTATATTACTTGAACAAATCTGCCATTAATAAGAATGTGTTTTAAGAAATAACATCTCATTTGTTGATGGCCTTTTGCCAATATTTGTTGATTCAAGCAAGTTCTTGCATGACTTCTGGGTAGGGTGCATGTGCTTAGCCATACTACAGAACTCTTTCTACCAGTTGCTTGCTTTTGCTTCTAAATGTCATCTTCCCACAAGGATCTTGGCAGCTTGCTTCTAGGATTCCAGCTTCCCATCCCCCAAATGATTTTATTTTATTTTATTTATTTTTAAATCTTATATTAAGAGAGATTCTTCTTTTTACCAATCAGGTCAGAGCCCTAAAATTTTAAGACCTAAGCCACATGGTTTAGAGCGAACAGATTCACAAACCATAGGTGAATTTACTACAAGAAGAAAGGGTATGTACTTCAGCACTGGAGCTCTGTATGATAAACTTTTCTAAAATTCTTATAAATTCTGTCATTATTACTTCTATCTCAGTATATTTACTTGTTAGACATAGTATTTTTGGTGAAGAAGATGTTTCCTTTGTGCATTCCATCCCATCACAGAAACAGTGCTAGAATGTGATATACTGTATATAAAATGTCAGTCTCTATTTTATTTTTCATTGTATATTATAAAGGTTCCTTTCTAATGTAAATGTCATGTTGGAAAACTTGGGTATTTGGACTTGTGATAATAGGCTGCAGCAAGAATTAGTCTTTATCAAATTATATTGATACTGTTATTGTTTTTAAAAGTCAGTCTATAAAACAGATGCAGCATTGATCCATGTTGGCATATTCTGCATTGCCATATAAGAAAGGCAGAATTTAATCACGTCAGATGCAGTAACACTTAACATTTCAAACTTGTCAGTTCATTATTTAGTGTGTATCTTGTTTGTTGATCTTTCGCTAGTATTTGGGTGATACCATTTTGCATTTCTTGTAAACATCTTCTGAGGTTCTTAAGGTATCAATGCAGTTGCCAGTAACATGTGAGCTGCTGGTACCTTTTCTTTCTTTAGAGAAAAATATAGGTGTCCTCTGGACATCATACCTATGTGGAACCTGATACAAGTCTGATAATGTGGCATGGCAGCAAAGAGCAGTCATTACCTTTAAATAGATGTCAAATATGGGGGGGGGGAGGTTTCTTCCCCTGTCGGGTGCAAAAATAAAAATTAGTCCCAGATTCTGAAGATTTGTGAGAAAGGGTATCCAATGAAAGGCTATAACTGTGATGGCAAAGCTTGGCATTCCAGGTGTTCTTGAACTTCAATTCCCAGAAGCCCTGATCAGCAGGAGTGCTGACTTGGGCTTCTGGTAATTGAAGTCCAAAAACAGCTGGAATGCCATGATTCGCCATCACTGAGCTATAAGATGCATCTTATTAAAATTAAGTCTTGTTCATGGGCCTAATGACTGTTGGGGGCATGTAATAAGAAACAACCTTTCATATTTCTGTACATGCATCTTCTATCTGAGTTCATGGGGATTTTCCTAAAGTCTACTGATTTACTTTTTAATAAGACAAATGTATCTATCTGGATGGTCACACCTAACTAGACTCTTTTAAGAGTTTAGGTATATCTTTAAACAATAATTTCCAACAAATTGAGTTTTCAGAACAGAGATTCTGTATGTTCTGTAGCGACACAGCCAAACCAAATAGTTTTCTGTTGGTAAGTCCACTGAAGAATTGGAAACTTTGCAAACAGCAGCTAACAGGACTACATAAAAGTCCTGTGTTAGAGTGGAGTTCATACGAGTTCTTTCCTGGTGAACCTTATGTTAGAAATGAATTGTTAATGGAGCTGTGAAGGAATCCCAAGGGTTATTGAGTCCAGTCCCCTACTGAAGCACTATGGTTGTGCCTACAAATTTAAGTTTCAAAATAATTCAAGACCCAAAACCATACAAAAACTGGCCTGTTTAAAGGATTTTGTGAAAAACTTTGACACATTCCCTTTAACCTCTTTAGAAAGCTATAAATTGTATTTATTTGCATTTAAATTAAAAGAATATTTTACATTTATGGAAAGCTAACCTGTATATAGTTTGATAAATCCAATGTACATCTATTTAGACTAAGCCCATTGTTTTGCTAATTGAACTCTAGAATTTTCTTTATCAACACCCCCACCCCCCAACTCTGTGCAATCCAAATACTGGTTCTGGAAGATTTTCTGGAAGCAGTCTTATCTAGAGTGAGACCACTAATCCATCTAGTCCAGTATTGTCAACCATGACTGGCAGTGACTCATCAGGATTTCAGGCAGGACTTCTTCTCTGGCCCTACCTGGCAGTATAGAGGCTGAATCAATGATCTTCTAGATCAGTGCATCAATGTTTCCCAACCTTTGGTTTCTGGATTTCAATTCCCAGAAGCCTAAGTCAATTTTCCAAAGCACTGATCTGCCAATGTACTGACTTAGGCTACTGGGAATTGAAGTCCCCGTGCGAGGCTTGGGTCTCACATTGGGAATCACTGTTCTAGATGTAAAGCAGATACTTTCTTGCTGAACTAACCTGCCTCAGGTCTATACTTGAATTCAGCAACCTTCCTAGCCATTTTAAAGTGTCAAAAATATTCTAGACAGTCCCCTGAACTAGAATTAGAGTGAATAATATAAGATTTTTAAAAGAGGCATCTTTGGAAGATCTGCCGCTCCAGGCTCCCTTGAATATTTGTATGCTCTTGAGTTTCTGAAATCTTTCAGTCCTCTGAAATCACAGTATTTGAGCATTTGTAGAAGAGACTTCTCTCTCTCTCTCTCTCTCTCTTTTTTTTTTTTTTGCAAAGTCTGATCTTCTAAACCTCAAAAACATCTTAAATTTTATCTTTATTCCTAAGTATGTTAGTCTGGAAATATACTGCCACCTGTCCTTGTATGGTGGGTATCAACCTTTACAAGGATTTATTTATTTTTAATTGCAGGACAATTTTAGTGTATAGTTGTTTTTTCCAAATTAATTTTTAAACAAATAGCAATTTTGCAGTTAATTTTAATGTGCACTGTTGGCAAGACTTTCCTAAATCTAATCACATAATATCGTAACCTAGTTAGGGTTATAATGATGTTACAACATTGTAATGATGTTACAGTGTTATTAGTTTAATAAGAACAGCCCAGATTCTTGTGTGCTGAATAGCTTAACTTGAAGCTGCTTTCAATGTAAAGAAATTTTCCAAAGCAACAGCTGCAATTTAATAATCAGTGCCAGAAATGTGCCTTTCCTTTTCCCCATAAAACTAGCACCGCTTCTTAGGACAAACAAGCATATTTAATACATCTCCATCAGAGCATTTATCAGAATTGCACCCTACAGAATATGAACTCTGATCTGACTTTATGCAGAAAACCCTATAGAATTCTGCATTTGTAAAAGAAGAGGGATGGCGCCAATGAGTTTGTACAGTTTAGAGCAAAGTCAATCATCTTTCTTTCCCCTAAAATCTAGAGAGAAAGCAGTTCATTTACAAATTTCCACAACAGTATCATTTTATATATAAATCTGAATCAACTCAGGTTAATATAAGCATGAATGCTTGAAAAAAAAAATGAGATTTAGACATTCTTTTTAGAATAAAATTGTACTTTAGTGTGCTTTCAAAAACAGCTGTTAGGACTTTAAATTGCCCTTGCTACAAATAATATTATTTAGTAGTATTAATACCATTACTATAGAATTATTTTGTATTATAAAATAATTATTTAATATTAAATCACATATATATGTATAAAAATATAATTAGAAGTGACTTATCAAATTTTTAAAAATGCATTTGCATTGTGGAATTTTTCTCTTACTGGAAAAATAAACAAAATTGCAGAATTACAGAACTACTGGAAGGGATTCTTTTCCATTCCCTCTTCCAACTCCCTGGAAAATATATTATTTATTCAAAATATGTTTCTTTCTTTTATGTAGTAAAACCAGCACCGCTAGAAATAAAACCTCTTTCTGAATGGGATGAATTTCCAGCTCCAGTTAGATCTCCCATCACCAGAAGTTTTACACGAGAGTAAGTATTCTAGCCCAAACTGCTAATGTTATGAGTTTGGTCCTTATGGGAAAGACAGCCTTCCATCTTTTCAAGTTTGATAAAATAAGTACCCAGTATCTTGGGGGCAAATATGCTAATTTATATGTTTTCCCACTCTGGGTGACTTGCAACATGTTAAAAAAATGTTTACGATAAAAATTAAACAAACTGAATAAATTATAAATATCTATAAGAACAAAAATGATAACCCCCCCAATTAAAGAACAACAACTCAGCAACAACAACAACAACAACAACAACAACTACTACTACTACTACTACTACTACTACTACTACTACTACTACTACTACTACTACTACTACTACTACAATTATATTGTGAACTTCACCAAGAGTGTGCTAAGCACTAAGGAGCGGTATAGAAGTGTTACTGTTATTGCTATTCTATTTTAGAATGGACAAAATCTTGTTGGCATAAATTTACATTATAAAGGTAGATTATGTGATCATCTGGTACCTTTAATTTTTAATGTATGTGAACCCTCCAATTCCCCAATTCCAGGCCTGAGATTCCCTAGAGTTTGCTTTGCCATGGGGAAGGCTTTGAGAGCCTTGGGACCTGGGGTGGGTGGGAACATTTAATATGGGGGAGGCCAAACTTTTCAGGCCGTGGGTCAGTCATGTGGTTCAGCGGGCCAGTCATGTGGATCCTCCCACCGGAAGTGGAAGTAAAATGTGCCTTGCTATCTGTTTTGCAACAGGATGAGATAGATTTTTAGGCTGCCATTTTCTCTGCTTAAACCAGGGGTGCCCAAACTACAGCCCAGGGACCAGATTTCTCCCCTGATGTCAATTCATTCAGCTCGCAACACCCTTTCCATTCCTGGAAGTGGAAGTAAAACGTGCCCATATGGGCATGTTTTACTTCCGCTTCCAAGAGCGGCAAGGGCATTGTGGGCCGGATGAATTGGCATCGGGGGACAGATCTGGCCCCAGGCCATAGTTTGGGCACCCCTAGTTTAATAGCTAAAAAATTGCTCCCATCTCATTGCTGTCGGGACTGCCCCTGGGAACTAGCAGCAATTTTTGACTATTAAATCCCCCCACCCCCAGCCTGCCAATTTCTAGGCTCTCAGATTCTTTCACATGATGAAAGAGAGCCCTAGGGACCCTTACAACATGAAGCAGAGGGATAGGAAGCATTTAATTCCAGTACAATATTATTCAGTTAAAGTATTTTCTTGCTTCTATCTTAACCACTTCTATGTTGGAGCCAAGTCTTGGTCAACTACTTTCCATATGATTTTTTATTTTATTGTAAATTGGTGTTTTTATTAATGAATCATATAGACAGACAACCAGTCAGTCAGTCAGTCTTGTCAGGTTTAGCAACATAAACCCAAAATTGTATGATTGGTGTGTATGATCATTCTTGAGGGCTGCCATGTGTTCAAATAGACCCACGTCATATATTCGATTGTGCATCTGATTGCATGCCTAAGTGTGTGGCAGATGGCCAGGAAACTAGGAAAAACTGTTTGTATAATTTCCCCTTATGTATAAAGTATTTCATAGCAGTATTCTAAATTTTTGAAACTCACTATTGCTTTTCCACGTTGTTTTTTAAATGCTTTCCCTTAATTCAGTTCCTCCAGGTTTCCTTTGTCTCCCCGACCAGATTCGGTTCACAGCACAACTTCTAGTAGTGACTCACATGACAGTGAAGAGAGTGAAAATTATGTATCTATGAATCCAAATCGGTCCAGTGATGATCCGGTATGTTTGACATTTTTAATATGCTTACACATCTGCATTTATTTCTAAAATCATATCATCCTTTGAGTCACTAGGGCTGGGGTAGGGTGGTCATCTTGTTCAATGATGACCACCCTAACCTATTGAATCTTTCTCTTATTAGATGATACAATCATATGGAGGTTTTTTTAAAGAATTATCAAACATAGAACTTGCAAACAACAGAATTTATTTACATGACCCTAGCACATCTGTATTTATTCATAAATACATCTGGATTATGATCAATGGCTTGTCTAGTTCACTGTTGTTATTTATTGTTGTTTATTGGGTGCCCATGGATGAAAAACATGGTTTTTGTGATATTATTCAGCCAGAACTGACCATTGGATATGTTGGCTAAAACTAATGGAAGCTAGAGAACAGTAGCATCTATAGGTTGACAGGTTCTTTGCTTTTGGGCTGTTGGAAGCCTTTATGTGGGAAGCAGTGATTATAGGCTTTTCACATGATTGTTCTTCAATATCTCATATTCTGAAGCATATTGCCTTTGATTGCCGAGGTAGCAAGTAGACATTGTGACCTGTATCACTAATTCAGTAATACCTCGAATAACGACTGTATTGGATAACGCTAAAATTGGATAGGGATGCAAAATTTCTAAAGAAATTTTGCATTGGACAACGATCTGTCAGCGTTATCTGATGCAGTCGTTCTTAGCAGCAGGATGGCTGGAAAGCTGAACGAGGTTCTCCGTTCAGCTTCCCAGCCACCCTGCAGCTGTGGAGGCAGGAGTGGGGTGGCTGGAAAGCTGACGGGGGTGTGTGTGTCCCCTGTCGGCTTCCCCAGCCACCCCACAGCTGCGGAGGCATGGGCTGGTGGCTAGGGAAGCCGACGGGGAGTCCCCGTCGGCTTCCCCAGCCACCCTGCAGCTGTGGATCTGGTCTTCCAACCTCCCTGGAGCTGGCAGGGGAGTCAGAGAGCCTGGAGGAAGCCCAGAAACAGCTTGGATCAGGTCTTCCGACCTCTGTGGAGCCGGCAGGGGGGTCAGAGAGCCCGAAATGGGTAAAAAAACAACTTTTTTTTACCCATTTTGGGCTCCCTAACGCCCCTGCCCGCTCCAGGGAAGTCTGGACTTCCTCCACCTCCCTGGAGGCTGTAACAAGCCAAAACATCAGGATTCGAATCCTGACGTTTTGGCTTGTTACAGCCTCCAGGAGGGTGGGGGAACTTTGGAGACAGCTTGTATCGGGTCTTCCGACCTCCCTGGAGCTGGCAGGGGGGTCAGGGAGCCTGAAATGGGTAAAAAAACCCATCCATTTTTTCACCCATTTCGGGCTCTCTGACCCCCCCTGCCGGCTCCAGGGAGGTCGAAAGACCTGAGCCAAGCTTTTTCTGGATTTCCTCCACCTCCCTGGAGGCTGTAACAAGCCAAAATGTCAGGATTCAAATCCTGACGTTTTGGCTTGTTGCAGCCTCCAGGAGGGTGGGAGAACTTCAAAAATAGTGCACATTGGCTAAAGGGAGTTCAGGAGACCCGATGCACACTATTTTTGAAGTTCCCCTGATATTTTGGCTTGTTACAGCCTCCAGCAGGATGGGGGAACTTTGGAAACAGCTTGGATCGGGTCTTCCGACCTCCCTGGAGCCGGCAGGGGAGTCGGAGAGGTCAGAAGACCCAATCCAAACTGTTTCCAAAGTCCCCCCACCTCCCTGGAGGCTGCAGCAAGCCAAAACGTCAGGATTCAAATCCCGACATTCTGGCTTGCTGCAGCCTCCAGGGAAAAAGGGCTTTTTTAACGTTGTGCGATCAATGCACTGCACAATGTTAAAAACTAGTGTAGTCTTATCCTCAAATGAACTTGCTTGCTCATTTTTCCTTCTCTGTTGGTGGCCTTTGCTACCTCTCCTGACACATAATTCCATTTTTCAATTAGATATTTTTTGGTTTGACCTGAAGAGCCGTGGCGGCCACGGGCAGTAGAGGACAATGCCGCCAACCCGGGACCCCACCCATGGCCAGGCTGTTTGGTGCCAGGGACTTGGCCATTGGGGTGGGGGGCAGGCAATGCCCCCTGGCCAGTTTAGGCCTTGGACTCCTCTGCGGTCGATTTTGAATTTTTTAGATGAATGACTTTTAAAATGTTTCATGATATATAGTGTATTAGATGGGTATTGTTGTGAGCTGCCCTGAGTCGCATTGTTGAGTGGGCGGCATACAAATGTAACAACAGCAACTTCCCACTGTTTTGAAAAATGGAAGCAGAAGGTCTCATCAACGATGTATTTCCGTGTATAATATTTTCAGCCTCTGACATGTCTCCAATAGCAGAACTTTGAAAACTTAACTTTTGGGGGTTACAATACTGGTCCCATTTGTTGGTAGATTCTGGGAGTTCAAAATAGTAACTTCAACTTTGTCTTTTTGTTTGAATGGAAAGGAAAATCCCTATAAGCAGATACCAAATATGGCATTGAAGTTAGTATCCAATATGACAGTGTCTCAACATTCACATGAATTAAAGACAGTGTCAGCTTTAAAATATTACTGGTTACGTAAAAGAATGTTACAAAATGATTATAGAGGTTAGGTTTAATGAGTTTCTACTTTGCAGTTTTGCTAACTCTATTCCATTACAGCTGCTGCTTTTGCTGACTTAATTAATTTCAATTAATTTTTCAGGTTTTGTTTGGCAGCAACAGTCTCGATGGGGGAAGCAGCCCCATGATAAAGCCTAAGGGTGACAAACAAGTGGAGTATTTAGATCTGGATTTAGATTCTGGAAAATCTACACCACCATCTCGCAAGGTAAACAAAACCGAGCAGATCAGTTATGAATATACAAAGCTGCAAAATGCTTTAGGACAGGGGTCTTCAACCTTTTAAAGCCAGGGACTGGTTCATGCCCCCTCAGACTGTTGAGGGGCCAGTTTGGTGCCACTGCTGGCGGGATTGAGGTGGAGACAGTGGAAGCAGCATCTGGAGCGAAGGCGCAGGCTGGACAATTTGGTGCCACCAGCCGGATATGGCCTGTGGGCCATAGGTTGAGAATCCCTGCTTTAGGAGATAGTATCATCACCAACTCATAGTGAGGGTCCTTTGACTTTAAAGCTCTAGATTGGAGCCAGCATTACTTTCGTTAATCTGTTAGGAAAATTGAGGCTTAAGAAAAATAACTTGAGTTAATGCTTTGTGTCTCCCAGTGCCCATAAAAATAGAAAACTAAATGCTTGCTTGCAGGTGGGTGGGAGCTCTTTTGATAGATGACACAATACAGTTTCTTAGTCTGAATGAGAAATCCACTGGAATAATCATGCATGCTATTGAAACACTCTGAGTTCAGTCCAGTCTGCATAAATAGTCCATATGTGGAGGAATTCACATACAACAAAGGTAGGGAGCGTGTGCCCATCCTGTTTTTGTTAGGCTCTGTTATCTTTGCTGGCTGGAGCTGATGAGAATTGGAGTCAAACAGCACCTGGTGGGTCACATGTTCCCCATCTTGTTCTTTAATGTAATGAAACTTGGTTCCATTCCCAGCGTATTATTTCCTTTGAGAAAAGTTGTCTTTAATAATTTCTTTTTCATTCCACATTATTGCAACATGTTAAAGCTAAAACAGCCTTAGGAGCTAAATGCACTTCACTCTCAGCTTTACTGATTAAATCGGGCTCTTGCCAAGAGATCAGTTAAACTGTTATCTGATTAATGTACCAATTAAATCTTGCCACCGTTCACAGGATGGTGAACTGTGAAATCATAAATGTCACTTGTGGCCATTAGATTGTTACACTGATAACTTTTCATGCAGGGAATGTCTCACGTTGTATCACCTTTGAGGATAGATACAAGTTAAAATGATAGTTGACATCTTTTTTCCACATAAGCTTGGATCTAGTTGGTCTGGCCAGGATTTAACTTAGGGATTCTTGGCCTGTGGCCCATGACACCTCTACCACTTCAGGATGTGCCATGTGGTGTAGGAAGGACAAAATGGCCA
This sequence comes from Furcifer pardalis, assembly GCA_030440675.1. Lineage (NCBI taxonomy): Eukaryota > Metazoa > Chordata > Lepidosauria > Squamata > Chamaeleonidae > Furcifer > Furcifer pardalis. The sequence continues at coordinate 62,918,423 of CP126892.1, read as the reverse complement.
TCTGGCCCACGGTGTGACCCGGCCCCCAGTTTTAAAAGGTTGAGAACTCATGATTAACTCATGGGATTCCCCAGATGAAGCATGGGTGGGGACCATTTTTCTGTTCTTCTTTCCCACCTCATGGCAGCCCATATGTCATCTGAAAATCTGCTCTAAAGACCTGAAAAACTTCAGAGCAATGGGAGAGTTTTGCACAGTGGGGTTAGGGAGAAGGAGGCATTTTGTGATACTTGCTTCCACCAGTGGGAACTTCTGCTGGATCCTAGCATCAAACTATACATTAAGGGAAGCATGCCTCTTTTTCAGTTAGTTAGTCTGTCTCCTCTCTCATAATGAGATTTCCTTATTAATAAAGGAGACTTGAAAAATAAGCCTGTGTTTACCTTCCAATCACCCAATTACAAAACAAAGCACTCTAAATGGAGAAGACTTAATTGAAGAATACCATATATAGAGATTAACCAAGAGGTGCCCAAACTGTGGCCCATGGGCCAAATCTGGCCCCCAACGTCAATGCATCCAGCCCACGCCACCCTCGTTGCTCCCAGAAGTGGAAGTAAAATGCACCCAGGCATGCTTTACTTCTGCTTCCAGGAGTGATGAGGGCAGTGTGGGCTGGATGAATTGGCATTGGGGTGAATCTGGCCCATGGGCCATAGTTTGAGCACCCCTGGGTTAAGCAGAGAAAATGGCAGCTTAAAATCTATTGCAAAGGCATGTTTTACTTCTGCTTCCATTGGGAGGAACCACATGACTGGCCCACGGCCTGAAAAGTTTGGGCTCCCCTAGATTAACCATCTATTTTTCACACTTGGGATGTACATCTTTTCAAATCATGCTAAGCGTATTGTCTGGCCCTTACTTTTTTCTGGAAGGGAACATTTCAGGGCCACCTAACAAACATTTACTAGCTCATCATCCCCCACCCCCTTTTTTTCTGTTTTTGTTCTACAGAAGAAGAGCAGTGGTTCAGGCAGTAGTGTGGCTGATGAAAGAGTTGATTACGTTGTGGTTGATCAGCAAAAAACATTAGCACTGAAGAGTACGCGAGAAGCTTGGACTGATGGCAGACAATCCACAGAATCTGAAACACCAACAAAAAGTGTGAAATGAAAATAAACATCCTCTCTTCATTCTGTTTAAATGGCTGAAGTTAAGTGACAGAAGACTGGACAATTCTTCCGTGATTCTTCCCTCTAAATATATAATAATCAAAATGGCAGCATAAGATAAAGCAGTAGTCTGTGGCATCTGGGCTAATTGACACAATGTAAAATAATGTATAAAATAGTATTGCTTAGGTGCTGGAAAACATTTTGGCCTGAATTTAACATGTTTGTAATATTACAGTGTTTTATGCACTTTTCTCTGTTGGTTCAACTTTCCTTGGCTAATGTACATTTAACACTCCCCTACTCTTCTACTGCTTGTAACATTTTAGTACCGTGATGGTGAACCTTGGCCCTCTAGGTGTTCTTGGACTTCAATTCCCAGAAGCCCAGATCTCTGTAAACCCACTCGTGTGGATTCACAGAGACTTGAGCTTCTGGGAATTGAAGTTTAAGAACATGTGGAGTGCCAAGATTCACCATGACTGTTCTAGGAAGTAAACTACTTGTATAATGTTACAACTAGGCTTTGAAGTGCATTTTAGTATCTCAAATTAGCAAGAAACAGTTTCACAATTTTAATCTACTTGAATTGTTAAGAAATAATTTGTTAAATACATATGTTTTATATTTAATACATGAAAAAGAATATTTGGAAGTATACAGGTTACCTTCCTAACAGAAATGGCTGTGAGTTAGTAATAATAGACTATTGGTTTTCAGATCTATCCTTCTGGGGTTTTTTTATGTGATAGCACACTAATAGAGAAGCCTCTGTTGTATTTTCACTGGTGACAGTGCTCTTTGTTCAGTGAGTGAAGATTCTGCAGGAACGGATCTTTGTACTGAAGAATTAGACACCACATAAGTCTGGGCACTACTGATAGTTGTGCAGTAAAGGGGTGATCTCAACACTTCATTTGCAACCAGTAACTTTTACAGAAGATAGGATCTCTAACATCAGGTACGTACCCTAACACTGTGGTGCCAACACACTTATCAGGTTTAAACATATACATTTTGGTTTTCTACTGCTACCAAGCCTTAATATTGGTTTTTAGTACGAAAATTAATGAAACAGTTTGACATTCACTGTTTGTAGTACTAGAAGATACTGTGATATTTTTGTTTTTCAAATTAGATTGCAATTCAGCTGGAAATGACACCGTAGTGCTTTTTAAATTATCCTTATTATGCCTAGGTTTTTTTTTTTGCTTGGCCTTATATTTAAATGCCTATGCAATTGGTATGTTTTAACATCATGTTGGTTTTTTAAAAAACAGATGCTATACCTTTTTAAAAACAAACAAACAACCAAGCCCTTTCCCAAGTACAGAATCCATATTGAATACTGTATTTCAATTTCATGATTCATTGATCCTTCCCTAAAACAATAACTCTTCCAAAATGAATTCGGGATGTGTGTGTGTGTTCTATGTAAAGTATACCTTTATACAGTCATTGATCATATTACTGTGGAAGAATCTTACTAATTCATTCTTACATGGTTACATTCAAATAAATGTGCTACTCTTTATACCTGCTAAATGTCGAATGAAATTTGAGATACTGGCCTTAATATAGTGCCTAATTTACCATTTTGCCACCCACTCCCATTCAACTCTATGTAAATTGCCTTTATTTTTAACAAGATTTCTTTTTAAATTAGAAATATTTTGATGTCTTGAATGTTTTTTTAAACTAAACATGTTGCATTTTGAGATGAAATTTAAATAAATTCAAATTGTTCTGTTTTTAATGTGTGCTTTTTAAAAAGTAAACTCACAAAACAGTAATGCATTTGCTGAAATCTTGAATTCCCAAACACAGATGTCAATTTGTACATCCATTTGTCTTAAAGCTGGATAGATGTTTTATACTGAGAAAGGGGGTGGGGGAAGCACTATTCTAGCCACTGAGACCAATGGGTTGGATCCATACCTGGGTACATACTGCAGGACTTGTTTCTGTCTAATTTTTCAGGGACTTCTCACTTCCCCATGTGCCATACAACTCAACTCTCTGGCCTCCACGCTGCTTTGTGGGAAATAGATTTGAAGGGCTAGTCTGGGAAGGAAAACATGTTACCGTCTATTTTCACCAGTTCTGTTCCAAATCTGGGACTAAATATTGTATCAATTAGATTTCCCATCATTGCCATTATCTTTCTGCCAGTAAAGACCTTGTCTTGTATTTCTCATAAATGTCATGATTAAAAACAGCTTTAAAAAGAGAAGCCATGTATCCCTTGAGAAAATATTTATTGCCGGCAGTAACTGGTGCCTGCTGGATTGGTGAAACAGAAGCATAGCAGCCAAGGACAAGGGGAGCAAATAAGCTGCTATCTGCTGCTGTTTCCTTCTCCACTGACAATTGATCACAAGGCTGGGAGTTCAGCAGGAGATGATCGCTGGCAGAGATTCAATCTCCAAGTAGTGATAAGTATTCAGGTAGGCGGGAGTGGGCTGGCTGAAGCTGATATGGGCAGCACTTTGTTTGCCCTGATAGACCAGGTACTAGCTATTCATTAGTCTGGTGGTGTAATTCATGTTGGTACACAAACACGTATTCTTGCACTGAGGTATTCCCTCATGTTTCCCCCCTCAAAAACAACTTCTCTTTGCCCTCACCCTTCTTGTAATATTATGGCTTGAGAAAGTCAGGAGTTCCAAAGATTGTCTTCATGGTATTGGTGAACAATTGTGGTTCTCCTCATGGAGTTGGATTGTCATTCTCCATTGGCTTTATGAGATAGGGCAGGGTTTCTCAATCTTAGGCCTTGAGGAGTTCTTGGACTTCAGTTATCAGAAGCCCAAGTCAGCACAGCTTCTGATCGGAGCTTCTGGAATTGAAGTCCAAAAACATCTGGGGCTCAAGGTTGAGAAACCCTGGATTATTATTCTTCCATGTTTAGGGCAGACATGAAACTGCCAAAATGAAGGCACCTTTTGGGGAGTTCCTTCTGCAGTTCCTTTTGCCTGACCTAATGTGAGAAAGATTAGCTGGCAACACAAGGTTGCCGGTGTTTAGGACATGCCCGATAGTTGCTCAAAAATATCACAATCTTTGAGGAGGTTTTTTCTGTGTACCCCAACCCTAGATTAAATCATAGGTTCTCAACCTCCCCCCCCCCCCCGTTCTTGGACTTCAATTCCCAGAAGCCCCGATTGGCAGGTTTGCTGACTTGGACTTTTGGTAATTGAAGTTCAAAAAAGCCAGGGTGCCCAAGGTTGAGAAACCCTGGGCTATAGCATTTCTGGTTCAATATCCCTGCAAAGCTCCCCCTCCCCCCATTTTTTTCCTGTAGCCTTTTTTGTTTTTCTTCAAAAAATGGGAGGAGGGGAAGAAAATTTATTATGGAATGCTTTATTTTAGCCTGATGAATAAAATATTTAAGACAAGGCATTCATATAGTCTCAAAATCATTTTTAAACTATGTACAGTGTAGCTCAGAAAGTGAATTTGATTACATTTCATGCCTATTCATTGAAACTTAGTCCCTTCCACAGTTGGGTCCCACCCCCTCAATTCTTTTTATGGGAATGGGTGCTTTATGTCTGTTTGATACAATGGAGTTGAAATATAAATAATTTTCTTTGTTATGAATGTTGATGGCTTCTGATTTTTTATAAAAAAATTTTTGCTTGCTCTGCATAAATTAGCAAAACCAAAGCAATTATAATTACAAATAAATAACATACAAAAGTAAATTCCAAGCTATGACAAACCTAGGCAGCATAATTAAAAGGAGAGACATCATCCTGCCCAAACAAACAAACAAACACGTGTGCACAGTTAAAGCAAAGGTCTTTCCAGTAGTAATGTATAGCTTTGAGATCTAGACTATAAGGAAGGCTGAGCACAGAAGAATAGACACCTTTGAACTGTAGTGCCGGAGGAGACTCTTGAGATATACAGTTGAGTATCATCTGCGTATTGATGATACCTCACCCCGTGGGAACAGATGATCTCACCCAGAGGTTTCATGTAGATGTTGAATAGGAGAGGTGAGATCACCGAGCCCTGAGGCACCCCATATTGGAGCAGCCTAGGGCTGGATTTCTCACCAACCACACCGACTGGGTACTGTCCTTCAGAAATGAGGAAAACCAGGCCCACACAGTGCTCTGGATCCCCAATCCTCGGAGCCTTCCCAGAAGGATACTGTGGTCGACAGTATCGAAAGCCACTGAGAAGTCAAGAAGAGCCAGGACAGTTGGATGTCCACCATCCCGCTCTCTCCAGAGCTCATCCACAAGTGCGACCAATGCAGTTTCCATACCATATCCGGGCCTGAATCCTGACTGAAAAGGGTCCAGATAGTCTGCTTCATCCAGGATCTCCTGTAACTGCCGTGCCACTGTCTTCTCCAAAACCTTACTCAGGAATGGAAGGTTGGAAACAGGCCGGTAGTTGGTCATAACCGCAGGGGTGAGGGATGGCTTCTTAAGGAGGGGGTGCACCAAGGCATGTTTTAAGCTAGCAGGGAAAACCCCCTCCCGAAGTGAGGAGTTAATAATGGCCTCGACCCAACCACCTGTCACCGCCCTGGCAGATTTTACCAGCCAGAAGGGGCATGGATCTAATGCACATGCAGTGGCACGCACAGATCCCAGAAGCCTGTCCACTTCCTCAGGGACAACTGGATCAAACCGATCCCAGATAACATGACCAGACTGCAATTTGGACAACCCCAGATCTAACATTTTCACACTGGGTTCAACCTTGACCGAATCTGAGTGATTTCCTCTGCTAGATAACCAGCAAAGGCCTCAGCTGACCCTTGCCAACTGGGGCCAGACCCCCCTCTTCCGAGGAGGGACCTGGTCACTCGGAACAGAGTTGCTGGGCGATTATCTGCAGAGGCAATGAGGGTGGTGAAATATTGACGTTTCACCACCCCATTGCCACCTGATAGGCCTTAATAGCAGCTCTAGCAAGTGTTCGGTCAGACTCACTCTGAGTCTTCACCCAGTGGCGCTCTCGGCGTCTCTTAGCCCGTTTAAGCACCCTCAACTACTCTGTAAAGCATGGAGAGAAGTGCTGCCTACGAGCATGGAGAGGCTGTAGTGGCGTGATTATGTCAAAGGGCGCTGTTGCTTTCTTATACCAAAGGTCAACAAGCGTCTCAGGCGAATCGTTTTGCTGATCCAGAGGAAAAAACCCCAGTTCCATTTGGAATCTTATTTGGATCCATCAGTCGCCGGGGGCGGACCAATCGAATAGGCCCTATCTCCCTGCGGTGAAGCCCCATCCCCAGAAATTACAGAGTCACCAGATAGTGATCTGACCATGGCACAGGTGTAATATATAATTTCTGTAAATTCAGATCACTCTGTCACTGCTCTGACAAGAAAACTAAATCCGGGGTGTGGCCACTGCTCCTGGTTGGGCCCTGAATTACCTGAGTCAGGCCATGGAAACCATGAACTCCTGAGCCGCCATGGAGCCGACCCCCAATGAAGGCAAATTGAAGTCCCCCAGAACCATAAGTTGGGGAACTCCAATGCCAACATGGTGACGGCCTCAAACCGCTCAGGCAGGGAATCTGCTACCTTGCAGGGAGGCAGGTAGAGGAGCAAGATTCCCAACTGACCCTTAGGGCCCATGCGCAGGAGCAGGGCCTCACAGCCTGGAACTTGGGAAGCTATGGCTCTGGTGACTCCCAGAGACTCCCTGGCTACAATGGCAATGCCACCACCCCTCCCATCACCTCTAGGCTGGTGCCAAATACCAAACCTGGCCGGACATAATTCTGAGAGGGGAACCCCATCCTCTGGTGCTAGCCAGGTTTCAGTGATGCATGCCAGGTCATCCTGCTCCCGCAGAATAGAATCTAAAATCAGGGGGGCCTTATTGCAGACTGACCTGGCATTCATCAGCAGCAGCCTAAGGGAGGGGACTCTCTGGATCAGCTGCACAGGAACCAGAGGTGTAGCCGGGGGGCCGGAACAGGGGACAGATATTAAACATCTGTCCCACGTTCCCTGAGTGCGGTCCACCCCACGGCTCCCGACAAACAACCCCATGCCCGTCACCACACCAATTTGGACCCCAGGAACCTCATTGCTTACTCCAGACAGAGTGCTGTCTCCTATCCCCGGCTGTGTGATGTTGGTAATTCATCTGTTCCACATTTCCCATGATTTAGGGGCCATTCTTCTTCCACCTTTAGAAGGAAGCTCTCCAAGAAAGATTTAAAAAGCAGACACAGAACAAATTTGTGAACATGCTGTTTTCAAAATACAAAGCTAGAACCAGTTATGTAAATCTAAGCACCCTGTTCCGAAGGAGTTATGTTTATATATGCTGCACATTTTGATTTGTCAATGAAACTTGAGAAACTAGTCATTTCTCTTGGCAAGATTTAACAACTAAGTTTTTATTTCAGACACTAAAGATATGTTCCAAAGACAACAAGACCTGAGAAACACCCACTGCATCGTAATTGGTGGTGAGCTCCCTCTTGTGTGTAGACAGGGAAGAACTCCACACATCTCAGATGGATGACCACTTCATTACAGTAATACCTCATATAACATTAGTATCGAATAACACTAAAATCGCATAACATCAAGGAATCTGGGGGAAAGAATTGCATCAAATAACATTAAGATCCTATGGGATGCTTCAGATAACAACCGCAAAAGCCTGTGTGGTTACAATGTATCTCTATGGATCCCATAGAGGATCAGATAACACTAAAAATCATATAACACCAAGACTTGTGGAACCAGGTTTTAGTGTTATATGAGGTTTTACTGTACTGGGAAAAAAACAAAACAAACCCCAAAACATGTGCAGGTCTGCTGCAGTTGCCAAGGGCGGTTTCTGAGCAAAGCTGTAACTAGGATAGGACAACAGGGGAGTTACCAAAGGCATCCTAAGCAGAAGAAGTAGGTGGTGGAACCTGAAAGGCACATGAGGAATCAAACTACCAACCTAACTCACTGTGGCAATGTAAAAAAAACAACCCTGCATGTTTCAGTGTCTCTATTGAAATTTTTCAAGTATTGGTGGTAGTCTGTGCAAGCATATCAGAGGGTAAACAAAACAAGACTCAAAATGTTGTGACATCTTACTTGCAAAGTAAGTACAGTAGTACATCGGATAACGTTTACCTCGGATAACGCTAAAATTGCATAACATTAAGTAATCTGGGGAGGAAAATTGGATCGAATAACGTTAAGGTCCTATGGGATGGATCGGATAACAACCGCTAAAGCCTGTACGGTTACAATGTATCTCTATGGAGCTTTAACGTGATCCAATCCATCCCATAGGATTTTAACATGGATCAGATAACACTAAAAATCAGATAAGACCAAGACTTGTGGAACCAAGTCTTAGCATTATCCGAGGTATTACTGTACTTTAATTGGCCTTTGACTAGGTCATTCACACCATCCTCAACTCATTTACAGATGTCTAAAAGTAGAGACATCACCTTGCAAACAAAAGTCCGTATAGTTAAAGCAATGGTATTTTCGGTAGCAATGTATGCTTAAGGGGCTGCAGTGGCTCAAGTGGCTAAGACGCTGACTGGGAGGCGGAAGGTCAGCAGTTCAATTCCCAAGTACTGCAGGACAGAATGAGCTCCCATCTTTGTCCCAGTTCCTGCCAACTTAGCAGTTTGAAAGCAAGAAATTGCAAGTAGATAAATAGGAACCACTTCAGTTGGAAGTTAATGGTGTTCCATGCGCTCCGGTGTCTAGTGTCACACCTGCCACATGACCACGGAAACATCTGCAGAAGCAGACAGCGCTGGCTCTTCGGTTTTCAAACAGAGATGAGCACTGACCCCTAGTTGGATACAACTGGCTTTCGAGCAAGGGAAACCTTTACCTTTACTAATATATGGTTGTAAGAGCTGGACCATAAAAAAACACTGAACGCAAAAGAATAGATGCCTTTGAAATGTGGTGGAAGAGAATTTTGAGAGTTCCCTGGACAGCAAAGAGAACAAATAGGTCAATTTAAAAGAAATCAACCCTGACTGCTCCTTGGAAGACTGAATATTGAAGATGAAGCAAAAGTACTTTGGACATGAAATGAGAAGAGAGGATTCACTTGAGAAAGCCTTGATGCTGGGAAAGGTTGAGGGTAAAAGAAGAGGGGGCGGCAGAGCATGAGATGGCTAGATGGTATTGTTGATGCAATGGGCATAAAGCTGGGCGGGTTGAGGAAGATGGTGGAGGATAGAGATGCCTGGTGTGTGATGGTCCATGGGGTCGGAAAAGGTTGGACTCGACTTTGCGACTAAACAACAAAACAACAACAAATGCCACAATGTTATTGAGCATCCATTTACTAACCATTTATAACTCAACAGAGCCAAACTTCACAACAATAAATCTGATCCTCAACCAGGGATCTTGTTATTACAGGTTGTAAATAGCCACACTGATTTGCAAACAGTGGTGGGATGTCAAAAATTTTACTACCCCCACCGTGATGTCATCAGTGTGGGCGGAGCTAACATCATGATGTGATGATGTGGGCGGGACCAAAGAAAAAATAATAATTATTATAAAATAAAATAAAAATAAGCATATACACACACACACACCTCAACCCACCCACCCACAACGCAAACCCGTAAATAAAATAAATAAATAAAATAAAATTAAATAAAAATTACATTAAAATACACCCACCCACCCACCCCAAACATAAATCAACACACACACACCAAACACAAAAACGCCACTTACCTGTTAGTATAAGTGCCTGGGCAGCACCATGTTGCAAGATGGATATGGTCATCATACCAGTTCTGTAGGATAATAGGTGTGCATGCACACCAAGTGCTTGGTGCACTTGTGCAGTGGGGGAACCACTGAAAAGGTAAGCCCTGAAGGTGGTCCCCCCCCCCCAAAAAAAAGCTGCTAACGGTTCTCTGGGACACTGGGAAAAGTTACTACCGGTTCTGGCGAACTGGTGAGACCCTATTACATCCCATCACTGTTTGCAAACTTGCCTGTTATGCTAGCCAACCATTGTGTACCTTGTACTTGATATGTATAAATTAATGCCATGAAGTCTCACTCTTGTGCCTGACGAAGTGGACTTGATCCACAAAAGCTAAACATTAAAATACAGCAGTTAGTCTTTAAGGCACCACAATGTTTTTTGTGTCTTTTTGTTTTGTTTACTATTTCTGCCTGCTCAACAGCAAGTCATTTCAAAAGCTTGCACTTTTTTCTTTGATAAAGATGTCTTCATAGCATGGATTTTAAAATGCATCTATTTTAATTCTGGGAAGCCAAAAGTTACTTTCTAAAAACGAAGTGTCTGATGAAGTGGACACATTTAAATGAAGGAGTTAAATCTTTAAGGTGCCACAACTTTTTTGTTGTTTTGTTTTCTCTCTGATATATCTAAACACAGTAATTGTTCACAAGGTGTTGGAAATGGATCATCTTCGTGTGAAATTCCAGGTTTTGCCCTGAAGACTTCTTGCAAAGGATTAGCGATGACCTAAGCAACTGCGGTGGCTTAGTGCTTAAGATGTTGAACTTGATTACTGGAAGGTTGGCAGGTCAGCAGTTCGAGACCCAAGTGCTACACGACAGAATGAGCCCCCATCATCTGTCCCAGCTGTTCAGAAGCAAAAAAAAGCAAGCAAATAGGTACTACTTGGGTGGGAAAGGTAACAGCATTCATGTCTAGTCATGCCTGCCACATGTCCATGTCCTTGGCTGTAAACGGAGATGAGCACCACACCTTTACCTTTATTATGCACTTGGTGTGCATGCATGCCTACAGTACTTGGCACGTATGCACGTCCTCCTTGCTGTCCTCCCAAACGGGGAGGAGGAAGAGAAGCTGCTAGCCTGAAACTCCCTATAGCCTGCTCCCCAGGTATGTGACTCACCTTTGGGTGTGGTGTGTCTGTGTGTATTTAATACCTTTACCTATATTGACGTACTACCACAGTTCCTAAAAAGGTCTGGCAGCCGGGGTGTGTGTGTGTGTGCTTATTTTTATTTTTAATTATTTTTATTTTTTTCCTTTGGCTCCGTCCACGACATCATGACATCATCTCCACCCACACTGTGATGACATCACGGTGGGGTAGTAAAATTTTTGACATCCCACCATTGATCACAATATGAGTACAGTACCCGAGTATTCCTCTTCTCCCCATTGTGCTGATTTATTCTCATTTGGCCTTTATTAAAACTAAAAATGGAAGTGTAGTTTAGTCATGCCTGCCACATGTCCACGGAAACGTCCGCAGACGCAGACACCGCTGGCTCCTTGGCTGTAAACCCTAGAGTCGGCTGCTTGAGCAATGGCGTCCTATGCCTAGTAATGTGAGGAAAACCCCTTGCAACCAGGCTGTCGCTCAAGGCGCAAAACGACCACAAGCCCCGCCCCTTTCGCAATACAATGACGCAACCGGTCGGAATCTCGCGCGCCAGCTCCGCCTCTTGGAGCAAAACACACACACAACCGCGGCGGAACCCCCGGCTCCAAACAGCTCCGCCTTCTTCCCCTCCCCTCCCTCTTCCGTTGCCCAATCGGATTTTCGGACGCGACGAGCGTCAGCGCAGCAGCTCCCCGCCCCCCTCCTCTTTGAGATTCAGCCGCCGGCCCGCCCGGACAAATCTCGCGAGACTCGGGAGCCGGCTCGGTTCCTGGTTGGTGAGATCGCGCCGAGAGAAAGCCGGAGCGGCAGCGTCGAGGGGGGCCCCTGCCTTGCGAGAGAAGCACAAGGAGGGGGGGGGGGGCGGAAAAGAAGAAAGAAAAGAATAGAGCAGCCCAAGCCTTCGTTCAGGGGACTCACGGAGAGTCCCACTTTAAACTCTCTTTTTTCAACCGCCGCCGCCCAGCCCGTTGGGGAAGGGGGGTGTCCATCCATGATGATGTCTGCGGCAGGGCAGGAGAGTGAGAACGGGGGGAGCCCTCAAGCAGCCCCCGGGACGGAGAAGGCAGCGGCGGCCCCGCTGGCCGCGGAAGGGTTGCCCGAAGGAGACGCGGAAGGAGCGGTAAGGCCGGGGTGGAGGGCGACCACGACAGGGAAGAGGAGGCGGTCGGAGCCATGAGGCGAAGCGAAAGCGCCCGCCCGCCCGCCCTTCCCTCGTCCCTGGCTCTTCTTGGCCGGTGCTCGCTCGCTCTTTTCCAGGGAGGGGGGGCGCGGGGACGAGCAGCGCCTCAGCCGCCCCAACGGTTTCCCTCAAGCTTCTTCTCGCGGACGGGGAACGGGGGGGGGGGGAATCCTCGCCGTTTGGGAGCGGGCCAGTTTTGGGGGCCCCGTGGATAAGCTGCGGGAGGCGGAGACAATAACAGCAGGCGGCGGTGGCGGCTTCCTTGGGGCCGCCTCAGCAACGTGCGTTCTTCGGATGCACCTCAAGAAGTCCCCATCTCTCTCCCCCTCCCGCCTCCGATCCCTTCCCTCAGGCTCTTGGAGAGAGATGTGTGTATATGTGTGTGTGAGAGAAGGAGATCTGGGACGGGGACGGCGCAGAGATCTTTTTTTGGGGGGGAAGAATGAAGCCACCTTTGGGTGAGTTCATTCCGCAGTTCCTTTTGCTTGACTCACTATGAGAAAGATTAGCCGGCAAGACAAGGTTGCCGTTGTCCAGGGTATGCCTGACTGTGGTTCAAAAATACCACTGTCTTCAAGGATGAGCACACAAGAGAGGCAGGGTGGCCCCATCCTGCTGCGTGGTGGTCGCACGCTGGGGGTGCAAAGGACATCTACCTCATTGTAAACTATCTCAAGCCCTTTTAATGCGCTGGATGGGGCACACAGATAGAGCCTCCTCAGAGATTGTGGTAGTTTTGAACCACACTTGGGCTTACTTTGGGCAATGGCAACTTTGTTGTGCCTGCCAATCTTTCTCACACTAGATCAGGAAATGAAGGGAATGAACTTACCCAAAGGTGGCTTTATTTTGGCAATCTCATGTCTGACCTAGACACAGAAGAAGAAGAATGCTCTGGACCTCCAGCAGAAGGAGAGCCAGAGTACTTTGGATACTTTGGGGTAGCAACTTTGTCCCACTCCACTGGTTCTGATTCCTGGTGGCCCAAACTCACACCAAACTTTTAAACGAGAATTAAGAGAATTGAATCTGATGATGTAAAGTCATTTGGATGCTATTCTGGATATGGTTTTTCTCTCCCCCCCCCCCACCAAAAGAGGATCTTGCTTGCCCTTTTGGTAGGCACCATTTTGTGTTGTCCAGTGATGCATCTGTTTGTGGAACATCTGCTTCCCAGGCTTCCCTTTATCTTGTTGAAAAGGCTTGGAACAATGATGCATGGGAGTCAGTGCCCATAAGGTCACAGCTCTCAATTTGATTCCTAGGAACAATGGCATCATCTTCCCCACGTCCTCACTCTGCTGTTCCCTCTGAATCTAGCAGCACACTGCACAGTAGTTGTGGGAAATAGGATGGATTTTTCCTGCAATATAATACTGTAAGCTCCTCTTTTCTAATGCAAAGTACCTTGAGGTGGTCTTGAACAGCCATTAAGCACCTTTTTACAAAACATATGGTTTGGTTGGAGAAAGGAACTGCTATAACTGATTTGGAACTGCTTGCATTTTGAAATCATGTGTGGGATGGCTATGAGGATTTTCGCTATGAGTGTTTCTACAAGTAGCTAAGAAACTAACTGGAAGGTTAGAGGTCAGCAGTACTGCAGAACAGAATGAGCTCCTGTCTTTGTCCCAGCTCCTGCCAACCTAGCATTTCGAAAGCAAGAAATTGGAAATACAGTAGATAAATAGGGACCACTCTGGTGGGAACGTAAACAGTGTACCATGTGCTCGGGTGTCTAGTCATGCCTGCTACACGACCATGGAAATGTCTACAGAAGCAGACAGTGCTGGCTCTTCAGCTTTGAAACAGAGATGAGCATTGAACCATAGAGTCCGATACGACTGGCTTTCGAGCAAGGAAAACCTTTACCTTTATTATAAAATAGTCACTAACCTATGTGTGTGGAGCAGTATCCATGCTCAGTGCCACTAATATAAAAGCATGGATTCTGAACACAGTTATTGAATTGCATTTTACTGAAGGGTTGTATCCTTCCTGAAAGCTCTGGGTCTGTTCTTGTAACTGCCATTTCTACTGGAATCCCAGGTACTGGCAGAAACATATAGCACCTTCATATTCTTCTTAGTCTTTTGTACGTCTTCAACTCCAGCCATTGCATATTTTATTATTTTCCACTGTTCCTTTCCTATTTTCTAATAAGCTGCAGCTAAAGGAAGAATCCACTCTAGGTTTCTGGCAATTTACATAGTCCACCTTCCATAACTCTAGTTATTTGTGGTGTGTAAAGCTTTTTGTTCATGCTAGTCATACCATTAGGAAAGCTGAGCGCAGAAGAATAGATACCTTTGAGATGTGGTGTTGGAGGAGAGTTTTGAGAGTCCCCTGGACAGCGAGGAGAACAAATAGGTCAATCTTAGAAGAAATAAACCCAGAATGCTCCTTAGAAAGTCAAATAATAAAGATGAAGCTAAAGTACTTTGGACATCAAATGAGAAGAGAGGATTCACTTGAAAAAGCCTTGATGCTTGGAAGGGTCGAGGGCAAAAGAAGAGGGGGACGGCCCAAGATGAGATGGCTAGATGGTATTGTGGAAGCAGTAGGCACAGAGCTGGACGAGTTGAGTGGGATGGTGGAGGACAGGAGTGCCTGGCCGATGGTGGTCCATGGGGTTGCAGAGGGTCGGAATCGACTGTGCGACTTTTTCAGTAGAAGCCTGATAATGACGAGAATCTGGGCAATAATAAATTTAAGTAAATATTAGGAGAAAGGAATTTAATGATACATAGCTAAATTGTAAAAAAAAGTTATTGAGGCAAAGGCAAATCATTTTATCTCCCACTTAGTGCTGGATACAGTAACTGTCAAAAGATAGAAGAATTTTAATTCATTACCATGTTGCTCAGGGTAATTTCGTGCACAATTTGTGATGTTAGTAGCTTATGGTGAGCTGCTTGCTTCAGAGTATTTCATCTTTTTCTGAAACTGTAATGTGTAAGAAAGAATAAATAAAATATACCTGTTTTAAAGTGCTGTTTCTCTTTTAGGAAGCGATTGATGACGAATCTGCAGGAAAACAAAAAGAAAACCAGGAACCAGATCCTACCTATGAGGAAAAAATGGTTTGTAATTCATAGTTGCAAACAGTAGTCCATCTGGCTCCTTTCAATACCTAAACAGGAAGTGGATGAAGAAATTAATCTCCTGTAATTTTCTGATATTTCTTTTAAAACTGATCATATCAGCAGTGCCAGTAAATTTGCAGCGAATGATTGACCAGTCCTTATCACTGGGTCTTTCTGCCAGAGCTCCTTCTTCTTGTCTCTCACCTTAACTTTCTTCTTGGTGTTGTGTTCCACCATGTCCTCTGTATTCATAAATGTAAATTAATGTTTATGTTAGTACAAAGCAGAAAGCATATTTTAGAGTGCTACTAGAGATCACCAAGGAGTATGTTCCAACTCTAGAAGAAGGTACTTGCTCCCCAGTTAACATCATTTGGGGACCACAGAGCTGTTTTGTTTGTACTTTCAGTTACTGTACACAGTCCTGCAAAAATGTAAAAGAGTAGATCATCAGCAGAAGCGAACGATTCTCAGTAGGAGTAATGGGGAAATTCACCCTGAACACATCAGAGACTCATACCTTTCAGCTACAGAAACACATATTTAAGAATATATCAGCATACCTTATAGTACTTGAATTAGAAGAACATATATTCACATGTAATTGCATATGCAAGTTTTCAGCACTTACTTGGGTTGTGATCTTTTCTGTCAATAGTGCATATTGGCTGAAATCCTGCTGCACATTTTCATAGCATAAAGTTATTCCTGCAACAGTTTGTGGAGAGTTGTGCCCAGACAGTCTGTCTGACACACTACTAGTTACATGACTAGTTGTGCAACTGCCTGTGGACCTGCATGTTTGAATATTGTGGGGGTTGTGGATATGTGTTTTGATGAGCTTTAGTGTAATACTGTCTTAAACTAGTGATCTGTTTTTAACTGGAATAGGAGTTTCCAGTTGAGCTGAAAGCTAATATAAGCCTATGTATTTTTCATATAAACCTCCTTGTGTTTTTGCTTATCCTTATCACAGCAAACAGATCGATCAAACAGATTTGAGTATCTTTTGAAACAGACCGAGTTGTTTGCACATTTCATTCAGCCTGCTGCCCAAAAAACTCCAACTTCACCCTTGAAAATGAAACCAGGACGGCCACGTATAAAAAAAGATGAGAAGCAAAACCTGCTGTCAGTTGGAGAGTAAGTATTGCCTGTTCCAGTGGATGTTACTGAGGTTATGCTTTCTTTTGCAATAGAATGTCAGTCAAGAATAGATGTAAAGTAATAATTGTGTGCTGTCAGGATACTCAACTCACTGAGGTATCCAGCCAGCTAAAACAGTTACTACACACTTTGGACTTATAAGATCTTGTTCTTCTTCCATGTCTAGGCCAGACGTGAAACTGCCAAATGAAGGCACCTTTTGGTGAGTTCATTCTGCAGTTCCTTTTGCTTGACCTAGTATGGAAAAGATTAGCCAGCAACACAAGGTTGTCGTTACCAGGCTACACCCAATTGTACAAAAATCCAATCCAATTCAATTCAGTTGTTAGCCACCACTCTGGGCGGCTAACAAAAAGCAAAATATCACAGTTACAATAAATACAATTACAATATCACAGTTACAAAATATCACAGTTACAGTGTCACAATTACAATTATAAATTAATTACCAAAACATTTCAAAAGCAAAATTCAGAAATACATTACAAATGCAGCCCGAACCCTCTGTCCATTACCCTTGAGGCAGAGTCAGCCGAGGGGAAGAGTCCGGTAATAGTGGTGTGCAGCGGTGGCATTTTCGAGCCCTGCTGAGCTTTATAGCTGTCCTTTCCCCTCCAGGCTGGCCTGGCTTAGGAGAGTCCAGTGATGGTGGAGGGCCTTGTCAGTGTTTTCCCCTTCCAACTGCTGTGAAGGGGCCTGGGGGTCAGCTGAGCGGCGGTGTCTGTCCACCTGCAAGCACCGTGGCTTTTCTTCCCTAGCCCCTAAGGAAGGGGTCCAGGGGTCATCTGGGTGGCAGTCAAAATTTTATCACAACCTTTGGCAAGACTTTCTGTGTACCCCATACGATCTAGTGAGTTAACATTTACATGTATCTATATGCATCTGAGAACAGGAAGACTATAGCCATGATGATAGCCAATATTCGGAACGGATACGGCACCTGAAGAATAATAATAAGCATTTGAACAGAATACAATAAAGTAGAAAACCCTCATAGCTAAGGAAAAAACAGCAACCCAAAACAAAATACCCCACAATAACATAGGGCATCTTTGGAACTTGTATTTTTAATAGTCTTTTTCTAATAATTAGGATCTTTGTTTCTATTAAGTTATGTGAGTAAAAAGAATTAAAAGAAGAGATGTCATTCATTTTTGGGGTAGTCGTGTTATAGTTGAATTTGTTGTAAATTGAAGCCTCCTGGAGCCCAAATCTAAAATTTTATTTATTTATTTATTTATTTATTTAGATTTATATTGCCGCCCACTCGCCAAGGCGACTCAGGGCGGCTTACAGTCAAAACAACAACAGTACAATAAAAATTATAAAATGCAACCACATAAAACAAACAAACCAGAACACAAACTAACTCCCGTCAGGCCGTTGTTGTGGGCCCAGAGGAGTGGGCAAGGTCCTCAGCCACTGCTAGGCCTTTGCATCTTCTTCCTTGGGCAGTTGTTGTGTGTCCAGAGGAGGGGGTGATGTTCTCAGCCACTTCTAGGCCTTGGCATCTTCTTCCTCGGGCTGTTGTAACAAATGGTAGCATTTGTGCAAAATTGACTTAAATTTGAGGTGGCTTGACATTTCAAAAGTTATGCTTATCTGTTAAAATACTTTTTAATGGATTTCTGTTTGCCCAATTTTTTGTTTGCTGGCATGATAGCTCTTTATGTAAGATCTTCCATATTAGTTTCTTTGCACATCTTGATGAAAGCTACTTTCTTCTGAATGTTATACTATGACTTTCCTTAAGGTTTGCTTTTAAGAAACTGCTTATACTTCTGAATGAAGGCAGTATTTCTTAACATTACACTACTGGGAAATAATTGTTGCTAGTACATGAGTCGGCCCAACCGAGTAGGGCGGTATAAAAATTGGAGTAAATAAATAAATAAATAAATAGACTTTTTTTCAGAAACCTAACACATTTTGGTTTCCTGCATAGTTAGATCAAAATTTATTGTTGTCAGGACCCTGCAGCTTTCAACAAGGAGAAGTAACTTTACCCTTATCCCATGCCAATGCCTGTTCTCATATACACTAGTAACTTGGATTTATTATGACTTGGTTCCACAAGTCATAATGTTATCCGGTTTTTAACGTTGTGCGATGCATTGATCACACAACATTAAAAAAACCCAAACAAACCCTGTTCCCTTTCCAAAGAGGAAAGGGAATGGGGGGGGGGTGCAATCTGGTTTGCTTAGCAAGTCGGGGGGGGGGGGTGTTTCTGAAAAGAAGCTAGGAACACTTTTTCCTAACTTCTTTTCAGAAACCTCTGCCTGGATTGCTAAGGGGCTTAGCAAGCCAGCCCCTGGGGGGGGACTTCTTAAGAGAGGCTTGGGACCCTTTTCCCAGCTTCTCTTAAGAAGCCCCCGCCCTGGCCTGGATAGCTAAGCCCCTTAGCAAGCCAGGCATTTTTTTGGGGTGGGGGTGGGTGGGGGGTGGGGTGGTTTTGAAAAAAGTTAGGGACACATTTTCTTAGTTTCTTTTCAGAAACCTCCACCAGGATCTCTAAGAGACTTAGTGATCCAGGTTGGTGTGTGTGTGTGCACGTGCACAGTCTCTCCCCCAATACTCCGGCAGTCCCAGCCATCGCCTAGGGCAGCTGGGGTGTTGGGGGAGAGATCTTGCGCATGCATGGCCTCTCCCCCAACACCCCGGCAGTCCCAGTCATTGCCTAGGACAGCTGAGGTGTTGGGGGAGAGATCATGCACGGCCTCCTCCAACACCCTGGCAGTCCCAGCCATCGCCTAGGACAGCTGGGGTGTTGGGTGAGAGAGCATGCGTGTGGATGGCCTCCCCCAACGTCCCGGCAGTCCCAGCCATCGCCTAGGACAGCTGGGGTGTTGGGGGAGAGATTGTGCATGTGCACAGTCTCTCCCTCAACACCCTGGCAGTCCCAACGAGTGATCGGATTGCTGGTTTGGTTGTGGGGAGAATGGGCACATGTGCCCCCCCCCCAACCACTGATCTGAGCTGAGATCTCTGCCCCAAAGCCTGGAGAGCTGGTCTTCAGCCTTGCTGGCTTTGGGGCAGAGATCAATGTCGGGGAATTTGAGGCAACATTTGCATTGCACAACGTTATGTTAACATTGTGCGATACAAATGTTTGCCTCAAATTCCCTGATGTTATCCGATTTTTGTGTTACGCGATGCAATCACTAACCGAGGTATTACTGTAGCTTGCTTTTATATTTGCTGAAAACCCTACATCTGCCAAAGAGTTGTATTGAATTAATACAAACTGTTCTTTAAACAACGAAGGACAGCTCATAGTCATCAGTAAATTGCTCTACAATTTTTATTATAGATTTATTTATTTATTTATTTATTTATTTATTTATTTATTTATTCTTCAAATTTATACCCCGCCTCGCTCAGGCGAACCTGACTCTAGGCGGCTTCCATACTAAACAAAACAATATCCCACCAACCCCCCCCCATTAAGTCCTCTATTGCCGCCCAAGACCCCCAAGTTCTCTCCCTTCGAGGCCGGGTGGCTGAGGGAGAGTCCAACAAAGTCCAACAAAGGGGAGCGGCGACGGCGTTGGTGTTTCTTCGAGCCTCCCCCGGCCAGGGAGGCTCCTTTTATCTTCCTCCCGGCCGGTGACGGGGGTCGGGAGGGCGTGGCGTCGTCGTCGTCTGGCGCGGCGGCGTTGGCGTTGGCGTTTCTTCGAGCCTCCCCTGGCCAGGGAGGCTCCTTTTATTTTCCTCCCGGCCGGTGACGGGGGCCGGGAGGGCGCAGCGGCAGCGGCGTCTTGCGCGGCGGCGGCGTTTCTTCGAGCCTCCCCCGGCCAGGGAGGCTCCTTTTATCTTCCTCCCGGCCGGTGACGGGGGCCGGGAGGGCGCGGCGTTGGCGGTGGCGTCCGGCACGGCGGCGTTGGCGGTGGCGTCCGGCACGGCGGCGTTGGCGGCGTTTCTTCGAGCCTCCCCTGGCCAGGGAGGCTCCTTTTATCTTCCTCCCAGCCGGTGATTGGAATGCATTGTAGCAGTTGCTTACTTTAAACCAATCTCTTTTTAAGCTATCGCCACCGTAGGACTGAACAAGAAGAGGATGAAGAGTTGTTAACAGAAAGTTCAAAAACCACCAATGTTTGCACTCGATTTGAAGACTCTCCGTCATGTATGTAGTCCATGTGCTACTTTCATTGTTTTTCTATGTCTTGACTTTTAATCAAAGTGAAAATAATTCAGCATTATTTTTCCTCCAGAAGAATTCATTGAATGTATATCTTTGCTAAAGATTGTGGAACACAGGATTACATTAATATGAGTATCCGAGTATTCCTTCTCCCCATTGTGCTGATTTATTCTCTTTTGGCCTTTATTAAAACTAAAAATGGAAGTCCATAATTATGACTCACCTAAATTTTGATGTGTGAGTGTGCATATGAGCTAGAGCTTTATTTTTTTGACTTCTGTGCCACAGTTCCTATTTTAAAGATATAGGGTACATTCTAAATTAAGCAGCAGCTTACCTCTCCAACGTGAAAATGGTTGGAAAGAAATTACATATGGGCTGCATGTACGATTTTCTTGGTTTATAAATGACTCCCAAACAGTTAAGATGCTGAACTTGATGACTGGAAGGTTGGCAGGTCAGCAGTTTGAGACCCAAGCACCCCACGATAGAATGAACTCCCATTTCTATCCCAGCTCTTGCCATCCTAGCATTTCAAAAGCAAGAAATTGCAAGTAGACAAATAGGTACCATTTTGGTGGGAAGGTAAACAGTGTTCCGTGCACATGTCCATGAGCATGCATGCCGCATGTCCATAGAAACGTCTCCAAATGCAGACCGTACTGGCTCCTTGGCTATCTACAGGGATGAGTACTGAAAAGAGTCAGATACTACTGGCTTTCAAGCAAGATTGATCTTTATCTTTACCCTAGCAGGCCATATTTTGGGTTTGTGATTTTGCAGGTCTAAGGGTTTTTGTCCCTCTATAATATTAAGCAGGTTTAACGTAAGTATCCAGAAATGATTTGATCAAATTGATTTGTTTCCACTGATGGGCAGCTTCTGGGAAACAGTAGTTTATAGCTTTGGTTTTGATGGTTGAGCGAACTTAGTTATTGTGGCCATGGTTTTTTGTGGTGATTTAGGCAATAAATAAAGAGGGAGGAAAAGCTATGTATATACTAAGTAATAAATGATGCAGTGCTGTCTTTTATGCATTCACTTTTGTTCTCGGTCCAGTGAATCCCCTCCTGGTGGCCTAAATGGACAACTAGTTTGGGAATGCTTTTGTTACTTGCTTATACCCTGCCTAACTACATCTTTCTCACTGATGGTTTCATCATCATCATGAGCAGTCAGTCAGTTTTTGTCCCTCAATAAGACAATAAACAGAATACCCATACATGTAGTGTGGTTGTTGTGTCTTGCCCTTTTTAGGCAGGGCATAACATGGCAACTGTGTTTGTGACTCCACAAACACAGTCCTTTTTGGTAAAGCACTGAAGTCAACGAATCCACAGGTAGAATTGAGCAAACTCGTCTGTGTTAATTCAGTCCTTCACAGCCTTGTTGGAAGTATTTGTTCTGAAGAGAATCTGAGGTGGCTTCATGTTTTAAACAATGTCTCTTATTTTCTTTGTTGCAGATGTAAAATGGGGGAAACTGCGTGATTATCAAGTCCGAGGACTGAACTGGCTCATCTCTTTGTATGAAAATGGCATCAATGGTATTTTAGCAGATGAAATGGTGTGTGAATTAACTATTTGTTGGAAATGTCTGGATTTTAAGAAAAATTACTGTAGTTACTAGATAAGTGTGATAAATTTTTGTTGTACATTGCAACTTAACATTTGGTTAAAAGAGATACATAATAGTAGACTATGCAAGTAATATGTAACAACAAGCTATGCGAGCGATTAACTTTGTATCACAAAATAACACATATGGTGATTTAATTTATGTAGTCTTTTTCTTTTTTGTTATCCACCTAGAGTTGCGTTTCCCTGATTGGAGCGGGATAATAAATCTAAATAAATAAATAAACAGACCTCCATCGTAAGCCAGGGTTTTACTCTGTTGGTTTTCAATGCATTCCTATGAGAAATGGCATTCAGTACATTCCTATGGGAAATTTGGTTAAAGTAACTTTCACTGTAATAAATGTCCTGGAGAACGCATTAATTATGTTAACTGAGATTCCACTGTATATTGAAAAGATATGAAGAGTATATCCAGCAATGCATATTTTACTTTGATTTGAGGGGATTTTTATTAAAAAATGTTGATATATATATATTGTTAACAGGGTCTGGGAAAGACACTGCAAACCATTTCTCTTCTCGGATATATGAAACACTACAGAAACATACCTGGTCCTCACATGGTATTGGTTCCCAAGTCAACTTTACATAACTGGATGAGCGAGTTCAAACGATGGGTTCCAACTCTTCGGGCAGTGTGTCTCATAGGTGACAAGGAACAGAGAGTAAGTATAAACTTTCTGTGCCTTTGTTTGTCAGCTTTGTTAGTATGCCAAACAATTGCTGTACATTGTTCTAGAATGGTGGTTCCCAATGTGGAGGCCATGCCCCACAGGGGGGCTTCAATTCCCAGCAGCCTAAGTCAGTACATTGGTTGATCAGTGCTTTGGGGAATTGACTTAGGCTTCTGGGAATTGAAGTCCAAAAACCAAAGGTTGGAGAACACTGGTCTAGAGTTCTTATGAAGTAGAGTTCAGTTTTGTTAATGGTATTACTGACACAATTTGAACTGTGGCTTATGTTTGAATTCTAGGTTTCACTGTAATATGGTATAGAAGTGACAATACTTAAATATCGTTAGTTACGAATGTGAAGAAGCTAAGAAGCACTAAGATTATGGTTGAGAGTTATTATATTTTCTCTGCTGGATTGATCATAAATTTTGAATAGTAAACTGCCCATAGTAGTCATTGTGCTAGGTGGTATAAAGTGTTTTGAATTTTCATTTTCATTTTCTTTTTTTTAATAGGCTGCTTTTGTGCGAGATGTCTTGTTGCCAGGAGAATGGGATGTTTGTGTAACATCATATGAAATGCTCATTAAAGAGAAATCAGTGTTCAAAAAGTTTAACTGGAGATACCTTGTTATTGATGAAGCTCACCGGATTAAAAATGAAAAATCTAAGGTATTTTTAAACACACAATTATGTAATTGTTTGAATTTTATTCTATTTTATTTTACTGTAGATATTTAATTGTAATTCTTGTCTTTTAAGTTGTCAGAAATTGTAAGAGAATTCAAGACTACAAATAGATTGCTGTTAACTGGAACACCACTTCAGAACAATTTACATGAACTCTGGGCACTTCTTAACTTCTTATTACCTGATGTCTTTAATTCAGCTGAGGTAAAAAAAAATGCTGCTTCTTCTCCGCTTCCTCTTTTACCCATCGGGTGTCGGGAGGGGAAAAATGCAATTTCTAAAGTTCTGTATAAATTTTTAACTGCCACTTAGATATGGATTAATCATTTTGGGTGTGCAAATTCATGAGAGATTGTCCCAGATTATGGGAGTTCTAGGTCCCAGATCTCTGGAGGGCACCAGGTTACCTTTTCCAGGCTAATAGTTTTGTTCATTGTAGAGGAAGCTTTTATAAATTTGTAAGTGTGACTTTAGCTGTTATCCTCACTGCTTTGCAAATATCCTAGTCAGTCAAACTGCACTTATACTCACTGGCTACTATCAGATAAAAGTCCTTCTTTTACCTGTAATATCACCAAGTTTTGTGCTATAGTGAACAATTATGACAGGCCTATCAGTGGCACAAACCATGAATGCTATATTGCAGTAGCAGTTACCATAGCACTAATTTTAAAAACTAGTTTTATTCTATTTCTTTAATTTGGAATGGATAGCTTTTTAAGTGTTAGATTTTGACTGCATTTTAAGTATTTGAATTTTGGAAATCTTTACCTGGATAGGTTTTTAAATAATATATTTTAAGCCAGAGGTTCCCGAATTATGGCCCGTGGGCCATACCTGGCCCGTGACTTGAATTCATCCGGCCCAAGGTGATGACCCTGCTGCCACCACTGGAGGCAGCAGAAGCGCCGAAAACACACCAAAAATGCCCCTCCCCGCCACAGACATGGGAAGCCATGAAAACTGCCAAAAATGTGCTGTAAATGCATCCACGGCTGTCGTAAACACATTTACTACAACTGGGCATATTTATGGCAGTGTTTACAGTGGGAGGAGCCATGGCTCCTGCCTGCTTAGCTGTCTGAGGGGCATGGTCCAGCCTGCAGCGCAAAAAGATTGGCCACCCCTGCTTTAAGCATTTAAATTTTTCTAAAATTACCTCTGGTTTTACTGTGTTGGTCGTGGACTATAATAAAGTGATTGATCGATTGATTGGGTAGATCTTAGAGCAATGGCAGTGCAGTTGATTTTCAAGTCATCACAAGCCTTTTAAACAAGAGCCGTCTTTCTCCTCCATTCCCCAATGTTAGTTTTGTTTTGTATGTGAGCTCATGGCAATTATAGTTTGTTTGCAAATCTCTAATAAAGAGTTTTGCAAAAATGTTCTTAGGGAGGAATCAAACAGGTATAGAATTCCAAGGTCTTCTGGTCCAGTTCCCTCTCAGTGTAGGAACCTGGTTTGCTTTAATTAATTACATTTATACCCTGCCCATCTGGGATAGTTTCCCACTCTGGCCAGCTTGCAACACAATACCCACACATTAAAAAGCTATGACACATTTTTAAAAAATGTGAATATGTTGTTTAAATGAGGAGGTGGAGAAACTCAGTTCACATTAGTAACAGTGAATTTGAAAGTGGGCAGAACATTTGCTATCTTTACCATTTTTTCAGTTGAAAACCAGAGCACATTTATATGATTTCATATAAAATTTTCAAATGTATGGTGGTTTAAGATAAATGCAGTGGTACCTCGCTTAAAGAGCATGATGCGTTCCACAGGATTGCTCTTTAAGCGAGTTTGCTCTTTAAGCGAAAAACCATTGTAAATGATCGATTGTGAGGGTGATTGTGAACCCCGATTTATTTGTTAAGTGAGTTTTTGGTTGGTTTTATTTGTTAAGCGAAGCGAACATTCAGAGAAAATTCTGCTCTTTAAGCGAGTTACTCTTTAAGTGAGGCACTGTTTATGCAAGGTTTGATTGTACTTAAATGTGCTTAATGGAAATTTGTGTTTAGTCTCTGTTCATTTCTGTTATTAGGCAATAATGAGATTTTAGATGCTATGCTTTCAAAGGTATGTGAAGGATTATTATGTTTTAATGCTTTGATATAGGACTTTGATTCATGGTTTGATACGAACAACTGCCTTGGGGATCAAAAACTAGTGGAACGGCTCCATATGGTGAGTTTTATTTTTAAAACCAGGTTACTTTAGTTCGCTGAACTGGCCAAGAATATTTTATATTTTACTGTGTAACTTGTGGAAGTTGAACTCCATGTTACGTGCTGATGTCAATGGGTGTGTATGGTTATGTACTGAAAGATTGTAATTCAATTTTCAGGTGCTGCGACCATTTCTCCTGCGTCGTATTAAAGCTGAGGTAGAGAAGAGTTTGCCTCCAAAAAAGGAAGTTAAAATCTATGTTGGCCTCAGTAAAATGCAGAGAGAATGGTAGGCAATGAAATGTCTGGTATTGCTGGTTGCGTTTAAGAACAAAGGGAAGATTGTGGTGTGAGCCCTCATTGCTTTTCTCTTTTAATATAGGTACACAAGGATCTTAATGAAAGACATAGATATATTGAATTCTGCTGGAAAACTTGACAAAATGAGACTGCTAAATATCCTTATGCAGTTGCGAAAATGTTGCAATCATCCATACCTTTTTGATGGAGCAGAGCCAGGCCCACCCTATACCACAGATATGCATTTGGTTACAAACAGTGGCAAAATGGTGGTTTTGAATAAACTGTTGCCAAAGTTGAAAGAACAAGGTAACAAGTTTATTTTAATGTGAAATGGTAAAAAAAAGGAAAATGTCTTCTGTAAGACCAAGCCCAATGGCTTTTATTTTTTAAGGAAAACCAGGAAGCCTGACTATTGTTATTCCAATCCCCTTCCCCCTCCTTATTTGTCTATTTAGTCAGGGCTCATTGGAATGATGACTTCCACACGTGCATCCAACTGTAGCGTAGGTTGCACTGGGGCAATCTGCCTGTATGTTTACTCCCCTTTGTAGCCCCTGGCTTTTCTGGTGGCAGAATGTTTATTCCTGGTGTGCAGGAAGGTGGGGACACTAGCCTTGTGATTGCCCTCCATTCTTGGCTTATGCATAAAGCAATTCTCCTGGTGATGTTTATGTTTTTGTGTGTGAATATGTTCTCCCAGAGTACCTTTTATATCAGCTTTGAAGTGAAGTCAATTTGTATCATTTCTTTGAATTAGGAGTTAGAATTCTAATAAGTTTCAATCTAAATCTTGAAACAGGGTCACGAGTTCTAATCTTTAGTCAAATGACCAGAGTGTTGGATATCTTAGAAGACTACTGCATGTGGAGAAACTATGAATATTGTAGGCTTGATGGGCAGACACCTCATGATGAGAGACAAGTAAGTCTTCAGAACATTTCAATTTATATTTTTATAGCCTCAGGTTTTGATATGTATTGGCTGACTCTTTTAATTTTTATTTATTTATGTAGGCCTCCATTAATGCATACAATGAACCTGGCAGCTCAAAGTTTGTGTTCATGCTCAGCACGCGTGCAGGTGGTTTGGGAATTAACCTGGCTACAGCCGATGTTGTCATTCTGTATGATTCTGACTGGAACCCTCAAGTAGATCTTCAGGCAATGGTATGATTCACAAGTCTTTAGAAGTTAAATCTGAGATTTGTTTTGGCTCACAGTGTGTCTTATTTAAAGTGCATAGGGTGCAGCTTCATGTTTTTCTGTTCGTTTAGGTCAGTGGTGACAAACCTATTGCATGCATGCCAGACATGGCATTCCCAGCCCTCTGTTGGCACACGCGCCATCACCCCAGCACAGAGTTCACCCCACCCCTCTGCCCAAATGGGAACACTTCCTCCCTCTGTTTCCTCTGCCGAGCAGCCCAATGGGAGCACTTCCTCCTTCCCCCCAGCACAGAGTTTGTTCCACCCCTCTGCTTGGGCACTCAGTCTCTAAAAGGTTCACCATCACTGACTTCGGTGAATGGTGAGAAAAGAATACATGAACCCCTTAATTAAGATTCAAGCTTTCTTCAGGACTATCTTATGTGGTTAAATTCTCTACATATACAACATTTTTCATTTACCAGTTTGTTAGAAAAACATTTAACTTGAAGCATCAGTTAGACAAAGTTATAGTCACATTTGTAAACAGAGGCATTGTAGTATGGATAACCTCAGTACTGAAATGTTTGAGTTTGTGTGTCTGCATATAGGATCGAGCACATAGAATCGGACAGACGAAGACTGTTAGAGTATTTAGATTTATTACAGACAACACTGTAGAAGAAAGAATAGTGGAAAGAGCAGAAATGAAACTTCGTTTGGATTCCATAGTTATTCAACAAGGTAAATGGTATTTTTAAAAAAATATGCACACAGTTTTATACCTAGTGCTTTTAATAAGTTGCAGTACAATTGTTTTATGATCAGTATTTGGTAAAATAGATATCAGAATTTGGGAAACTGATAACAGATTCAGACGATCTTGGGGAAATAATTATGAACTCTGCCTTAGTCCTGTGACGTGAACATAGAGGTAATAGTGGCAAAGGGCATAGAGTTTTGTGATTTTAAGTACAAATTTTTTTTATCACCACCAGCATTTATTCATTGCAGTGCAGCTATTTAGGAGAATGTTCATTATGAGAACACTTATTCAGAATATTATGAAATAATGTCCTTATTCAGAGTTTTGCTTGAGAAATTTGTCTTCTGTTTGCTGGAAGAGAGTAGTGCTGTCGGTTAAACAGGAATAGGCAAGAAGTTATGTTTAAAAGGGGATATATTCAATTAAAAGTAATACTTAAGCAGCAGCCAAGATTTCAGTGCACAGTTAAAAAAATTAGACTGGCAGGCATCAAACAGTAGGTCAGTGATGGCGATCCTTGGCACTCCAGGTGTTCTTGGACTTCAGTTGCCAGAAGCCCAAGTCTGTGTGAATCCACAGGAATGGGTTTACTGCACATACTGGCAATTGAAGTCCAAGAACACCTGGAGTGCCAAGATTCACCATCACTGATCTAAAGGTTAAATATTCTGATATTAAACATGTATGTTCAGTAGTGACTTCAAGCAGTAGTCTCTGACTTTTTGACAGCCACCTCTTTTGATATTCAGGAAGGCTAGTGGATCAAAATCTGAATAAATTGGGAAAAGACGAAATGTTGCAAATGATTCGACATGGAGCTACTCATGTTTTTGCTTCGAAGGATAGTGAAATCACAGATGAAGATATCGATGGTATTCTAGAAAGAGGTGCAAAGAAGGCAAGTTGATTTCTTACCAAGTGTCATAATACAGAAAAATGTATTTTTCCAAAATATAAAATCAACAACCCCTGCCTTCATCTGTCTGTGTATTTGTAGACAGCAGAAATGAATGAGAAACTCTCCAAAATGGGTGAAAGCTCACTCAGAAACTTTACCGTGGATACAGAGTCTAGTGTATATAACTTCGAAGGAGAAGATTATCGAGAGAAACAAAAGGTAATGATGAACTTCAGTGGCCATAATATTTCATATGTTGCATTTGTGATCTGTCAACTGCTCTGAATCTTCATTATAATGTTTCAATAAATTTGCTGTTGCAGATGGCATTCACAGAGTGGATTGAGCCACCTAAGCGTGAAAGAAAAGCAAACTATGCTGTTGATGCTTATTTCAGGGAAGCTCTTCGTGTCAGTGAACCAAAAGCACCCAAAGTGAGTCTATATAAACCTTTTTTTCAGCTTAGGAAGTAATTAAAAGCACAGTTTGTTTGCTTATTGGTGGGAAGGGGGAGAGAATACTTGCCATATTCTTTGTATTCCCATTGTTCATTCATGTGTTGATATTATAAGGATAAGGAGAAATTTGAGGTTCACTTTTGAAATGTTCACAACAGATGCTGCCATTAATTGGTCCTTTAACACTGGGTTGCCTCCAGTTTAACACTCGGGTGCCTCCAGTTTCAGTCCTTCTACAAGTGGTACCTCACTTAAAGAGCATAATGCGTTCCATGGGATGGCTCTTTAAGTGAGTTTGCTCTTTAAGCTAAACACCATTGTAAGTGAACAATTGTGACTTCTGGTGGTGGGGATTGCGAACCCCGATTTATTTGTTAAGCGAGTTTTTGGTTGGTTTTATTTGTTAAGCGAAGCGAACTTTCAGAGAAAATTCTGCTCTTTAAGAGAGTTAGTCTCTAAGCAAGGCGCTCTTTATCTGAGGTTTTATTGTACTTCTGGCAGTTTCTTTAGTCCTTCTGAGGCTTCTCTGAAACAAAAAGAGGAGTCGTTTAAGCAATTTCCCTTTTTTTCCTGCATCTTTCATGTTACCTTTTTTCTGTTCCAATGAATCCTTCATTAGGGGAGATCTGGAATAAGGTGCAGGGACTGCAGGGGGAAATTGGAATGTGTCTGCCAAAATCACCTCCCTTTCTCATTCAGAGAACCTCAGCTTAACTTGAACAGAGGGAGAAAAATTATATATGGTTATTTTCGTATTAAAATATGAATTAAAATAGAAAAGGCAAGATCCACCTTCATAAAAATGTGATGTTTGTTATGCAGTAAAGATCTAACTCTCATTGCAAAGATCTGAATAGTGAGATTCCCCATGTTGCTATATGGAGTCAAAGCTTGGACATTGACTAAAGCATCTGAAAAGAGAATTGAAGCTTTTGAAATGTGGATCTATAGACAGCTGGTAAGGATAGCATGGGTTGACCACGCAACTAATGTAGAAGTATTGCACCAGGTGGATAAAGAAAAAGAACTCTTTAGGACCATTAAGCAAAGAAAGCTCCAAAACCTTGGCCATATCATGAGGAACAACATAAAATATAGAATACTCTGACTCGCTCTGCAAGGAAAGATCCCTGGGAAGAGAGACCCTGGACGTAGATGTTCATGGCTGAAGAACTTGAGAGACTGGTGTGGCATGTCCTTGGAAGAACTGTTCAGAGAAGTTAAGAACAGGAAGACTATTGCCATGATGATAGACAATATCCAGAACAGATACAGCACCTGAAGAAGAAGGTTCTTTTCAACTTAGAATTCTTCTCTGCTTGAGACTTCAGTAAAGTGGTTGGGGGATAATTTGTTATCTGTTACAGTTCTCTGAGATAGGAAGAATGTTTTCTGACTGTTGCACCACTTCATTCATGGGCTTAATTTTCAGATGTAAGGTTGTTCTCTTTCTTTTCTTTAAAGGCACCACGACCTCCAAAGCAGCCAAATGTTCAAGATTTCCAGTTCTTTCCACCACGTTTATTTGAGCTGTTGGAAAAGGAGATTCTTTATTATAGAAAAACCATTGGATACAAGGTAATAACACCAGAGCCTATGCTTTGTTTTTCGTTTTAACAAGAGAACTCTATCTACAAGGTGTCCCAAAAGTTGCCATACATAGGAAAAATTAACAAACTCATACAGGTATTATATTTTATATTTCATTTTATATTTTTATCATGATGATAAAAGGATTTGGGTTTGTTTTATTTGGTTTAGCAAATATAGTAAGGTACCTGGATTTTATCAGAGATTTTGTTAGGGAATTTTATACATGTTTTAAGTGATGTTCTATTTTGTAAAGGCCTATGGTTATGAACAATAAAGATGATTGATTGATATATTGTTAATATTTTTATATTTTATACTTTGTAAATATTTTGTAAGATTTTGTAATGAATATTTTGTCAATAAACGTACATTTAGCTACAATTTCCTATTTTCCTTATGTATGGTGACTTTTGGGGCACCCTGTATTATTTTGGTTCTGTGTTGGACACCGTTTTATCTTATCTTAGCTATAAAGCTAAATATTTTTGTAGAAGATTCCTGTTAATGTTTGCTAAGTTGTATGAATAACAGCATTCCATGCGCTCCAGTGTCTAGTCATGCCTGCCACATGACCACGGAAAGGTCTGCAGAAGCAGACAGTGTTGGCTCTTCGGCTTCAAAACATAGATGAGCACTGGACCCTAGAGTCGGATACAACTGGCTTTTGATCAAGAGTGACCATTTTACTTTTACTAACATGCATATTTAGGTCCCTCGTAATCCTGACCTGCCGAATGCAGCTCAGTCGCAAAAGGAAGAGCAGATAAAAATTGACGAAGCTGAGCCACTTAATGAAGAAGAGTTAGAAGAAAAGGAGAAATTGCTCACTCAGGTATAGTGGCATTTCTGATTAAATCTTCATTTTATTCCTCCTCTCATGGAATGTTAATAAGTGTCGGGGGTGAGGTGGGGGGGTGTCTTGGAGCAGGACATCCTGAGAGAGGGTTGTCTCCTTTTTGCTTCAACCAGCATTTGTTTGTTTATACTGCACCTCAGGGGAAGAAAAGTTCTATACTCTGGACTGTTTACATTATAATACAATAAAACAATGACCCTCCCAACAGCAGCGAATAAGTAGAAATTTTGGGCCCAAAACAAAATTAAATACTCGAGAAAGAAATACAGTAATACCTTGGATAACGCTAAAATCGCATAAAGTTAAGTAATCTGGGGAGGAGAATTGGATCGAATAACGTTAAGGTCCTATGGGATGGATCGGATAACAACCGTTAAAGCCTGTGCGGTTACAATGTATCTCTATGGAGCTTTAACGTTATCTGATCCATCCCATAGGATTTTAACATGCATCGGATAACACTAAAAATCGGATAACACCAAGACTTGTGGAACCAAGTTTTAGTGTTATCCAAGGTATTACTGTATTGCTAAATGTGATTCTCTGTATGGGATGATGGATAACCTTGAACAGACAGCATATTCTTGGCTAGGCTTTGTATCTTTGCAGTTGTAACATGACTGCTGCTGTTTGAGAAAATACTTAGATAATGGTTAGATAAAAGCATTTGCACTCTTATTGCAGATACGGATTTTTTTAAATTAAGTAGAGTCAAAGCTTTATCACAAAAAGGTTGCTTAAGGTGGAGGCTAACTATATTAAACCTTATTTATGAGGGGGCGGGGGAAACTCATAAATGTCAGACACCTTTGTTTCTAATTTTTGAAGGGATTTACCAACTGGAATAAGAGAGACTTCAATCAGTTCATCAAAGCAAATGAAAAATGGGGCCGTGATGACATTGAAAATATTGCCCGGGAAGTAGAAGGCAAAACCCCAGAGGAAGTCATTGAATACTCCGGTAGCATTATTTTTCTTTATAAGAGATGTAATGCACTCATAATTTAATTGCTATCGGTATCTACACAGAAGTAAACCCCATTGGTCTGTGCAAGCAGTCCCTAGCTACCTGAAATGCTGCATCTGAGTGAGAGAGTCCCACTGAAAATTGGAGAATAAGGAAAGTTCCCTGACAATTGAGCAGAAGCAGTTTCTGCTTACAGAAGTGTTTGAAAGCTTGTGGATATTTCTGTCTAGCGAAATGTTTTCTAATTATTTGTAACATGCAGTTTTGAGTAAAGAGTTGACTAAATTGTTTTATAATGGAGACTTCCAAGCTATTATGATTCTTAATAGAGAAAGCCTTTCCTAAGGTGTCTTTAGTTCAGGGGTTCACAACCTGTGGCCCATGGACCGAACCTGGCCTGGAGTGCCATTTCATGTGGCCCACTGCCCTTGCTCTCACCTCCGCCACCAGAAGTGGCAAAAACAGCAAAAAATGTGCCACCCTCACTCCTGCCGCCACTGTCAGAAGTGGTGAAAACAGCCAAAAATGCACTGTAAATTCACCTGTGGCTGTTGTAAATGTGTTTGCATTTTATGGCAGCATTTACGGTGGGGAGACCACGTGTCCGGCCCACTCAGCTGTCTGAGGGGTGTGGTCCAGCCAACGCCTGGAAAAGGTTGAGAACTCCTGCTTTAGGTAGTCCCTTGTTCTTCCTGAACAAAAAATTGCAAAAAATAAGCAATGTGACAATAGCACCAGCAACTCTGATAAAATTAATAAGACCAATGTTACTGAGAGAGAATGCTTAATTTCTTGATTACCTAGGTGGGATCTAAAACACCAGGCTGGTATTTTAGATTCCACCTAGGTATGATTAAGAGGTTCTCAGGAGATATGTTGGCTTTTCGAACAAGTCAATCCATTTCCCAAATGATAATCCCCCAAACTCCATCATCAGCACATTAGCCAAAGTAAATCCTAACCACCAAAACATATAACCCTTGCTTGTTGCTTTTCATTCACATACAAGGCTACTATGAATAGTAGTATAAATATTTAAAAAATGAAAGGTACTGTGGGCAAACCTTTAAAATGTCTGTAATCGGTGGCCTTAGATTGAATAGTTGATTGTAGAGTATCAAACAGGACATTTTAGGTTCCCCCACTGATGGTTAAAATTGTAGAAGTATTTCAGTAGCTGCCACTATGCTTTTTATGGTCCAGAATGTTTTAAGTCACCTGCACAACAGATAATAAATAACTTTGCAATTTGCAGTAAAACCCCGGGTTATGACAGAGGTCTGTTCCAACAGCTTCCATTGTAACCCCAAAAAATTGTAAACCGAAACATCCATGGGGATGCATTGAAAAATAAAAAAATGGTCCTGAATTGATCGTTGTAAAATAAAAAAAATACATTAAAAATTTATAAACCAGGGCGGCATTTCCATAGGATTTGCTGGTGTAAACCACAGCAAACTTAAACTGAGGAGATTGTAACCAGGGGTTTTACTGTAAAATAGAACCCCGAATAACGTTATGACTTGGTTCCACAAGTCCCGTCGTTATCCGGTTTTTAACGTTGTGCGATACATTGATCACACAATGTTAAAAAAAAGCCCCGTTTCCCTGGAGGCTGCAGGAAGCCAGAACGTCGGGATTTGAATCCTGACATTTTGGCTTGCTGCAGCCTCCAGGGAGGTGGGAGAACTTTGGAAACAGCTTGGATCGTGTCTGCCCACCTCCCTGGACCCGGCGGGGGGGTCAGAGACCCCAAAATTGGTAAAAAAAATGTCCTTTTAAAAAACCAATTTGGGGGTCTCTGACCCCCCCCCCCCCCGCTGGGTCCAGGGAGGTGGGCAGACCCGATCCAAGCTGTTTCTGGGCTTCCCCGACGTCCTGAGCCAGTGCAGCAAGCCAGAATGTCGGGATTCGAACTCTGACATTCTGGCTTGCTGCACTGGCTCAGGATGTCGGGGAAGCCCAGAAACAGCTTGGATCGGGTCTGCCCACCTCCCTGGACCCAGCGGGGGGGGGGGGGGGTCAGAGATCCCAAAATTGGTAAAAAAACGGACTTTTTTAAAACCAATTTTGGGGTTTCTGACCCCCCCGCTGGGTCCAGGGAGGTGGGCAGACCTGATCCAAGCTGTTTCTGGGCTTCCCCGATGTCCTCAACCAGTGCAGCAAGCCAGAATGTCGGGATTCAAACCCTGACATTCTGGCTTGCTGCACTGGCTCAGGACGTCGGGGAAGCCCAGAAACAGCTTGGATCGTGTCCCCTGCCTGCTCCAGAGAGATCAGAGGACCCGATCTACAGCTGCAGGGTGGCTGGGGAAGCTGACGGGGACTCCCTGTCGGCTTCCCTAGCCACCCGCCCTTGCCTCCGCAGCTGTGGGGTGGCTGGGTAAGCCGACGGGGGAGCCCCCCGTCAGCTTTCCAGCCTCCCCACCCCTGCCTCCGTAGCTGCAGGGTAGCTGGGAAGCTGAACGGAGAACCCCGTTCAGCTTTCCACCCACCCTGCTGCTAAGAACGACTGTATCGTATAAGGACTTTCCCCATTGTTTTGTACTGTATATCCTTGACTGTTTTGCATCTCTTTGATTGTACTGTATTTTTATTCTTATTTTTTATGATGATTTGTTGACCACATTGATTGTATTATATTGTTATATTTATATGGTGTTTTTTATGTATATTTCATACTGTAACATTGTTAGCCGCTCTGGGTTGCTTCGGCAAGGAGAGCGGCATATAAATTTGAATTTAATAATAATAATAATAATGTTAAAATCGTGTTATTTGAAACAAGATTTTTCCAAAAATCTTGTCACGTTATACGGTTTTAGCGCAATATGATACTCACGTTATACGGGGTATTACTGTACTTCTGCAAATGTTCAAAACCTAATTAACAAGTAACTTCTTTTTTCAAGCTGTTTTCTGGGAGCGATGTAACGAACTACAGGATATAGAAAAGATTATGGCACAGATTGAGAGAGGTGAAGCTCGAATTCAAAGGAGAATTAGTATTAAAAAAGCACTTGACACAAAGGTAATTACACATTTTAATTGCACTGTTAAAGGAAAATGTATTGAGTCAATATTCCCATTCTGACAAATGCATGAACACCCCTGAATAGAAATTTCTTAAATAACCCCTCCCTAAATGCAGATTAAAATAACTAGTACTGTTGCTATAGTAATAGTATTATACCAGGTATTTTTGGATGTCATTTAGTTGTCTTTCCCATTTTTTTCTTATTGATACATAACAGTAATCTTGATAAATTTGTAGTTCATTTTGGTAAGACATATTCTTTTCAGAAATATAGTTTGACTGTTCCAGGCTAATTGTCAGCGAGAGAACTATCAGAATTTAATTACATATAACTAAGAAATAATTAAATCACTCTTCCAGTGCTAATGTTCTTTTTGCTCCATTGATTTATTGTATTTCTAATTCTCTGGATTAAATTCTAATTTGGTTTAGATTGGCAGATACAAAGCACCATTTCATCAGCTGAGAATATCATATGGTACTAACAAAGGGAAAAACTACACTGAAGAGGAAGATCGTTTTTTGATCTGTATGCTTCACAAACTAGGATTTGACAAAGAAAATGTTTATGATGAGCTGAGACAGTGTATTCGCAATTCTCCCCAATTCAGATTTGACTGGTTCCTCAAGTCTAGAACTGCAATGGTATGTATTAGTTTGCACCCATATGTTTAAGAATAAAATTGTTTGATAGTTTGCAAACTTCCATTTACACTTATGTGAAATGGCAGATTAGATTTGAAAAGTACCATTTGTGTTAATAGTCCCCAACTTATTTTCTGAGAGATAGCCTTCCACCACAGGGCTGCATTTTCACATTGAAAATGGTGTCCTAATCAGTAGCTGCAGGCCAGAACTAAAGACATTCAGCAGCTAGGATGTTGCCTTCACCTGTGTGCTTCCCTCGTTTATCCTGGCAACAGGCAAAATGGCCATCCAGGTCTTCTGTAAACTCAAATGTAAAAATGTTCAAGCTTTCTAGTGAAGGAAAATGTATCCTACATTAAATTAGAGGGTCAGAAGTTCCACAGAACTTTACAAATGCAATCAGCTAATGCTTTGTCTTCGTCCAAAAGTACAGTTGTACCTCGCTTAAAGAGCATAATGTGTCCCACAGGATTGCTCTTTAAGTGAGTTTGCTCTTTAAGCGAAACACCATTGTAAGTGACCAATTGTGGGGGGGATTGCGAACCCCAATTTATTTGTTAAGCGAGTTTTTGGTTGTTTTTAATTGTTAAGCGAAGCGAACATTCAGAGAAAATTCTGCTATTTAAGCAAGTTACTCTTTAAGCGAAACGCTCTTTATGCGAGGTTTGACTGTATTTAAGTGCAACTCTTTCTTAGAGTGGTGGTCTAGCAGGATCAACAACTGACAAGAACCGTGGGCTACTTCCAAGTGTTTTTTCTTGCCCCATTAAATGGTATTTTTTTTTATTATTCCTGTGTGTGATGAGGGTATCATTTGTAGACAATAACCTTTACCCTCACAATTCATTCTTCGAGAATGTCACTCCATGCCAACCCATCCTGCTGAGAGCGCACATACAGCCCCACAGTTCAGTTCCAGCAGTCTATAAACCAGGGGTTCTCAACCTTTGCAAGCCAGGGGCCTAGTCACATTCTCTCAGTCAGCTTGAAGGGCCAGATGGCCATTTTGTCCTAATAGCTTCAAAGGGCAGCCATTTTGTTTCTCGCATGCCCTTGGAGGGGTGGGGAGCCACATGAAATGGCGCTGTGGGCCTTAGGTTGGGAACCCTTGCTATAGACTAAGTATGACGGACACTTTCACTTTCTGTTTTGTAAGATGTTGTCTTGTTCAGGCTGTTTTCCCAGCTCTGGTGTCAGTGCAGTGGGGGTCACTGCATGGACTACTTTCAAGAAAGAGTTGTTTGCACTATGGAAGGAGGTAGCGGTAACAGGGAATAGGACAGAGAAAATTGATTGGTGACCACTGGATGAGTCTGCTTTCTTTGTTCCTATCTTAGGAGCTGCAAAGAAGATGTAATACTTTAATCACTTTGATTGAAAGGGAAAACATGGAGTTAGAAGAAAAAGAGAAGGCAGAGAAGAAAAAACGTGGACCAAAATCGTCTTTGGTAAGAGTTAGATTGTGTTCAAGCTTCTTAGTGTGAAGAAAAAACCTTGCCCATTTCTGAAATAATCTGTTTGGGGGGGGGGAGGTCAACACCACCATGTCTGAATTCTTACGGGTACAATTCATGTGTTACGCTTGAAATATTATTTGTACAAAATAGCCTCTGGTTATGTCTTTTAGGCAATAGGTTTATGAGACATAATTTGTACATTTCAGCTCCATTTTTAATGGTTAGTGTTAACTGTAATAATTTTAAAGGCCCATTTAAGCTATCACTTTTCATTTGTATTAGTCTGAGAGTATTTCTGACTTGTTTTTGCATCCTTTCTTAAGCCACTTGGAAAAGTGCTTGCAACGCTATTCAAATTCAATAGCATGTAATTAGCTTCTCTTTGAGTATCAAACATTTAAAATCTTGGCTTCTTTCTAGGATGCTTCTTATTCTCTGAATTATGGCCAGTCAAGTTCTTAGCCAGACTCTAATTTTCTTCTCTTTCTTTCTCTGCAGGCACAGAAACGTAAACTGGATGGCACTCCTGATGGTAGAGGTCGGAAAAAGAAATTAAAATTGTGAATACTGAATCCTTGTAATCACTAAATTGAAAGTAGTTCTTTAATTTTACGGGTCTTCATAAGATGTACTGTACAATTCTCAACTATTATGTCATTAAAGGACATCGGGTTCATGTGTTACTTACTGAACTAGAAAAATAGTAATGTAGTTTCACTTTTTTAAAGAAAACAGCTGTGCTGAACTTTTTTTTACCATTAACACTTGAAATAAAAAATAGGCTTCATGTACTGGTTGTTAGCCATTCTTTTACGTAGTGTTCCGTTGTTTGTACATTTACTGTGCAAATCTTTGGCCCATTCGCACTGTGCCATGATGGTGTGCCCTTGAGTAGCTTGAATCAACTGTGTAACTAAGTGCACATATCCATACAGGTATAGTTTTCAAATTAAACAAAACTAAAGAAAAATAGGCCAAATAAATGAAGCCAGTTTGAGGAGGTATGTCTTATATTTCAAATAGGTAACAACAGGCTACAGACATAAGTATGAAAGAAAACACTTTTATAAAATTGCTATCAGAAAACATTTTGGCAATTCCACAATAAAAAATATAGTTACGATTATAGAATGTGATTAGTATTATACAGTGCAGTTCAATGATAGAGGATTTCAGTGCTTTTTAGAATTTTTGGCTGAACCTGCTTCAATTTACATCTCAAAACAAGTAGCGTAACAATATTGTAGGCATATTTCGTCATTGTAAGGTTTATTTTTTTCTTCCCTCTGAGTCCATAAACTACAGGACACACAGCTGTTTAGTAACGACAAGAGCACATACTAGGATGAAGCAATGCTTGTACTTTAGTCCCATTGCACTGCTTGGCCTACCAAAGGAGGATGCAGATTCTTACCTGTAACTGCTGGACCTTTAAGTAGAATAGGGGGGGATTTATGATCAATTCTTGTGTTTTTAAGGCGGCATCCTGGAGGGAAGTGAAGCCTCACTATTGCCAAAGGGAATAGCTGCACACTTAGTTTAAAATGCTCAGTGCAGTCCTATAGGCAGTTATTAGTGGTTATATTAAGGTTAATAGGGCTTACTGGTAAGAAGGTATAACATTTCAGCTTTAAACAGGTAGCCTTTGCTCTTACTTGGGGTAAAAGCAGGCGCATAAGGAAAAATGATGGCCAGAATACCTTTTCCAAACTCTTAAGAGTTCTTTCTCTCTGTGTTTACCTTACGGTTTCCATTTTGGTTATGCAAGCTGACAACCATCCAGTTGAAAGCAATAGGATTTCTACTTGCACAGACAATGGAGTAGTTCTGTTTGCAGGTCATGAGCAACGGGGGATTGGTAATAATTAGAGACAAGGAGGGTAATAGTGGTTCTTCTGGGCATGTGAAGCAATGGAAGACTTTCCTTAAAGTTACTCTGCCCTGGTCATGTTAACTCATCTTGTTGCTAGAGAAGGACAGGTTTCACTTACCAGTAACTGTCGTTCTCCGAGTATGTTGTTTGGGGATTCACACTGATGGGTTCTGCGCCTGCGCTGAATCCTGAGCGGAGCTGGAAAGCTGATTGGATAAAGAGTTTTAAATGTGGGACCGCCCACCATGCCCAGCCATTTCGCGCTCTCCCCTCAGTTTGATATTAAAGCTGCCCGCGAAGCATAAGGCCATCTCAGGCCGGCAGCCCTGAGGGGAGGTAGGATTGGGTTGTGTGAATCCCCAAACAACATACTCGGAGAACGACAGTTACTGGTAAGTGAAACCTGTCCTTCTCCTTCGTGTTGTTTGGGGATGCACACTGATGGGTGACTAACAAGCTCACTTACTTGGATGGTGGGCAGCCAGTGTCCTGAGATTGTAGGAGAGCGCGATGGCATCATGGATGGGTGGTCATCAACGAAGAGGATCGGAGACCAGCCGTCAGGATGGACCTGCCCCGTCTGACATCGGGAGCGGACCTTGTGTCAACCCGGTAGTGGGTGATGAAGGTGGAGGATCTGGACCAGGTAGCAGCCTTGCAGATGTCCTCCATCGGGATGCCCTCCAGGAATGCAGTGGAGGAAGCCAATGTCCTGGTGGAATGTGCCCGGACATGGGGAGGTGGTGGCAAGGACGACATCTCATAGGCCAGGTAGATGGTACTTGAAATCCACTTGG
The DNA here is from genome assembly GCA_030440675.1 of Furcifer pardalis. Taxonomy (NCBI): domain Eukaryota; kingdom Metazoa; phylum Chordata; class Lepidosauria; order Squamata; family Chamaeleonidae; genus Furcifer; species Furcifer pardalis. The sequence goes on along the minus strand of CP126892.1, from coordinate 62,877,897 downwards.
AAAGTCTCTGGGCAGACAGAGAGTGTCCCTTGGACTTGCCACCATAAGCCACGAACAGTTGCTTGGCTCTCCTGAAGGACGCAGTCCTTTGTGTGTAGAACAGCAAGGCCCTCCTGACATCCAACGAGTGCCACACTCTCTCTTGTGCAGACGAAGGATTCAGGAAGAATGCTGGAAGCGTGATGGACTGGGCCAGGTGAAATTCAGTCAGGACTTTGGGCAGAAAGGCCAGGTCCGGGTGCAATACTACCCTATCAGGGTAGAACTTGAGAAAAGGAGGGTCAGACCGCAGGGCTGCCAGTTCTCCTGCCCTCCGGGCAGAGGTGATGGCTACGAGAAAAGCAGTTTTGTAAGAAACAAACTTAATGTCCACTGTAGCCATGGGCTCAAAGGGCCTTCGTGAGCGGGGTGAACACAGCAGTGAGGGACCACTGAGGAGGTGGTATCTTTACTGGAGGGTAGGCATTACGCAGTCCCTGGAGGAATCTTTTAACAGTCTTGTCTCTGAAAGCGGAGGACAATACTGATGAAGGTGGAGCCTTGGCCACCACCGCAGCCAAGTGGACCTTTAAGGATGAGTGTGCAGATCCTGACTCAGCCAGGTGCAGGAGGTAGGACATGACATCCTGCAGGGATGCTGAATCCACGGTACGGTCGCTGGATACCAAGAAGTCCATGAAGCGACGGTACTTGGGATCGTAGGACTTCCGCGTGGAAGGCTTCCTTGATAGTTCAAGGATCCGTGTTAGGTTGGGTGGATAAGCCAGGCCATCAGGTGCAGGCTCGGCAGATCCGAATGGAGGATCCGACCGTCCTCCATGCGGAGGAGGTTCGGATCGGTGGGTAGGCGAAGGCGGTCGCAAGCCAGGGTTTGGAGCAGCGGGAACCACGGCTGGCGCGGCCAGGACGGGGCAATCAGGATTGCCCAGGCGTTCTCCACACGGATCCGTACGAGGACCCGTTGGATGAGAGGGATCGGTGGAAACATGTACAGTAGTTCCTGGTGCCACGGCACCATGAAGGCATCGCCCTCCGATCCGTAGCCGATCCCCGCTCGGGAGCAGTAACGGCGGCACTTGGTGTTGGCCTGTGTCGCGAACACGTCTAGGTTCGGTGTGCCCCACCGTCGGCACAGACGGTTGAACACCGATCCGTCTAGTTCCCACTCGTGCATCGCCATCCCTTTGCGGCTCAGGGAGTCCGCATCGGATTTCAGGGTGCCCTGGATGTGGACACCTACGGGGAACACGTGTACCTTCAGGTACCACTCCCAAATCTGGACAGTCAGGTGAAGGAGGGAGAGAGACTTGGTCCCTCCTTGCCGGTTGAGGTAGGCTAGGGTCGTGGTGTTGTCTGAGGCGATCTGCACCACGCGGCCCGCTATTGATAGTCTGAAGGACCTCATCACCTTCCACACCGCCAACAGCTCAAGGAAGTTGATGTGGTGGCTGGCTTCCGCGGGCGTCCAGACGCCGTGGACCCGTAACCCGAGGCAGCACGCACCCCATCCGTGCGTGCTCGCGTCGGTGGTGACTTGGACGGATGGTGCGGGAAGGATGAAGAGTCTCCCCACGGCCACATTGCGGTCCATTGTCCACCAGTTCAACTGGTCTTGCAGTTCGGGAGTTGGTGTGAGCCACTTCCCGAGGTCGTCGTGGGTGCTGTCGAAGGAGGCGAGGAGCCACGACTGGAGCGATCGCATCTTGAGCTTGGCATGCGAGATCACCGCCGTGGTCGACGCCATGAGTCCTAGCAAGCGGAGGGCTTCCCTCACACGGACCCGACACCTGCCCTGGATCCGTGCCACCACCGCACGGATGTCGAGCAGACGTTTGGGCAGAGCATAGGCTCTTAGGGCCAGAGAGTCCAATATGGCTCCGATGTAGTCTATTCTTTGAGTGGGGGTCAACTGAGACTTCTTGTAGTTGACCCGTAGACCGAGACTCTGCATAAGGGCCAGGCAATGAGCAACATCGTCCTTGGCTTTCTGTTGGGTTGGGGAGCAGACCAACCAGTTGTCTATGTACAGGAACACTTGGACGCCTTGCAGCCGAAGATGAGCAGCCACCGGCACCATGCACTTCGTGAATACCCTCGGAGCGGTGGAGAGGCCGAAGGGTAGACATGTGTACTGGTAGATGTCTCTGCCCACCTGGAAGCGGAGGAAGCGACGATGTTCCCTCCTGATGGATACGTGGAAGTAGGCATCCTTCAGGTCGATGACGGTAAACCAGTCCCCGTGGTTGATCAGTGGGAGGATGGAGTGAAGTGTCACCATCCAGAACTTCCTCGCGTCGATGTGTTTGTTGAGGAGACGGAGGTCCAGGATGGGACGCGACCCCCCGTCTTTTTTGTCCACGAGGAAGTAGCGGGAGAAGAACCCTTCGTGAGACTCCGACGCTGCGACCGGTTCTATGGCGCCCTTCTCTAGGAGAGCTGATAGTTCCTCCTGGAGCGGTGGGGATGGATCGGTGACGCGGACCCGTCCGACAGTAGGGCATTTCTTGAACTCGATCGCGTAGCCAGAGTCTAAGATGGTTAAAACCCATCGGTCTGTGGTGATGGCAGACCACGCCGATAGGTAGTTGGTTAGGGGACGGTAAGGTAGAGTCTCGGTCATGGAAGAGTCAAACGCGTTGCTTGCCCTTCCGTTCCGTCCGCTTACCAGTCTGGTGATGCTGCTGGTAGCGTGGACGGCTGGGTTGTTGTTGTTGTGGCCGGTAGGGTTGGTACCGGGAGTAGTCCCCCTGCCTCTGTGGTGGGCGAGGTTGGTAGGACAGGCCTGCCTGCGACGTCGATGGTTGGTCCTGTTGGTAACGACTGGACCCACGGCGTAGAGGGCGGAGCTGCTTTATGGTGGCGTAGTCCCCCTTCAGCTTTCCCAAGGAGGTGTCGGTCTCCTTGGCGAAGAGGCCCTCACCATCGAAGGGGAGTTCCTCCACGAGCCGCTTGACGTCTTCCTGCAGGTCAGCCGAGCGGAGCCAGGCGTGGCGGCGGAGCTGGATGGCGGAGGCCAGGTTCTTTGTCTCTGACTCCGTGACGTGGCGGCCGGTGCGGATCTGTTGGAGGGCGAGGTGGCTGCCCTCCAGGTAGAGTTTCTCGAAGTCCGCTTGTCTGTCTGGCGGCAGCAGCGATTTGAAGGATTCCGCCTGCTCCCAAAGTCGGCACTGGTAGCCGCCCATAGCCGTTGCGTAGTTGGACGCACGGAAGGACAAGGAGGCATTGGCGTAGAACCTCCTGCCCAGTGCGTCCAGCTTCTTCCCTTCCTGAGTCGATGGGATGGGAGTGCTACTGATCGGTGTCCGGTGTTGGGAGCCTTTAACCACTCGGGAGTTCGGCGCCGGGTGGATGTGCAGGAAATTGGAGTCGTCCAGCAGCCTGTACATGGAGTCCACCCTGTTGGACACCGAATGTGAGGATACCGGTCTCTTCCATACCTCTTTGGCCGCTTTGGCGATCTTTGGGAGCAGTCCCAGGCGGACAGGGACCAACTCCTTCCGGTCGGCCATGCCACAGACGACATCCTCACATTCATCCAGGGGAGCCTCCGCCCGGATCCCGAGCGTGGAGCCGAGGCGGGTGATCAAAGCCGTGTATGTCTTCTGGTCCTCCGGCTGGGAGCCGTGGACGGAGCCGATGTTGTCGTCCGGGGATTTGTCGACGGCAACCGGCGGTGGCTGATCCTCCTCCTCCTGGTCCGACGAGTCGTCGGAGCCTCCCGACCACTCCGAGACGCTGGGCGGTGGTAGGTAGGCCTCGGGGTCCGAGTCCGACCAGTACGGCCTGGCGGATCTCGGGTCGCTCCTCGGCAAAGGCAGCTGGTACGGAGGAAGAGAGGCCTCTGACCGCGCCTGCTCCACGCGTTGTCTCTTCGGTGCCGGGCCCTCCTCACGGAGCAGTGGTGCCTCCGTGGCTGGTTCGGGAGGCAGAGGGCGCTCCACGAACTCAGACGGTGCCGGCTGGGGGCCCTGGAGCTCAGCGTGCAACTTCCGCACCATCGCCTTGATGAACGGGGCGATGAGGCTCAACTGGGGCGGCACTTCGGAAGCCGGACCAGGAGCCATGGAAGAGGCGTGAAGAGAGGAAGATCTTCGCGGCGGTGGAGGTGGAAGCATCTCCGGTGACGGTGGAGGGCTGGGGGCCCTCTCCGGCGTGGCGGCTTCCCGGGCATCGACCGACATTCTGCCCGGCGTAGGTGGAGCTGCAACCGGGGCGGATGCTAGGGAGCGTGGCGGCGAAGGGTGAGCCGGTCCCGGAGTCGGAGGGAGAGAAGACGAGGAGCTACGACGCTTCTTCTCCTTTTTGTCTTTCTTCCTCTTCTCCTGCTCCTTCTTCCGCTTGAACAGTTCTGAGGCCGAAGGCCGTGAAGAAGGAGCAGAGGTCGAAGGAGCAGACGTTGAGGCAGCAGCCTGCTCTGGAGCTGGGGGAGCGAGTGCGGTTTCCATGAGGTAGGCTTGGAGGCGGTACTGGCAGTTCTTGATCGCGGCCTTCGAGAAGCCTCTACACACCTCACAGGTCTGGATCTGATGGCTCTCCCCAAGGCAGCGGAGGCAGCGCACGTGTCCGTCCGAGCTAGGGAACTTTCTCTTGCAGGACGGACACTGCTTGAATGCTGCCGCTGAGGCCATCCACCGAGGTAAATGGCCGAAGAGAAAAAATTATCCCGGCCGGGAGGCCCTGACACGAGATTGTGCAGAAAAACGGTAGATTTTTTTTTTTGTACCAGCGGCTGAGGGCGAGCCCCCAGCCACACGAGGACCAAGGGATTGAGTCCCCTGGTCCAAGAAAAATTGTTGGGTATAAAAATTAGAAGATTCTGAGACAATCTCAGCTAAACAACTCACAGCTTTTTTTCCAGGCTCCTGCTTGCGCAGCGGAAAAAAGCAAACTGAGGGGAGAGCGCGAAATGGCGCCAGAAGGGGTTGGGCATGGTGGGCGGTCCCACATTTAAAACTCTTTATCCAATCAGCTTTCCAGCTCCGCTCAGGATTCAGCGCAGGCGCAGAACCCATCAGTGTGCATCCCCAAACAACACGAAGGAGAACCTGCGCTTTCCAATTCAGGCAGAAAGGAAATGCATACAGTTGTGCCTCGCTTAAAGAGCATAATGCGTTACACAGGATTGCTCTTTAACCGAGTTTGCTCTTTAAGCGAAACACCATTGTAAGTTACCAATGTGGGGGGGGGGGGAGATTGTGAACCCCAATTTATTTGTTAAGCGAGTTTTTGGTTGGTTTTATTTGTTAAGCGAAGCAAACATTCTCTCTTTATGCGAGGTTTGACTGTACATACATACATACATGCCCCTCATTGAATGTAAACCACTTATACACAACATGGCTCTTGGAAGTAGGCAAATTATTTGGTAACATGGGTCATACACAAAACCTGTGGTTACATACCTAATATGCCCATATTGGTGAACCTTGGCACTCCAGATGTTCTTGGACTTCAATTCCTAGAAGCCCCCGTGAATCTAAATGAATGGATTTACTGGCCCACACCGCCCTTGTCACTCCTGGAAGCGGAAGTAAAATGTGCCCATACAATTAAGACTCTTCCGGGTTAACCCTCCGTACAGGCGCATTTCACTTCCGCTTCCAGGAGCGACAAGGATGGCATGGGGCAGATGACTCTCACTAAACCCATTCGTGTGGATTCACAGGGGCTTCTGGGAATTGAAGTCCAATAACATCTGGAGTGTCAAGGTTCACCATCATGGTAATATGCTATTGGGGAAAACACAAACCACAATTTAAATACTATATGACTGACAAAACAGATTATTCAATTTTTCTTCCCATCAACCATTGAGAGTAATTTTAACAGAAGCATGAAATTTGAGATTATTATTAAAATCAATGGCAAGCTAAGGTTGCAAGTAGCTGGTTTTTTATAAAAATCCTCTATATTGCAGGCCCCTTCCCCAAACTAATCTCACTCAAATTACTAAAGTATATAAAGCAGTCACATGGCATAGTGAAATGGTTGTGGCCTTCTAATTCAATATACAGTATTTAATTTATGCCCAGCCCCAATTAGTGCAAGCACCACTCTGGGCAGCTTACAACAGTCACTAGACAAATCACACAAAAAATGGCATCAAACGAAAATTGTACTCTATTGTGTGTTCTTATTTCTGACCAGCAGGAGGCAGATTTGAGTAAGAACTTGCCTTTCTGCATTTCTAGAGCTTGGATTATGTTTCTATATTGTGCTTCTGACAAAGGAAGTACTGCTGCCTGATGAGATACATTTTAAGTAATTAAACGGCATATATTTGCATGCAAAAAATGCTTACTTGAAGCAATAATGCCGATGTTCTTCTACTAATCATTAAGAGATTTCCTTCTGAATTAGAGAAAAAATGTTGCATCATTAAAATTCCCATCAGATTCAGCTGATCAAGATCTTTGTGCGTAGAGCTCATCTGAAGTTACAACATATCCTAGACTACTGGACAAACGTCCATAGATTGAAAAAATTGCAACATCTCCATCTTCTTTGAATTTCAATAACCTGCAAATTATTAGTCTTGGAAATACAGTCTTGAAAATTCAACACTAACAACTAATATTTCTTCAGAAGGCTGAACTTTTTCCAACATTATCAGCAGATGAAGATTAATTTATCAAAGAAATTCTGCTTGACACAGGCAGGAGGATGCTAAACTATACAGGCATTTCTCTGAAATGACTTAACATTTGAAGAGAACCGTTTCTAAACAATCATGATGAGAATTCCATGTTCGTTTGCTGCAACAATTGTATCTAATTACACAGAGTTTGATAAAACTGCCTAGCTGAGTAAGCATTGTTTGTGTAGGCAGAATTTGAAAACAAATTACAGGAAATCAATACCTTAGTTATTCACACTATCTTACAGTATTTGTCAAGCTCCCTTAAGGAGGCACAATCAAGTCTTCATTAACTGTAGACAGATAGAAAAAAACCCCCATTCAATTATTTCAATTTTTCTTCAGTGATTCTAAAGGTTATGAAAAATATATGTCAACTTCAGGATTTTGTATTAAGGTATATTCACAATACCTTTAAGCTAAAACACTCAAATATTCATTAAATAAGCTTAGCATTTTTCCAGTGCAGTATTTCGATCATCCATACAGACAGTACAAGTTCTACATAGATTTCATTTCATTCCTTTTACTCCATCTAGTTAAACTCTTCTCTCAGTTCTTCCCACAATCTTTCCTTATACAAGAAGGGTGGTCCAAGTCTAGACACTTACCAGTTAATAAAATGAAGTTAAGATTACTTTGAAGAGCACAAGGCTTCTGATGGTAGATAAGGCACATTTATAGCTGCTATTTTTGTTTTGTTTTTAGCACCATTTATTTAAACAATACTAGGTTTATGAACATTTTATTCCAGGAGCAGGAAGACATTTTTTTGTTAAAAAAGGTTACTCGCATTTCCATACACTTCAACTTAATTGCTTTTTCCAAATGCCGGAATTAGGCACAACCTAGCATCAAAAGATCAGCAGCCAGTTATAAGTCTGTGCAAATACAGCTCCCCAAAGACTGGTTTCAATGATGAACCCAAGTATCTTCAAAGGATAACCCTCTCGCCTCTGCAATGCTATTAGACCTCAGAGCTGTCACTGTTGCTGTGTTGTGTGGTCACAGTTTCATTACTGTTGGAATAGTTGACACATGTGGTTGTCTTCCCATCATTAGAACGTGGCCTTCGCTTCAGAAGGAAGAGAATAAGTAAAACAGTGCAGCACAGAAGTAGCAGGCCAGCTGTCCCTCCTATAATGGGGATAACCTTGTCCTCCACATCACTTCCAGCAATTTCCAAAATGGGTTTTTCATAAGATTTGCCTTCTTGAGAGGGATCTTTTTGTTTGATAATAACTTTGTTAGACCGGTCAAGAGCTATATGTTGGATATTGGTGCCTCTGTTCTTGTCTGCACCAATATCTCGTGCAAGAGCAGGATCATCTGAGACGGCCCTCCGAGTGCGCTCCAAAGGAGCAGCACCAAGAATTCCATTGGCTGAATGCAACATGTTGTGATGCTCCACACTTCTCTTCCCAAGGCCTTTGTGGGCATTTTCATGTGATCGAACCATGTAAATAGTGTGAATGTACCACTCCCTACCAGCTGCTACCTGTTAAATAAAAAATGGATGGAAGGTAAAATAAATCTTTAGGCAACTTACTTTTTTTCTCTTGACACATACAGAAATTACACAATATAGTGCATAAATGTTTAACCACATATTTTAGTTCAAATCAAAACTACTGGGAGCAAGTCCCAAATAGAACACCCCTCACTTATGCCCAATATTCTCTAGTAATGGGCTCGTTAATGCTTTTCATTTTTAAGACTATGGTAGCGCCTTCTACTTCCTCACACTACTATGCCACACATATACAAGAGCTGGTTTTCTCTGATAACAGTCAAAAGTTTTTTAAAATAATCATCTTAATCAAGAAGGAAGTTTGGAATAATGTTTATTCTTGAAATAAAAACAACTGACAATTTACCTGGAATAGAGGAGTTGACAACAGACTGAATCCATCAGAACCAGGTTGTTTTACTAATGGATAACCATCTACATGGTCAGCTGCTAGTTTAGCACTGAAGGGCATATTTCCAAACACTTTTGCCTGGGTATCAGGTTGAGCTTTGTCCTAACAAATATATATAGAACAATATGACATTCATTATTATAGTCAGGATTTTGGGTCCGAGTTATACTGTATTCAACACTCATATACATACCAGAATTTTGAATCTGTAGAGCAGGGTAGGTGAATCGGCTAGGCAACCATACTCTTTGTTCTCTGGATTATATTTTGGGATATATCCATCAGCCCCAGTACACAGGAACACCTTCTCAATGTTACAAATAAAGGATTCTCCTAAATTCTGAACAGGATCAACCATGACCCGACCATAGATTTCAGATTCTAAAAATTAAGAAATTTGTTTTCATTTCATTTCATTTAATAGATAGATTTATATACCACCCTAATCCGATGGTCTCTGGGCAGTGTACACAAGTTAAAACCAAAATAAAACAATTAAAAACCTTTAAGAACACAGCAGTATTGCCCATCGCTGTACCATTACTATCTAAAAACAAATATAAAAATGGCATAACCTTAACATTAAAAATTAATTACAGGAGGGGGGGTCTCAGATCCCGCCCCCCTGGCCCATTTTGCCAACCATGTCTTCAGTTTTTTACTAAATGGTAGCAACTGGGCCTGGGGGCATAGTTCTACTGGAGGAAGTTCCACAGTGTGGGGGCTATGGCCAGTGCTAGGCTCAATTTTTTTTTACTACCACACTGTGGGTGATATGGTGGGCATGGCCGAGGGAAAGCCCTGCGTTGCACCCGAATTAGGACTACTTTATTTCAAAACTTGGATGGGTGGGGCCAGACAGAATTTCTGCTACTGTTTCTGGAGAACTGGTGTGAACCTGCTGATGCCTACCACTGGCTATGACAGAGAAGGCTATTTATAACCCTAACCTTCAATCACTGCCATGTTCAAAGCATGACACAAAACAATAAAAACAATATAAAAACAACCAGAATCATATTGGTATTTACTTAGGTTTTGTAGAACTGACCACAACTAACTGATGAGAATATCAAGATGTCTCTTAGCCACAAACTTGGTCACAAGCTTGAATTTGCAACTGAAATCTGTCCAAGTTAAACAAATCTTACATGACCACCATTTAAAAGAGAAAAAAACATATACCAACCCCCTAAAAAACTACAGAACTGTTTAGAACTTTTCAAACTGGAACAGTCTCGAAGATTCTCAAAAGCCTGGTAGAGTAGGCATGATTTCACTTATTGCTCCAACATTAACCACCTTGACAGACCACAGAAGCCTCTCAAGAGATCAAGGGCCACCACAGGAAACATTCTTTCACGAGTCACTACCCACCAGCCTCAGAAAGCAGAAGCACTCAAAGATAAAGTATGGGAAAAGATGGTCAAACAAATGACAGTATACTCAGCTTCATACACTTTTTAAGGCCAAAGACATAAGTTTAAAAATGAGATCAGAAATATTCCACGAGCCAATGAAATTGTGTCAATAATGCTGAGGTGTGTTGTTTCCATTTTGCTCCTATTAACAGTATTGTCTAGTCACAGTATTGAAGATAAGAAGCAGGTTCCAAATAATCTTCAAAGGCAGCCCCCATATCAAATGCATTGCAGTAATACAGTCACATTTCCTTAGTGTGGATCACTAAGGCCACTGTATTTCTTTCCCAGGATAAATGTATCAGCCCCAAGTGATAAAGAGATGCTTCAGGCTTCCAATGTTTCTTGAGCCTCAGGTGTGAAACATACATCAACCAGTAGCCCCAGACTGCACAACTGATACCTTGAAGACAGGCATAGTCCACTTTGGACGGGTTTGAAACCCACCACAATAATCAGAAACTCCTAGCAGCATACAGGAATGTATTGGATTCCATCGGCTTTCTGGAAAGGGCTTTCTGATAGTTCCCGCATAGGAAACATATAATCATATAATTCAACAGACAATGGTAGTGGTTGGACCACAGTCACAGAGTTATCAAGAAGTCCTCATACAGATCATTGTTTTTCTAGTCAGGAAACATCAAGTCCACCCACAGTGTGGCCTGTTATACATGTTTGTTTAGTTACTACTGTCCTGAGAATATAATGTAGCGGCCTTTCATCTGCCTTCCACATCGCAGCATGACACCCGTTCCGCAAGTCACTCTCTGGTCTTGAGCCCTTTTGGCACACAAGGTACTCATTGGCCCCAGGCCAGTATTGATGCTGCTGCTGCCCTCCATCAAGATTCAGGTGGGGTTTAATCCACCTGGGGACATTCTCCCTTTCCTGTGGACTTTGGCACCCAAGCCATTAGTCTTCAGAGTTGTCAGGTTAGTTAACCACTGCCTAACACTTGGCATTGAGTTGCTGGCAGTGTGGTCTATTCTATTACCACAGCAGGATAGCCTGGTCAGATAGATATTTCCTACTAGCACTCTATATAAAAGGACCATAAAATTAGAATGGCAGTTTGGGGAAATAGTTCAAATTTACTCATCAGTACAAAAAGTCAAATTCTCTTCCCATCTACCATTCCCACACAAAAAGATGGGTTTGGATTTTTTGAAAAGAAATACACTGATGCTTCAACAGAGACAGCAATTAAGCTTCAAAGTAAAAAAGAGACAGAGTGGTAAGAATTGCCTTTCCTCCAAATAATGGAAAACAAGAGATTTTTTTTCATTTATATAACACCTCTTTGTGACTTCCAGAGCCTTTTAAAGCTAATGTACATCTTTGTAATTTTGGGGGCAAGAGACTGCATTGTACTAAATCTTTCAATAATTTCCACTATAGGGTCTATTCTGTCTGTTTTCATTTCATGTCACTCCCCACCTCAGTCACTTGGCTCTAAATTTAGACCTGAATAGGGGGAAAGTACTTGTGTACTGCAAGTGCATGCAAGATAACACCGTGGACTAACTGAATGAATGAATTTAACAAGAGATGCACAACTCTCTATTCCTGGAACAAATGCCTCACCAAAAGAGTAAGACAGTGTTATCTAGAATTCCTCTGTATATGACAGGCATGCTCTATAAAGCTAAAGAAAGTGATTCCTGCACTTGCTCGGCACCCAACCAATTTATGCTGCAAATTCAGGAGTTGAAGTAAACAAAGGGGCTATGTTTTTATTTTGAAACTACTTTGGGAACAATCCAAAACCGTCAATTGTGGGAGTAGAAGTTCACCTAATTTATATCTTCCAAAGTGTAAGCTACCCACATTTAGTCATGATGTAATTATCATTAAAATAGCCTTTATTCCAGTTGTGTAATATGTGGTGAGTAAAGCTAAACTTACCTTCTGTGAATGCTACGTCAGTTCCTTCTCCAAACCCGATGGACCCATCAGATAGCCAAAGGTCCTTCTTAGACAACAGGAACATTTTGGTGTTGAGATTAAACTCCGCTGCGACTGGATCGCTGACCTGCATTAATGAAAACAAATGTTGGTGGAAAAGACAAGAGGCAGGAAAACACAACACAATGCCATATGCGTAACTGTTGTGCCCAAATGTGAGAGCAAAGAACCTGCCGGGTTGTTACTTTCAGTGGCAACTTTGATTCAAGAGTATTCATCTAAAGTTGGCATAGGTTTAATTTCAACTGACAGAACTAGACTAAGCGGGTGAAACATTGGGATTGAGTAGATGTAAAATGCAATTGCTGTGGTTTTTATGTATTAATCACCAGCTCTTCTAAACTGGTTGAAAAAGACAACCATTAAGAACTACTTCATATGATCATATGCAGTGGTGGGCTGCTGCCGTTTCGGTCTGGTTCGGCTGAACCAGTAGCAGAAATCTGGAGGGGTTTGTCGGGGGAGTAGTAAACCCCCGGGGCGACCGGTTCAGTCACCTCTCCGGCCGCCCTCCAGATTTTTTTTCCGGGCAGCCCAAAATGGCTGCTTGGAAGTGTGCATGCATCAAAACTCCATTTGACACATGCACACTGAAAAGGGTGCACATGCACTGCCTGGAAAGGGTGCAGCAGCTGGCTGTTGAGGCCCTCAGCGGCATCTTTGGAGCAGCAGCGGTGAGGCCAGGCCGCGCTGCCAGGCCGGGCCAGGCTAGGCCGCGCTGTGCAGCTAGGCCACCGCACCACTTTGCCACTGCACCGCTGCTGTTGCTGTTGTTGCTGTCTGCCTGCTTTCCTGCCTGTGCTGCTACCCGATCCCAAGGTGACTAGGGTTTGTGTTTGGGGTGGGGGGTGGGCTGAGGTGTGTGTGTGTTTTATGTAGTGTGTTTTTATCTGTACTTGATGTCTGTTTTAATTTGTACTTTTATGTTTTTTATTTCTATTTAATGTCTATTTTAATTTCTATTTTTATGTTTTTGTTTTTATTTAATGTATATTTTAATTTCTATTTTATTTTATTTTATTATTTTTTTACTTTTGTTCCGCCCACAACGTCAGCTCCACCCACAGTGTGGTAGTAAGTTTCACTCCTTGTCTGAAGAAGTGGATTTGATCCACGAAAGCTAATGATAAAAATATAGCAGTTAGTCTTTAAAGTGCTAGTGTTTTTTATTTTCTTTTATTTGTTTTATTTTGTTTTCTGATATTCATATGATCTGGTGCTGATTGTCTGCACAAGAAAACAATTATTTATGTGCACTTTTATTTATCAGGGCAGTGTATGTAATACACCAGTTAAATGTAGCTGAAGTACTTGTGTTAGCCTAACTCATTAAAGTGCTGAAAAGCTTTACCTGCTGAAACCTGATATCTAGATCAAAGGTGATTGGCTCCCGTGGGCTACAGATGACAGGTTGAGTATATTCTTGGCTGGGTGCAGATATACAGGGAATGAGTTTCACAGTGTAAGTACCAGAATAGTCGCGCACCTAGATAAAAGGAAACTAGTATCAGAACATAAACAGTTTCAGATTTAAAAGACCTTTACCTTTTGAAAAAATGAATACATTTAATAATAAAAAAAGATAGCTATGCTTTTCAATTTCGGGGATAATATTGTTTCCTTCCACCTCTGTATCTTGAGATTATCTCCTTCTTAAGCAGACGTGGGCAGCTTGAGCTGCTTTGAGTTTGCACATGACTGAATAATTCTGATACAATCTACAAGTGACTCTCAATGTCAAAGAGTATCACTAGGAAATAATCCTACTGAACTCAACAAGACCCACTCCTAGAAGACATGCTTATGGCTGTGTAAGCTAAAGATTCTTGGCTGAATTTATTTGTTTTTCCCTGTATGTCCAAAGCTAGCATGCATTTTACATTTAATTTAGATAAACTCACCACAGCTTTCCTTCTAGCAATAATAATACATAAAATAATGAGAAACTGAAGTTCTAAATGAAGTAAGTACTGATACTTCTAAATTTTTCACATTATTAACTTGTTTATTTTGTTTTACATGAGGATTATACATCCCAGATATCACCAAATGAATGGAAAACCACAGCTACATTTCTCTCTTTTAAAATCTTAAATATTTCCTTCTCTTCTCTCAAAAAGCCATTGATATGGTTGCTTCATGACAACACATATTGGATGAACTCCAGTGATAAGTTGCAACCAGAGTACTGTACAACCATTGGATAGCACAGATTTAGTAAGTCAACTTCTATGTAAATCAGACTGATTCATTGAGCCTACTCTACTTATAACTTACTCCTGGATTTCAGCACCAGGTGATCAATTTTTAATACTCTTTAATCAGTTGTCTGTCATCCAAAAATTATCTGGGGTTGCTTAACCCACCAAGAGATGGTATGTGCACCAGAGATACAGTAATACCTCATATAACATTAGTATCGAATAACACTAAAATCGCATAACATTAAGGAATCTGGGGAGAAGAATTGCATCAGATAACATTAAGATCCTATGGGATGCTTCAGATAACAACCGCTAAAGCCTGTGTGGTTACAATGTATCTCTATGGATCCCATAGAGGATCAGATAACACGAAAAATCATATAATACCAAGACTTGTGGAACCAGGTTTTAGTGTTATATGAGGTTTTACTGTACCTTGCTTTAAAGACAGTGTGCTCTAATAGATATTATCTTGGGGTAGAATAAGAAAGAGTAGTCTTGAAAAGATGAACATTTTCTGTTTCTAGTTTGCACACAACTGTCTGATTCTGATACACAAGGAAACCAAACATTTAAACCCCCTATTTTCTTACAGTTGCTAAGTAACTCACAAAGTTCATTGTGTAGTCTGTACAAAAGAAACAGGTGGCCATGTCGATTTTGAACAATTTGCTATCTCAGATAAATCAATTATATGCCAGAATTCTATTGGTGTTTGTGTATGTTTTGCCTAATTCCTTGCAACTACCTGTGGATAACTGGTAGCTGCACACATATCAGTTGTGCAAGCCAAATGACTGAGACAATCTTCAGCAACACTTTAGTTAACAACAACTTGCTTTGAATATTGGAGAGCCTCGTGGTAATCCGAATATTGGCGATACTCATGATGATCAGCCATGAAGACTATCCTGAGAATATAAATCAGTGGCCTTTCATTTGCTTTCTGCATCACAGCATGACAGCCGTACCACTGATCCAGTTCTTTTGGCATGCAAAATCCTCCTGAATCCCAGGTCAGTATTGATGAAGCTGTTGCCCTCCATCAAGATGGATTCAAGGGGAGTTAAATCCACCTGGGGACCATCACCCTTCCCTGTGGACTTTGGCACCCCACACCATTAGTCCTCAGGGTTGTCAGGTTAGTTAACCACCTCTTGAAACTGGGTGTTGCACTGCTGGCAGTGTGGTCTACTCTATTACCATAGCAAGACAACCTGGCCAGACCAACTTGCTACCCAGAGCAAATTATACAAATCTTATATGAACACCAGTAGGATTTTGACATAAGATTAAATGGCATAAGAGTCATTTTTACAGCAAATTGTATTACAGAATACGCACACTGGAGACTTACAGCAAAATCAGAGATAAATTTCCATTGCTGCATTGGCTGGTAGAATGTCTGCTCACTTTGAGAAAGGCTCAGTGTGAATGTGAGGCCAGGATGATCAGCAGACATGACCATTGATGACAGAGATGTACCTGCAAAAAAAATTAAAGACATATTTTATGATGGGATGAAAGGTAAAGAGATCTCCTTTTCCTGTTCTCTCTTCCCTTAGAAAATCTGGTCTGGAGTGACTGTGGAGCCTATAGAGTATAGGATGAGAAATCTCTTTCAGTTGAAGGGCTGAAATCAGTTCCTGAAGACTTTCTGGGTCCACTTTCTGTATTTCAAAGGCAAAAGGTAGGCAGAAGTATTCCTGCAGATGGGAAGATTTTCTCAAGAAAAATGTTGGACCAACATGGAGAATAACTGGCAGGGACAGATCGCTATGGACAGAAGTTGTGCAGAATGCTGTCAAGAACTCCTCACTGAATAATGACTCCAAGGCATACTGGAAGCAATTAAGCCATAGAAAAGGCCCTTCAGTTGTTTCCCATGGAGAAAATAACAGGCACTGAAGCTGAGAAGCCACTTAACACCACTGTCCTAAGGAAAGGAGGGTGGCCATTCCTCTAAATTAGAACCGAGAAGGTGGGGGAGGTTCTTTCCTGTTTCCCCTCCTAAGGACAAACATTCTGTTTTTCCAGCAATAAAACTGAGCAAAAGAAAAACACTTTTCTCTTTAAGGATAAGTAAAATGTTTCTTAAGAGACAATTTTACTTAATCAAAATGCTAGGACCTCCATAGTATGAAGAGTTGTATGAAATTAAACAACAGCCATTCCTCTGCATACCATTAACATAATTCTCAAATCCAAGATACATTTCTCTAACAGGTTCAGCTTTCTCTATGAAAGAAGCCTAGGGGATGCCTGGGTGTGGGAGAAGCTTCATTCTTTGTGGAGGACAATGTATAGGAAGCACTTTGTAGATCTCTCTGTATGTACCATAAAATCATACTTTTGCTTTTAAAATGCTAAATATCCTAAATATGACAATCAGTACCATTTCATATTTTAAGTTATGAATGAAGCCTTTGTCTATTGCTGAAGTAGTACCATAAGATTAGGCTGATATAAAATGAATATTGCATTTATTTCAGTGTTTTCCCAGATATTTAATTTTTCCTCCAGGAAAGGAAAATTAGTCTTTCCATTTAGGGCTTCAACATTTCATGAAATTTTACATCTCTGCAGGAGGCAGCAAGGAAAACCATACCAAAAGAAAAGAAGCGTAAGAAAGCTAAGTGGCTGTCCGAGGAGGCTCTTAAAATAGCAGAGGACAGAAGGAATGCAAAATGCCAAGGAGAAAGGAAAAAATACAATCACTTGAATACAGAATTTCAAAGAAAAGCAAGAAGAGATAAGGAAACCTACCTGAATGAACAGTGCAAAGAAATAGAGGAAAACAATATCAGGGGTAGGACTAGAGATCTTTTCAAAAAAATTGGGGAACTCAAGGGAACATTTAAAGCAAAAATGACCATGATAAAAGACAAAGATGGCAAGGAGTTAGCAGATGCAGAAGAAGACATTAAGAAAAGATGGAAAGAGTACACAGAGGAGCTCTACAAAAAGGACCTCAACACCCCTGATAATCACAATGATGAAAACATTGAACATGAGCTAGACATTCTAGAGAGTGAAGTCCGAAAGGCCCTAAAAAACACTGCAAACAACAAAGCCAGTGGAGTTGATGATATCCAAGTTGAACTGTTCAAAGCCCTACAAGATGATGGAATCAAATTATTGCATTCTATATGCCAGCAGATTTGGAAAATAAAACAATGGCCACAGGATTGGAAAAGATCTGTATACGTTCCACTCCCCAAAAAGGGTAATGCCAAAGAACGTCCAAATTATCGAACAATTGCGCTCATCCCTCACGCTAGCAAGGTGATGCTCAAGATAATACAGGATAGACTGCAACAGTATGTGGAGAGAGAATTACCAGAAGTGCAAGCGGGTTTCAGAAGAGGCAGGGGGACTAGAGACCACATCGCCAACATAAGATGGATCATGGAAAAAACAAAGGAATATCAGAAACAAGTATACTTCTGTTTCATTGATTACACGAAGGCTTTTGATTGTGTCGACCACAACAAAATGTGGCAAGTAATTAAAGAGATGGGAATACCGGAACACCTTATAGCCCTCATGAGAAATCTGTACATGAATCAAGAGGCAACAGTTAGGACAGAAAATGGAATGACGGAGTGGTTTGGAATAGGAAAAGGAGTAAGACAAGGCTGCATTTTGTCACCCTGCTTATTCAATTTATACACAGAACACATAATGCGAAATGCAGGGATGGAGGAATCACAATTTGGGATCAAAATTGCTGAGAGAAACATCAACAATTTGAGATATGCAGATGATACCACCCTAATGGCAGAAAGTGAGGAGGACCTAAAGAAGCTCCTGATTAGGTTGAAAGAAGAAAGTGAAAAAGCTGGCTTGAGACTCAATATCAAGAAAACCAAGATAATGGCAACAGGCCCTGTCAGTCCCTGGAAAATAGATGGGGAAGAAGTAGAAGCAGTGACAGATTTTACTTTCTTAGGATCTAAGCTCACTGCAGATGGTGATTGCAGCCATGAAATAAAAAGGCGACTGATTCTTGGGAGGCAAGCGATGAGAAACCTGGGGAGCATAGTGAAAAGTAGAGACATCACATTGAAAACAAAAATTCGCATAGTCAAAGCAATGGTATTCCCTGTGGCAATGTATGGTTGTGAGAGTTGGACCATTAGGAAAGCTGAACGCAGAAGAATAGACGCCTTTGAGATGTGGTGTTGGAGGAGAGTTTTGAGAGTCCCATGGACAGCGAGGAGAACAAATAGGTCAATCTTAGAAGAAATTATCCCTGACTGTTCCTTAGAAGGTCAAATAATAAAGATGAGGCTAAAGTACTTTGGACATCAAATGAGAAGAGAGGATTCACTTGAGAAAGCTTTGATGCTTGGAAGGGTCGAGGGCAAAAGAAGAAGGGGACGGCCCAAGATGAGATGGCTAGATGGGATTGTAGAGACAATGGGCACAGAGCTGAGCGAGTTGAGGGGGATGGTGGAGGACAGGAGTGCCTGGCGGACAGTGGTCCATGGGGTCGCAGAGGGTCGGAATCGACTGTGCGACTGAACAACAACAAAAACCACATTATACAGTATCAGAATCCCAGGACAAGATCATTTGGTCCCAGAGTTTAAGGACTCCTATCCCTGCTGAAGAACATGGCAACTGTAACCAACAAAAGCTACTACCTCCTACCAACAGCATCTTTCAACTGGATGGAAAGACTTCCATGGACCAAAAACCTTTTTTATTCACAGAAAACATCTGGATCCAGTCCATTAATTTTTCATTACTTCAGAAAACAAATACTTTGATATCCCTCTACTTAGAAACTCTTATCATATGTTCACCCTCCCAATCTCAATTCCCTCAAATCCCAGGGACTCACAATGTTACCAAGGTTTAATTAATAATTACATTAATTAATTATGCTGGTGGATAACAACATGCTGTGTGAATGTGGAGAGATACAGAATCTGGTTCATTTACCGGTCTGTCGATTACTGCCAGAAACATGCACCGATCAGAACTTAAGTTTGGCCAATGACAAAGCCAAGAAAGTGGCTTCATTTGGGCAGTCCAGGGTTTGATAATTAATAATAATTAACTCTGACTTATGGCAACCCTTTCCAGAATTTTCTAGGTAGAGATACTCAGAAGCAGCTTACCAAACCCTTCTTCTGGAGGTTCCCTGGGATCAGGGCCATAGCCGGGGGCAAGGGGAAATCCTCCTGAGCTAACAGCCTGCCCCCCCCCCCCCCACACACACCTCGGGATGCCAATGTTATATATGTGAGTGTGAAATCGTTGGCCCTCCTGAAATGTTTTTGTTCCTCCTGAAAACATTTTCATGCCCCCCCCCCCCCGCCAAATCTAGAATCCAGGCTATGGCCCTGCCTGGCATTCTGAAGCTGGTCCAAGGCTACATAGACTGGATCTTCTCCCAAAAAGAACTGTAGGGAATTGAATTCCCAAACTCTGGCTCCACAACAAGATACCCAAGCCACTGAGCTTCACTGCTCACTCAAGAAGCAAACCCAAAAGTTGGCCTTACCTGGATGAGACATTACAAAAAGCCCTCTGAATCGAATCTCAGTCCTGAAATAGACCACTAATCGCCCTTCTTCATTGATCTGCATACTGGTTGGGTAGAGGGAGCCTAGATGTGAACAACCATCATGATTATTATGCATAATTTAAAAACCTACAAAATAACATTAAATGTTTACTAATAGCAATGCTTTAAGAAACAGGTTTCCACATTGTAGCTTATTATGTGTTATTTAAATTGCTTTCATTAAAGATTAAAGTAACAGACTTTCATGTTTTATGCAAAAAATGTGTAACGAATCCCTTCTGGACTAGATTCCTCCACACCCACTTCTGTATGTACTCGCATAAGCATGCACAGAAGTGAGACTTTTTTTAGATTTTATCTTCCCATTCAAAATATTTACCATTGCTAAGGTAGTTATAGAGGGAAATTTTACATCTCTAGAAAGCTAGATTTGGGAGAAATTAAATACAGTACAGGGAAAGTTGGGTCATGGGAAAATTTTTAGTAACACCTGAGTGTGATTGTCATAGTAAGAGTTTGTCACATCTCCAGTAGTTTGTAAACTTGCTTGCTTTGTTTTGTCATTTATCTTAAAAATCTTACATGGTCTTCCTTTGTAAGTCTGATTTTCACCCCAGACGTAAATGTCTGCCTGAATTATTCTTCTGGAAAACTAAACATTTCAGCTTCTATTGATATGCCACATGTAACCTACAGTTTAGCACTCAAATGTAACACACGTGAGTAAAAAGGTTTCCAATAATACCCCCTAACTCTTGCTTCACACACATTTAGAATGACAGCAGATCTGGTACATGTCTAAAGACTGAAGATGCATCTCAGTTCATTTACACAATCTATTTTTCTAAATCCAATTCAAGATGGAATATAAATCTACTTGTAAATTTGTACAATCACATCAATTATCTTTCCTCTCTGAAGTGCATTTGCTTAGAGCTGCTCTTCTTTAAGAAACCAGTATTTGAAAACAAGCTGTTCATTTGGGAATAGTGAACACTGCAGCAAAGAGGGATACCATCAAGGAAACTGCAGCAAGTAGCTATTTAAATATTTGCATGTGATAAAAGACACAGAGCATGGCTAGGGAGAGAGGCAAGGAAGGAATTGTTCATGAATGGAGAAAGGAAAATAGCACTTTTGTACGGAGGTATTGGAGCCTTCTTTGCATGAGCATGGAAAGGGTGCAACTGCTTGGACAACCTTGAACTGACTAAGCATACTGGCACTGATAGGTAAAGCCAAAAGCCTATTTCTCCCTGCATCCTGAACTAGTCTAGTGGTCCACCACATGCCATATGAAAGCCCACAATCTGGCATGATAGCAACAGCTTTTTGCTGCTATTTCCTCCCAACAAATGGTACTTGGTGGCATGCTGCCTCTTAAAATGAAGGTGACACTTAATCATGCTAGCTTAGCATCCTTAATAAGCTTTATCACCACAAACGTGTCTACACATCTTAGCAGCTAACATCCATAACCCCAACCTTTGGCAACCAGATTTCTTAAGCTAATTAAGCTCAGGCACTCACCTTGGAGCTCTGCTTCTGGCGGGCTTCCTATACCGTCCTTCCATAGGATGGCAGTATCGTACACAAAGGTGAGCCGCAATTCAGACTGGAGGTCAAAGTGTTGCCAGCCTCCAACAGCAGCAGGTGAGTGGAAGACATAGGAAACGTAGAGGGGCACTCGCAGTGTCACATACGACTGAACTAGATTTAACACCTGCAAAACACAATGGATGCTGGATCATGCAGGGCTCTGAACAGCTCTCCAGGAATTTGGTTCACAACCATCCTCAGAATGGGATTAAATGGGACCTGAAAAGGCTGAAGGGCAGTGTGCCTAAATGTAAGCCCATCATTCTCAAGTGGGGGCTGCTGGTGGATAACAACACTCTGTGTGAATGTAGAGAGATACAGAATCCGGCTCATTTACTGGTCTGCCGATCACTACCAGAAACATGTACCAATGAAGATTTAATTTTGGCCAATGACAAAACCAAGAAAGTGGTTTCATTTTGGCCGTTTGAGCTGTGCACAAAAGAAGATGGGATGAAATACTGTCATTATTCATTTGAAGTTATTTTCAATTTGAGAGATGTTCTACCTTATTCTGCTTCCTTCCTTCTGTTACATACTGGCTCCTGAACAAGCTTTATTAGCTATGCTTAGAAATCCACTTTGATACTCTATGAATGAATTACAGCTTCATTGGAGGATGATATAATGTAACACACACCAAATCCAAGGAGGAAGAAGCTCTTGCTGGTTTCTAAGAAAAAATCCTGACACAGAAGGAAAAAATCCCCTAGAATTGATTTGACAAGTCATCTGTAAGCATATGGTAATCAAAAGTTACAGCAAAGTGTCTATTATAGGATTAAGAAGATACTATCAATTTTGCATTTATGTATGACCTCTGGTTCATTTTGGCCCAGCTTTCAGGAACGGAAAGGGTAATGACTGAACTCTTGTTCAACAAAAACTCCTTTTTTGAACATAATAGTGTTGATGGCTTCTGGAGTTAAGCGTAAGATACCTCTCAATTCTCCTTCAAATGATTTCAGAATTGATTACAAATGAGATGTGGTTAAGGAAATCCAGATACAGTAATACCTCATATAACATTAGTATCAAATAACACTAAAATCGCATAACATTAAGGAATCTGGAGGGAAGAATTGCATCAGATAACATTAAGATCCTATGGGATGCTTCAGATAACAACCGCTAAAGCCTGTGTGGTTACAATGTATCTCTATGGATCCCATAGAGGATCAGATAACACTAAAAATCATATAACACCAAGACTTGTGGAACCAGGTTTTAGTGTTATATGAGGTTTTACTGTACTGTACTAATAAGGCAATACTTAGGCCTGCTTAAAATCCAAAGAATAACTAGTGGAACCTACCAAACAAGCAAAAAACCCAGTTGCTCTTCTACTATTTCAGTACCAGTTCAATCTCCATTCTAAACATGGTGGAAAACTTGTCCACAGTAAAATATTTTTCTTCTCAGGAACCATTACTGAGCTTGGAAATAAAATCAATTTATAGTAACACTGGGTACAGCAGTGCTGGCGAACCTTGCCACTTCAGCTCTTCTTGAACCTCAATTCCTAGAAGCCCTGATCAGCAGGAGTGCTGACTTAGGCTTCTGGTAATTTAAGTCCAAGAGCACATGGAGTGCCAAGGTTCACCATCACGGGGGTAGAGGGATTTCCCCCCCTGTTAGTTTTGATTTTGTTAATCAGAAACCACTGAATTGTCAAAGAAAACAGCATTTTGGTAGACACTGCACCCTCAGAGTGGCATGTTCTCTTCAGAATTCTTTCTTCAGGAGCTTACATTGCCTTCTCCAAGAGAGCTCTGTCTAGATGCATACAAATCTCACAATGATTGCTATGTGAGGATGTCTTCTCATCTAAGTCAGTGTTCCCCAGCCTTCAGGTTTTGAACTTCAATTCCCAGAGGCCTAAGTCAGTACACTGACTGATTAGCACTCTGGGGAATTGACTTATCCTTCTGGGAATTGAAGCCCAAAAGCCAAAGGTTGGGGAACAAAGATCTAAGACATCCAGGAAGGACAGTTTTCAAGCCACCAGCACCTAAAAATGTCCACAATTAAATTTCACTTACTCTTCATGCATAAACTATTTATCCCTCCACAGCCAAAATTTACTATTATGTATACTAAATAATAAGCATAGTGTTTTTGTCCTTTTGATTAACTTATGTTTAAAACAGAATTTATCCTCAATTTACTTTGAGGGGTGTGTGTGAATCTAGTTTTGTTTCTAGGAAACTACACATTTACTTTCATGTTTTCTACAACTGTGGCTACATGGAAGTTACAAAAATGGGGGACCCATACCATTGGAAACAACTAAATTTCTGGACTACAGATATAATGCTAGGTGAGAGCAATAGCTAAAAACAAGAATTTTTGTAACAGAAAAAATTAGCACCAAAAAGATCTTGTAGAGTGAACAAGATTGAACAGGTGACTTGTCTATTATCTTCATTTTGTTTTTCGTACAATTCAGAAAGAACTGTTGATTTTGTAATGACATTTCCTTGTTGAGTTAGATGTCAGATTTAACTAATCAATGAAAAGATGCCAAGATTCAAACTGGGGAACCCAGCCCTGCCAATCACTGTCTAAGTACAGATCAGATTTGTCAATCATTCATTTTCCTTTTTATTTTGGGTTGCCATTTACATGAGTACAGATTAGTGTATCACTTTCTTGACAATTACAGACAGATATGTAATTGATCACAACATTCTGCTTGGGCAGAGTTTACTCTAAGATTTTTATAATGCATTACCATTGATACAGTGAAACCCTGCTTTACGGATCCCTTGCCAAATGGAAAACTCACCACACAGAAAGAAATCCATTGAAAATGATGCCCCAGCTCATGGATTTTTTTTTTTTGGAACAGATTAACTTGTTTTCAATGCATTCCTATGGAAAACTGAAGTCCACTTTATGGATTTTTCAATGCATTCCTATGGACAACCACATAATGCACTCCTATGGGTTCTTCATGATAAGGAATTTTTGCAATAAGGAAAACCCCATAAAACAAATTAATTCCATAAAGCGGGTTTTTACTGTATTAGTGATGGACTAATAAGGAACACAATATTAGCACATCCAACTTTGATCAATTTTTAAACCTGTAAAATAGCTAAGAAAGGGGCATGAAAGAACCCTATAAATATCCTCTCTGGAGATACTTTGCCATTCTGTATCAAGATTAGAGGGAAGGAGATGTTTGACACAAAATTAGTGCCCAGACAACTGTGCATTTAAGAGGGCAAAATCCAAACATTTCTTTTCAAAGATATAGATTGGTTGTTCCACTGTTGAACATACCTGTCCATCTGTGCCAATAGAGCCACTGCAGTCTGTTAGCAGTTCTGACATGTCATAGTAGCTGTGGAACTCCCACAGGCAGGCCTCCAGGTTGAGATTACGGTAGAAGCGTAGGGTCTTGGCAGATCGCACAACGCTGCTATATTGGTAGGGCGATGTTTCGCCGATCACTTCTGGATTCTTGATATTATCTGTGATGAATCCATACTTTGTTTCAATCTCATTATAATCCAGGAGGTTGGAGCATTTGTGGTTGCCAACACGGGTGCCATCAGGACTAAGAGTCAGCTCAAAGTTGGTCAGAGGTCTGGTTGAGATAACAGGAAGCATCCCTGAAACCACAGGAACACAATCATTATTTGAAAAGTAACACTACGAGCTGGCTGTGCACATAAGTCATCAAAACAATCCATACTGCAGAACTGAGGGTGATTGTGTGTGTGTGTGTGTGTGTGTGTGTGTGTGTGTGTGTGTGTGTGTGTGTGTGTGTGTGTGATCTGTGAACTGGAGCACAGGATTCACTCTGTTCTGCCTCTATAGTAAAAAAATCAAGATGCCCCAGTGTTGACAGGCACATGTCAAAAACTATACCCAAGTGATTTTCTTCTTTCCTGTCTTATATATCAAACTGTGGTTACCACACATGTAACATCAATGCAGTACTTCCATATCTAACCAAATGGATCCAGCCAGTACTCACCATCCATATGAGGCATTGTAACAGTTAATTTGACCAGATTAGGATAATCAGGATCATCAGGACCTGTGTAACGTATTTTGGCCGAGAAAGGTTCTGCTCCAACTGTACCTGGGATTCGTGGCTGGCACAAGCCTATGTGGAAAATAGTAAAATGGGAAGAGTTGATTAAAAGTTGAGGAAATCCTGTTTTGCCTTTCTTTGAAAGACTTTGAAAATGAATACCACTTTTGTTTTTTAATCACAGAAGTTATTCTATGATTCACATCCATCTCCCAAAATCTGGTTTCCTCCAGTTATATTGTTCCAATTATCCACAGCCAAAGGAATTATGTTGGATAATGGAAGTTGTAGTCAAACTGATTTGAACGGCACTGGATTGGAGAAGGCTGATTCACAATTTACATTCCTAATCTGTTTATGAAATCAACTTGACTGAGTGCAACCTCAGTTCTTATTCCATGTCTAGGCCAGAGGTGAAACTGTCAAAATGAAGCCACCTTTTGGTGAGTTCATTCTGCAATTCCTTTTGCCTGACCTTGTGTGAGAAAAATTAGCCAGCAACACAAGGTTGCCATTACCAGAGTACAACCTATTGTTGTTCAAAAACACCACACTCTTCAAGGAGGCTCTTTCTGTGAAGAAGAGAGGTGATACATCAACTTCCTACTCCACACAACCAACAAGAACAACACTGTCTTCACTATTTAACAATACAGGTTGAGTAAGATATTCACCTTCATTTTCTTTCTTATGAGGAGAGAGGCTGTCTAAACCAAAGATTTCTCATATAAAAGGGATCTGGATGAATAGATGTTGACAATTATCCCAATTCCTGTCAAAGAAAATGGAGTTCCTATGAAGTTATGCTTCATAGACTTCAAAGATCCTTAACATAGGATGGGTCACTTTATGAGTTTTCCCTTTTACAGCCACTCCATGCCTCCTCCTCATCTCAGTTATCACATAGATGTCAGGAAGCATGATTGTAAAGGGAAAAAAGGAAGCTGAGGATATTGGTGTGGGAAAGAATAAACAAGACAGCATAGGACAAATGCATGGAGAGAGGTTAGCCAAGGGGTGACAGAAAACAATAAACTACTACAGTAACATAACTGTAATGATACGACTGGATTTCTGTATGGAAATGATATAAAGCCTCCAGTTCAATAGGATCATTTGAACAGAAGGCAGTTTGTATGGTGTGCCTGATGAAAAAAGTGGAAGTCAGTGGGAAGCATCCACTGAAGTGAGGGGTTCAAAGTCACTGGGAAAAGCTAGACTTCGGATTACCAGTAGAAAGTGAAGTCTGAGGGCAAAACACAAGATAAAGCTGATATCACTCAAGGAAATAGCTAGAAAAGGTTTGTTCTTGTAGGGAGGCAAACTCCAGACAGCCTTTGAGATAAGAACTACAGGCAGAGGTAAACAAAAAGGCAGTAAGTCTGAAGTAACAGCACATAGAGGACCAATACAAAGGTTAGAGAAACAGCCTGAAAAACAATTCATTGTCCATGGAAGCACACAGAGAATAAATTATCATCTAAGCCCTCCTACCTAGTTAGTGAGTGAATTGGGAGTGGTGCTTACACAGTAACTAGATGAAATTTGATTAGAAAGGGGAACCAGCTTTTTAGTACAATCAAGCTTCCTAGAAGCAATAGTAAAAATATTTAGTACTCTTTAAGACGTTACTGAATTTTTATGCTGTAGTTACAAAGAGCAAAAATTAGCCTCTTTTATTAGGGAAAAAAAAACACAGACACTCTTCAGTTAGTAATAAGGATGTGTCAAATTCTTGTTAAATGTGTTTTCCTTGGCAATTTTTCCAGTTTAGTCATACACACAAATCCTAACAAGAATATCTCTGATCAGATAAGATTCCTAACACTCCTAGAAGAAGGATTATGTATACTTCCTTTCCTTTTTTTTAAATTGCACTCTTTGAGATTTCACAGAGGTCAATAAGGCTCTTTCACTGAGTGATCTGACAATGGGAAAATTCAGGAAAATAATTAAAACTGTTTCCTTCCATCCACACTTTGATTCTTGGGCAGAATGAGAATCAGAACCATTCAGATCCCTAGTTACAAACCAGCAAGCTCATATGGCAATTATTTTATGCAACCTTTTTTTTGGCTTGGACAAATACTTTAGAAGCAAGAAATTCACTCAGTTTACCTTCTTCTCTATCAATTGTGTAAATTGGGCTTAGCAGTTCCAAACCCACATGTCCATTGGCATTAACAGCACGTGTTGCACACTGAACCCTAGAACCAGCCTGGAAGTATATGGAGTCTAAGGCAATTGACTTGGTGTTGGTGAAAAAAGTGTTGGAATCCACTTCACGCATGGGGCTGGTAACACCATCCAAACCGCTTGGAGCACTGACAAGCCAGCGATACAAGGTCAATGTGTCATTGATGTTTTCAGCAGCACAAATAGATCCCGTCTTGTCATAGTCTGAATACTTGGGGTTGCATGCCTGAGGTTTAGCAAAACACAATAAAGCCACTTAATCACATTTACACCTGGTTCAGAAAATTGAATTATTAAGATCAAATTCTTCAAATGAGGTTTCCACAACCAGTCCTCATATTTAACAAGTCTTCTTGCTCTTGATTTAATCATTGCAATCAATACATTTTAATTCCCTCTAACGGAGGGATTAAACACTAATGTCTGTAGCACCTAAACTGATAAGTCTGATATGGGGTATGTCATAGCTCAAGAATATGTTGTGCTATATACAAAAGTCACTTTATGCTTTAGCGTTTCAAAAAGTGGGGGCAAAGACAGTGAAGGAACATATCAACACAACAAGATTACTAAATGTCCAAAATGAAGGAGAATGCAAAATATAAATACAGAACTAAGAACTGTATCACATTCTATCTTTGTGGGGAACTTATGGTGTTCTACAGATCAGATTACTATCTATTGGCCTCAGTTTCCCATCTATAAAATGCAATAAAATGTTATCCTCTCTCTTTTTACACAACACCCCTCTGAGAATTAGAAATATCAAGAGATCACCTGCCTTATTCTAAATACTGAAGTTGATTCTTGTATCTTAAGCTTCTCAGTAGCCGAGGAGTCTGTTTACCTCACCCCAGAATATTGACACCAGTAGTAGGCCATTCAGATACAGTGGTACCTTGCATAATGAACACATTGTATAGTGAAAAATTCACACAACAAAGCATTCGTTATGAAATGGCGATACCCTGCATAACAAAAAATAAAATAAAATAAATCATTATGCAGGGTTTTTGGTAACCAGGGTATACCCGCTTAATGGGAACCCTGGTTAATGAACATTCCCCCCACCAGTTATGAGGGGTATCTCCCATAGGGAACCACATAATGGAAAAAAAAAACCCACAGCGAAGAGCTCCGTGTATTATGATCAAAGGTGAAAGGAACAGTGCATACCGTTACGCATACAGCAGGGTAGCCATTTGGAGGGCGTGGGTATCCCTTGCTTTTAGCAGCGTCATCATACAACAAGAGAGATACAACCTGGGGCACAGCTGGGAAAGTCACATCTGCCACACTGTCCATTTCTTCAATATATACAATAGCTTTATTCATCTGATTTGAAAAATAGGAAGAATTACATTTGTAAGTGAAAAAAAGAATATAAAGGGCATGGTTCTGTATAAAGTTGTGGTTCTCAACGTGGGGCACAAATCTCACGGGGGGGGGGAATTTGAGAATTAGTTATTAAAGTTAATGGCCTTTTAGACTTCCTCCAATTGAATAGGAATTCACTTTTTGAATAATAAAAATTATATGTCATGGTGGGGGCATCAGGATTTTAGAGATGCTTAGGTGAGACATGGTCAAAAAAGGTTGGGAACCACTGGTATAAAGAAACCCTGCTGACAGTTTGTGTCAGTTTATGACAAAACTGATGCACAAATATTAGCAGAATGGAACATCTTGCCTTGAGGGAACAAAATCAACAATCTTTCTATATTACATGTAAAAATTGGCCCAAGAAATGTTGCTGGCAGGCTAGCCAGCAGTAATGCTTCTGCACAGTCAAGATAAACACTATCCCACATGTGACAGCATTTTCCGCAGCAATAAATGCAAAGAGTATGTACGAGTTTGGCCCCATCAGGTGGATGACCTCTTGGGATATGGGGATTTTAAACCAAAGGTCCACACACTAAGCTAACACATGTTTTTCAAAGACTAGATCTAGGAGATCTGATCACACCCTTCCTCTCTAGAGTCTGGTTCTCAAAAATGGCATTCTAGAAATTCAGAGAACAGCAAGTCTTTTATGTCTTGTCGTTTCCAAATCATCATGATATGAATGCAAACTGACCCAAAGTATGAGATATCAAATCACTCAGTTCTTACCTGTGTCTCAGCTACCATATTCTCATCAGGTTTCAAATGTACTGTAAATGCTTCACGCATTTCTCTCATTCCGTCGTACAAAACTTCAACCACAACAAAGTGCTCTGTTTCCCCTTCTTTGAATTCAATATCTGAAATGAAAAAGTAGCCTTTTTTCTCCCCAAGAAAAAAAGGAAATTCTTTGCTGAGTTGGGCTAGGATCCAAAAAGCAGGGGACTTGGCTCCTCAAAAAGGGTGCCAAATTTAACTTGGGCATCTATCCAGTAGGAAGGTAGCTCATAAAAGCTAAAAACGAAAACAAAATGTTCATTGTGTCAAACTTATTTTTTCCATTGTTATGATCATGACAATGATCATATATTAAACCATTGTGTTCTTGTCACATCTGCATAATATGTTTCTGTTTTTCCTGGGTTTGCATCCATAATTTGTAGCCATAGCCAGTTTTTCCAGATCTTGGTATTTTACACCAGCCTTCCAAAACTTACATTTTGGCTTACAACTACTATGTATCCACATCCAACACACTAGCTGTGGGTGACAGAGTTTTATCCTGCCCAACATCTCCAGAGGGCACTAGCCTGGTGAAGGTTATCTACTATATTTCTGTAATTTTATTAAAGTTCATGTCTACATCTTACCATCAGACACTGGATTGTAGTCTTCTCCAGATATAGCAGAACCATCTTTAGTATGGATTCTCACAACAGAAACTTTGGAACTGTCCCCAAAACGTAAGATAGGGATCCTGACAAGGGCCATTTCTCCAGGCTCCTGGGGTTCTTGAGTGCTGTATTTGATTTTGGAGAATTTAATCACTGGTTCTGTAAAAGAACTGAAAAATGTCAATGCCTCTTTTTTAATCAAGTGTAAATTTTATTTACAGACAGCTAAAAAGGCCTGAGGGCAAACCAAAAGAACAGGGCAAAACAAAACAGGCAAAATAACATTTTTGTTAATCCATCAGTTTTGTTTATTGCCTAACTATGTAAAGTACTTGCTGACAGATGTACTTGCTAATTACGAGCATCCATTAAGCTGCTCAATAATTAAAACAAAATGATAGACTGAGCATTGCATAAAATGAAAGAGTGAAAGATGGATAGTAAACTCACTGTCTTCTTCATCTTTAATTTTCACCAAAGTCTCTTTTTGCTCCCCAATGGAGGCACCAAATGCAGAAGTGCTTTTTGGTGTTCCAAGTACCAGTCTGAACTCTTCTTCTTCTTCATAGATGGCATCATCTTCCAGAATTACCACACAAGGCTTCTCAATCTCTCCTGCAGTAGGCAAAAAAACCCCAAAAAACCACAGCATAAAACAGCTGCCACGGACATCTTTTGAAGCATCCAAATTTTTACATAAAGAGTAAAGTGGACCTAACCTAGCTGATATTAACACATGTATTTTGTTTGTACAATCACCAAAATTATTCCTATATATAGGCTGGAAATATCCACAGCAAGATTTACTGCGAATGTCTGAAACTGCGGATAGTAGCAAACTATATATATGGAATAGAATCTGGTTTCATCTAGTGTCCAGTTCTAGTACTGCATCTGTATATAGTCTTAAGAAACATCCCTATTAACACTAAAAAATAGAAGAAAATAATCCAGAAACTGAACAAGTCACAATTGGTAAATCACCATAAGTGAAAAAAACAAAAGCCATTGGTATGAAGCAGCTGATCACTTCCCTTGGTAATAAACATACACGTTGAACAGATTTTTGAAAAGGCACATACCACCTTTTAAAAATACTGACCTTTCACATGATCAGCATCTGCCTCGAGCATGGACTTGGATAATCTCAAACATTATTTTTCTATCCATTGTAATAAATGAACAGTGTCTAGGTGCTCACACATATCATTTTGATCAAGGGAGAAGAAGCAAGAGGAAATATCTTGTTTCAGTATTGTTGACTTTCTTTCAAAGACTAATGTTTAAAATTAGAGACCATGCATCAGTGAAGTCCAAGGGATCATCTTATGTTCAAACATGTTAGTTTTGTGCATCATATATAAAATATAAAATTGGTACCCATGTTTGTTTGGATATCTGCATAAAACATGGAGTCTGGAACTTGTCCTCACACACTCATAGCTGACTTTTAAACTATGCACAAGACATTCATAAAGGTTTGTTCAAGAAAAAGGCAAAATTTATTAAAATTCTGTCACAGAACAAATGCATTAACAAAATAAAAATGAAATCTTGAGACAAGATGTTGACACTTTAACTTGCCTTCTTTGTTGCTATCAAATGGTTTTTTAAATCAGTGTTATGTGTTTTATATAATGCTATCCAAGAACAACCCAAGTCAGTTATTTAGATCATAATCCTGTTTGTTAATTAGATGTAAATCCCATTCAGATTAGGGGCTGTCATTGCCTAGTAAATGTACACAGCACTGAAACCATAATAATCTGCAGTGCTGCCAAGAGATTTTTAGAGTCAAAGTAAATGCCGTTTTAATGATATAACTAGCAGATACATTCTTTCTGTTCTAAAGATACAGATTATGCATTCAATCCAAATAGCACAGGAAGAGGGCTGTGGGCTTTAGCTTCCTGTTTTCCAAAGTGATACCCAATAAAGGAATTCATCAACTCATCATATTTTTTTCAAGCTGCTAAATTAAAAAAAAATTCTTAAGGAATGAAAATTGAAGGCAGCCCCCTCCCCCCAGTGCATACTGGGACTGAAATGAGGATAAAGAGATATCTCCGCTCCTCATGTTGATGTCTCAGTCTGAAGCACACCTTCATGCTTACTTTTGAGAAAACACTGACATGTAGCTTCTTGCTACATCTATGAAGTACCATACAGGTTGCTGTAATCCAATCTTTCCAAGAGAAATTCTGAGAATGCAATAGTTAGCTTAAGGATGAAACTTAATTTTGAAAAAGATGAAATCTTACCTGGAAGGAACACTACTATGGAGTCATCTGTGTTTGGTCTCTCTTCATAGTCCATCATAACCTGGGCAGAACCCTGGCGAGTATAGCAGCGAACTGTAGATTTATGGTTAACATCACCACTACGGTAAATTATAGCTGCCAGCTGCCCATCTTTTTCATTAACTGTGTACAATGGTTCCTTAAATTGGACTTTGGGTACTGAAAACAATAAGAATTCCAGAAGAATTAGTTTTTCTAGATATTCTGTGTACACCAAGCATCGTAAATAAATTAAACCCTCAAGTTCTTATCTACACTTACATATGTACTGTTGTGTGTAAACAGTCAGGTGTCTACAGTATACTGATTAGTAAAGGATGATGATTAAATCAGGAGCAGAAATATGGAACTTACTATAAATCAGTCTTCACTTCACTCTACCCTAGTTAAGTACACAGAAGATCTCTTTGCCTTGGTGAATGATCACAGGTAATGGACATGTTCTTAATATAGGTTTCAGTGAAAAATGGGAACTAAATCTTTGATCTTTGTATTCTCATCCAGCATCCAAAGTAACTATTGACTAGAAACTGCAAAGATGCTATTAAGGGTGCCAGGTTTTACAACATCTATTAAGTGACTTCTAGATGGTCTTCTAGCCAGATGGTCTAGCCTATGTTTATAACTAAATACTTTTCGTAGATTACACTCCATATTCTATGAGCACACCAAATTGATTAGAAACTACAGTACTTACAATCGCTGATGGTATCATTGATGATTATGGTAGTTTTGCTTGGCTCCCCAAGCACTGCATTCAAAGGCATACGAAGAACAAGTTCAAATTTTTCTGGGCCCTCCAAGACAGGCTGCCCCAAATCATCCAAGATGGTCACACGGAAAGTCTGCATATTTACACCAGGAGCAAAATCCAAGTTTCGACTGATCCCAACATAATCAACACCAGCTACATAAGAAGCAAGAAAGGTATTAGATCATTTGCAGATATATTCATAAGATCAAGCTATACTGGGCTGTACCCAGTCACACAAAAACACAAAACAACCTAAGGCTCCTGAAAAGCTGCTCTTGATATATATTGTTATATTTATAACTTATTTTTATACCCTGCCTTTCCTCCAATGAAGTGCTCATATAACTCAGTGGCTTAGAATGTTTGGCTATGAAGGCAAGGACTAGGAGTTCAAATGACCGCGCGCCGGCGGGACCTCCAGCCGGCGCGCGCTTTGCCCGGGCGGCAGGGGAGGAGGAAGCGACG
The DNA here is from genome assembly GCA_030440675.1 of Furcifer pardalis. NCBI lineage: Eukaryota > Metazoa > Chordata > Lepidosauria > Squamata > Chamaeleonidae > Furcifer > Furcifer pardalis. The sequence continues at coordinate 62,844,064 of CP126892.1, read as the reverse complement.
GCGGCGAGCTCCGTGGGCGAAGCCACGCGCAGCCCTTAAAAGGGGTGTGCGTCCACGGAGCTTCGCCGCGTTCTGTCAGGGCGACAGCCGAAGCACAGTCCTACTAAGAGTTCAAGATGGTTCTTCTCTTCATTTTTTACCTCTAACAACCTTGAAAGGGTGTGTGTGTGTGTGTGTGTGTGTGTGTGTGTGTGTGTGTGTGTGTGTGTGTGTGTGTGTGTGTGTGTGTGTGTGTGTGTGTGTGTGTGTGTGTGTGTGTGTGTGTAAAATCCATGATGAAAAAAAAAGCTTGCTATATAACCAAAATGGCACTCTTCCAACATAAAAAAATAATACCTGCAGGTTTTCAGAATCCTTACATTTCCAGGCTACCAAAGAATGCTCAAATTATTGAACAATTGCACTCATACCAAGGTCATGCTCAAGATAATACAGGATAGGCTTCAGAAGCACGCAGAAAGAGAATTGCCAGAAGTGCAGACTGGGTTCTGAAGAGGTAGGGGAACTAGGGATCAAATTGCCAACATCATGGAGAAAACAAAGGAATACCAGAAATAAGTCTACTTCTGTTTTATTGACTACACCAAGGCCTTTGACTGTGCGGACCACAATAAAATGTGGCACGTAATTAAAGAGATGGGAATACCAGAACACCTTATATGTCTCATGGAAAATCTTGACATGAGTCAAGAAACAACAGTTAGGACAGGATGCGGAATGACCGAGTGGTTTGGAATAGAAAAAGGAGTAAGACAAGGCTGTATTTTGTTACCCTTCTTCTTTAACTAATATACAAACTACATAATGCACAACACAGGGCTGGATGAATCACAAGTTGGAATTAAAATTGCTGGGAGAAACATCAACAATTTGAGATATGCAGATGATACTACCCTAATGGCAGAAAGTGAAGAAGACCTAAAGAAGCTCTTACTTAGGTCTTAATAAGATTGTGCAAAAGCTGGCTTGAGGCTCAACATCAAGAAAACCAAGATAATGGCAACAGGCCCTATTACTCTCTAGAAAATATTTGGGGAAGCAGTTGAAGCAGTGACAGACTTTACATTCTTAGGATCTAAGATCACTGCAGATGGAGATTACAGCCATGAAATAAAAAGGTGACTAATTCTTGGGAGACAAGCTATGAGAAACCTGGGGAACATAGTTAAAAGTAGAGACATCACCTAGTAAACAAAAGTCCACACAGTTAAAGCAATGGTATTCCTGGTAGTAATGTGGGTGTCAGAGCTGGACCATAAGGAAAGCTGAGCACGGAAAAATAGATGTCGTTGAAATGTGGTGTTGGAAGAGAATTTTAAGAGTACTCTGGAGAACAAATAGGTTGATCTTAAAAGAAATCAACCCCGACTGCTCCTTGGAAGGTCAAATAGTGAAGATGAAGCTAAAGTACTTTGGACATCAAAAGAGAAGAGAGGATTCATTTGAGAAAGCCTTGATCCTGGGAAAGTTTGAGGGCAAAAGAAGAAGGGAGTAGCAGAGAATGAGATGGCTAGATGGTATTGTTGACACAATGGGCAGAGAACTGGGTGGGTTGAGGAGGATTGTGGTGGATAGGGGTGCCTGGCGCACAGTGGTCCATGGGGATGCAAAGGTTTGGACTCGACTATGTGACTGAACAACAACAAACATTCTAGGGGAAAGGGAAAAAATGTTTTTCAAAAACACAAAAATACCAGACCAGCCAAAAGACACCAGGGCATTCTCTGTGCCTGCTGCTAGAACTAGGATGATGGACTAAAGTGGACTTAGCTGTTCAAACTCTAAAGCAGAAGCAGTCTTCATTAGACCATTTTTCTTTTGGTCTCACTGGTATGATTACCCACCAAAAGAGTGCTTCAAAGCTGTAGCAGGTATTTGAGTCTGTACATGGAATGGTCTTTATTACATGCTTCCCTACTTCCATACAAACTGCGCGCACACGTGTGCACACATGTATAAAAAGAGCGATACAAGGGGGCGAAACTCACCTTCTGCAGACACTGGTTCTGCTTTTCTGGAACGTACGGTAACAGTGGCTGCTTTAGACAAGTCTGTACCTGTTCTCCACACACGAACTTCCACATAACCAGCACTTTCAGACACATGATATTCAATGTCACCAAAATAAAAAGCAGGTTCTAGATACAGAACATAAATGAAAAATAGAAAAATACTAATTAGTTTTTCAAAAAAACAGTAATCACATACCTTCTTGTGTGAGAGACAAAAACTAGACACCTGGCTAAAGAAATGAGCTCATAATGCATGGCTGCATATATTAACAATAATACAGTACAGTTGTTATTTACTAGCTGACTTTTTAATGATCAGTTATTTTTTCAGGGTCACAGATGGTCATGTTAAAGAAAGGATCACTCTGGACTTCATACAAAGGTGAAAAAAATGTTAACCCAAAAGACCAGAGGCCCATATCTTTCTTCCTATGAGAAAAAGCTTTCTACCACAGAAATGACCATGATGTGTTAGTATTTACAAAAGATGTGACTACAAGGTGACACGCAGAAATTTACAAATATTTTATTTATTTGCTAGATGTGTATTTTACAGAAAAGCAGGACTCAAGCTAGTTCCCAGTAATATAGAATACAAAAGAACAATTAAAACACAAAATAAGATCAAATATTGAAACAGAATTAAAGGCACAATTTTTTGATATAACCCCCAAGTGGAAAGGACTTTACTCAACAATCAGTTTGTCAAAGTCTACCTGAATGGAAAAAAAGTTTGTCAGCCGAAGGAAGTAGAACATGGAAGGGGTCCTTTTTGGTTATGGAAGTACCTGAGCCTGCGAGATACCCCACGAGAAATGCCTTTGAGAATGCCAAGATGAAAAGAAAGGCCTATATGGAAGATCTCACACCTTAGAGCATTTGGGAGAACATGACTCCTCATATAAACTTCTGCATAGCATTAAGAACACAGACAAACAGGCTTCTATCAGCTCCAAACAGGGATGCTTTTTGTTGTTGTTCAGTCGTACAGTCGATTCTGACCCTCTGCGACCCCATGGACCACTGTCCGCCAGGCACTCCTGTCCTCCACCATCCCCCTCAACTCGCCGAGCTCTGTGCCCATTGTCTCCACAATACCATCTAGCCATCTCATCTTGGGCCGGCCCCTTCCTCTTTTGCCTTCGACCTTTCCAAGCATCAAGGCTTTCTCAAGTGAATCCTCTCTTCTCATCTGATGTCCAAAGTACTTTAGCTTCATCTTTATTATTTGACCTTCTAAGGAGCAGTCAGGGTTGATTTCATCTAAGATTGACCTATTTGTTCTCCTCGCTGTCCAGGGGACTCTCAAAACCCTTCTCCAACACCACATCTCAAAGGCATCTATTCTTCTGCGCTCAGTTTTCCTAATGGTCCAGCTCTCACAACCATACATTGCCACAGGGAATACCACTGCTATGACTATGCGAATTTTTGTATGCAATGTGATGTCTCTACTTTTCACTATGCTCTCCAGGTTTCTCATTGCTTGCCTCCCAAGAATCAGTCGCCTTTTTATTTCATGGCTGCAATCACCATCTGCAGTGAGCTTTGATCCTAAGAAAGTAAAATCTGTCACTGCTTCTATTTCTTCCCCATCTATTTTCCAGGGACTGATAGGGCCTGTTGCCATTATCTTGGTTTTCTTGATATTGAGTCTCAACACAGCTTTTTCACTTTCTTCTTTCAACCTAAACAGGAGCTTCTTTAGGTCCTCCTCACTTTCTGCCATTAGGGTGGTATCATCTGCATATCGTAAATTGTTGATGTTTCTTCTAGCAATTTTGATCCCAAACTGTGATTCCTCCATCCCTGCATTGCGCATTATGTGTTCTGTGTATAAGTTGAATAAGCAGGGTGACAAAATGCAGCCTTGTCTTACTCCTTTTCCTATTCCAAACCACTCCGTCATTCCATTTTCTGTCCTAACTGTTGCTTCTTGATTCATGTACAGATTTCTCATGAGACCTATAAGGTGTTCCGGTATTCCCATCTCTTTATTCACCATAGTGATGGCTACACATTATATCTAATTTTGGATGAAGTATGCCTCTCTAACTAACACTTATTGGGGAAGATAAGCAGGAAGACTGTTGCAGCAGAAGTGCTGCTTTTAAAATTCCTATGTATATCTGGTCGACCTCTCTGTAGGAAGGGTCAAATTGGCTTTCGTTGTCTGGGCATATCTATGTACTTCTGCATAATGCATATACTCTTCTGAGTATTTTGGTCCTTAGTGGGCAAGGTGAGGACATTTAGGCCCAATGATTTTTTTTAAAGTACTATTTTTTTAACTACAGCAACTTGTCACATTAAAAAGCTTAAAAATTTACTTTTTGGGAATCTGTATCTAAATATGTAGGCTTGTAAATGCACAAGGAAAATAATATGTTTAGGAAACCTGCTAACAATAAATAATTGCTGTTGATGGTCTTCCTTTTCTGTTGAGAACAATTAATTAAATTTGATTAACTACCAGCAGTTTAGACAATGGTATTTAAAAACAACCAGCCTGAGACAACAAAGGAATGAATTAAAGGGGAGTTTTAGAATTTATGTTGGTGAAATAAAAAAAGCTGATTACACAAGCAGGAGGGTTTTTGTTTTTTTGAAAAGGGATCAGGAAAGATAAAACAAGAATTATAAACACTGGTATCTCTTTTGGTCCCAATGGTGGGTACACTACCTTAAACTGTATTAAGAAAATGCTGAATGTATTTTGTTGTGATTTTTATATTTGTACTTCAATGTTATTTTGTTCTTACTATTTTTGTAATAAAAAATTACCGTAAAAACCAATCAAGGGTTGCAATTTCTCTGTGTAAAAAACTTGGAAGGAAAAGATTATGCTGTTCAAAGAACTAAATGAAATTAATTCCTTTTAAAAATGTATTTTCCACAATTAACAAAAATTGTTGCCAAAATAGAATCCATTATTTACTATACATATTGTATTTTAAGGTCTAATGATTCCTGATCCCTTATAGTGAAAAAGTGACCTTGCCAATCATAGGAAAGAACCCAAAACTTAACTATTCAGGTCAGAGAAAAGGTCACAGTTAAAATTGGCTTAAGTAGTCATCCATTGTTTACTGCAAGAGATCAAACATCATATGACTGACTGAAGGTAATACTAATTTAGCAGCTCAGCATGTTAATTAGCTTGGCCTGTGGCAGTAGAGCATCTTCATTTCAAGTCAAAACTCAACAGTATCCAATGGAACCCTCAAGGCAGTTTTCTGTAGTCCCAGTCCCAGAGTACAATATCTCCAATTATAAAAAAGCAACAAATTTGGTTTAACAAATAACCAGGATAAGAATTTAAAAAGTAATGTAATACCAGCAACAATTGTTTCAATGAATTGTCTCTTCTGAACTTGGAGCCTTTCAGATAATAATAATGATAATTTCATGTAAGAAATTATTCTGGGTTGAAAGGATTTTTGCTGGAGAAACTCTGCTCAGGGAACGCCCGAATGAGGCTTCTTTCATATCCCCAAGAACTTTTCCCAATGAAGTAGTCCCTATTTATCTACTTGCAATTTCTTGCTTTTGAATTGCTAGGTTGGCAGCAGCTGGGACAGAGACAGGCGCTTAATCCATCATGCATTACCTGGGTATTGAACTGCCAACTTGCCGACCTTACAGCTAACAGGACAAGCTTCTTAACCACTGAGCCATTGTAGCCCCATGACTTTCAGATGACCTCCAGAACAAAGTAGCTAAGAATGATGAATCCAAATCTGTAAATATTGCACACTCTACAATCGCAAACTTTCGCTTCATCTAACTCCTCAAATGCAGACTCACTCCTCAACATACAGACACCTTTAGATATTTGAACTGGGATACTAAACCTCTGTATTGTCAAAAGGCAGTTTAAGATCAGAACTTGGAGAAAATGTGGATAACAACATGAATCCCCAAGCCAGATGGAAATTACATGAAAAAAAACAAAACAAATATTATTTCAACAATTATAAGTTTTCAAAAAGCCTTTCCGAACAATTACACAGTGAATTGCAGGAGGCTGCTTTAGACACAATAATTTACTCTTTTAAATGCCAAGACACATAAAAGTCTTAACTTGATGTCAGGAGGATTGTAATGTTAGCACCAGTTTAGGTAGGGTCTTGACACAACCCACATATGTCGTTGACAATTGCAACTTGTATCCGAGAATGCATTTTTTCCTGAAGCAGGAAAAATGCCATGGTCATGAATTTGTTTAAGGTGGATCCCAGCTTGCAATGAAGTGACCCACACACTATACTCTCGGAGCCATCTCCTGAAGCACACGTGAAATGAAACATACAGGGTTTAACACCGGGACTGCAATGGACTGCCGCAGCCTTGAGTATATTATCAAGGTGCACCTTCACTGTCAATCCATCTGGCATGGCCTCTTATGCCTCCATGGGAATCAGACACACACAACACAAAGAGATAGAAAGAGAGAGATTTCTCTTTGATATGTATAGACAATACTTGGGGTCTCAACTGAAGACTTTAAGGAACTTTAAAAATCTGAACACATTTCCTTCAAAGTAACTCAACAAGTCTGTAGCCATTTTTCCACATTTTATATTTATCCACACTACATGCTCAAATTCTTTTTAAAGTTCCAATACATTTTCTTCCAGGCACTGTGATCATCAGGGTTAATATTACAAATTGTTTGTTCTGTGTGTAATTGCCCCATTGAACTTTAGAGCACAAGTCAACTACCCAAAAATTATAGACTGGTTTCATCCATCTAAGTTGGCAAATAAATTCTCCAATATAGCAAACAGTAGAAGAATGCAAGAACTCTGCTTAAGTGACAAAGTGTTTTTGGCTCTGGTATGTTTCAGTGTTTTCCTCAGTTCTAATAACAAGCTTTGATTTCTGACTTGGGCGTTCATCTTTGCCTACCTAGCTCAGCCTTGGCAACTGTCTGAGGGGTTTACTGAATCAATCTGAGGGTCACAATAGAAGTTAACAGAAATGTATATTTTGTGCACTGACTATCTTCTCCTGTAAAACATGATTTCTTCAGAGATAAGCACTTTCTCAATCAGATTTTCAAATGAAACTCTGAGTCATGCATACTTTCCAAAGGCCAATCAGAAATAAAAGTACAGTAATACCTCATATAACATTAGTATCGAATAACACGAAAATCGCATAACATCAAGGAATCTGGGGGGAAGAATTGCATCAGATAACATTAAGATCCTATGGGATGCTTCAGATAACAACCGCGAAAGCCTGTGTGGTTACAATGTATCTCTATGGATCCCATAGAGGATCAGATAACACGAAAAATCATATAACACGAAGACTTGTGGAACCAGGTTTTAGTGTTATATGAGGTTTTACTGTATGCTGAAATGCAAAATATGGAGGTGAGAAAAAAATTCAATGCAAGCTGATGTCTTTTACCACTTGAGGGAGAAGTCGTTCTAAGTGTCTGCTAATCACATCATCAAAGTTGGTGTTGCATGCTAAAAAGCAAAGACAATCCAGTTTTCTTAGTTAAAGGAGGAGGATGTGCTCTGTACTCATGGAAACCAAGAGAAATTCATTATAATCTGAGAGGGAAAAGGTTACTTAATTTCCAACTGTAGGCCTGAACTAATTTGTTCATCTAGGACACAATGCTGTACCATAATACAAGCTAATCAATTGGGATTAGCAGTACAGTAATATCATATTCCGGGCCTATTTGGGTAACAGACTATTTCAGTATATCCTAGGACAGCGATGGTGAACCTTGGCACTCCAGGAAATCTTCAATTCCCAGAAGCCCAAGTCAGTACTCCTGCTGATCAGGGCTTCTGGGAATTGAAGTTCAAGAATAGCTGGAGTGCCAAGGTTTGCCATCACTGTCCTAGGACATTTTTCTGGTCACAGGTTATTCTGCCTATCTTAAGAATTAACTTCTTGTGATTTGGCAAACTGCACCACAGACATAACAAGAAATAAAAGGCAAAGGAAATGCTATTTTCCAAAACTGAAAAGTAGCTTGGAACCTCTGTTATAAACGGCAATGAACAGCTGATGGGATATAAATATGTCTCTGTTTCTGTTGCTACGTGCATATGCTATGAGGTATTTATATTGCACATATTTTCATTGATTCAACCCCTTGCAATTAAGATCAATTTTCAGAATAAATATATTTATATCAATTTATGTAGGCATAAGGCCAGATTCTGATCTCATGTACATATGCTGCTCTTATGTGAATTACTGCAACAAATCCCTCCACATCAATATCCAACAGCTATGGACACCAGAGGAAAATGTGGACCACCTCACTGCAATAATGCCTGGAAAAGTGTGATATGGGAAAGAGTAGTCAGGCCCTTACTCTTCTAATTGTTCCCAAATTTTACCGATCAGCAATGGGGATGGGTTGCTAATTCAATGTCTTGTGTGTACAATCACATCTTCAAACACATGAACACACATTCACAAGTTTGACACCATACCCTTCAGACCACACCATTTAACTACCATGAAATCTCAAAAGTTGGAAGGAACATGATCCAAAGAGGCTAACCCAGATGGAGAACCTTGGCACTCCAGGTGTTCTTGGACTTCAATTCCCAGAAGCCTAAGTCAGCACCCCTGCTGATTAGGGCTCCTGGGAATTGAAGTTCAAGAACACCTGGAGTGCCAAGGTTCACCATCACTAGGCTAGACCTTCTGTTCAAAGACAGAACTATATACTGTACTCACTAGTTCTCAGAATTGCACACTGACCAACAGGAAGGATGGTCAGCTACAACCCTCTAGATATTGTTGGACTGCAATTCCCAGCAGACCCAGTCAAAGCTGCCAGTGGTGAGGCAGCTGGTGACTGCAATTTAGCAGTACCTAAAGGCCCAGTGGGCCTCCCTTTACTTATTTGATTCAGAACATGTTAGAATAATGAGTATGTGGAAAGGTACTTTCAGAGCTAGTTAATCTAACTAAGAGAATCAGACGACATACTAAAGCAATAGAAAAATGCTACCAAGACTTCTAATCAACTCCAAAACCTGCATTTTAATAATGTAGGGTCCATATTTGCAAGGACAACATATTACAATATGCTAAACTGCTCATATTGTGTATAAACTGCCAAGTACTACTGAATATCTGAATGAGAAGAGATAGGGTGGGCTCCTATGTGATCCCCTAGTTGGGTCAGTGTCATTTATCCATGGTAGTACCCCATGAGACTTTAGTCTATATCTATGAAATTTGGCCATGCTTATTGGGGGGGAAACAGTCTATAGGCACATAAAAGAACATTTAAAGGGCACTGGAAAGTGTGATATGAAACAAGGATATCAAAGTGTCTTCACTGTTATCTTGAAAGCCACAATGCAAAGCTTGTTTGGCCTTTCATGAAGCTATGCTAAGCTAGATTTAATGGGATATAGTGGTTTAGAGCTCTGCTTCTATACTATGAGAGGCAATCTTAATTTCTGATACACTGTATAAAAGGAAAAAAGAAGAGTGATTTATTTTTCTTTAAACAGTAAAAGTGTGCTTACTAGTGTTGCTCAGACAGTACATTGTGGGCAATTATTTCTTGCATTCTTTTTATATGTCATGTGCCTTTATCACAGATGAACCTATGCAATCTGCTATAGTATTGCCATTATGCATCTTTCATTCCAGTATAAGAGCCCTATCCTGAGCTTCCTAAACCAGGGGTTTGCAACCTATGCCCCGGGCCCGACACTATTCTATCCAGCCTAAGGAGGTGGTGGCAACCCTAGAAGCTGAAGCAGACACGCAAGTGTAAATGCTCCCGCCATGGTTTACAGTGGCATTTGCGGCAGGGGAAAACCACGTGTCCAGATCCCTCAGCTCTCTGAGGGGGAGTTGTCTGGCCCGTGGCACAAAAACTTTGAGAACTCCTGTCCTAAACAAACAACAAGAGTACAAAACATGCAAGCCAAAGCATGCAGCTTGTGTGCACAATTTTAGGTGACTATCGGTGTTTTGGTGTCATCAGTGTTTTAATTAGGTATACTTACTCTTCCCCTATTTCAGAAATTTCTTTCAAAAAATTAATTAGGCAAGTATAAAACAGGCATGACTGGAGGCCTTAAGCACATGAAACTAGTCATGCCTCAGTTGCTACAAGGATTTAATCACTTGTCTCTGAAATATAATCCATTCTTTCTAGGTGGACCCAAACATAACTGTCAGCAAGCTCTGAGGTGGAACCCACTAATAACTGGGAGAGACCAGCTATCTCCTCATCTGTCGTGGAAATACATAACCAGCTTAGTTAGAGCTACATTCCTGATATTGGGGAGAGGGGGGGCAGAATCTCTGTTTTTCTAATTTGTTCTTTTCACATTTCTATTAAGCAAAACCAATCAAGTTAAAACCAGGGGCGTAGATACTGCCGTATCTGCCATATCAATTATACGGGGGGCCCGGGCCACGGGGGCCCCCAACGTGCGTAAGCAAAACAAATCTTTACCCATCCTAAGGGCCCCCAAACAAATTTTTATACGGGGCCCCGCCAAGGCACGCTACACTTCTGGTTAAAACACTAAATTAAATTAATCTAAAGCCGGTGTGGTATATGAGATGTTTCAGTTAGTTTTCTTCTTTTTGGGGGGGTGGGGTGGGGTGGGGGAGTTAAGCACCATTTGCATGTAAAACTTGCATAAATAAAAATAAGACTGCCAGGTATTTTGTTTCTTTACATCAACATTGCTCCATTAATGATGAAGTCATTTTTAATAGTAAACCACTTCAGCTACACTTTTCCTGCCTACTGCAGTCCAATGTTAACTATTTGAAGATAGATTACAAAAAATAAGGTTTTTAATTTTCACCCTATAAGAAACATTTCGGTGTTGCCCATCACTTGTCAATGATGTTAGACCAGGACTAAAACATACCAAAGCATCCTCCGTCAGATCCCTTGGGTGAGGTGAAAGTGGAGGGCACACGTTATGGTCCACCTAGCCAACAGGTGATGTGATATCCAAGTGGCTAAAAATCCACATGCAGATGGACTTGATTTCTCAGGTCATTTGCATGTGCGGAATATCATTGCAGAGATGTCTACCAGTGCACCGACTCCTCACTGATTAATGACGCAAAGGTATCCAAGGTAAAAAAAACATGTTGATATATCACTGAACAATTTCCTTTGGTTTTCCATTATTAAAAAACCCAAAACAAATAGGGTCAATACTGCCAAGTAGGCACTGTGGTGGCTCAAGTGGTTAAGACACTGAACTCAATGACTGGAAGATTGGAGTTCGAGTCCCGAGTACTGCACAATGGAGTGAGTGCCCATCTCTGACCCAGCTCCTGCCAACCTAGTAGTTCAAAAGCAAGAAATTGCAAGTAGATAAATAGGGACCACTTCGGTAAGAAGGTAAACAGTGTTCTGGGCACTCCGGAGTTGAGGCATGCCTGCCACTTGTCCACAGAAATGTCTGCAGATGCAGACAGCACTGGCTCTTTGGCTATAAACAGAGAGGAGCACTGAACCCTAGAGTCAGATACGACTGGCTTTCAAGCAAAAGTGACCTACTGCCAAATCCTAAAATATGCAAATTATGATTGCAATCCTTGTCTCAGCTGCAGCCATTTGTGGGCAACCTCACCACCACCACCAGTTTCAAGGATCCATAGGAATCACTGTCAACCAGGGTCAGCTTTCAAGTGTTGAGGAATTAAGAGTGAGAATGAATGGGTAAGGAGAATAGGAAGTTGGGAATAGCTACAGAACTGGGATGGGTAGGGATGGTCCTTCCCCGCTGTTTCAAATTGTTCTTTTCCTATTTTGTAACTCCCAAAGGCTGTCCCAGTCTGAAGGGGGTTTGTGGCATTCCCAGCCTTGGGAGGAGGTCTCTAGAAAGTTCTGTATTGCCTCCAAAAGGTTGTCACATAGCCACATCTGGCAACATTTTTGTTACGTGGCATAAAGTTACACAACAGGATTCTAGACAACGTTGAAATACATGTTTCAAAATGTATTTACATTTAGCAGGAAATTTATCAGTAGGTGGGGTACACAAAAAGAGCCTCCTTACAGATTGGGCTATTTTTGAATAGCCCAATCTCTGGTAACGGCAACTTTGTGTTGCCGGTTAATCTTTCTCACTCTAGGTCAGGCAAAAGGAACTGCAGAATGAACTCACCAAAAGGTGGCTTCATTTTGGCAGTTTCACATCTTGCCTAGACACGGAAGAAGAATCAGAAGAATCAATAGGTAACAACACAAATTTTTAAAAAAGTGTTGGAGTTAACCCAGTAATAAACAGTATGGACTAATACAAAAAGAAAATGAAGGAAGAAAATGTCTAGCAGGCATGTGCGTTCCATCTGATCTACCCGATGAAACAGCTGCCATCCATGAAAGACTTACTAACTTTTGAAACATCAAAGGAATGAATTCCTTTGTTAAAATATCTTTTCTCTTTATTTATCTATTTATCATCAGTCACTTGAGCATCTAAGAACAGTTTTACAAATTCAATAGCAATGAAAGTGCCTTGAACAATCTGCTTACTTTAGAAGTATTCACAAATTTTTAAATAGGCTTTTAAAGTGTTTGCTCAGGTTAGATTATTCCTGTTGTTTTCTTCATTAGCCAAAATCACACACACCATTCTTAGAACCTGTTCTACCTGCCATGCCACTTAAACATTCCTGTTGAGAACCATGGTAAGATTTCCACTTCCTTATAAAATCAAACGTTGTTTGCATCTCCGTCTTCAAAGCTTATTACTGTACAACTGGACCCATTGTTCAGTTATAAATGACAAGAGAGCATGCTTCTGTGGTGGGAAAATAATACATAAGCCACAGTTTACTGCTGTATGATCAAGGGCCTATCACAAAACCGATATTGTTCAGCTCTATGAAGAGAAGATCAAAGGGTTGGCTTTCCCCCATCATTACCTGATTATGCTATATGTGTCTTTTTCTAAAGGAAATGTTCACCATTTGCTGCACTCAAAGGTTATTAGAAAACAGCTACCTGATTATCTTCTGAAAAATTTAAAAAGTTTTTCATCAATTACTTGTACTGATTAATTGGATTCAATGTAAAACACATATTTATTTAATAATTTTATACTACCCATCTGGGAGGAAATTTGTACAAATAGCACATTTATTGAATTGTATATTAATACAGGTCCTACTTGTGATTTTACAAGATGTGCAAGTTAAACTGTCCAACTAATCATGGCAAATTGCCACTAACTTATGAGGCACAGACGGTGTTTCAAAATAAACACCTAATAACGTGGGTTATTAGTTAGTAGCTATCCACCATGGAATGTTACCAAACTTAACTTAAAGGTATATAAATCACTAACAGGATTTTGGGTAGTGCAACTTGTTGTCTGAAATGCTGCTGTGAAGTTATACAAATGGTATAATGTCTGGAAGCAAACTTTCATAAATTAACAAATCTGTATAAACATTATCTGCTCCTTACTGAGTTGCTAAGGTGATTTTTATTTAACTTAATGACAATTTGTATCTAAAATTTAAGTCATTTACATTACTGGGCAAAGGCCATTCCACCATTACATCCTGCACACAACACTTGCAAATTAATTAATATTTTAAACAAAAAAAAAAAAAACAGGACCAATGTTTCTGTGCCTGAAATCTCTTTGTACCAAACGTGAATTAGAAAAATCATGCTTTCTCCTATTTGTGAAAAACGGTTACAGTAATACCTCGGATAACGCTAAGACTTGGTTCCACAAGTCTTGGTGTTATCCGATTTTTAGTGTTATCCGATGCATGTTAAAATCCTATGGGATGGATCGGATAACGTTAAAGCTCCATAGAGATACATTGTAACCACACAGGCTTTAGCGGTTGTTATCCATCCCGTTATCGTTATTCGATCCAATTCTCCTCCCCAGATTACTTAAAGTTATGCGATTTTAGCGTTATCTGAGGTAAACACTATCCGAGGTATTACTGTACTTCTATAACAATATTTTTGTGAGATTATGGTGTCCAAATTGTCCAGTGCATAACGATGGAATGCAACAGGATTTCAGCCATTATTCTTTTAGGTGTACAGTATCTATTATTGATTGATCTGTTATTGATGGGGCATGTTTTGCATATTTTATCTTCAAAATCATACCTACATACATCACACAGTATTTAAGCCAATTTAGAAAAATCATACACAATCATACTATATTTAAAAGAATTAAGGGAACTCTTTTTATCTTAAAATAAGCAAATGGAAAAGTGTTTAATAGCTTTAAAATATATCATTAATAAAACTGTATTATCAGATGAGCTCAGAAAATGAGAAAAAATTCCCTCTAGTGCTGATTTATTGTATTGATTTATGTGTCATCTTTCTTCCAATACAGAGTAATACAATATACAGTACTAGCTACAACTTGAGGTGGATGTGTTTATGAGAAAGCCGATGCAAATCGTTGCAGCTTAACCACCACTTCAGATGGTTTTTCCCCAAATGTAAACTCCTAAATTCATTTGTAAAACAATATTATTCATAGAATACTGGGAAATAGTATTTATTAGCTGTGTGAATTCCTGGAGAGGTGGTGGGTGTAGTAGTAAGTTGATAAATGTGATTTAAACAGCCATGGAGGTGAATAAGGTTGGGAAGGGGGCTTTCAATAATAGTTTCTTTAATGCCCTTTTAAAGAAATGCATCAGAAAGTATTCAGACAACAATTTTGAACTGGGAAAAAAAGAATATTTTGAAGAAGCCAATAATAAATTTGCTATTACTAAACAATGGTGATCATCTACCCCAAACTTCACTATTTCTTTCAAAAACAAAGGTTTTAACAATGAATAATTCTGATTTCTAAAAGGACTGCAGTTTACCTTTACTAATTTTGATTTCTAAAATTTAATATTAACAAATTAGTTAAAAATTGATGGGGATACACACGCTAGTTCTCCAGATGTTTGAACTCTGACATTCCCTTATCAGTGGCCACCCCAGTTGAGATTTCTGGGACCTGAAGAGTTTTGAGAACCAAACTTGTTGCCCTAAGCCAGTGATGGTGAACCTTGGCACTCCAGCTGTTCTTGGACTTCAATTCCCAGAAGCCCTGATCAGCAGGTGTGCTGACTTGGGCTTCTGGTAATTGAAGTCCAAGAACAGCTGAAGTGTCAAGGTTAGCCACCAGGGCCCTAAGCTAATGAAATATAGTGGTACCTCGCTTAAAGAGCATAATGCGTTCCACAGAATTGTTTTTTAAGCAAAACCCCATTGTAAGTATTCAATTGTGGCTTTGGAGGGGGGGAAGGAATTGCGAACCCTGATTTAGTTGTTAAGTGAGTTTTTGGTTTTAGTTGTTAAGCGAGGTGACCATTCAAAGAAAATTCTGCTCTTTAAGTGAGTTAGTCTCTAAGCGGGGCACTCTTTATGTGAGGTTTTACTGTATTTATAATGATCAAGGCAGTATCATACCCTCTATTTTCTTTAAGATTTAGTTTCTCAGGGCCTATAAGATACAAATCATGTAGTACATCATTAGAAGACATTAGTAGGTTTCTCTCCAGGGATGAAACTCTTTCAAAGCTGTGTGTTAGAGCAATCAACTTGAAAATTAAGCCTGTACAGTGGTACCTCACTTAAATAGCATAATGTGTTCCACAGGATTGATCTTTAAGCGAGTTGCTCTTTAAGCGAAACACCATTGTAAGTGATTAATTGTGACTTCTGGTGTGAGGGGTTGCGGACCTTGATTTATTTGTTAAGTGACTTTTTGGTTGGTTTTATTGTTAAGCGAAGTGAACATTCAGAGAAAATTTTGCTCTTTAAGCGAGTTACTCTTTAAGCGAGGCGCTCTTTATGCAAGGTTTGACTGTACTGTATTTACCTCCTGATGGTGAACATTAAGCTCATTTCCAACATGATAAAGCAAAGAAATTTCAATGCCAGAGTAATCAGACATCTCTTAACTCCTTAGGGAGCTTCAGTTTAATGATATGTTAACTTTACTATATTATTTGTTCCTCACTGTCACATGAATAGCCAGAAGGAAGCATTAGATACCTGAGGAGTAAGATGACTCCTGGGATCTTAGCAAGGACCTGTTGATGGTCTCAATGGCTCTTTCCCCAATAACTTTATATGGAAAAAAAATCAGCATTGAATTATTTGGTCTCTATTATGTCTGAAAATTATTCATATTACTTTTATGATCAAATAAGTGTTACAAAATTAGATCAGTAGTAACATGTAGTTCAGACTAATGCTGCTATTAATAAGGGATAGGAATCTTGTATCTGAACACCTTCCTTATGATTTTCTTACTTTGGCTTCTATCCCCAATAAACTCAACACTATATTATTTTCCTGCCTAGATACAAAGCAACATGATACTTTGTGTATTTTAATCTTCATGATATACCTCAGTTTTTATTCAGAGTCTTTTTAAACACTTAATATTATCTCTTTCAAGCTCTAATACCAGATTTACGGAAAGGAAATATGGTGTATAATTACTTTGTTGTTGAGTGAATAGTAGGTAGGTAGCAGATAGCGATCTCTGAATTACAATACTGTCTACTCTTTCATAACCCTTTCTCCCTCCTCAGTCACCATTTAGGTATATGGAAATAACTGCAGTTTTACATCTTTCTGCAAATATATGAACATTTGTTAATAACAGGTAAAAACGACTTCCAATTTCCCCCTAAACTTCCCTAAAAGTGTATGACGCATGGATTTTAAATTGTATGCATTTGAATGTGGATTTTTAAAAGCAATTTTTATAAACCAACCACATGAAAACAAGATAAAAGGTATCACAAGTACTCACTTCATTATTCTTCACTGTGCTGAAAATGTGCATATTTATGCTGTTTTATATACCCTTAGTTTTATAGCCAACAAAAATCTGTGCACAAACCCCATTATAATATTTTTTAAAAATCTCGACACTTTTAGAACAGTAAAGAAAATGATGTCAGAATTCCAGATCTTCCTCATATTCAGCAGGTACTGTATTTATAAATCTGTTTCATTATTACTCCCCACCCTCTTAGTCAAAATAATGCAGCCTAATCTGTCAAAGCAATATTTATATTCCAAATTAAAATTAAAATTAAAATTAAAATTAAAATTAAAATCATCATCATCATCATCATCATCATCATCATCATCATCATCATCATCATCATCATCATCATCATCATTATTTATATGCCGCCCTACTTGGTCAAAACCAACTCAGGGTGGCTCACAACATACAATTAAATACAATATAACAGTTCAGTAATAATACAATATAAAATACAGTGCAGCAAGACAAAAATAAAATAAATATAACACAATATGATAAGGCTACAGTCCATAATCAATATTCAGTACCAAATGGACAATAAACAATATACTCACAATACAATCCATACCCAATACAAAAATGAAAAAATAAGTTATACACTAATCGATTAACAATACGAAATACTAAGAACAAAAGGAGCAAGAGGTCTAAAATCTAAAGCCGGGAAAGAGCAGCGCAGAGAGTCCCATAGAGGCAGCGGCAATGGCCCTTTTAAACGCCACCAGCCCAGCGCAGGTGTTTTCACTCTTCCCGGTCAAGACCAGGAAGAGCAGCACAGATTCCCACCATTGACAGAATGGCAAAGTACAATCTAGACTTCATGTTAAGTATGTAGTTTGCAAGTAGTACTTTAGACTAGACTACATTTTCTTGTTTGGAAATCATCAACAAATATAGTTTAATAAGCCACAATGTATCAGGATTGAAGCTACAGATGTGTGGAGATGAGAGCAGTTGTGGGAAAGAACATGGACAGGACACAAGACGTGTTTTTGGTCATCACTACATCTGAAACATGGGGACTGTGGTGGCGTAGTGGTTAAGACGAACTGAAGACTGAAAGGTTGGCAGGTCAGCAGTTCAAGACCCAAGTGCTGCATGATGGAGTGAGCTCCCGTCTCTGTCCCAGCTCTTGCCAACTTAGCAGTTTAAAAGTAAGAAAATGAAAGTAGATAAATAGGTATCACTTCGGTGGGAAGGTAAACAGTGCTCCGTGCTCTCTGGTGTTTAGTCGTACCTGCCACATGTCCAAGGAAATGTCTGCAGACACAGACAGTGAGCATCTTTGGTTATAAACAGAGATGAGCACTGAACCCTAGAGTCAGATATGATTGAGTTTCAAGCAAGAGCAATCTTTACCATTACCTTTACTTACATCTGAAACAAGCCTAATCTTCATAATGAAAACCCAAGGTTTCTGCATAAAGCAACAACTTGAATTCATATTATTTAATACTTTTTCTATTCCACCATGTTTCTAGTAATTCAAGGCAACACTATAAATTAATGACCTCCACAAAGTCCTATCAGTAAGAGCCCAATTCAGGTCTTGCAAACTAAAAGCTATGTCTTTTTTTATTGTGTTAATCCATCTCATGCTGGCTCTTCTTCTTTATAGCAGCTTCTAATCTTCTTAGCATTGTTGTTTTTCCAGGGAATTTTGCTTTCTAATGTTATGACCAAAATACAACAACCTTAGTTTAGTCTTTTTAACTTCATATGAGAATTCAGGCTTTCCCTTTCTATTCTTAATGAAATTGCTGAAAATGTAATGGATTGCCCATTTCCCTCAATAATTATGACATATTTTGATAATTAACTATTGATCTACTATAATTTTGATACAATATTTTACAATACAGTAAAACCCCAACTTACATAATGATTTTTTCACTAAAACCATGTCCCGATTTACTTAAATGTCCCGATTTTCATAACACAATTTCCTATGGGTTTGCTTTGAGTTAAGTAAAAAAATTCATTTTTCCTATGGGTTTGCTTCAAGTTAAGTAAAAAACCAATTTACATAAACGCCTATGGAACATACTTTTTACATAAGTAGGGGTTTTACTGTAAAATGATTTGTCTTCCAATTGTCATATTTTCAAACTAATTTTTCTGATAGTGAAGCAATCATTTTATTTATAGCCTTTTCTTTTTGAGGTTTGAAACATTATAGAAATTGACAAAAACAAAACCTATTCTGTTGTGTCAATGACAGTTGTCTGAAAGATATGCATCACTTATCTGGTTATCATTTAAGCTTTGCCAAGCATCTATTACCTCTATATTGAAAAGTCTAAAGTACCTTAGGAATCAGGTACTCAACTTGCACCCAAATTTGATTTATATTTTTTTTCATATTTCACTTCATTAAAATATTCAGACATTATTACCTTCTTCTCCCTCCACATGTCTAGCTAATTTCTCATTTAATTGCCTACTACAGCTAATTTGTGTAAATCTTTATTCTTTCACAATCTGTCAGTGTCAAAATCATACCCTTTCTTAGTCTTCACAAACTCCTTTACTATGTGTAATTTAACAAGATTAAGTAAAAATACAAGATCTATATTTTTTCTGTTGGTAACATGATAGAAATATATATGCCCCAGTATATACGTATCATTCTGAAATATAAACTAATCATTAAGTCTCTTTCCCATTCAGAAGTTTAAGGTAAAACAAAACAAGATTTTAATTCATAGAATCTTTTGTAGTTACCTGTAGCGACAGAAATTTCTTGTCAGTAAAATTCTACATAAAATAACTGCTTTAGGACACAGTAGGTGTAAATTCATTGTGACTTCTTTCTTTAAAACATGACATGATATATGAGGTATGTTTTTCAAAGACATCACACTCTACTAAACACTAAAACCCAAAAGCTGTTCAATGGAATCCTCTCTCGCTTAAG
The DNA here is from genome assembly GCA_030440675.1 of Furcifer pardalis. Taxonomy (NCBI): domain Eukaryota; kingdom Metazoa; phylum Chordata; class Lepidosauria; order Squamata; family Chamaeleonidae; genus Furcifer; species Furcifer pardalis. The sequence goes on along the minus strand of CP126892.1, from coordinate 62,824,310 downwards.
AGGACACTAAATAAAAGGTAAGACAGACAGCTCTCTGCTGAAGTCAGACAGGCAGACTATCCTGATGCCAAATTGTTGAGATAAGAAACATACTGTGGAACATTGGTTACTTTGTCCACTACTGCCATTAGTTCTGAGACAAGCACATAGCACGGGAAGCAGTTTTATCCCTTGTTGCCAAGTGGGTTTTTTTCAGGAGAGGAAGTCAAGAAAATCCTGGCCTTTTAAATCTGGTAAAAGAAAATAACTCTCTCCTTTTCACAATGACTTAATTCTCTCTTTATTCTCCCTTCCTGTTAGCAAAACTAGAATAAAGAAACAGGGATGCCATAGAAGTGAACAGAATAAAGGTCTTTAGACAACTTGTGTCTAGTTAAAAGACCATAATGGGTTGATTAACTGTGTTCATTAAGAATTCCTCTAGGCCATTCTCTATTCTTTTCTAAGAGCAAATGAAAATATTATCTTTATATTTACTAGTTTGTTTTTCTCAATATTTAAGTTTCAGGAGAACTACAGCCAATTTGCAATCAAAATGTTGTTTTCTGGTTCAAATTAACACTATAATGATACTTCAACCAGTGTATTGTTATTCAAAGAGAAAATATGGATGATGGGAACTGCTCATAATTTGAAAGAAGAATGAGTGCAGATGTTGTGCACTCAGCATGCATGAATGTACATATTTAAAGTTTCAGCATGCTGTTACTGAATTTAAACTTTACACATAAGGTGATCATAATGAAAAAAGTTAGCTCATCATTTTTAAAAGCTTAACTTTAAAATCTGATTTTATGTACAAAATTGGTTCTACAGACAGACACATTTTACATTTTAATTAATTTTACAAACCTTTTGCATTATGGTACATTAGCACACTTCTTTTTAAAACCTGAACAAAGTGGCATTTTTAGTTAGCTTAACAGCCTGAGGAAAGCTAGCAAATAGCATCCATCCACAAAGACATACATTCAAGCTGCACAGCATTCTGAAACAAATGACCTATAAGCATCTGCTATACTGCCATAATACTTGTCAAAGTATTGAACATGCCACGAACATTTGGACTTTCATAGATGATATCCCTACCTTTGCAATCCTAAAGAAGTAATCTTGAATCACAAAAGCTCATAATGATTTTTTAATTTAGTGATCCAAAAAATGTATCACCTTCTTCTTTTATGTTTAACATATACCAAAAGATTTGAGGCAGAGATTTATTTTTGCCATAAGGCACAATATACAGTATATACCTTATCTGTTTGTGCCTGAGCCCATTCCCTCTCCTAATTAAACATGTGCAATGCTTCTGCAGTCATTCTCATCCAGTGGTTTCTTCATGGGGAACAGCTGGGGGGGGGGTTGCTGTTACTATATCCAGACTTTTAAACATTAAGTCCCAAATACGGATTGACTTGTTATTAAAACATATGTCAAACTATTTACATATCATACAAAAGTTGACTTTAAACTTCTGTTTCCACTAAAAAAATAGTTTCTTATTACCTGAACTTCAGCTACAGTTGCTCTGAAGTTAGTTGTATAGAAACTAAAAGAGCTTTCTTCTGAGAAAGAAATGCTTCGTATTGAAAACTACAAAAATTAAAACAAATGCAGGGAAAAGGCAATACAATAGAACCGAGGACAACGTTATGACATGGTTCCACAAGTCATGACGTTGTCCGGTTTTTAACGTTGTTCGATACATTGCAAAGCGCCTAAACAAGGGTCGGCATTTCCGAATTTCCCCCTCCCCTGGGGGAGGGGGGAATTCGGAAAAGCTGACCCTTGTTTAGGCGAGCGAAACGGGGATCGCATGTCAAGGCAATTGCCTTGACGTGTGACCCTCGTTACTATAGCGCGCCCGGGAAAGAGGCGGCTTGGTCGAAATCCTCACCCCCGTGCAGGGGGAGGGAATTTCGGCCAAGCCGCCTCTTTCCCAAGCCGGGGAGATGATGTTCTCCTCTCCCGAAGTTCCGAAAGGGTAAAGATCCTTATCTTTTCGGAACCTTGGGTGGCTTGCAGGCGTGTGCGTCGGTGGGGGTTAGCGCAGGACACGGAGGTCCCCCTGTATCCTGCGCTAACCCCCACCAACGCGCGCCGCGCGTCCGAAGTTCCGAAAGGGTAAAGATCCTTATCTTTTCGGAACTTCGGCTGGCTTGCAGGCGTGCGCGCGTCAGTGGGGATTAGCGCAGGACATGGAGGTCCCCCCGTATCCTGCGCTAACCCCCTCCAATGCGCGCCGTGCGCCCGAAGTTCTGAAAGGGTAAAGATCCTTATCTTTTCAGAACCTCGGGTGGCTTGCAGGCGTGCGCGCGTCGGTGGGGGTTAGCACAGGGTACGGAGGTCCCCCCGTATCCTGCGCTAACCCCCACCAACGCGCGCTGTGCGCCCGAAGTTTCAAAAGGGTAAAGATCCTTATCTTTTCGGAAACCTCAGGTGGCTTGCAGGCGTGCACGTGTCGGTGCGGGCTAGTGCAGGACACTGAGGTCCCCCCCCGTATCCTGCGCTAACCCCCACCGATGCGCGCCGCTCACCCGAAGTTTCAAAAGGGTATGGATCCCCATACCCTTTCCAAACATCGTGGGGGCGGGCGCTGGGGGGGTTTGGATTGGGTAGATGTTCTACCCAATCCAACTCCCCCCACGCATACGCTTGTTCCGTATAACGTTAAAATCGCATATTCCATACAAGATTTTTCCGAAAATCTTGTCACGTTATGCGGTTTTTGCGCTATATGGTACTCGCGTTACCTGGGGTATTACTGTACCTTTATTGGATCACTCAAAAAATAAATAAATCATTGTGTGAGCTTTCTCACAACACTAGAAAAATCAAATTAGTTAACTACTACCAAATTACTAAGAGAACTCCTTCTCAAAGAAGGCTCAGGCTGAAATCCTCTACATATATATTTGAAAGTAACAACGCCCCCCCCCCCCAATTTAGTTTGACTTAATTCTGAGAAGGCACCTATAGAATTATATGGTGGCTTAGCTATAACTGAAATCAAGACACAAACAACTTTTCACCTTGATTTTTGTTAGATCTTAGTTCAATTTAAATGAAATCCAATGATGTCCATCAGCCAACAGATTTCACTTTCCCTGCCATGCCATCCAAAATCTCTCTAAATATTTGATGGGCTGCTTAGAGGGGACTGCTTAAAGATGGAGAAAGTTTTACTACATGAGCAGAGACATACACTCTCTGCATTAGTTGTTGTTTGGCGGTGGTTTATACCTAATTTATTTTCCTCCTGAATGTAGGCTGTGGTTAGGCAACTTGCAGAAGATCGTGACTATACACACAAACCCTTATTTGTGTACCTTGGAGGCCTCTGCAACTAACTTAAAAAATTGAATTTAATTTACAAAAAAGTTCCATCCACCCTTCTAACACCCAGCCTGTGTAGCTATGGGCAAGCTGTACAGTCCCAGGGTGCTCCCAGAAGGAAGGATAGTAAATCATTTTTGAGTATTCTCTACTAGAAAATCCTGAAAAGCATCACTGTAAAAGTCATAATTGACTCAATGATGCACATTTATTATTACCTAAGAAATAGGTTTTTTAAAAAACGAGTACCATAAAGTTGGAAGAAGCAAATCTTTTGAATATTTCTTTCTACTCACCATCATCTGTATCAGCTAAAATAAGAACTTTGGTGCTGGGGAATTCTGTTCCAATTTGCCCTCCCATTGGCATACTTAATGTGACATTGAAAGCTTCATCTTCCTCATAGAGTGAATCATCAATAATGATGACCCGGCAAGTTTTCTCTGTCTCATCCTTATCAAAGCGAATGAGGCTTGTGTGGTCTTCAGGACGGGAGATATAGTCAGAATAAGATAAGACAGAGGAAGGAGTTGTCCCAGTGGCTGAGCCTAAAAGAAGAGGAAGAAATGAAAGAAAAACATTACAAATGTATTATAGGGAATATTGAGATGTGATATCAGAATGTTAAAAAAGTCCCTTTCTCCTCTCAAACCTCTGTTCCTTTCTAGGGAACCACCAATACTATGCATAGAAAATCTGATTTCTGAATTTCTCCTCTATATGTCCCTCTGCCTGGTCTATTCTATAAAATGCCAAGGCCTAGCAGTGGCTGAGAACATCGCCCCCTCTGGGCCCACAACAACAGCCTGAGGAAGAAGATGCCAAGGCCTAGCAGTGGCTGGGGACCTTGCCCACTCCTCTGGGCCCACAACAATGGCCTGATGGGAGTTAGTTTGTGTTTTGGTTTGGTTGTTTTATCTGGTTGCATTTTATAATTTTTATTGTACTGTTGTTGTTTTGACTGTAAACTGCCCTGAGTTGCCTTGGCGAGTGGGTGGTAATATAAATCTAAATAAATAAATAAATAAATAAATAAAAACTTCAGAGTCATATTGGACTACCACTACCCGTGTGAGTCCCTTCACAAATGGAGGTCACCTGGAACTAATCTTCTAAAGGTTCCAACTGTTAATGTTGTTTTGCTTGAATTTAGCAGGAAAATATATTTTCAAGAAATTTGTAACCCAAAATGTGGTTTCCCATAGGAATGTATTGAAAACCAATTAATCTGTTTAAAAATTCATAACTCGAGGCATTATTTGTTTAATATATATATAAATATATATCCTGGCCAGACTTTAGAGTAGAGTCTGGCCAGGTCATCTTGCTATGGTAATAGAGTAGACCATACTGCCAGCGACTCAATGTTGAATGTCAGGTGGCAATTAACTAACCTGATCACCCTGAGGACTTGGGTGCCAAAGTCCACAGACAAGGGTGACGGTCTCCAAGTGGATTAAATCCCACTTGAATCGATCTTGATGGAAGGCAGCAGCTAAATGTCTACGATCATAGACATTTATGCCATCACAGATGCCAAGATTCTTGCAAATCAAATGCAGGTGAGATGATAACACCCCTAACAAATTTTTCCATGCAATCCCAAGAACAAAACTGCAACATGAAAAATAGATAACTTCTGCACCAAATACATTATTTCTTGTAACATTTCTGCATTAAACGGGATATGAATGCTTCTGTCAAAAGAATAAATAAAAAGAAAAATATGTTATTCTAGGACAGGTTGGCTAAAATAATCTCTGTACAAGATCTCTTGTCAAATTGCACAAAGGACACATAGTTTGTACAAGATAAATTATCTTCAAGTCAGTGCTTGCTGTCCGCTATGAGACGTTAAGATTAATAGACACAATAGTAAATGAATGAGTTTCACTGAAATTAATTGTTATTTTGTAGAAAGATATACTAGTTTGTTGTTGTTTTTTGAGGGGGGAATATCCATGCATCATTACTCTACCAGGAAAAAATACAGTGAATGTATGGTAAGTGAAGTAATAAAATACATTTGTTGTGCAACTGAGAGGGAGAGAGATACAGGAACACAAATATAGTTTAAATTCCCTCTCCCATGAAAATCACATACATTAAAATTAAATTACATTTAGCACATAATTATATTGTAAAAATTACTTACTAAAAGTAACTTTGCTTGCCACAGCAAGCTAAAGAAAGAGAAATGATTCAACTTTTCATCTCCATACAAGAAATTATGAAAGATTATAACTAAAGAATCATTTACCATTCACTTGAATGGTTACAATCTTATAGTGCTTGACCAATGTGATTTTGGCCAATATTAATATGTATCATATTTATTTCATTTTGAACTGCTCTATCCCGCTATGGCAAAGGTGAGCAACTGTCGTCCTCCAAGGTTTGTTTTGTATGTTTTTAGACCTGTAACGGTCAGAGTTACTACTGGCTAGGAAATGGCATTCATAGTACAGTATTTAATAATTTACTGATTTAAAAAAATGTAACCTTTGAGTATTAAGCTTGTGAAAAAATTATTGCCAGGAAATGAATGGTTTCTACTTTTTAAAAACTGAAACAGGTAAAATATTAGTTAGGCAACACAAAAGTAAAAGTAAAAGACATTACAAGAGAAAAGGGGGGGGGGAGATTTCATTCGTTGTAAGAAAAAATGGGCAAACCTGAGTCTTAACATCCAGGGTTTTTTTGCTCCTAGAATATGCAGCCTCTACTCTCTCAGGCTAGTTAGTTGGGAGATGCCCCAAATCCTGAAAAATCTAGAGTCTTATAACAATCTCTACACTTTACCAATCAGAGCAAATTCAAAACAAATTAGCTGCAATATCAGCAATACAGAAATTTATCTGCCAATAGATAGGTTTTAGCTTATATAATTTTGACTTAAAGCAGCCACAAATAATACTTCATTCTGCAGCCACAGCAAAATTTCACAGTGCAAAGTGTCTTAGCAAGAGAAGAAGAAACATAAGATGCCTTTTTATGTATGCATGCCATGTTTTCTCATGAAGTTAATACTGCTTGGGAGGGGGGTACCAATATGCATTGGAGTTGAGATAAAGCAGGGGTTTGCAACCTATGGCCTGTGGGCCAGATCTGGCCAAAGGCACCAAATAATCCAGCCCCTGACCTCGCTCCAGATGCTACCATCGCCTGATTTGGCCTTAGACTCATTTACAGCTGTTGCAAACACATTTACAACAGCCATAAATGAGCCCATGGCCATTGTAAATGTGTTTACTATAACCATAAATGAGTCCACAACCATTGTAAATGTGTTTACGACAGCTGTGGACTCATTTTACAGCAGCATTTATGGCAGAGTGAACCACCAGTCCGGCCCACTGAGCTATCTGGGGTGTGTGTGTGGTCCAGCACACAGCTGAAAAACTTTGAGAACCCCTGGTATAAAGGGTTAAAATCCTCACCCCATACTTCGACTCTGATTCAAATCACTACTCTGAATTTAGCTTTTAGTTAATAAAATAATATAATAAATCTGTAAGTCATGTTTTCCTTTCTCCAACATAATTTCCAATTTGAAACCAGATTTTACTTATATGCTACCGTTTCCTTTACATTTATAATATTTTACTAGTTAATTAATCTTTTTCAATAAATGAGGTCTCTTACATTTTATTTACCTATGAATTTAAAACAGTTACTTATTTGTCATAATCTACTTTCCTTCCTTTTACAAGTAAATCTACACTATACAGTTATAGCAGTTTGATACCCCACAACTGATATGGCTTCCTCTTATGAAATCCCAAAATTTGAGGCTGGAGGATGTTCTTAGAATTCTCTCCCAGATTGTTTTATTCCACTTCCCCTGAATTTACCACCAGCTTTTTCTCGCACTGGATTCTATCTTAGGATTCAATTAGGTGAAACAATGCCAATTAAAGTAGTATCAAATAATTAAAAGCTGTAACTCTTTGTCTGCTCTTGCCCACTTGCTAACATCTGAGAGACTAAAATAAGTTCATTAAAGGGTATAGCTGCACATAAGTGGCACCTCTGAACATTTAAATTTTTTATGAACTTGCTGCTAAGATTCTGGATTGCAATACAAAATTTAATCAAAGAGGACATTGGCAAATTTCTTAATTTTGCAGTGGCTCATATTTACCCTTTAAAAATTCCTTTCCCCAAACATCTAACCTGCTCTTAAAACATGAGCATTCTTTAAAATATCTCCTATGAAACATCACAAAGAGCCAATTAAGACCTAACACTAGACGAACACTCTTTTACATGCGACTACTGAGATATAAATCCCACTGAGTTCCACTAGAAGTACTCCTACATAAGTGTGCATAAGCCTGCAGCAATCAACAAGTTTACACCCAAAGTTCTATTTCTATTGAAGGTACCAAGCAAGTCTTACCATAAAAGATACGAAGGCAAAAGCAATCTTACCAGAGCAAACATGGCTTTTTTTTACTACTATCATCTTCATATTACATCCCACAGCTGTGCTAAAATACTTAACATTTGAGATTGACCAACAGCTGTTGTGCCTCACAAAGCCAACTCGACTAAGTGTTTAACCCATTGGGGGATGGGGGGGTGGGATACATCTTTCAACACATGCACTAAGCAGAAAAGAGTCCTTCTGAATAAGGAAAAATCACTTGATATATATTTTACACAAGTATCTCCATGAAAATATGAACAAATTGAATCAAGAAAGGGGGTGGGCGGGCTCATTGTATTGTGCTAGAATATCAAGCATAAGACTTGGCATTCAATTGACATCATTTGTATTTAAAACATGGCATCTGGCTTTTAAAATTATTATTCCGCAAATCACCAGTCCTCTGCATGTTTACTCAGAAATAGATGTCATCAATTAAGTCTCAAATAAATATGTACAGCATGACAAATAATTCCCTGGGAAATATACTCTAGTAAGATTTTCCATCTGAACAGTTTAAACAACTCTGAAACCACAAGTTTGAAATGCCTGGAGGCAAGAATATATAACCTTGTTTGGAATACAGTAAAACTTTATCATTTTTAATCTAATTTCCACCACTAGAACCTATTTGTACAGAAAGGGAAAATATAAAAAAGGAGAAGTTTAGGATTATACTGCAGGGAAAAGGGGAAAAAGAAAACTTTAAAATTATATTCCTTAAGAAATATAAGTGAAAGACACCTGATTTGTCTGACTATTTATTATCATTTTTAATGCAAAGGACAGTATCCTGTTCAGCTTCTACACCTATGAAGCTCCAACTGTGAAAACTGCTGTAATGATCTGATGAACTTCACTACACAGCCAATTATGTGACTCATTATATGGCTTAAATGTGCAACATGGTATGCAACCACAAACCAATACAATTGGAGCTTCCCATGCACAAACACTTGCTTCAATGTCAAAGCTCATAATATTCAGTGTTATCTCCTTCTTTCTGATACATATGAGAATATGCTCTGCAAAAAGCAAATTCTGCTATACAGTACACATTTCTTGACTATAGAAGCATATGACAGTTGACTCAAAGCATAGCTTAGTATGGAATACCCTACCTTGATGTGTAGAACAAATTACCATTAATTCATGGCTAACATCTCCTGATCTCCTTACAGGAATTAGCAGCTCGCCAACATCTTCCTCTATTCTGTATTCTGACCCAGGAATATACACAGTCGATTCTGGAGAAAAATGTAGGGATAAATTTATATATAAGTAAATATTAAGTAAATTGAATTATTATTAGACTATCATTTGGAATTCCTTTAGAAACAGTTATGAAGTCTCCTCAAAGAGGAGGGGGGGGGGAGATTTAAGTACAGAAAAAGATTAAAAATGAAAATAAAAACCACCACCTACCATCACCTGGATCCACAATTTCCACTGTTGCCCTTTCTGGAAATTCTAGGGCAGCCATAACTGGATCTGACAAAATAATCTGGAAAAGCTCGGATTCCTCATATTCATTATCTACTATTATCCTTACTCGCCAGGTAGCCACAGTCTGTCCTGGGTTGAACTGAACCTGTTTCTGAGCTTTCCCTTTGAAATCTTTATCCTTTTCTGCTGTTCCATCTTTAGTTCCAATACCTGAATAAAATATTTGAAAACAAACAACAACAACAAGTGAATTAGAAATATTTGGTTTTGTTTCTTTCAAAAGAGAAGGAAAAACAAAACAAAACAAAAGTGTGTTAGTGTTATAGAAGTATTTGAAAAACTGTGCACGCATGTATACATGCATGAACAACCTTAACAATACTGATTTTTTTCTCAAAAACCACACTTATATTCATTATTATTTAGTACAAATGTTAGTTACAAAGCTGACAGTTGAGGAAAAAGAAATACAGAATTCCTTTTCAATGAAGTTACCATTTGTCAAATAGTAATACAGTCAATCCGCACATAACTAAAATAATTCATTCTGCAAGGCTGCTCGCTATTCAAGTTTTTCGCTATGCGAGGTTTTTTTGCATAGTGAAAATTCCTATGGAAAAACTCAGATAATGAAAATTTCTATGGAAAAACTCGCATAGTGGATTTTTTTCGTTATGCGAGTTTTTCCCATGGAAATGCTCATTATGCGAGTTTTTCCATAGGAAAAATCCGATTCACATAGCAAAAATTTTCACTATGTGAGTCAGATCGCTTTTTGAAAAGCCCGCTCATTATGCGAGTTTTTTGCTAAGCGAGTCACTCATTAAGCGAGGTTTGACTGCACCATATTCATTGGCATATAAGACACATTGCAGTATTTTTTCATGAATATCCAAAATGATTTACTGTACTAATTTTACAGTTATTTATATCTACAAAAAATGTAACTAGGAGACACTGAGGTTACGTATCTCTTAATCTTCAGCCTCAAAACCCAGAAATTGATCTCCTTCGGAAGCCCCATCACCCGGCTTCAGCCGTTGCTGATTGCCAGGAATTGAGTGAAGGGTGGTGTCCAAAGGAGCCCAGTTCTCCCACTGATCCTACCCTTCCTAGCTCCTGGCGATCAGTGGCAGTGGGATCGGAGGGGGAACAGGGCTCCTTTGGAAATCCCTTTGCCTGCCAATTCCACTGCCGCTGATGGTCAGGAGCCAGGGATGGCAGGATCAGCAGGGGAAGAGGGTTCCTTTGAAAGCCATCCTTCACCCAACTACTAGCAATCCGCCGCCGCCGATCAACATAATAATTTTCATTACCGGCACACAAAACGTATCCCATTTTTCAAGTGTATTTTAAGGGGGGGAAGTGTGTCTTATACACCAGCAAATATGGTGATTATCTGGAATAGTTTTACTTTACTACACCTCTGCATGAACTAGTGCAAGTTTTTCTAATCATACTGGGTACAATTTTTATGGGCCTGTCTGGCTTTGAACACATATTTTTACCTGCTGTATTCTTGCATTAATAGATGGCAATCTGGTTGACAGGGTTACCCGTATCATCTTGCCAAGCAAGGTGAGCATTGGTCTGTTGATTTGGCTTTAAGTAAAACAGACAATGACAAGCTCCTTCTGCCAAAACGACCATGCATGGCCAGAAAACTATCACTCCCAGGAGGCCTTAAGAAGACAGCAAGTCTGACAGCAGAACCCTGATTTCATTGTATGCTTTTCCCTTATTACAGCTAATTTCAGTACCAATAAAGTTGTGGCTTTTCTATAGTTTGGCTTCTCTAGTAAGTAAGCAAAGCTTTACTTTCTTTTAAATTAGCTATGTACTTTTTTTGTGATTTTACAGGATGTATGTCTGAAGGGTGGAATCATCACTCACAAAGAAATTGGATCCTCTCTCACTGAATGACAGAATGTAGGCTACGATTATCAAACTGTCATAAACAAGATTAGTACTGCATGTCACAAGCACAAGGTAAAAACAAGAAATAAGTTCAACTTTACTTTCTAACAAAAACTGTAAGTGATTTTCATTTCACTTATGCAGGACTACCATTGTACAAAACAGAGGAAATAATAGTCAATACATTTCCTCTCACTTACTTCATCATTTCTTGGTGTATTTTAGGTTTTCCCATTATATTTGAGTTCACATATGTTCATAAACTATAAGCCTAAACATTTCTGTGCCTTTTGCTGTAACAACAAAGGTGTTAAAATCTCCACTTGTTCCCCACCTTATCATGTGGCACACTGGAATGTGCCACTTCACATTTATCTCAATACTTGTGAAAAGCATCTGATAAAGAAACTTCAGCATTTCTTATTGACTTTGCGTTTCTTCCTCTTTCTTAAAGGAATTTACTGAGCTACAGTTAAACAACGACAGTCAAACCATTGAGGACGTCTTTGAAACATTAAATGTTAGCTTACTAGAAATGGGTCACTAATCACACTTTGCTGTTCATTGTACATTATGACTGTTTAAAAGCCATTATTCATTGCTGTACTTTGTAGGAGACCATGTGGCTCAAAATGGGACACACACACCCCCCAAATTGATTATAACAAAGTATGCCTACATAATCATACGACAAGATTAGAAAGATTCTGGTGAAGTATTGAATGAAAGGCAGATAACTACAAATATTTCCTGAAAACTCTAAATAAAAAAGAAGCAATTTTCTAAGTAGTCAAGTACAGTGGAACCTTGGTTAACAAACGGCTCAGTTAACACAAAAACCACATAACAAAAAGAAATCCATAGAAAATAGTGGCTTGATTTACAGATTTTTTTGTAATGGATTAATTGGTTTTCAATGCATTCCTATGGAAAAACGTGTTTCGATTAACATATTTTGGTTTTCAATGCATACCTATGGGAAATGGCATGCAATGCATTCCTATGGGAAATTCAGTTTAATTAATTTTTGCTTTAAGAAACATCCCGGGGAACACATTAATTATGTTAACCGAGGTTTTACTGTACAGTCCAATACAAATGATCTGTAGTTCTGATAGCATTTATAAATGTGTTCAAATTAGGCTACAGATAGTAAAAACACACCACTGTAATAACCACCAGAAAAGTCTATAAAGTTAACCTGCTGAACAGAAGGGAAGCATTGTCTAAATGCACAATTGGCCAAGTTTTGTACCGGAAAGGCAATTACTACCAATAAATATAAATCTTTTAAAGTTTTACTATTGATCTTGACTTTTTTCTCTTGATTTGTTAGAAACAGGCCTCCTTTATATCTATTGTATTCTAACCTGTCTCTCTCTACTGTCTTTACAAAATCCTGTGTTAACAAATTTGCTATACGTTTCAATTGAAAGGCCTTATAATAATTAGTTATATTTGGGATACCCAATCCACCGTCTTTCTGATGTTGATACCATAATGATTTCACTATCCTGGGTTTTTTTTCTTCATTACAAAACCTGTCTATTATTTTTTGCCATTCCTTCAGCTCTTTTTCATTTATCTTAATTGGGAGGTTCCCTAATAAAAAATTTATTTTTGGTACAATTTTCATTTTGCTGATGTTTACCCTTCCAAACCATGATAGGTTTAATTTCCTCAGCTTTGTTATGATTAATTTAACCTCATTCTTAAGTTTTCCAAAATTCATTTTTTTAATTTGTTTAAAATCATCCACTATGTAGATCCCTAAATATTTTAGTCTATCCTTAATTTGTAGATTATATAATTTCTTTATTTCTTCCTTTTCCCTTTTGCTATGGTTGCATGCTATTATTTCTGTTTTCTCCCAATTAATTTTTAAACCTGAAATCTTTTCAAAGCTATTTAAATGCTCTTTAACCAAACCTATAGCATTTCTAGGATCTTTTAGTACCAGAAGGGTATCGTCAGCATACATATTTATCTTCTTGTTATCTACCCCTTTAATCCTATCATCATTTCTAATTGCATTCGCTAGAGCTTCCATAGCAAAAATATTTATTCTGGAAAGGAATGAAAAAAACTATGTCACCAGGGGATTCTCCAGTATTAGAACTTGTAGATTTACCGGATTTTCCATTAACCTTAAACATTGAAAAGAAAACAAAATTAACTCAGGAGAAGGTATTGCTTTTAAGCCAGTGGATTGCATCCTGCGGGGAACAGCAAAGAAGAAAAATGATATATACCAGTTTAAATCTGAATTGGTTTCAGGAAAAACAAATGGAAGAATGGGATAGGAAACAGAGATTAAAAAATTACATAGGGAGAGAAATAACTCCTTTTGAGGAGATTATACACAAACTAAAGAAGGGGTTAACCCCGGAAAAAGGATTAGTTGGCAAAATGTATAGGATAATTAATAAAAACGAACGACCGCAAAAAATACTAAAAGAATCATGGGAAAAGGACTTAGGTATTGTAATATGTGATAAAGAATGGAAACGGAAATGGAACCAAAGACTAATGAAAGTACTTTCTATAAAAGAGAAAGAACACAACTGTAAAATATTATGGAAATGGTACACCACCCCTATACGCTTATGGCAAATGGGAAAGGCTGAAACAAACCTATGTTGGAGGTGTGGTAAAGAACCTGGAACGTATACTCATATGTGGTGGTCGTGCGAATTCGCAAACAAATTTTGGAAAATGATAGAAAAAGAGCTAGGAAAGATTATGTCTTCTGAGATTAGGTTATCTGCTAAAGCTGTGTTACTGGGGGAAACAGATGAAGTGAAGATAAGTGAGAATAAGAAAGAGTTAATGATCACCTTACTATCTGTGGCGAGACAATTAATTGCTGCTGAATGGAAAAATAAGTTTATAATTGAAAAAGGGAAATGGTATAATATGGCATGGCGTTTAGCTCTCAATGACAAATTAACAAATGAAATAAAGATTAGAAGAGGTTTAAACATTAAGAATGTATTTTGGGAAATTTGGGAACCATTTGTTATATTTGGTATGACTAGTAATGAAGGCATTAAACCAAGCCAAGAAATGTTGAAGTTTTGGCAGAATTGAGATTTCAATATCTACAAGATACTCAACTTATCTGGGATTATATGTACAATATGAGCTGGCATGATTTATGTGCTTTGTTTACAAGTTAGTATGGGAATGGGTGGGTGTATTCGCAGTTGTTATTAGATGTATAATTTTGGTTTTTGTTTATTGTTTATTCATTTATTTTATGTTATAATATTGTCTTATATGTTTGTCACAATATACATGTGTTAATAATATATATATATATATATATATATATATAAAAAGAAAGGCAATTACTAAATATAAAATTCTTATCAGCCTAGGTGGTGTGACATCACACACTTGAAAGGTTTATTTATTTATTTTTATACAACCTTTCATGCCATAAGGCAGGGGTTCCCAACCTAAAGTCTGTGGGCTGTATCCAGCCCATGGCGCAATTTCATGTGCCCCCCAACCCCTCCAAGGGTATTTGAGAAACAAAATGGCCACCCTTTTGAAGCTGTTGCCACAAAATGTCCACCCCCTTCATGCAGGCAGGGCAAAATGGGCATCCGGCCCTCGAAGTTGACTGAGAGAGGGTGACCCAGTCCCTGGCTTGAAAAGGTTGGGAATCCCTGCCATATCTCAGTATTCCGATAGATCAAAGCCATACTCACTTATGAATGACGTCTCTCCTAGATATCCTCTCCGCTTGAGAGAGATCTCCAGGACCCGGGAATCTTCATCTATAATATAATATTCTTTCTCCAAAGAAATCCAAGCCCAGTTCAAACGGAATGGCTGGCTCATCAACTTGTTTCCTCCTAAAATTTATTAGAATGACAATGTTGTGAAAAACATGCAGTCTAGAAAACAAAATGTATATACTTGCATGCATTCTGTTATATTTGATTTATAGTAAGTTGGCAGACAGAACTAACAATAGATTAAAGGGAAGCTCTCGGTGTCTAATATCATATCAAGATTGCCAAACTGTAATAAATGAATGGCTTGTTGATAAGAGACAATATGTCATTCTTACAATTGTTATTAAAACACTGCATTCCACCTAGAGTATTTGTATCTCACTCCAGTACAGATAAAAACTGCAGTCAGTTAAAAAATCCATATCTATCATTAATAGATTCCCCACCCCAAATAAGTTCTACCAATATCTTTGCATTCCAAAAATGTACTGGGGATTAAAATGTTTTTTTAAATAAAATATCTATGAAATCTTGCTTGGAATATTGGGATGCTCACTGTACATATCTTCTAGCACATGCTACAATAGGTAGTGCCAAGCATTAGAAATATCACTTTAAATCCTCCCTTCTAATTCTTCATCAACAAGGGGAAATGCCATAGAACAAGCACTGCATGTAGCCAACAAAATGTTCAAAATTTGCATTTGTAACAAAAAGATAAGGACACCCTATATTTTTCAAATCAGCATATATTGTACTGTTATCTTAAAAAATATTATCACCAAAAATATTATCAGATTAGTAAAGAGCACAGCAGCAAGTCTCTTACTGAAATGACTGTATGTATGTCTTTTACACAGGTATTATGTTAATAAGATCTGTGATTTTTCCATTATGGAGCCACAATGGCTCTGTCAGCTTAATGCACCCCTCACAGAGTTGACAGAAGTTGCAAGCTCCTCATGACAAGTGGCGTATGTTTTTCTCTTCTTTCAAAAGTGACAGAAAGAGAGAGGATTTTTCTTTTTTTAAAAAAGAAAGAATCATTTTAAGCTTCACTGAAAGCAAAGAAAAATGCAAGGATTTATTTCATTCTTTCCTCCCTAACATATTTGCTACCTCTGCCCTGAAAGTCAAATGTCAGATCAGAATAAAGAAAAGCTATCTGATAGCATACAGAAAATGACTTCATTCTTCTGTTTTCTGGTTAAGAGACACCAAAGATAATTCTGACATGCCTGTGGGACGGATGCAGTCTGCAAGGCCATTTCATGTGACCTCCCCACTCCCTCTACCACACCAGGAAATGCCATGTGATGGAGGAAGGACAAAATGGCCATCCGGCCCCCAAAACTGTCTGAGGGAGTGTGACCTGGCCCACAGCTTTAAAAGGTTAAGAAGACCTCATGCACATGTGTGTATACTTATATTAGTGAAAGAGAGATTAACGGTTATTTTTCTAATTCTTTCTCCCCACTATGATTCAGTGGCAGTATTATTTGAGGTTTCTCTTTCTATAGTTCACCCTCATGAATAACTTTATCTCCTTACAGTATTTTTATAAACAATTTAGTTAATATATTGTATCCAGAATTCCAACAACTCAATGTTTTCATTGACAAGACAAATTAATGAAATAAACTTGGAATGTTTTATTCAGAGCATTAGATGGAAGTCGCGGTATACCATCAAAAACAGGAACACCAGAGCTGGGAGTAACATATTCATCATGTTAATGTGGCATGTTACTTTGAGGCTCAATCCAGGGACTACTAAAGCTTTATTTTTAAATCAATGTAACTTTGTAGCTGACCTATTTCTAACAATCTATTTTTGACACAGGAAACCTCTACTCCGGAAGATTCCCAAGTAAATGGAATCAAGTTATACTAGGGATTCCAAACTAATGCTGTCTTTGTCAAAGACAAAATAATTGGCTTCACTTAATATAATTCCATCCAGATTAAGCCACTCCTCTTTAGCAGGCCCAAATTCAAAGATCAAATTAACCAGAAAATAAATCTGATGCTTGAATTCTGATTGTTCCATCTTATTTCTAGCATTAAGTCTTTGGGATGCTATAAAGGAACTATTTTTAAATTTGAAACAAGTACTGTACCACATTTTAACTCAGGGGTACCCAATTTTTTTCAGGCCTTGGGCCGGTCATGTGGTTGGGCATGCTGGTCATGTGGTTTGCCCCCCTAGAAACAAAAGTGAAATGCACCCACGCATGCACATGACACTGCCGTAAATTACCCAAGCTGTCATAAACGCATTTACAATGGACGCAGGTCATTTACAGCAGCATTATGCGCACGTGCATGTGTGTTTTACTTCTGCTTCTGGGAGTGGCAGGGGCAGTGCAGGCTGGATTAATTGGTGTTGTGGGCCGGATTTGGCCCATGGGTCATAGTTTGGGCATCCCTGCTTTAAATGTTTAAAAATTAGGCAATGGCTGTATTATATGTATTTCAGTGATCCGATACCCTCCTTTGACTAAGATTACAACAGATGTACTATTAAATATAGCTGTGTACGCAATAAAAATTTAAGAGCATACATTAGGGATCGCTTAATCCATCACATTATTTAAAACATTATTTAGGTTTACAGCCCCTGGGCAATGTTAATATCTTAACATAGTCATTTACAACTGTTGACAGAACACATTCCCTCTATGATACATGGCTATACTATGAAACATGAAGAGTTATTGTTTATTTTGATAATAGCAAATGGAGTTTCTATAAATGGTAATCACATAGAAAAGAAGTTCAACTTAACAGGTAATGTTTCTGCAATAGACCTATCAGTTACAGTAATACAGCAGTGTGTAAAACTAAACACATATTTCCTATTCTTTCTGTTGAAATAATATACCATTCAATTTTCAATTTTCCTTAGTGTTATACTATAAATCTGCACCTGATACCACTCGACAGAAGATACAAAAAGTTCATTAGAAATGGTTATATTTAAAAAGCATGTTTTTCTTCTCCTGAATATCACATAGAAACATAATTCTCCTTTGAAAGAACCTCCTGCATCTTGTTTTATAAAAAGAGAGAGAGAGAGAGGAAAAATAAAGATAAAATGGTTTTGTTTTGCTTCAAAAATCCAAATTCAACACTTGACCACCTCTAGTATCAGTTCTGGGCTGGGATTGACTCTCAGAATCTTGCCCAATCCAGTCTTCACTAATGGATAGATCAGACTCATGGCCCACTGCCAACTATTTAAAGGGACCAATCATCGATGTTTTGACTAGCTGCATATTTCATGACATAAGAGAGTAGACACAAGATCCAGGAGTTCTCAACCTTTTAAAGCCAGGGGCCAGGTCACACTCCCTCAGACAACTCCGGGGCCAGATGACCATTTTGTCCTCCCTCCACATGGTACTTCCTGGTGTGGTAAAGTCAGTGGAAGGGTGCCAACCCCTGCACTAGATGACTACATGAATATGCACTTAACAATTATTATGAGTTATGCACATGCTCACAAATAATGTTATGCCTGCCAAATACATCAAATTTTATTCTAACCATGTACAAGTGTTCTGAGATATCAGGGCCTTCAAATATATGTCACTATCTTCACAGAATATCTGCCTGAATATCTACAGGTGAATCCATTAGCCCACAAGTGTGTTCTTCGAGAATGTGAAAGAATGCTGAATTCAACAGCACTGGTATTATTAACATGTCCATGTACACACACTGTGTTCCTTGGTCAGTATACTTTAAGCTTTAGAGAGAGAGAGAAATAGAATAAATACTTTTTATGGATGCCAGAACAGTGTATTCAAGTGAAATGAATACAGGATGTAAAAATAAACCTGTTATAAGAATAGACAGCTATTCATAAAACTCTAAAGATCTTGCCAGCTTTCTGGAAGGATTCCAAGAGCTGGGACACAAATTTAAGTTCCTCCACATGTCAGAGACTCATTTGCTCAATAATGTTCCACTCAATGAGGAGACAGTGAAAGAAAAGGCAAGGCAAGGCCCACTTTTTTTTGTTTGCATTTTACTCTAAAAAAACACACACAACATCTTAACGCAGTGACATAGTGATACAAATACAAAAATAGCAATGAGGAAAACCAAAATGAACAGTAAGAACAATAACCAAGTGTCATAGTAATTTGTGCATAATATTTCAATTTAATATTAAAAGAAAAACTGCAATTCAGTCTATCAACATAATACAAAATGTTAAAATGTTGTCTACAAATTCCTGGAATGCAAATATTTCAAAACCTAAGCAGCTAACAAGAAAATAAGTCAGGCACATAACCATTTCCACCAAAGGTTCCCAAACTTTTTACACCATTAGCCAGACCACACACCCAGATAGCTCAGTGGGCCAGACTGGTGGCTTCCCCTGACATAAACACTGTCATAAAACCCACACATGGCTGTTGTAAACGCATTTACGACAGCCACGGACGCATTTATGGCTGTCATAAATGTGTCTGCTTCTTCTTCCAGTGCAGTGGCGATGTGGGCTAGGCCACATGAAATGGTGCCATGGGCCAGGTCTGGGCCACAGGCCATAGATTGGGAACCCCTGATTTACACAATTGAAACCAACCAAACAGCAGGCTGCCCAGAACTACTATCATGTTGTTACACTGATTAAAACTACAAAAAAGAAAAGAAAAGGCATATATGGTCAACTCTCCAAAACCAGTAAGTTAACCTGAAATATTTTTTATTATTTTATTTATTTTATTACATTTATACTCCACCCTTCTCCAAAGACTCAGGGCGGCTTACAGTTTAAAAACAGTTAAAACACATTATATCAAACAAACATTTTAAAAATTAAAGTTAAGAGATTTAAAAAGTTAAAAGATTAAAACAACAGGAACAGGGAGAGAGGTGGGGATATTCACAGGAGCTAGCCGACCGAGCTGACTGCCTGGCCCACACCCCACACATGCCCCACCAGCCAGGTCTTCACCCCCTTTCTGAAGGGCAGCAGCTCTGTCTGGAGACGCAACTCACTTGGCAGGAGGTTCCATAGAGCCAGAGCAGACACGGAGAAGGCCCTCCTTCTCGTGCAAGAGAGACGAGCCTCTCTAGCTGATGGTATGACCAGAGAGCCCCTCCACTCCGCTCTGGTGGGATGGACAGTGACTCTTAAGTATCCTGGCCCACTACCATGTAGGGCTTAAAAAGTGATAACCAGCACCTTGAATTGCACCCAGAGGCATACCGGAAGCCAGTGCAGGTTTCAGAGAAGTGGTGAGGCATGAGCATAATGCCCGCACCCCATTACAACAAGAGCAGCTGCATTCTGAACCACCTGAAGCCGCCAAATAGTCGCCAAAGGCAGCCCCATGTAGAGCACATTACACTAATCAAGTCTGGAGGTGACCAAAGCGTGTGTGATCATGAGCAAGGAGTCACGATCAAGGAGCGGGCACAACTGGTGCACAACAGAGTTGCACAAAAGCCCTCCTGGCCACGACTGCCACCTGCTCGATGAGCAGGAGTCATCAGTCCAGAAGGACCACCAGGTTACGGGCCGGGTCTGTTTGGGGCAAAACTGCCCCATCCAGAACCAAAGATGGTAGCTCCCAAGATAGTGTAGGACCCCTGACCCACAGCCACTCAGTCTTGCCAGGATTCAGTTGTAGCCCGTTGTCCCCGCCTCCAGACCATCACAGCCTCCAGACACCTGGAAAGGACTTCCACTGCATCGCTTGGGTCCCCATGGGCCAAGATATTCATTCATTCATTCATTCATTCATTCATTTATTCGATTTATATACCGCCCTACTTGGTGCAACCGACTCAGGGCGGTTTACAGAAGACAATCAAAAGTAATACAACATAATCAAAGGTCATACAGTATAAATATAACAATATACAACTGGGTATCATCTGCATATTGATGATACCTCACCCCGTGGGAACGGATGATCTCACCCAGCAGGTTCATGCAGATGTTAAATAGGAGAGGCGAGAGCACCGAACCCTGAGATACTCTGTATTGGAGTAGCCTAGGGCCGGTCATCTCACCCTCCAACCACACCGACTGGGTCCGGCCCCTCAGAAATGAGGAAAACCAGGACCACACAGGGCCCTGGATCCCCAGTCCTCAGAGCCTTTCCAGATATCAATTGTTTTTCAACTCATTAACACTACAGTAAAACCTCATATAACACTAAAACCTGGTTCCATAAGTCTTGGTGTTATATGATTTTTAGTGTTATCTGATCCTCTATGGGATCCATAGAGATACATTGTAACCACACAGGCTTTAGCTGTTGTTATCTGAAGCATCCCATAGGATCTTAATGTTATCTGATGCAATTCTTCCCCCCAGATTCCTTAATGTTATGCGATTTTAGTGTTATTCGATACTAATGTTATATGAGGTATTACTGTACTTCAAAATCAAGTTGGCAGTGTATTACATACAATTCTGTAGAAGAAATACTAGTTACAGATTTTGATGAGAAACTCCAAGTTGAAAAAAATAGTGTGTGTTATGAGCATAATGTTAGAAATGACTTACAGCAACCCTGAAAGGATTTTTAAGGAAATGGGATATTTCAACAGTGATTTCACCAGCTCAACATGCTCCCTCAGTGAGTTTTCATGGTCAAGCTTTGATTCATACCTAGGTCTCTGGAGTCCTAATCCACCAATCTGTCTAGTACATCAAATGGATATATATATAAAGCTAATTGGAATGGCGGATTTCCATGAGAACTCAAAACCTGACTTTTCTCCCCTCCCTCCCACCTGCAGAAAGATTAAGTAACATAATATTTCCTTCCTTCCTTCCAGTTCTTCAATACACGGTGGAAATTGAAAAGATAGGTAGAATGATTTCTCTAACTGATTGGCTAATACATAATGCATTTTAACTCAACTTCTACAGAAACAACATCCTTAAATACAAGAAATCTTTATTTGTTGGCTTACTGTCAAATTCAGCCTCTCTGCTTATGTCTTCAACAGGAACAAATTTCAGCCAGCCTCATTATTAGATTACAACAATGGTACTAAACCACAGGGCTATCATTTCAACTACTTATGCTGCAATCTTACACTCAGTTGGATTGCAGCTTCAGTGGTTCATTTAGTAAAGGTTCAAATATTACTACAATACACTTAGGGAAAATAATCTGCATAATGCCAAAGGAAAAAAAAGAGAAAAAAGCATTTAGTTTAGTAGTTCTCAGCCTTTTGTATCTTACATTCTAGAAATCAGTCTATCTAGGAAACTGGGTCTCACAATGACAGAAGCAGAAGTCCAGCACCCTCTTATTATATTTATCATATTCAGTAGGAATTGAAGATTTCTGACCCGTAAAGCAATACAGTACTTGGTAGTGAACACAAACATAATCATTCCATTAGTAGCTGAAACCTGTTATATACTATTGAGCACAAATTTTACTGTGACTGTAATTGAAAAACACTAAAACAGTGGCATGTCACGCTTGCATGGGAATGGAGCAAACACAAATTCTTTAAAAACATTATAAAAACTCTTCAAAACTATGATGAATACTCCTCAACATTAACTAGTAATTGACAATCAATTTCTGGCTACAATGAGAACTCTAGTGTAGGAATGGTTATCAGTAGGACTGGTTGCATAGTTATAGTCATGGTTAGGAGCAAAATTTAATGTACAGATTGCATCCTGATTTTAGTGAGGATTCCAAAATTTGCTTCCAATAGGCTCAACTTAATAATATTTAGAGTACTGTACATTATGTTTGCATTTCTGCATCATAGTTTACTTCAGAACAGCATAGGACATTTTTTTGTCCTAATAAATTATACTAGATGGGGCAAAATTCTCTGAGGGACAGAAACCAATATATTTGCAGGAAACTATTTTGACTGGCTTTTTAAAAAAAACCTTATGAAGAGCAAGTAGCTGAAATTTGAAGGTATTCTAAAGGCAGCAACAATGCAGTGCAAAGTGTCAAGGCCATAGCTTTAATTCATGTAACAGAACAATGAAAATGACTTGGTTCACAAGGGTTAACTCAATTCACCTCAAGATTTGTCCTATTATTATTATTTTCATTAGATTTGTGAGCTCAGACTAGTGGGATTCTGATAAAAAGTTAGCAGCACTGTTATTTATCAATGTGAATGTACCTCCTTCATGTCTGAGGCCTAGAAAAATTGCCTCCAGCCAACAGATAATAACAATACTTTTGTCTGACAAATTTACTGCTCAAGAGAAGAGTTGCAGGTATCTTACAACTACAATAATTTAGAATTACCCTGTTGTTATTTTAAGGAAGGGAAAATTGTATTTTCCACAGTTTTCTTGACAGCTTTTTCTCATGCTACCATGGAATTATAAATATTTATCCATGACTTGAATTAGTTTTTGAGTTAGTTATTCATTTGAGAAATGGTTTAGCAGATTTTTGCATTTTTATTTTGTGAAAGTGATAAACATATGTAGTGTTTTGAGAAGATGCATAAGACTGATTTTACTGTCCCACCCCTTAAATATAATAACAAGCTGCTCAACTCATGGCTTGAGGTTATTTCCCCAAGAAGAGCTGCCAACTTAGAATGTTCCTAATTCTCAGAACTCCAGAAATTCAGGTTTATTGGGTACCTCTTCATTAGTTCTTGATGAATTGATTCTGTGGGAGCACTAGGGTGGGGGTGGGAGTGGGAGGTTATGAGGACTGTTTCCATTCAGCTGGAGATAGGAAAGGAGCAAAGCAAAGGAACCAGCAAATTTCATAAAATAACTGTGTGCTGTCAAGTTAGTTCTGATGCATGGCAACCCTTTCCAGAGTTGTCTAAATAGAGAATTCACAGAAGTGATGATCTGAGCAGGACTAGTGAGTGAGGACAGTAGCAGTGGAGGCATGTGGGCCAACTCTCCCTGCTTATTTTCTCTGAGAAAAATCATTAATAGAGCTTTTTGTGAGAAGCTGTAACTGTGGGGAGGCACACAGCCTCTCCCAAGAGGAATCATTTTGAGGATTTGGGCAGCTTCTGAAAAAGTCCTCTGGGAGAAACTGGGCCCTACATGCCCAGCTATCCCTTGAGTTAGATCACTAGGGTATACAGATAACTAGGGTACAGTTATGGTGAACCTTTTAGAGACTGAGTGCCCAAACTCAACAGGCTGCCATCTTTGCCACAGGGGATGAGGCTAACTCTGTGCTCGGAGAAGGGAGGAAGCACTCTCATTGGGTTGCTGGGCAGAGGGATGGGGCAAACTCTGTGATGGGGCAACAGTATGTATCCCCACAGAGAAGGCTCTGAGTGCCCCCCTCTGTCACGCATGCCATATGTTCACCACCACTGCCCTAGGAGTATATATGCCTTGGACATAAAAAGAGCTGGAGTCTGGATACCTGGTTATATTGGAAACACTAGCAAAACTTGTGAGGCGCTGAGGGGATGTGACCTGTTGGTGTATGTGGAACACATTATGCTCTTTAAGCAAGGTACAACTGTACAAGCATAATTGCGACAGCCATTATGATCCATATCCCAGAGTTTCACATCCACGTAGGGACTGCAGTGGCTCAGTGGTTAAGAAGCTTGCCTTGTTAGCTGGAAGGCTGGCAAGTCAACAGTTCAAGACCCGGGTACTGCATGATGGATTGAGCACGCATCTCTGTCCCAGCTCTTGGGGACATGAAAGGAGCCTCATTTGGGCGTTCCCTGAGCAGTTTCTTCCACAAAAATTCTTTCAACCCAGAATAATTTCTGACATGAAATTATTATTATTACATCCACATAATAAGGTTGGCTGAATGCTCTTTCAGGGACCCAACCCTCCTCCAAAAAAATCATTCAAATGGCAGGAAGGTCTGTTGGCAGATAAAGTAAATAATAATCTGTAGCGAGAAAAGAATTAAGCAGCAAGCGTTTGGGCTCACCAGCTTTTCTGTCAGGCTTTGATGGGCTGACTTTTTGGCAGCAAACTTGGGAAGCGGATACTGTACTGTACAGGCTTACATATCCACTCAGATGCAGCCAGGAGTATGGGCTTTGGGGTATACTTTGAGAGGTTATGATGTGCACATAGACAGCAGAAGGAATGTACAGTATAGGACATCCTGCGGGACTTGACCATCTTGGAGTTATTTCCAGTTGTGACAGTGGTGTCAGTGAAAGAAAAGGTTATGAGGGAAAGATAAAACAGACATGCCCCAAACAAAAAGAAAACCAGGCCAAACAAAGAACAGGGAAAGAGTGAATTGCAACAAAAACTCCCCTCATCCAAGAATTTGACATTATTCATTACACAAAATACAAATTGTTTTTCAAATGGTAGTAGCTCTAAATAGCTTAAGGCTTGACAGGCCGAAGCAATCATTTTTTAAAAAATTGGCTGTATTTTCTTTTTAAGTTGAGTTTTTCTTTCAAGTTCTTTATTGCTTGCCTTTTCACTATAAATAACACTCATTCTTATGTCAGGCTAAGTCACCAGAACTTGAAATGTTAATTATTAAACCAAAATTGTTGTGTTATTCATTACTTCTCAGCAGCCAAGTTATTGTTATTGCCCCTCCTATCACACAAGTAATTCACTGCATTTCATATTATTGATGTCTTATGTTGTCATTATCAAAGGCTACAATAATATAAAGAAATACTTTCTGGTTGCTTTTAAATTTCCTCCTTCAGCCAACTTTGATACTGCATCTTGCAATTATATATATTAAAAAATCGTTAAAATCTTGTTGCTTTGTTAATTTTCAATACCTTCTCATTGACAATTAAGGAGTCCCTGCTAGAATTCTCAAGACAGTATTGTCAAGAATTGTCAGGACGGTAGGAGTACCTGCCCCCCCCCCCGAATTATAGAAGTGACTAATTAACTACAGCTTAAAGCAGGGGTGCCCAAACTACGGCCTGGGGGCCAGATCAGGCCCTGATGCCAATTCATCCGGCCCACAAATCCCTCGTCGCTCCTGGAAGCAGAAGTAAAATGTGCCCGTATGGGCGTGTTTTGCTTCTGCTTTCAGGAGCAACGAGGGCTTCAAGGGTCAGATGAATTTGCACCGGGGTCTGAACCCCGGACCATAATGACGAGCTTCCTGAACCACGTGACAGGCCCACGGCCCAAAAAGTTTGGGCACCCCTGGCTTAAAGTGACAAAATGCTACACCGTTTGCCTTCCTCACAGATAACAAAGCAACAAGATTTCAGCCAATATTTTGCTTGCCATTTAGGCCAAATTATAAAACCACAACATTCCAATAGAAACTTTAAGTGCTTTATAATGCCCTTTAAGAGTAACTTTGAAAGAACCTGATAAATGTTACTCATCATGCCTTGAAGTAATATTGTAACTACTTGTTACATTGCTCATTGCCCCTTCAAACAATACTGCAGTTGTTACTGTAATTCCAAGCTCTGTACTGTAATTCACATTCCATTTCCAAGCTCTCTAATTCACTTACATTTCAATATTCCTTAAGGATTTTAATATATAACAGAAAATGTATATGTAAACTACAGTAATACCCAGGATTACGTTATGACTTGGTTCCACAAGTCATGACGTTATCCGGTTTTTAGCATTGTCTGATACATGCATCCAACAATGCTAAAAATAAAGCCCTGACTTCAGGGACAAACCGCTTTAAAGGCAGGCAGGGAAAGAAAGAGACCTCCCTGCCTTTAAAGCCACCCCCACACGCAGCAGTCTCTGCAACTGCAGTTGGGTCAGGGAAAGTGCCATTCCAACACTACTACAGGGTTCCTTCTGCTTACCTTCTTTTCCTTCTCCGACTCCCAGCTGATTGCAAAAGGCTTGTTTTTTTTAAACTGCAGGGAAGGGGGGGAAGCTGTTCTTGCTTTACTTCCTGAATTGAAAAAAATACAGAGATGTGATTGGTTCTCTAGATCAGCTGATCTAGAGAACCAATCACATCTCTGTATTTTCCCCCTTTCCTGTTTGATTGGTTCTCTAGATCAGCTGATCTAGAGAACCAATCACATCTCTTTATTTTTTTCAATTCAGGAAGTAAAGCAAGAACAGCTCCCCCCCTTCCCTGCAGTTTAAAAAAAACCAAGCCTTTTGCAATCAGCTGGGAGTTGGAGAAGGAAAGGAAGGTAAGCAGAGGGAACCCTGCAGTAGGGTCGGGGGAAAGGCAGGCGGGTGCTGGGGAGGGGGTTGGGTTGGGTAGATGTTCTACCCAATCCAACTCCCCCCCACGCACATGCTTGTACCGGATAACGCTAAAAATCGCGTTATCCGATGCAAGATTTTTCCAAAAATCTTGCAACGTTATGCGGTTTTAGCGCTATCAGGTACAATCGTTATCCGGGGTATTACTGTACTTTGGTTTTGAATCAAATCTGTACCTGGTTTGATCAGAACTGAATCTGTGTATGTTCCTATCCCATAATAAGCTTTATCAAATATAATAGACACTGCAGCTGAGCATACACAGCTGAACTAAGTTGCAAATAAATATATGCATGTGATTATCGAATATGGATAAACATTATTAAAACATCACTACTGAGGCTGCACTTGGAGTTATTACAAGAGGAAATCATAAGGCTTATCTTCTATTTTAGATTAACCAGTCCTCAGCTTCATTGGAACATTAAACTGTGATTAGTGAAAACAAACTAATTTTATAAACTACTGCTTGAAGTTGGGTTCTTTTAATTAAGTATGGCTGCCTCAATTATATCTTGTGCAGGCCCAGACATAATGGCAAGCTGCAATCAATCAAGACAAGAAAAAAATGGTAGCTTCTCACACCAACACCAGAAAAAAGGCTGGGGTAATTTTCAGAACAACAAACTATGTTTTTGTTCTATGCACTAACTAGCCCATTATCTAAAGGCAGTATCAAAGAACTATGCCCATTTCTTAAATGCTTACTTCCTATTAGCAGGGGATTCAAATAGGTCTACTCTTACAAGGGCTTGCAGTTTTATTTAGGCTAAAACATTTAAGTATGTGGTTTTCTTGATGATGACGATGATGATGACGATGATGATAATGAAGAAGAAGAAGAAGAAGAAGAAGAAGAAGAAGAAGAAGAAGAAGAAGAAGAAGAAGAAGAAGAAGAAGAAGAAGAAGACGACAATCACTGAGATTTCTGCCCAAGCTCTGAGCAAGGCTGGGTATAGCGCAGTGATGGTGAACTTTGTCATTCCAGATGTTCTTCAACTTCATTTCCCAGAAGCTCTGATCAGCAGGAGTACTGACTTGGGCTTCTGGTAAATCCAAGAATACCTGGAGTGCCAAAGTTCGCCATCACTGGTATGACATAAACCCTCACTAACTTGTGCAAACAGATCTGACATACAGTCTTTTAAAGTGACAGTTTAAGGTTGGATATTATTTTGTGAAACCAATTACAGGTTTAAAGCTCAAATATTAGCATTCCTTTGTATAGTTGTGATTAGTATTTCTGCAAGGTTTAATGAAAGGAGATTATTAAAACTTTTGTTTGCAATACTACTGCATTAGCTTGAATGATTTATTCCCATATAAGGGAAAGGTTCTATAGTCTTGTCCCCCTTTGGAAACTACTTTGATTGTTTAAAATACACTTATTTCAACATGTTTCACAGCTTTTCAAAGCAACCAAGAAATCTCAATATATCAAACTTTTACTGTGCAGCTACTATAAAAGGAGACGTTCACGGTTGCTTGTCTTCCTTCCCACATAAATATGCTGAAAGTGCATAAAATGTCTTGAAAAACAGCAAGAAAGCTATTTAATTTTTACGGGGGAAAATCTGTTAACTGGAAATAATAGTACAGTAAGTCTAACAAATAGTAAGTCTAACAAATAAGCAAACTTTTATTATTTAACAGGTTTTTTTAAAAAAAAAATGCTGTCGTAATTCATAAATACTAAAACCAACATCAATAAAATACAACTGCAACACATTTACTTTTTAAACCACTAAAACCAGGAAACAAAAGGCAATAAGGTGTTGAAAACTACCTGTGCTCACTCAGTTTAATCTGCTGTAGTTAATTCATGAGGTACCAGATCATGTGTCCAACTGCACAACCAAAATGCACCATGGCATGTGGTCAATGCAGGGCTGGATGGATCAAAAATTGGAATTAAAATCACTGGGAGAAACATCAACAATTTGAAATATGCAGATGATACTACCCTATTGGCAGAAAGTGAAGAAGACCTAAAGAAGCTCTTGCTTAGGTTGAAGGAGGAGAGTGCAAAAGCTGGCTTGAGACTTAACATCAAGAAAACCAAGATAATGGCAACAGGCCCTATCAGTCCCTGGAAAATAGATGGGGAAGAAGTAGAAGCAGTGACAAACCTTACACTCTTAGGATCCAAGATCACTGCAGATGGAGACTAACCATGAAATAAAAAGACAACTAATTCTTGGGAAGCAAGCTATGAGAAATTTGGACAACATAGTTAAAAGTAGAGACATCGCCTTGCAAATAAAAGTCCACATAGTCAAAGCAGTGGTACTTTCGGTAGTGATGTATGGTTGTGAGAGCTGGACCATAAGGAAGGCTGAGCGCAGAAGAATAGATACCTTTAAAATGTGGTGCTGAAGGAGAATTTTGAGATTACCCTAGACAGCAAGGAGAACAAGTAGAAGAAATCAACCATGACTGCTCCTTGGAAGGTCAAATAGTGAAGATGAAGTTAAAGTGCTTTGGACATCAACTGAGAAGAGAGGGTTCACTTGAGAAAGCTTTGACACTGGGAAAGGTGGAGGGCAAAAGAAGAAGGGGTGGCAGAGAATGAGATGGCTAGATGGCATTGTTGGCTCAATAGGCACAAAGCTGGGTGGGCTGAGGAGGATGGTGGAGGACAGAGGTGCCTTGCATGCGGTGGTCCATGGGGTCACAAAGGGTCGGAATCGAATGTGTGACTGAACAACAACAAATGTGGTCAGCTCAGCATAATTAGCTGTGACAAAAACATTAACAGAATTCTAACAATGTGTTCCGAAAACTCTGCTATACCTCAGGGAACGGAACTGGATCTTCTTGTCAGGGATTTCTAAGCAGCCCAATAAACTAGAAATCCTAGGATTTACCATGGTGAAGACATGGCAGGAAAAGTGAAATTGAACTGCTATCACTAGCTGAAATCCAGTGGACATTTTTAAAAAGAAAACATTTCTGATTCCTCCCCACAAAATCTCATGGATCCCATGCAATCTGTTCCATCATTGAAAAACCATTGAGAGACTGAAGGATGGGAAAGTCTTTAATTACTGAAAAATGCTATTGCTGATAAAAACAACTAGTAAGAACTTTATAATAACAAAAGTTTGCTTTACAGAGAGCAGAGGTAATAGGATTGAGTTGCTTTTAAAAACAACTTCCCATGCTGAGAAGAAATGCAATTACTATCAGGTTAGCTACAAATCTTGTCTTAATCCACTTTGTTAGAAGTGTTAGAAATGCTTACAACCCCAGAAACCCATTCAGAGTGTATTTTTTGCATTTTTCACCAATAAATGGTTTGGATATCATTTAGGTTTTTAAAAAAGAATTGGCAAAAACCAAAGAACACACACAGAGTAATGAGCAACTGCACGTAAGAATATATATAGGAACATCTCCTTCACAGTAAAACATTTAGCTAAAGGAATTCAGAAGTGCACTCCTCACCTCACTAAAGTAAATAACTCTATTTGATGTTTAACTTCATCAGTTATAGAAAAGGTTCAAGATTCTTGTATTTTCTGTTCCAGCTGGCTTGGGATCAATGTTTTTCTTCCCCTGCTATCAGAGGAAACTCAGGGCATTTACACTGTCTCGGCTTTGTTTATTGATTACTGCATTGGCCTCATTCTAAAAAGGAAGATTCTTCCAGCGGCAAGGTTGCCAAGGATTCAGACCTGCCAACTGCAAGATATAGCTCAAATAAACATTAGATTAATCAAGTAAAAGGATTCTTATTCTTTGCAAACTAATGACAGAAAATTCATGTGAGGCAAAATAAGCCAGATTCCCTTCTCAGTCATTTAAAAGATTTATATATGGTACTACATCATCGGGTTTATCTTCAGATCGTATAAATCTTTCCCCTTTAAAAAGTCTAATTAAGTCTTTCATTACAAAAGGAGTAAACTTTATGTCTTATTATTAACCAAGATGCAAAAAGAAATTTGACACATGGAAACAAACCATAGTGGGCTACATCCAATTTGTTATTCCCAAAAATGAGGAGAGCACTAAACCCGTGGGATTTATATTAAGTGCTGACTTATTAAACTTGATTTATTATATGAGTTTACAAGTGAGGTACCACTGTACTTTACATGAAAAAGAATTCAGGTTAAGTTCCTGACATCTACAAGTAGAGTTAGCAGCCTAGATTGGTGTTGCTAGTAAGTGCAGACCAGTTTTCTTCAACATTCCAAATATGTTGGACTGAAGCTTCCAATACCACAGTCAATTTGGCCATCCAAAGATAATCATTAAGAAAGATGGTGCATATATAGGATGGCATAAATACACACAAACACACACACAATACTGAAAATATGGGGACAATTGCAGAAATAACATAAAATGCAGAATGCCATTTATACACCTCACCAAATCTATCCAATTGTGCAATTCAGACAATGACTGAAATCCTGTTGTTTAACTCAATAAATATAGAAAAATCCTGCTGGTGTCATCAAGCATGCATCTAATCGTTATTTTAGAGTTTCCCAAAAATATATTTTGTTTGTTCTTCCTCAGCTGTAACAAACTCACAATAAAACATTACTTCAACTGATTCCAATATTCTTGTTAATTTTAAAATAGCTCACTGTAAGAACATATTTCCTTACCACTATCTTCAACTGAGAAGTAGAAGATATCACTTGTTGCATTTTCACCTTCTCTCAGGACATAGCAGATCTTCATGTCATCAATATCAGCTGATAAGGAGGAAAAGACAGATTAGTTCCTGAATCACCATGGTAGAAATACTAACATT